>CM067592.1:21154213-21754213 GCA_034336665.1 Luscinia megarhynchos | reverse complement strand
AAGATTAATTATGGATCCAAGATTACAGCATACTATTTACACAATAAGTAATTCAAAAGCACATTAAAAACCCAAATTCTATATCCAGCAATACAACCTATTATGGTTTGGGCTTAGCAAATTTGCTTGTTTGGGTTTGGCTGTAGTGTTGTTTTGTTTTTGTAAAAAATACACTATTCAGTGGGGAAAAAGATACAATTTCTCAATAAGCTGAGATTCAACCTAGTGGAGAGTCACAAAAAATCTTTCCAGACCTGAGCTTCAAAATGGAGGAGCAAAGCTCAGCATAGGTAGGTCTGAGTTCAGACCTTTTCAAACTTGCCATCAGGACAAACAGACACTGCTGTAGTAAAAGGTAGGTCTATCCCACCTGTAGTGGCCCTTCCCTTGTGCACACCCCTGTATTTGCAGTTAGCTAGGTTACAGTACTGGCATAGGTCACTGCTCAAACATTGGTGGTGTAGGAGGTAAGTGGAAGAAGCAGTGCTTGCCTTCTATGGCTCCCACTGTTTGGTGCCAAGATCTGTGAAAATTTAATGATCAGGATGTTGGCACAACCACAAACATCAACAAAACTGTGGCTCTGAATCATCTGCATGTATGTGAAGGAAGAAGAAAAACCTGAGAGGAGCTATGCATTTTAAGTTCTCCCCTCCCATTCCAGAAAATGAGTGATGCAGTCTGCTTAAGTTAGCTAACTTGGTAACTTTAACTAAAAAAAAAAGTGAAATCATGACTAGTTACTGGAAATGTCAATATATGCTTGCATCTGGCAAGCCAACATCATCTATTGCATGTTTAAACAGTATCTTCCTAGACTAACTTTTAAAGGATGACCAGCATTCACCACTACTTGCCACCAAAGATGCGTATCAGAGTCTGTTGCCAGAAGCATGATTATGATGCAGTTCCAGAAAATCAATATAGTATTGAAACACAGTTCCATTACTTCACCAAATGGAGTAATGCCACTACCAGGACTCTGGGTAGATAAAACAGAGCTCAACATTGCATAGTGCAAGGTCCAGGCAGAAAAAACCCACAGCTCCCTCTAGCCTCTTCTCCCCTCTAATATTTCTGTCCTGGACACAAAACTAATTTTGGTGGATCTCACATGGTTGAGCCTTGAGAAATATAAAAAGCTTGAAACAGAATGGTGAGAAGAAGTCTACTATCAAAACTGGATATAAAAGCAGATTTTTCATAATGCAGTGCTTTCACACCCATTACACCTACCTTTATGACTAAATATATCTGAAAAAGCCTTGCAGGGAGAACAGCACAAAACCCTGAACCGGAAAGGACGCTCTTCGAAATTTTTTCTTTTTTCAGAAAGCTTTCACCTAAGTAGGGCTTTTAAATAGGCCATTTAAATACATGTTTCATGGAATCTTTAAAAAACAAGTGGACTGGGTTTTTTCCACCTTAAATAATACTTTTGTTTCTTTGTTCACTGTCACAGTTAACTGTTACTAAACTATAACCACACACATGGGGAAGCCTGATAGTCTTCTGCAGTGTCAAAACTGTCTCAGATACAAAGTACACATTGGCACAGCACAGGCACATATAGTCATGAAGGTCCGTTTCAGACCTAGTCGCAGCCTGGCTGGGTATGAACACACCACACTGGTTTCCTTGCTAAGCACCCCTTAACTTTTAGCTTCTGCATTAGCAGAGACCTTGGTCCTTGGTAATTACTTTAGGCTCAACAGCTTCCAAATTACAGATATCTAAAGGAGAAGAAAATCTAAGTTCTAGTCAGGTTGAAGTATCTGCATTGTTTTCATGGTCTGGAATACTTTGGAAAACCATAGCCTCAACCAAAACAACCTATACTAATGAGAAACTATCAGTAAATTAGTGTTTACAGCATAGATAATGCTCTTCTCTGAAGTACACTAGTGCATAGACACAGATTTGAAAGGCAATGATTTAAAAAATGATTAGCTAAAAGCTTTAAATCAAACTAGTTTTTTATGAGACAATCATAAAGAATAAATGTTTTGCAACAAAAATTCCCGTAAAAGTGATATCTAAATTCAGCTTAAAACTTTCACTTACTAGCAGGCAGAAATACTCTGCTCAGCTCAAGCTAAGTGTCAGGGCCCTCCCTGATTAGAAGCTCTGACCTGTTACAGAATTGCAAGCCATTGCATTCTCTGTGGCTCCAAGACTCTGTATTTCCTTAGATACTGGCTCAACATCTACTTGAGTCCTGCAAAGATAATAGTAACTGTGGTAGAGCAAGCACTGTTTTGGAAAAACAAATCACAAGAACATGCACACAAAGAACACACACACCGATGTTTGCCTTGAGACACTGAGAATAAAAATAATCTCAACATGATGAATTGGAAGGACTTAAATGTACCTTTTTAAGAAGTAGGATCTTTCCTA
Source organism: Luscinia megarhynchos (assembly GCA_034336665.1). Lineage (NCBI taxonomy): Eukaryota > Metazoa > Chordata > Aves > Passeriformes > Muscicapidae > Luscinia > Luscinia megarhynchos. The sequence continues at coordinate 21,751,813 of CM067592.1, read as the reverse complement.
AAGGGTTGGCCTATAAAATCTTAACAATGCATGGAAGTACATTAAAAGATCAATTACAACCTTAATTCATGACAAATTCTTTCACTAGATCAGCAATCACCCCCCCCCCTCATGAGGCTCAGGACACATTTATGTTTTGCCAGGCCAGAAGATCTGGTTCAGATTTCTCGTGCTTGTTTTGAAGTCATAAAGTGATTGTGGCAGAATATAATTTAAGCATTGTAGAAGTCTACACATAATGTTCTCTGAAAAGTAGCTTATTAACCATTTCAGGCTGACCTCCATGCAGTCTGTATTGGTATTTATACATTACTAATTCTTTACTGATAATCAAGTTTTGTTAGTGTTGTCTGTAGAACTTGTTAGACTCTCCATTTTGCTACAGAAGGCAGCATAAACTACTTTGCTACCATTGCTTTCACACAAAAAGCATCTCATTTTACCCCTGAGACAACTAAGAATTGCAGTAATGCTGAACTACTGCCAAGAAGCTATACCTTCCACTCTACTATCTGCAGTATTTCTGTGGAGCACAGCTGATGGAAGTGTTGCTAAAACAAAGTTTGGGAAAAGCTACCATTAAAACTTGTGGAACAAAAACAGGTTAAAGAATTTGAGTCCAGACAAATTCAATGATCAATAATACTTCCGTCTCCCAACAGCTTTACAGCGTTCATGTCTTGTTACTCAGATACAGAAAACAAACTGAAATATTTCAGGACAAGACCATAGTTTGTCCTATTTAAAGAAATGTCTTTGACTAACTGCACATATTTCAAATAGTGTAAGATCTAGGAGTGGATCAACCAGTTGCAGACCACCAAAAATTAAAAAACTTATTTCTAGGCAAGTGCAGCCCTAACAAGTATACCCTAAAACACTAATCTTTCTCAATATTCTCCAGTCAACTTAAGAACCCTAGTATTGTAATTCTGCTGTCTCAAACTGACACATATCATAACCACCTTTACTAAGATAACATACTAAATATAGTCCAAAAAAACTGAAGATGAAGCCTTTATAAAGACACCTTGATAACATGACAGAGATGAGCACATCTTCCAGAAGCTTTTACTTTGTAATTCCTTATAATTCAGTATGAATGATGGGAAAAGCAAATAGCAAATTTAGGTATTTGTGCACAGCCATCACGTAAAGGCCATCGTGGGAAGTAGTAATAGAGAGATTACCTACCAATAAATCAGGAATTAATACTAGATAATTATGTTGAACAGGATATCAATTTCTTCATCCCTACCATAATTCACCACTGTGCATCTTCCCCACTGTGTCTGAAAAGAAGTGTGTTCATTCTAGCCTAACCAACAGTCCTTACTGTCCCTACTTCCCCTGCTCACAGACTGAAGTACAAGCAGTACCAATGACAAAAAAAATACAGCAATGGTTTCAGCTTGTAACACTGTACTTACCTGATCAATGCATACAGCAGCCTAAACTGCTAGTATAAATCCTGAGTATGCTTTAGAGCTGTTACTTGAGGATTTTTAATGCCATCAGACTTCTGCTCAAAGAAGACTGATTGTGCAATACGGACAATGAACACATGAATACATGCTATCAACTAGGACAGAACATAGTTTTTACACAAAATCCATGTTTCCCTGTTAAAGAATGCTATATTGTATGTGGTCAATCCAACAAAAGGTTGTCCACAATGTACATCACTCAATACCACTATATCACTCAGCAGCAACTATTGATAAGAACTTGTCTTTATGCAACAGGAATGAGGAACTGGGAGAAGTGAAACAGACTGGCAGATAGAGAAACAAGACTGGACATCCTGTGTGTCTGGCCTATAAAATCCATAGGGCTTGATACACACAGACATACAGGATACAGCACTAAGAAAGTGCCCTGAACTACTCTACATTTCTCCAGTTTCAAGTTTCCCACAAAAATGTTTAATAGCAGCACTGGCCCAATGCCCAGTTACTCACCAGTTGGTTTCCACCACACACCCAGTGCATGGCTCCCCTAAAGGTGGATGTGCCAAACAGTCTGAACTACATCAGCAGAACAGTGAATTCTTCATTAAAGGAGACCAAGAAAAACCCTGCTGGTTTGGCAAGCCAACTTCTCTTCCCCAAGTTTTCTGTGTTCTAACCATTGAAATAGGTGAGCTCTCCACCAGCCAGGTACTACAAGATAAGTCTACAAGCCTACACAGCATAGCAGTACCCATTAAATACTGAATGTAATACACAGACCATCATGTGACCCAGGTACATTGAATTACCAATGATTTCGCAACTTTCTTCTAGAACACTCAATTTTTAGACCTTAGTAGAGTATAGAGTATCAACTGCTGAATTAAAGTCCAGTGCACCTTGGCGTAGAAATACCCTGAAATCCATGGGCACTTGCATATAGAAATTAATAAAAAACAGCTAAAGAATCAAGACCTCTGCTCTGAACAGAAACAAATGTCTGATACCTAACCACAGATCCACTAAGTAGGTGCTGGCCTTGGCTTGGGTGTGCTCACTCTGATTTACAGAGATGTGGGGTTACACATTCCTACATTTTGGGGTTTGTCCTCCTCATCAGAAGATGCTCTGCAAAGGAATTCTATATTGCAATACCCCAAAGCATATTGTCTAAAGTGTCTTTAAAATATTTGCTAGCAAATTTAGTCTTCTTGACCTTCATGTACCAAGACACTACTTAAGTCATCACACCAACAACTGTGTTTTTAAAGATTATTTCAGCTCTCTACCGATTGGGATTTGTACTGTTTATTAAGAAGCTCCAACACTAAAACACCAGAACTGGAGTTCAGGAGCCAAAATGTTTGCTCCTCTTCAACAGTTCAGTGGATTTGTAATATGATACGCTTAAATCAAATATCTACAAACACAGTACTGATTTTAAATCAATAAGAAGGTTTCCACTGTTTTAATTTTACATAATCATGTGTCTGACTAGTAATTTTAAGTATATATCCTAAAAAATTATAATATTATTTAGACTTTTGGTAGAAACACCATTTTCTTGGATATGTAGACAGCTGCAAGTTTAGGTTTATTCTGTTTGATTTTTTTTAATGGAAAGGAAGACAAATAAAAACTAGCCTAAGGAGCAAGGAGTCATTTCTTCCTACATACTGACCTGTGACCCCCAGTGATAGGACAGAGACAAGGACACAGCTGCTATCACCACTCATGAAAGGAAGTTAATAAATTGAAGAATTCAAATGCCCTAAACAGCTTGAAGGAGACATTTGTAACTCCCATAGTAATATTCCAATTTCAAATCCGAATTCCTAAATGACCAAAATACAAAGGACATGATTTGTAACTTCTGTAGATTCAAAAAATCTGACTCCACCTTGCAGTTTGCCAGATTATACCAGTTTTCTGTTGCTTTGAAACAGATGAGTTTCCATTCCACTATCAGACAAACCTGGTAACATGAATTATTTTTTCAAATCACTATACAAATTCCTAAGGATATGACCATGGAAAGTTTTCATAGGTATCTATGCCCCATTTTTATCTACCAATTTATATGAGCCCCGATTAATTTTATAGATTTCATTCCTTCTCATTTCCTTAAGCTCTCAAGTGGATTCCCCAGTTTACTAGGGAGCCTGCTTTGAAACCGATTTCCTTAGAGCCTTTAATTTATTGAGAAATACCCATGTTGCTCGATATTCTCTGAAGACTCCGGAAGAGTGGAAGCGAGCCTTCGCTGTTCTGGAATTTCACTACAGCACACTGAGTTTAAAGCACTCGTTTTCAGGACTGTACATCGCCTAACAACCCGGGAGAGGTCCTCACGGTGGGGAACTGGGAGCCGAGACGGCTCTTCCAGAATTCCGACGTGGGAGACAAACCTCTGCAGATCGCGGTGCGCCCCTCACGGATCGCACTGCTCTCCCCTCACCGGGCTGATGCACGGCACCGACTGCAGCAGGATTCCTGCTGCTGGCGCACCCCGCCAGCGAGACCCCTCGACTCCGTGCGCATCCAGCAGCGCCCACGGCTCCGCGGGCGGCCGCTCCCACCCCCATCCCCGCCACCAGCCCGGCGGCCCCCGCGATATCCTTACCCCATGGCGGCCGGCAGCGCCTGGCACCGGTGGTGCCGCGTCTCCGGGGCGCTCCTCGCCGCGCCGGCAGCTCTGCAGCCCCGTGGCGGCGGGGCCGCAGCTCTGGGCTCGCCGCAGGTGTCGGGGGCCGAGCGGGGCCGCCCGCGCCCTAGGGAGCGCCCCCCGCGGGCCGGGCTCCCATGGCCACCGGCCCCGCCGGGCGCCCGCAGGCAGCGGCTCCGGCCCCCGGGCGGGTGGCAGCGGCGGCTTCGGAGGCGGACGGGTCCCCTCCTGCAGGCGAACGGGGAGGCGCTCGCCTTCTCCGCGAGGGACTGGCGGCGGCTGCGGCGCTTCTGGCCGGGACGTGCGCGGCCGCGGAGGGCTCCGTGTGCCTCAGAGGCGGAGCGGGATGGGGCAGGCGGTGCGCACAGAGCTCCACGCCGCCGCTCCCCCTAGCACCGCCACCAGACGCGTGGCGGGCACGGATGCATTTTCCCGAGAAGGCAGAGCGAGCGAAGGCACCGGCGCTGGCATCGGACTCCCGGCGAGAGGCCGCTACCGACGAGCTGCGGCCGCGCGCCGCCCGCGGGCACCGGGACGCCGCGTTTCCCCGATCCACCCGCCCGCCCACCCCCGGCTGCGGAGATGCGGGGCACCGCTCCTCCTTCCCGCGGCGGCGGGCCCGCTCCTCGCCGTCACGCCTTCTTCTGCAGCGAGCGGGCGGGCATCGTCCTGGGGCGCGGCGGATCGGTCACTGACAGCGGGCGGCGGGAGGGGCTGCCGCCGCCGAGCCCGCGCTGTTCTGCGGCGGGGCCGCGGGCTCAGCCCCGCCGGTGGGACGAAGGGAGGGAGCGATGGCCGCCTCAGGCGGTGCCCGGCTGCTCCGGCGCCAACGAGCCGCTGCCTGTGCCCGCTCGCATCCCCCGCCTCCGCCTCACACCTCCGCCACCGCCCGCTCGTCCCCTCGCGGCGGGCAGGCGCAGCCGCCGCGCGGAGCCCCCTCCTTCGTCCCGCTCCTCCTTCCCGGCGAACGGGAAAGGAAGGGAAGAGGCGAGAAGAGCGGAGTGGAGCCGCGCCCTGCCCTACAGCCCTGCGCCGCACGCGGCCAGCGCGCTCCTGCCCGCGGCGGCACCTGCTCGCTCTGCCTCCATCCTCCGCCCGGGGAGCTTTAAATAGAACACGTCACCGCGCTCCCCTACGCACCGACGTCACGCCCCGCTCCCGGCGCTGACGTCACCGGGGTGCGGAGGATGATGTCAGAGTGGTCCACGCCGCCGGAAGCTCTTCTATAATAGGGAACGGCGGCGGGGGGGGAGAGGAGCGGGGAGGGCTCGGGCCGCTGGCGGCGCCCGGGCCGCCTCCTCCCGCCCCCGGCCCCTGCGGCGCCGTCTCCACGGCAACGCCGCGCCCGGCGGCTCGGCGGGGACAGCCGGTGTCACGGAGTCACGGGCGAAGGCGGCGCGGAGCCCTCTCCGGAACGTGGCTACTGCAACTTCCCAGCCCTCCGCCTTGCCAAAACAGGGGCCCGCGTCCCGCCGCTCTGCAGACGCTCTGCAGACACTTAACACAGACGGCGTTACCGGAAAAACGGGGAAAGAAGTACGGCAGCCATTCTAAAATTATCCCCCCAAAAATGTAGATCCCGGCACATCCACCGTAGTACTACCGAAAAGAAAGAGCCAGCACTGTAAGCTGGATAGAACCTACAATATTTGGCTGAGCTCTTCAGTTGTGCCATGCAAACAGCACGCTTCTAATCCATCAGAGTTGCTCAAGCTCCAGCACTACGTACTACCTTGGAGGGATATACCTCATCTTCAGCTATGCAAATACTTCCATTAAATGCCTGAGATTTCCTCAATTTGTAAACATTAGATTAAACTACTACAGTACTCTGCCAGTGGCATTGGATTGCCCCAGGTGGAACATGCTCCTTGCTAGGCCATCTTTCAGTATTTTCTGCTTAAGTGTAGCTACCACAGGCATATTAAACTACAATGAGCATAAGAGGAAGATATTGATACTATACTAGATGCCAATCTCCACATAAAAATTGAAGAAGCCCAGAATATTACCAAGTGTGTGTTACAGAATTGTAAAGCATGATGAAACCAACCATGTTAAAGCTGTTGCTAGTTTGTTTCTTTGTTTGTCCTCTCACAGAACCTCTGTTACTTGGGACCATGTGCATGCCAGGAAGAGGCTGCAATAAAAGACAGCTAAAGCATTCAGCTAACAATCTGATCTGTCCAGAGTCAGGATGTACATTTCCAAACTTATTTTATTTTACAGATTCATGTTTTACAGACTCTTGTCTCAACATTTTGACCTCTACAAGTAATCAGCTATGGGGGAAAGCAAGGATGATAAATTAAATATCAAGGCAAACCTCCTCCAATCACAAACAATCATAGGAAACCCAGCATGACTCATTACTATGGGAGTAGCAGCAAGGCATACTGCTTCATGAAGTAGAAAAGAACAGCTTCCTCAGTTGCCCATTTCTTATTTCCCACACACCACCTCATAAGCTAAAGTAAAGGCACCGAACTAAAAAAACTTTATTCTGAGTGACAGCTGTCCAACGTCTGTTGTGTGCAATGCTCAGAACATGCATAGTTATGATGAGGCTGCATTACTTCACTGGACTGCAATTGCTGTGGTTGGGTTTCACCTGCTAGCTCTGAAGCATGAAGTTCTATGTATTTTCCACTAAAAATCAAACTGTGTGCAGGCTTCTTTCATAAAACAGAGGTACTGTCTAGTGCTGGGGTTGTGGGGAAGATGCGCATTCATAACTATTCCTTTTTCTATATGATTAGAGCGAAAAATATCAGAATTAATTCTGACTAGACAAGAAGAAACAAGAAGTAGCTTATATGTGCTTATTCACCGATGTCAAGTAGCTAGGAGTCTATACTCATTAGCTTCTGAAACTGTACTGTGCATGCAGCAATGGCAGGTCAACAGCTAGGAATCTAAGGCTTTAACTTCATATATGAGTAACTGTTGCATCAGTTTTGTTCTTACAGCTCAAGCTCACACACTAATGCAAATGCATTTCATTATGTTCACAGTATTTTGTTTAGATATCACAAAGATGATTCCATCTGTCTCTGCCTTTCAACTTGTTCACATATTTGCCTTGCATGAAGTATACTTTTCTACAGCATGGGTACAAACCCAGAAATCCCCAAGAATGAAGATAAAAGAGAAAAAAATATAAAAGAAGACAAATACACACTGAAGCCTGGGGTAAAGAATAGTGTCCTCACTTGAGAATCGGAGGTGTGAACAAAGTCATGGACAAAGAAACATGTGGAAGAAATATCAAGAATGTCTTTATTGACTTGTGGAATAAATGAGCTCTATATTTCATGTATATCTATAAGTAATAAAATACGAGTATTGGGACAGATAAGATCTTGGGTAGGGAAACAGTACTGTAGGGACAAAGAAAACTTCAAGTAAATAAATTTTTTTTTATTCTTGATTCTTAATTTAAACAGGTTTTTTATTCATTATTACATTTAAGTGCAGAAAGTCCACCAAATTGATTACTTATCTTCCATATTTATTGTTACATTGCCTCCAGTTCTGACAGATTTCTTTAAGAATTAAGCTTTGTCTCAATTACACAATTTTACAATCTTGATTAGTTTCCAGGTTGATTTTATCGAATTAACATTATTAGTCTCTTGGAAAAGCCTCTGTTTATACTTGCCAAGCTTACTGAAATCAGTTTTCTGTCTTGCCATTCCCCAGATTAATATATGATACAGAAGCATGGTGATCTGTGTCAGCTAAGGCAGAACTGTACATACAAAGTAAGCAGGCCAGGTGATTAATCATAGGTTTTTGTGGAGACCCTAAAAGGCATTCCCTAGTTACGGAAACACAAAAAGCTTCTGTCATAGCAAAGATTGTTCTGTCATGCCAGTGTACCTGTTCTGTTCCCTGGCTCGTCCCCGTGCCCCCTTCCCTGTCCCTCAGTCTTTCAGTCACTCCCATCCTATTTCCCTTTTGGCTCCCTTGCCCTAACCCCACTCTTGTGCCACCCCCATGTCCCCTGGTAATGGGTCTCTGATGTTTCCCCCACCCCAAAAGACCCATATACTTAAACCTGGACCCTCACCACAAGGCCTGCTTTTGCCTTTCCTTCTGACCCTGGACTCTCCCGCGCGTGGCTGAAATAAACATCTCTTTGCAACCCTTGCAAAGTCCCTTCCTTCTTCTTTACCTACAACCACCTTAACAGCTATCCGGCCACAACAGTTATTAACAGGAGAAATACACAATCAATTCATCTTGAAAACTGAAGTGATAAAACATGAGGGATTTTAACAGTGAGGACAAGAGTTTCAGCTACAAGTTAGTTGGTTTTTTTTCCTGCCATTTTAGAATACTTCTTTGTCTAGAGCACTTTGATGGAGGCAGTCTTGAGCATGCTTGGAAACCACCAGCAGTTCAGTGCCTGCTCCTTCACAAAAATACAAGTAATGCGAAAATCAAATAAGAGATGGATGGCTTCAGGCAAGACAAAGCACAGGGTGGTGCAAAAGAAAGTGTTATTTTGCAGAGTTGAAGTAGCATATTCCTGGCATGTGTATTCATAGCCAGCTATTGAGCTGCCAAGCCCTGTTCTGACACCCTTGCCCAGGATGGCCAACCAGCTGGGGCAACACCTGTAAACTTGGCAGCAGTTACTAGTATCTCTGCAAGGAATGCTACTTTGAATCTCTCAGTGGGATACCTGTAGATGGAAAAAACCCCCAGATGGCTGTGCTGTCTGAATCTCAAGCCTGCTGTGTATCAACATGGCCACTGTCCTGCTCAAAGTCCTAGAAGAGCAGAAGTACAGAGCTACAACATCAAGAAGCACTACAAAGGTCTGCATTTTGCCTAACTTTGCATGGTACCTCTTTTTCCTCCATGCAAAATCAGATCTGTACCACTTGATTGCATCCTGGTTAGGAGCTACCATTCCCATGGAAAAGACAAGGGAATCCCATTAAACTATATTAAACAGTGAAAAGATTTGAACTGCAGTTGTTTGTTCAGATCTAGTTGACACACTTAAAACAAAGGAATTCTAGCTGCAGCAAAACCAGAAAGAAACTGTTAAAGGGTTGTTTAGGGAAACTCAGAACAATTATGTGAGAATAGAAAACTACAAATTGGCTTGTTTGGTTTATGAAAGTAAAATCCAATATGACATGTTATTGTGTTGTCCAAATATTTAGGGTCAGGTTAATACAAGCAAGGGAGCAAAAAGATCTATTAAATGGCAAAAGAATTAACAATGTAAACCTTCTATAAATATTTTTTTCTACTCCAAAGGTTGTTGCCCTTTGAGAAGCTCATACCTTCAGGAGCAGCCTTCCCAAACAAGGACTGGGTGCAAAAGAAGCAATGACTGAATAGTAATCTCAGATGGCAGCCATCTCTGACTCCATCTGGGAGTAGGTAGAGGTAACTAAGGACATAGACATCTTTGGTACAGCAGCCCGTAGCCTGCAGATGCTGCAGGAGCTGACTTCCTCCATGGCTCTGGGCTGGGGCACTACTGCTCCTCCCTTACATCAGCTATTTTGTTGCATTTGTTTGTACTCTTTGTTCAATATCGGGTCAGTTTAAGTTCTACAATCCCTAAGGAAACCAAGGAAGTTTATTCCCATTGAAGGAGGGAGACCCAGCACCTCACACTTGCCTCAGTTCTTATCCATTGCTGCTATTTACTGTCTCCTTCCTTTATATCTTCTTCTTGCCTTCTTTTCTCCTGTCTAATCACAAATTTCCCTCCCCACACACATGATTCTTTCAGTGAGTGGGATCACTTCTCCATCATTTTCCCTTGCATTTAATATATAAGTAGAGAAAAGAGGGGAGGAGAGTAACTGTCATCCTCTTCCCTGAGCCCAAGGTTTTTGTCTACGTTTTCCTCAGTCCAGAATAAACTTCACTGTTATATCAGGTGGGTCTGGGGGGATTCTGGACTACTGGTTTTTCTCCTGGAATAGATGAAGAAATATAAGTGTTGTCTTGTATTCTAGTAAATGTGGTACTCCCAAATTAATACTAGATTTGATTTTGAAACCAACTGTATGACATAATTCCCTGAGATGCCTTATGGTCCAATATTTCTAACTCTGTGCTGTTGCCAGTGAATGCTAATTTTCCAGCACCCACTTCCAACATTTCATTGTCTTGCCACTAGAAATGTATTGCACATCTCCTACACAGCTCTGTAGCAGTACACCCCTACTGGAATTTTTTTAAGATACTGATCCCTGACTAATGCTTTTATTTCTTACTTAGGTTTATCATGGCTGTTATTTCCTCCAGTGTTTTTTATGACCATACAGAAAGCACAGTTTATGCCACTAGACTGATTAGGTCAACTTGTCATTTCTGTCTTATTACAGCAAGTTCACCTAGAGACATCACTCTGTTTTGTTTTTGCGATTTCAGCCGAAGATTATAAAGATATTGTAAAATAATCACTGTGGTTTTTACATGTGAGTATAAGAGAGTATGTATGAGAAGAAGGGAGGAGTGGGGGGGAAAGCGTTTTTAAGTCTTGAGGTTCCTGATGTTCAACATCTGTGTATTCCTTGCATACCATTTGAGAACAGCCAATTAAAAGAAGACACAACCTGACATAAACCTGCTCCTTTATCTGGCAGATGCAGGAATTCTGAATTGGGCAAGAGAGTATTCTGGCTTGTAACCTAATGTGAACTTTGCAGATGCTTGATACTGCACACCAAGTTGTTGGGAAGGAAACTGGAGGAGAAGGAGCAAGAGTTATGTTTTGTGAAGTACAGTGTGAACTGCTGGAGGGAAGAAGACACATTTTCAAATCACAAATTTTGTTGGTTTATTTTCACACCTTGTTGAAGAAGTGTACCATTATACTGGTAAAATTGAAGTATACAGAAGTTACTGTTTTCAGTTTACTTCTTGTAGATTACTTGTGTCTAAGATTTTGCTCTTCATTTGATGATACTTTGAAATGTGATGGCCATACTCTGCAGTTCTAACTCAGAACATGTGTATTTTAATTCCTTGCCCAAGAGTTACCCATAATGTTATTTTCCAGATACATATCATACAGTCACTTTAATATAACAGCGCCAGATAGATTCAGCCACAGTTAACATCTGACTTCTGATGTTTGCTGAGTAGCCAGTGCCATTAATATGTATTGCAAATAGCACTCAATATAATTAGAATTCACATAAAAATGACACCTGTATAGAGTTGGATAAAGGAGAAGTAATTAAAACCATAGCATACTACCTACCTAAAGCTGTAGAGGAAAGCTTCCATGGTAGCCTTAACTGCGCATTTCCTGCCTTTAGTGATTTCAAAAGCTCAGCTTCACTCTTCCTTTAATATAGTATTTCACACTGAATACTTTCACCAATAGAAAGGTTATTCTGAAACTTGACATTTCTAGGACTCCTAATACTAACCCAGGTTATGCAGCAACAGTTATAAATATTCAGAAGAAACTGCACAACAAAGACTGAACTTGCCTTTAGCTAGTGTAATGTGCTATGGATATATGGTAGCCTCTGCATAGACAAGGTGCTGGCAGCTTCCCTTTGGATCTCTGTTTCATTGCCTCTGTGACAGTGGCTGAAGAACTATCTGGCCTGAAAAACACCATATTAAAACTGAAGATGAGAAGAAACTTGCTTGCATGTATAAAATTGAGAAAATAATTTTATTTGAATTAAAACTCATGAAAAAACATTGGAAAGCACTGCTTGAAAATTGGTGGCAGTGGTAGTGAATATAAGCAATACTGTGGATTACTGTTTAAAATTGTTCCAATTTTGAACTACTAACTTTTGCTTAAACTTTTGTAACTTGTTTCAGAAAGTGTATATGGGCACAGATATATGTATCCATCTCTTAGCTACCTGCAGTTTTTATGGCTTACTAGTAACATAAGTGCTATTGTCTTGAGAGACAGGCATTTGGTTTTCAGAGCCAAAGTATGCAGAACCAGGTCTTTATAGGATGCTTTACTTAAATGGTTGTTAAAAACTCTATCTTCAATTATCCCTACTGTAAGGCTTCATAGAAAAGTTTTGAAGAAAACTTCTATATACATATTGCAAAGTGTAATGTAATCCTTGTCTTTGTTAACAAAAATGTTCTGATTTCTTGAGTAAAACTCCTAAACACTAGTACATTATATTTCAAAGCTTTCCTGGTACAGGAAAATGTTATTCATTCATCTATGCCTTTAAGTATCTTACTGAAGGATGTCAAGACAATGGATTCAGGTTTTTCTCAGAGGTGCTGAGCAATAGAACAAGAGGCAATGGGCAGATACTGATGGCCACGAAGTTCCACCTGAGCATGAGGAAGAACTTTGTTACTGTGCAGGTGACCATGCACTGGAAGAGATTGCCCAGAGAGGCTGCAGAGTCTCCCTCATTGGGGATACTCAAGACCTGCTTGGACACAATCCTATGAAATGTGCTCTGGGACAATCCTGCTGGAGCGGGGAGGTTGGACCACATGACCCACTGTGGTCCCTCCCAACGTGACCCATTCTGTGATTCTGCCAAAAGCTATTTGAAATTTGTCAAATTTTAGAATAGCTTTTGTGGAAATAGACATGTAATTCTCAGAATATTAATATCATGAACAATCTGCTCCATGGGGGTAAGATTAATACTAAGGAATTTCTTCATTAATAGGTACATATCTTTGACAACAAAGCCATTATATAAGGGCTTTTTTTCCCCATAAAATACTGTCATCATTTACATCCAAATGGTGAAATTTAGTTCTTAAACATGAACAAGCTCAAGAAGCAAATAAAACTGGGCATTCAGATGTATTTTTCACAACAAGTAAGTGACCAAAACCAGAGATAAAAACCTAAACAACACAGTAAAGAAATATAATACAAGAGAATTTATGTTGGCCACCAACAGATAGCTCTTTCACCCTTCTCCACCTCTGGCAGTACACATAGAAGAAGTTAAGAAAACAGAACACAGGAAGGAAGTTTTATTTTATTTACCAATCCACAGCAGGACCTTCCCAATTAGCTCAAGTCCCGGTATGTTCATTGAGGACTCATAAATTCTAAGTGCATGCTTAAATGTATGAATTTAAAATCAAATATAAAATAGAGATAATATTAACTTTATTGAATGTTTAATTCAGGAGAGAAAAAAGATTGTCTCTGTCTGTCTGGCATGTACTATATGTGTACAGATAAATTAATGGATGTTGTCTCCAGATCCATTAACCTTAAATCAATTTCTCTCAACTACTTATAAAAACTGGGCAACAGTTGACTATCTACTAGGCCTTTGTAACAACAATAAAATTCCTGTTAAGATCTTAACCCTCAGAAACTGGCATATCAGGCATGTCCTTCAAAAATTTAACTGTCTAGTTTAGGGCATGAAGAACATTAATATCCTCCTAAGGGTAAAATGGGCTAATACAAAACTGGAAAAAAAAATAAATCCCAGTTTTGTAGAGTTGTGCAGAATAAATTTGCTTTATCCACTGCTTTCAATCAAAATTAATGACCCTGTGTATTAAGACGTGTCTTTCTTCACACAAGAGAGAAAAGATTAAAATGTATGAAAACTTAGACCTTCCTTTAAAACACTTGTATTTGAAGAAGTGTAATTACAAAATCTACAGAAACAAAGCACTGAAGTAATAAAATTACTAGCAATTACTCATTAATCTAATTAGAGCAGAGCATTAACCATGTATCATAACACCTTAACTCTCATCAAATGCCTAGAGTATATTTTAAGCAATAATCTAAATGGTGCACTACAAAATACTAATCTGAAAAAGATACAAGGATAATTCATATGTAGACATGCCAAATAAAGATGTCTACATACTTGATATGTAATATCTGTAAATACTGTACCTGTATCTGTAAATATCTGTAAATATTTTGATATACATCATTATTATAGATTTATTAAATCTGTATTTTACCTGGATTTTACAATTTAAAGTTGGAGTTCACAGATTTAACTTACATGCTTGCAGAGTTACCTTAAATTTTCATTTGATGTCTATGATATTAATTATATTTAATAAATTCTGTACTGTATACTATGTGATATCTGTATGCATATAAAATTAGTATACTGTATGTAATAAATAATTTTAAAGCACTGAAGAAATAATATAAGGGCATACATGAGCATCGCTATATCCGGCTGAAGGTTGAATATCAGAACAAGAATGCTGCACAGTGGGGAAAAATGCTGCATTTTTAAAATTAATTATTACTTTTTCTCAGTATTTACTTGCTAAAATTTTGCATCTTGCTTTAAATGCCTTTATGCTTTTAAGTACTGTTTTCTAATGGACATGTAATTTATGTTCTTTGTATTGTTATTAAAATATTGTATTGTTTTCCTGGGGAAAGCTGCTTTTCCCCTAGTACATAAAACCTTCTTTAGACCAAAGTCTCTGGGTTTGGCTTCAATCCCAGAATATCCTGATTTCAAAATGAAATTCAAAGCATTTCATATGGGTATCATGACTAAAAAGCTCCAATCGTCACAGTGGATGCTGAATTGTATTGATCCCTGTTATAGTATCATTTATTTCATTCTAGCTACATTGTTTATTTTATTATATGTGCTATATATTTGGTCTTGATACAAAATAGGAAAAAGGGATACTTAGAATGAAGCTCTGTATTTACACAAGTTTCATTGTTTCAGACCTGGTCCTGAAGACTAAAAACAATGTAAATCATCATATATTACACACATTGCATATATTGCATATATTATTTCATTTTGAAACTAAAAAAAAAAAAAGTTTCAAGCAAGTGAAATAATTTCCCAGTAGGAACAGGGTATACAAATACATGTTTTTCATCACTCTTAATGAGTGCAGTAGTATAGGTGCCCTTTAAGCAACTTAACCCTTAAGGCTCTTTGCTATGGTAAAGCACATTCTAAACATATGCCAGTCCGAGCTCCCACAGGCCTTCTAAGGTACTGGGAGGCAATGAAAAGTCTGCAGATTTTTCAAAGATTAAACAAAGGTTTCCATAAAGGAATTGGCTTCTGTTCTTCATTTTTTCCTTCTTGTACTACTGACAATTGAGATGCTTTGATCAAACTTTCCATCACTATTTACCTTCAGAGACTATCTAGCTGGAGCACTTCAGCTCCAAAAGATTCAGAAAATTGCAAAAAGCTCCAAATAGGGACTTTAATGTTGCATAATGGTCTACATTCTAGGATGTACTTATCAGAGATCTCTTTGTCAATTATTTCGGAAAACCACTCTTTTTCCTACATATCAGAACTAAGTATAGTTTGTAGTTCATAGAGGCTGACTTTAGACTCTGCTTCTGTGACAGATCAGAAATTTCTTTCATTGATTGTTCAGTTTCATGGCTGTTGTTCAAACAAATTAATTTTACAAACAGTTCTTTTACAATAAATATACCATTTTTATTCTAATGCAAGCATCTTTTGAGGCAGAGACACAAGACCAGCCCTAATGCCATTCTGTTTGGGGGAATCTGTTGGAATCACTATTGCAAGTTCTCTAATTCTTTATTGTGTAGTAGTTCAGTTGAGTATCTCTTGACCAGCAGTCCAATTCCCAACTAAAACTCTAAGTAAGGCCTTGTATGTCTTTTCTAAGTGAAGAGTATCTGTAAACTGTCTGAGATCACAGTCAGGGTCAGAAAGAAAGACAGCACACATTGAAAAAATAGAACAGCTCTCATCACATCAAAGCACAGAGATTTGTCTCAAAAGGCTGTTGGCAATTTGTAAAATGTCAGGTTATTTCAGGTGCCTCGCTGAAATGTGCAGCTAGGTTGACAAGTGTATGCAGGTAAGACATGGGGGAAAACATCATTAAGGGTGAACAGTCTGTGCCAAAAAAAAAAAAAGGGGGGGGGAGTTATTTAATATCTAGACTGATGCAAACACAAAATCAGGGTGGCCTGTGCCAAGGAGCAGAGGAAAGGAAACCAGGAAAATACATAGCATCACAAGTTACTTCAATCAGTAAAGGCAGACGTATTTTTTTTCTTTTCTTTCTTTTATTTTATCCATTTCTGTTGTATAAAAATATGTTGATTTTTAATACCCCACTCTAAATATTGCCTGCTGCTAAGTATATTGATTAGATTAGATTAGATTTATTGTAGGCCCCATGGCAAATGTGAGAAAGCTAGAAGCACGACATATTTTGGATATATTATGGCAAGGAAAGTAGTCAAACAAATGTGGGGAACTGCAGCTGTAAGGAGTTGTATCACAGAATTCTAACAGTTAAGACACAAGGTTCTGTCTTGAGCAGGAAGCTGAAAGTTAAGGCTTGATGCCAAACAAACAGCACAGAAAGATTGTCATCCATTCCCATTTTGCAATCAAGAACCACAAAGCCACTTCCTCACTTTTCCACTAGCAGAATCTGCAACAGAATCAGAAGGGCAAAAGTTAGAAAACATGGGTTGAGATACAGACAGTTTAATAGGAAAAGGAAAAGCTGTACATGCAAGCAAAGCAAAATAAGGAATTTATTCGCTGCTTCCCAGGGACAGGTAGGTCTTCAGCCATCCCCAGGAGGCCTGGGCTCCATCACAAGTAATGGTTACTTAGGAAGATAATGTAATTCCAAACATCCCCTCTTCTTCCTTCTTCCTCCTAGTTTATATACTGGGCATGAAGTCACATGGTCTGGAATATCCCTTTGGTCAGTTTGGATTACTGTCTGGCTGTGTCTCGTCCCAGTCTCCCAAGTAGCCCCAGTCCACTCACTAAAGTTTTTAAATAAAAATTTTTTAAGGGAATTTCTTTGTGGCTGAACTTTGCTTTGCATCTTTATTCCAAGTACGCCACCAGGATTTGTTTCTCATAAGTATAATGCTAACCATAGCCACAAACTGATCCTTATATGAGGATACCATGTCATAGACAATAAAATCCTTTCACAGCCCAAACTTTCCCTTGCCAGTCCGTTTGCAGTTCTGCTTCACTAGGCCCCCTGTCACTTTCTTATCTGTTGTCTATATGTGAGTAGCCAGAGCCTTAAACCATAACAACTCCAGCTGTGGCCTACTCTCTCTCAGCTGAGCAAGCTTTCAATTTACCCCTTTCCTCTCAAACATTGGAGCTTCAATTGGTGTGTGTCCATGTATGCACAAACTCACTGTTTCTGTACCTGCTCACGCCAAGAGCTCACTTGTGGTAGGTGTACTCCCCAAGAAGGAATCACATTAAAGGAGACATTGTGGTGCTGGAGTGTGTCGAGTAACGGGCAACAAGGCTGGTGAAAGGACTAGGAAATGTGTCATATGAGGGACAGCCACAGGAGCTGGGTTTGTTCATTCTCAAGAAGAGAGGCTCATGGGGCACCTTATTGCTCTTACAGCTCCCTGAAAGGAAGATGCCAGGCGGGAGCTGGTCTCTCATACAGTGCCTGCAGGACTACAGGAAATAGCCTGAAATTGAAAGAGGGAACATTCAGATTCCATATTCTTCTTTTTTTTTTTCCTCCATTTTTAGGGTGGTCAAGCATTGGAATGGATTGCCTAAGGAGGTCATTGAGTCACCTTGAGATATCCTTGAGGTGTTTGGATTTTGTGCTGGGTGATAATTAGTAGTTCAGGGGTTGCAGTGGTAGTGCTGGATGGACGGTTGATGGACTGCATGATCTCAAAGATCTCTTCCAATATTGATGATTCTATGATTCTATGATTTTGTTTTTGTCATCCTTTAGGGAGCAAGCACTTCGATATGTTTGCGGCCGCGGATTAATCCTAGCATGCTATAATCCACGTTGGCCAAATGCTAGTATGTAGCAAAATATAGCAACTTAGACACACGCCTGAAGGGCAGCTCAGTTACAGTCTGCCAGTAATTATAGACAGCAAACCAGCTGCGCCGTCAGGCCTCCTCGGGCCCGCGCCAGGGCCGGGCCCCGGCGGAGCGCTGCGCCTCCCGCCGCCGCCCCCACCCGCCCCTCACGGAGGCCGCGCGAGCGCCGCGCGCGCGTCCCGCCGGGCCGCTAGGGGGCGTGCGCCCGGGCGGAGGGGGCGCTTCCGGCGGGCGCTGCATCCGGGGGACGGGACGGTGCTCAGCTGAGAGCCGGGCTGCGCTGCCTGCCCCGCACGCTGCTACCCGCAGGCCCGCCCCGCCTGCCTCCGCTCAGGCACTGCGTGAGTGCCCGTGGGGGTCCCGCGTGGACGTGGCCGGGAGCGGCGCCGGGGGGCCGGGCTGTGGCGCCGCAGGGGGGGCGGCCGGCCCGGACGCCTGTCCCGGCACAGGGGCTGGGGGCTGGCGGGCTTCCGTGCGCCCGGGCTTACCTGCGCCGTTCACGTGGGAAATAGGTGCTTGTTTGGAAACAGTGCCCACGGAGACAAACTAAGAACTGCGGTGTAAGTTATGAAAATTGTTTAGGGGAGCCTGGCGATTCCTGATGAGGTAACCAGTGCTGAAAGTTACACGGTAAAGGTCGTAGTCGCTGTTGTGAGGTGTTGCTGCGTTGTTTTGGGTTGGGAAAGGTAACTCCTCCGTTGCTTGTCTTCTTGGTGTTTACAGCTTCGGAAGCTAAACCGAGCGTGTTTTTCTTCTGCGCCTAACTCTTGAATTCTCATTCATCCTTCTGTTAGTAGCTACAGTGTATCTATAAACTGTTTCTGTATACGGTGTGCTGTGGAGAGTGCCTGGTCTGCTCAGAGGGGAATGAGGCATGTTATCAGTTATTCTGTCTACTGGAAATGGACAATACATGAATACTCATTTAGACTAAATGTCCAGTGACTTACTTATTATGCAACACGGTGGCATTTCTTCTGCAGAATTGAAAGTGAACGTCCAAGTAGCAACTTCCATTAAAGCATAATGCTTCGCCTCACCCACCCCATCAAATGAGGGGGAAAAAAAAGAAAAAAAAAAAAGAAGTAAGAACTCTAGTAGCTTCCTCTTGGGTAGTGCAGTAATGTCCCTGTATTTACTATTCACTAGTGTAGGTTGTTATCACAGGAAATTAGAAGCAAAGCCAAGTCCAACCACATAAACTCCTCGTTATTAATTTTTCTATGCTTTGTGCTAATGCTGCCTGCAGTGACAGTCAGAGCTATCTGGCTAGTTGTACCAGAATCAATTTTAAGTTTAAAAGATAGTAAACCTGTATTTTTCTTTTCAGAGTCTGTTCAGCAAAATGATACTCTATATATAGGATATTCTCATTAGATTAGATTAGTTCCAATTGGTGTTATCATTTGGCTGCTTTTTTACATGTCATGTTGTGAAAAAATGCCAACGTCATGTCATAACATGTAGTTCATGAACTGGCTGCAGCTTCATGCTCTAATGACGTATTCAAGGGTTTCTTTCCATATGTTGTGAACCTCATTGTGGACTGTTTCAAATATGAAACAAATTCCACTGTTACATGATACTTTTGCCTGAGAGAAAAGCTGTTGTATCATGTGATATGTCATTTTTTTAAAAAAACCTAAACTTAAAATTGAGAGGAACATATAAAAAGTCACTTTTAAACATAAATAAAGTATGCAGTAATTATGAAACTCCAGAGTATGCAGTATTTTTATTTAGTGTCTTGTACTGAAAGTAAATCCTGTGATCACCATTCTCTTAAGCAATTCCTGGAAGTATATTCTAGCTTACTTGAATTTTTAAACTAAGAGCTTAAAAAGTAAATAATATTTCTTTTTGCCTGATTTCAATTTTTTTTAGATAAAAGGATACATGTTTACTTCAAGTAGAAAGGAGCATGTTCCCAAATTCTTCCAACTTGGGTCGTCCATCCTTCCCTCCAAAACATCAACAACAGAGTACTTTCTTTGCTAAACTTCCTCTAAATATGCCACCTACTCCTCTTCCTCACCAGCAAATTACCATTCCTCCGTTTCATTTTCGCAATGCAGTGTAAGTACTGAAAGATGTGATAGAAGGACTTGGGTCTGAAGGAAATATTTCTGTTTATGGAGCAGGTTTTCACTGAGGTTTTAACATTGAACGCGTTGAACTTCACAAAGCATGAAGATGTCATGCATATAAAAAAGAGCTATACAATTTCTCTTATGGACCTGCAAATCTCAATGCTCACCTGCAATGTGCATAATGCATGAGATGCAATTGCACTGATTAGATTTGTTAATCCACAGTTCAATTTTAAAGATCTTCAGTCGTATTTGTTTATTGGGGAAAACAGGGAGGAGATGAGAAGGGGAAGAAGCATTTATTCTTGGGTCTATATTTGAAGAAACTGTAGTATTATTTAGACTTTTGAATTAAACAGTTCCTTAAGTTAATTTGTTTGCTATCCCTTTCTTATACATATGCTGTCAAGAATGAGCATTTTCTGTTTTTAATGAAATACATATGATAAGCTGAAATATATCTTCATGTTGAATAGAAAAGAAAGATGTATTCTTTCTAAGAAAAAAAATGACAGGACTTGTAGAGTCTAATATTCAGTTAACAACAACTACCAAGCCATAAAAAGCATCTTGGTTATCTTATGAATAATAGTTATGGTCTGTAGTCTTTCTAGAGCTCTTTTGAGTGGGAACATTGAAGCTGCTCCAGCTGTTAGTCTGCAACCAGTGACTTATGGAAGTGGCAGTCCAGTGTCTACGTCGGATGCACTGACCTCATTTCAAGGAAGAAAGTAAGTTCTTTGTATGTGTGTGACTAATACTGGTTGTAGTATACCCATTGAGAAACTCATCTGATACCAATTTCTTATGCAATTTGAGTTATGTTAGAAACTGCAATACTGAATACTTTTTTGTTTTTGATGGAAACAGGCCATGTATTGGCTCTTTAAAGCATTGTACCTGTTTGAGGATCTTAGTACTCAGAAGTGATTTCCTGTACCTAGTTTTTCTCTTCCAGCAGCTGTAGTCTTGCAGAAGTGATTTAAGTGGTTTATTGTAATACTGCAGTGGATTGTAGTCTGTGTGGGCTTGACTTTAAGCTGGTTTATGTAAACGAGTGTTCTTTTCCTGGCAATTTGTCTAGTTAAAAATAAGAGTGCACCCTCAAGGTTTTGTAGGAATTGTCATGTTTTCCTGATGACACATTAGGTGTTTTCCCTAATTTTCTTAACTATGTATTATTTTTCAAATTCAAGGTGTTAAATTCAAGCATGTTCTTTTTTTAAGGCAGATTTTATGGTTTTACAAAAGCTACCTAGTTTTTGTAGTTTGGTTTTTTTTTTTATTAATTTGAATTTACATTGCTATCTTTGTTATTTTAGTTACCACAGAAAGGGAAACTTTGCATAAATGTAGGGTTTAATTTTCTTTTAATGCTTTAGGAAAAAAAAAACCAGTTCTCTTTATTAGTTCAGATATACTAGTTGATGTTACATGTTTCTAGTAATTGTGGGAATCAGCTGATTGGAAGAAGGTTCTATGTAGTCTGTCTTTGGTACTATCTCCTATATGCTATTTCTCTACCAAATCTAGCATGAAGAAATAAGCACAACCAAATATATGCTAATAAGTTATAGCTGAGTGTGTAATTATCCCACAAACTAAGGAAGTTCCTGGTTTCATGCTGCATGCATCTTTTCCTCTTGAGCCATCTGTTCTATGAAAAACTGTGCTGTGTTGGGAGATTTGCAGTCGGCTTAAACAAACTTGTCATTTGGGTTTCAGTTGGTTAAGTGCAGACACCTTAAAGAATTGCATCAATCCAATTCTAGGGTAGCTTCATTTCTGTAATTCTGTATTCTCTTTTCCCATTTAAGGTTTGTTTTACACAGTACCTGGGATGGGCACGTCTGTTCTGTAGCATATTTGGGCTTAGTGAAGTAGTTGTTCCATTAAGTGTTAGTATTTAAACATTGTGGAAACTGTGTTTTAATCTTCAGTTGGAGCTTGTGAGCTAGAGGACTTACACAGTGTCTCTCTCTAGGAGACAAAGTCAACAGAGTGTTCCAGATGATGCCAAACGGAAGCGGATTCAATCACACAATTCTGACGCAGCTGTAGTTAACCAAGCAGTGCCTTTCCCAGAAGAACGAAGATGCTCCTTCCCAGCATTGATTTCTGTTCAGTCTCCAGTGTTGCATGCACGCGGCTCACCAGCCTTAATTGGATGTGTCCCTCCTTTGCAAGATACTTTGTTTCCAGACGCTACAGAAACCAGCCTCCCTGTTGCCACTGACGAGGTAATGGCTTTCTGTGCCTGTGCCTACTTCTGTCTGCCAGGATTTTTGACATGGGATATCTATTGATAAGCTGCCATTAGGAGGAGTATCAATAAGTGTAGCTGCCACTGTGGTTCTATATCACCTCCTTGTCTGTGCTTGGGTTTGAGGCATTTTTTATGGGGGCAGGGGAAGTCAGAGTATTGTTTCCTTGTGTTTTACATCCTAATGTCAGGAAGCCTATATGTCTGTTCTAGGAAGTAAAATTTTGAAAAATAGTCCATTTCTTGCATGATATGAGGAGAATCCTGACTAAAAAAAACCCTACTAATGTAATGTTATATGAGAGAAGCCCATTCTGAATAAATGCAGCGTTTGGCTTGTGAAGATGTTTGCTATCTCTTTTCAAGAAAGCATAAAAGTTACTGTCATAGCTGTTCTGGAATATAGAAGAAAATGGAGTGTAGTTTTGAGCTGTTTCTTGTACTGCGCCCACATGACAGAAGGGTTTTGGGTTTTCCAGTGTAAATATGTCTGTTGATTACAGAATGTAACAATGTTGTGAAAGGAAAACAGTCAATACCTCCTTCCAACAAAGATCTGACTTCTTTAATAGTTTATGTGGGATAGAAAAGAAAGCTAATTTAAATCAGGTTTTAAAATTCTTTTTTTCTCCCTATTACTGGTAGGCAAACTGTTGACATTAAAGTCAGCAGAAGATATCTCTGGTCATTCACTACATATACTGATGATGCAAAAATGATTTTCTCTGGTTTGAGATTTTTTTTTAACAAATGAAACAAATTTAAATTTAGAAACTTAACAGAAATTTCTTTAGGGAACTATTAATTGTGATGACTTTAAGTGCAGTAAAACTCTAGACACGAGAGCAGGTCATATGAAATTATGCTGGGTTTTTTAATAGCCAAATCTTCTGTGTTTCATGTAATTGCATCTCTGACAGGAAAGAATGTTCACTTTGCTGTGTCTTTACTTTTTGTGTATGTGTGTCCAGTTAAGTCATCAGGTTTTGGAGTTGTTTCAAACATGTCGACAACAGGCCTCCGATTTGGACAGAAAAGAGCTTTGCAGAACAGAGCTCCAGAGAGAAATTCAGCTAATTTTTCCACGTATGTTTTGAATTTGATTCCTTAATATCAGTTTGCATGTTCTTCAAGTTTGTGATTCTTCCTTCCTCTCAAACTATAATATGTCACATCATGTTTATTTTTTGTTACTCTTCCATTACAGAGAGCAGACTTTTTTTGGTTGGGTCCTCACTGAATGGATTTGGTACTCGTACTAGTGATGGTGATTTGTGCCTGGTGGTTAAAGAAGAGCCAGTAAGTAATTTAAAACATACGTAGTTAAAACCAAGTCTTGTTTTATGTGCATGCTGCTAAAAGACTGAGTCCTGAAATGATAAAAAAATACTCAAATCTTTTTGATTTAATAACATAGTTTTGCACTCATAATAGCTACAAACTATGAGCCCAGTAATATTGCATATTGAATATGGATTTTTCTGTCTGGCATTTACTGTGATAAACGTTTATGTAGGCCATAGAACATGTTAGTGTACATGTTTATGTATTATCCTGAGAACTAATTTCATTTTAAAAGCAAAGCATGCTTACTTTGAACATTTAAATGACAGATATCAACTTTTTTCATTAATTTTAATACCACATTTCAGGTGAATCAGAAGACTGAAGCAAGACGTATACTCAGCTTAGTCCAAAAACTCTTCAGTACTAAACTTTGTAAGTTAACATCTAAAGTGAGGTGGTAAGATTATTGGCAGTTCTGGAAGAAGTGTTGATGCTCCATTGCAACTAATGTATGTAATTGTGTCCTGTCTAGGAACAGTAGTAGTCACAGTCTAGTCTAGGAAGTACTGTCTAGTCACAATACTCTTTGAAGAAAAGCTTCAAAGAAATATTTAGTAATGTTACCTAATGCTGATGAACGGTAATTAGAAAAGCAACAGTTTTTCTTGGAAACTAGTGGACTTCAATCATGAGTAATAGCTCAGGTGACTTTTGAGTTGTGGAACACAATGAGAAAGGAGTAGGTTTCTGTTTGGGAAACGTCTGTTAGCAAACTCTTGCTAATATCTTAGCTTGCAGTGTCTTCCTGGGAAAAATAATAAATAAAATGTTACTCACAGTAGACAGTGTTGAATTAATTTTTTTCTTTTGAGATATAATTAACTTAGGTGCCTATTGAAGAAAATAATCAACACTGACGATATCGGCATACACAGATAAAATATGTCAATTAATAGTTTCTGTAGCTTATTGTTTAGGCTCCCTTCAGATTAGGAATTTACATGGGCAGTTCTTGACTTAAATGTGAAAGTCTTCTACTTCAAAGATGCTTTTGTATCAGCCTTTGAATTATAAAATACGCTGACATTTGCTGATATCAATGACATGATCATCCTGCTTCCCAGACTTGTGATAGATTCTTTGGTGCTACTCCTTATAGTGATGTTCTGAACAGTCCTGCAGCACTAAAAGGAACAAACCATGAATTTAAATGCAGACATTCAAAATGTTGGCAAGCATGCATGCACAGATTTTAACAGCTCATGTAGAAGAAAGACTTGATGCATCTGTTGCTGAATACGCATCTGATATTTAATGCTTGTTACTACAGATTATTTACATTTGTGCAAATCTGAAAATTAATACAGGTCTGTCTGTGGTGCAACTCTTTCTAAGCACAATGATAAAATAGGTGTGTTTCCAGTGATCAAGGAGCTTCTAAATGAGCAATATTTTTCAAGAGCTTTTGTTCTGTGACAAAGTGTTGGACAAAATCAAGTTTGTTTACCAGTATCAGAAAGTTATGATGGTCATGTGGAAGTGATCCCCAAAAGTATTTGTGCCTTTAACCATTTGATGCTTTCAATTCTCTGACACCTTGCAAGTGCATTTGGTCAGCTTGATTTAATCAAAATATTCTATGGAAAGTAAGGCAGGAGAAAGCACTGCTAAGATGATCACTCCTGTCAGGCAGTCTTAGTTGTGGTATATAGACCTCTTATGCCATCTCTTCAGAATCTTATCATCACTGTGACGTTAATTCCTATACCTAGCAATCTGTCCTGTGTCTGTGTGTGGATGTTTTGTGATTACAACAAGCAGACAAAAGTTGGTTGAAAATGTTCAAAGCCAAAAGGCTTTGGCACATAGGTCTTTCCACTTAGATTTAGCTAATTTATAAGCTGTAGCTCATCTATGCCAAGGTTTAGTACGTCTGGAACTAGAGGTGTCCTTGTTTCAGGTGAGATGGTTAACTTTCTTCTTAGTACCTGGTACAGTGCTATGTTTTGGATTTAGTATGAGAATAATGTTGATCACACACTGAAGTTTTAGTTGTTGTTCAGTAGTGCTTACTATAAACCAAGGAAAGTCTGTCTACCTAAAATATGTGAAGCTGCTTCTGATAACGATCTTCAACTTTTGTGCTGCCCTGTTAGCATGTATGATTCTATACTGAAATTTTAAGGTAATACCTCTTTGACAATATTAGTTAAATATTTCTTTCTTTCTTCTGTGGAAGAGAGACTGCAGCATGTTCTAACAAGTGTGTGAGCAGTCATAAAACTTACTGTTGCTTCACATGAGAGAATGGAAATAAACATAGTTTGGGCCAAAGATGAAAGCTAGCAAACTGTGTGCCAAGATGTAAGCGAAATAATGAGAGGGAGAAAATATAAGATGCTATTTCAAGTAATGTCTTGCTCTGGTTTTGTGAGAGAGTTAAAGGACAACAAGAAATAAGGACAATACTTGTAGCATAGGCAAAGTTTTAGAGCTTTTTTAACCTTTTTCCATACCACTTTGGTTCAGAAACTTGGGAGAAGCTTTTTCTATCTGTGCATCTTGCAGCATCTCCCTCTTTGTTCTTGCACTCTGCAATGTTCCTGTGCGTTCCAGTATAAGGACAGTAAGAGGGTGATTCTGTGCTTGTTTTGTCTTAATTCTGTGATGGATAAGTGAAGAAGCATTCCAAGTGTGAATTAGATCAGTCCCTTTGACAATTGGTTTTGTCTTCAGAACTCTAATTGCCCTCTCTTTTATCCTTCATATAGAGTTGAATGTTGTTATTAGATTAGGAAGTTTGGGAAGTGGATTCAAAATCTGTATAAGCTTTAGTTTATTTCAATTTCAGGTTTGTAAAAGGTAACAAGTGTGAGCGAGGAATTTTAGTCCATCAGATTCTAAGTCTTATACCAGGGGCTTTTCTGTGTTGTCATTATGCATCTAGAATACCGACTGAAATGAAAATGTGTTCTGTTTTTGAATAGTCTTAATCACAGCGAAAAGTGGGAAAAAGGTTCTGATATTTTATTCGCTTTTGTGGGCATGTTAGTCTTAAAGTTATGTATTATGTTTCTCCTAGAGAAGAGACATATAGGGATGGCAAATATATAATCCATATCAATAACTAACTGATCACGTGTAATGTCTTGTCTTATTTGTTCAGATACCTGGAAATGTATTTTTTTACAAGATTGGCTGACTCTCCCAGAACCATGTGCTGAAGTCAATGTCTTTGAAAATGTGAAGCATTAATTTAGGGTGATAACAGAATTTGGGGTGATAACTGGTTATATCTAAATCACTGAAAGTAAATGACAGAGTGATTCCTCACTTCAGATTCATCTGTGCAGGATTCATTTGAAAAACACCTTGATAGTATTAGGTTAACAGGTGTTTACTGTCTGCATAAATTAGAAAGAGCTCATTTTGTCTTAAAAAGAGATTTTAAAATAGCCACAGTAGCATATAGGGTATCAGAGTGGAATCTGCCCAGTGGTGGTCTAGTGAGAAATGTGTAACAGCTGGGACAAGCAAAGGAATTTGAGCTCAGTTGAATTACTTTGAAGGACTGTGCATATTGTTGAGTGAATTCCAGAAAATCAGCAGTTATTTCATCCTATGGTGTGTTGTACCTTCCTAGATTCTTCATGAATGTGGATTCAGACTTCCGTATTGTCCAATTTCTCCTTCTATAGTATAACCAAAGCAATGGGAGCAGGATACATAACCAGGATGTCAAAGATCTTTTTGGCAGATACCATGTTTGGGATTAATATTCTGTACAATTGCTTAATCTTTCATTCTGTAAAAGGGGAGAGAGAATTAAGATCTTCAGTCTGAAATTCTGCATGAATAAGTTTTGTATGAGCCAGTGTTTAGTCTTCTTTGAAGCGGTTATATTCTTTCTTGCTAAACTGAAGTGATGTTCATGACCTTTTCATAGAAATGTCCAAAACTGCGGAGCAACTGTATAGATTTCTTTTCATGTATTTTGATGTAGCCTCTCTGCTCATAACTTTCATGATCACATAGTTGGTTTACTAAGACACTTATTCAACCTGTATGTATTTCAGAATTCTGCATCCTGTATTTGTTTCTTCCCCCCTGTATGTATACATAAGTGTCCTGGTTTGAAAGACAGGTGTCTGCCAATAAAGGCAGAAGCTTCTCTTTGAAATGGAGAATGTAAACCACCTCCCTCCAAATTATTATAATTTTGAAATTAAGGGGCTCTCAGGCAAAGATATGGGAATTAGGAATAACAATTCTTTGCTAGGAAAATTAAAATAGAAGTACAGTATTATAAAGAACAATCCCAAAACACTGACAGAGTCAGAATACAACCTGACACCCGGTCAGTCAGGGTGTTGGTAGCAGTCTAATTAAATGGTGGCTACAGTCCTCCTGCAGTGGCAGATGTGGTTCAGCTGAAGCAGTGGTCCTATAGAAGGGTGCAGTTTTCCTCTGAAGGTCCAGGGATGATGTGGAAAGGTCCAGCTTTCCACTGGGATCCAGTGGAAAGAAGGTATCTTGGTGTCCAAAATCTCGGTTTCTATTGAGGTAGGAAAGGTTTGGCTCCTCCCCCTGGCTGGAGCATCTCCCAATGGGATGATGTAATTTTATCAGTCATACAGTGGAACTCAATGGCCCAGCAGCACATCATAACTTCCTGGAGGGAGGATGGGTTGTGGAAAAGATAAAGATGATTCCCCCACCTGGTTTTAAAGATGGCCCATTAGCAGATAATATGTCCATAGAGGTAAGAATCACTACCCCACCCAGCTTCAACAGATATGATAGAATACACATTTCTGGCCACGTCCTGTATTGCAACCCAACACAGTAAGGTACAATGGAGTTTCTGCTAACAGCATCATTAGTTTGAGCCAAGAAAGAGGATACCAGCAGGAAGTTACTGCCTTCTAACTTCCTCTTATTTCTTCCATCTTCCTCCTTGCTTTTTACTACCCCATGAAACAGACTGGGATTATGTTTTAGGCTGTGTTTTTTTTTCCTTAGCCAACTAATTTGACACAAGCGTCCATTAAGTGTAGGGAGGCATTTGCAGACAAGGATGGGTTTGGAAGTGGATTGTCATGAATGAGTTCAGTTGACTTCTGAAGAGCATTGGGAAGGGTCATAGTGAATTCAATTTGAATTGCTATGGCACACAGATGGACATCCACTGCTGCCTACCATGTGTTATGCATTGGGGATCTTTGTCTTAAATTTGGTAGTGAAAGGAGTGGAGGTAGAGAGCTCTGCAGGCTTTAGACTCTCACTTTAAAAATGTTCTAGGATGATGGAGGAGAGATGCCTGAATGTGTCTGAAGGTGCAACTAGATGGAGGGGATGCTTGTGTTAATTTAGCAGACAGTGAACATGAAGTTGTTCAATTAAGATTCTCCCATTAATATCAGTAGATTAGTATGATTGTCTTTTATTCTAAGTGCCAGTCTGTGTGTTGCTTAGATTTGTGCAATGCATTAAAATCCAGATAAAACATTGCCTAAGGTCAAATCTATCTGAACATGCATATCCACAAAACAGTTTCAGAATGTCTCAAAAAAAAAAAAAAAAAAGTTTGTTTTAATTGAGTATTGCACAGCAGTGTTCCACCAAATCTGAATTTGTCATCCAAAAGCAATGGAGATGATGCTGTTTAATCAAGGTGGCTATTCAGCTGATAGAAGTGCCTTATTGCTTTTTCTGGAGGTAAAGAAAAAAATCATATTTTATTCAAGGTTATTTTTAGTCTATATTACTTGTACTGTGATGCTTATTTATGCAAATCTGAGGTTAATTTATAGAAACAATGGAAAAATATATGATGTTGGATATGGACAAAGTCAAGTGGTACTAGATTTGTCAACAGAAGTAATTACTAAAATCATGCCGTTTGCCCAAATTCATATCATGTAACCTACAGGCTTTAATTTTTTTTCTTTTCCATTACTTTCTTGGGTACAGTATTCATTCAGGATTATGGGAAACTACTGAATATAGGCTGAGGTGTTGTGAAGTCTAGGGAAATCACAATGATATGCAACGATATGGGGAGCTGAGTGTGGAGGGTTCATTTGGTGACTCTGTGTGAGTGGCTGATATTAGTGTGTGTGAGTTTGGATGGTCTGACATTGAGCTTGTATGTCTATACTATGTAGGTAATCATCATCAATGTGGATTTATTTTATGTCCTATCACTATTAAGGCAAAAGGCTGATAAAGCTTATTCCATCTTTGATAGAAAGCATTGTCCTGTTTTCAGTATCATTTCCTGGGATGTACTTTATCATTTAGAAGAACAGTTTTCAAAACAGGTTTTAAGGTTATCATTAGCCCATCCTGGTTGGATATCTTCTTGCTCCTTTATTTTCATACCTTATTTATAACTATTCAGGATTTGTATTGCAAGTATTGTTTCATGAAAGCATTGTAGTACTGCATTCCTTATGTTCAAATTTCTGGAATATATTTTCTTCGGAAAAGTCTTCTATTCTTATGTTCTACTTACTTCTTCTATAATGTTTAGTCTGGGGGGTGTTTCACCTGCTTTCCTAGGTTATTTTTTTGCTATGGTTGTTAAAGGTTACTTAGTTTAGCACAACACTGCTAACTTTAATAAGCTGCAATTTGTTATAAATCGGTCTATAAGATTCTATTGCATGATCTTATATTAAGATCTGCATTTTGCATGAAACTTAATAGCGTATTTTTCTCCCTTTCAGCAAGCTACATTGAACGACCTCAGCTAATAAGAGCAAAAGTGCCAATAGTGAAATTCAGGGATAAAGTCAGGCAAGTATTCTGTTCAGCGTAATCTTTTCAACTGTGACGTGGGAAAGTATTCTATATATGTACTTCCCTTAGGAGTAGTCCCACTGTTTTTTGACAGAAAAACAGTGGTAGGAAGAAAACTGTTGTGAAATATAATTTTGTTTGCTGTGCAGACACAACTATTGACCTCTACAAAACACCACTGAAACAAACTAGTTTGTGGTGTATTTTCTTGTACTATTTGTATATTCATTATGAGGACATGAGAATAATTTAGAGGGACATACTAGGACAGATGATGACGTATTTCTTATTGTTTGTGATAAAAGTATCTGACAGAGGAAAAGATCATGCAAACACTGAAATATGTTGACGGAGTAACATTCACATCTTCCTGTGTTCATTGGCTTAGTTTTGTAACACTGATATGTATCTGTTTCCTATACTAACATAGTTTCATCCTTCTTTTAAATTGGACTTGGAACAACTTTAATATAGCTGCCTTAACCTGTCTGTATGCTCCTAAAATTTTGCAACCTTTCCAAAACAAATAAGCATAGCTTTCTGGCCTCTATCTGTGAAAGCATATCACAACATGTTTTTATCATTATATAACTTTATCATGGTTATGTTCCTCCCCTGATAAAACTGAATTTGTCATGTTTACAATTCAAAGTAATCAATATCATCAGTTTAACATTTTACTTCATCTGAGATTATACACACTTATTGGGGTATACTTTTTTCTTCATTTACATCCAATTCCATATTTACTTGAATGTAATCACCTAGTTCTTTTAAAAATTTGAATGATTTTCAATTTCAAATTTTTAAATTTTTCCCTCTTCTAACAGTACAGAAGGTTGTTTCTTCCATGCTTCCATGCTTCCTGAAAGTATGGTACTTGTCAAGCTAAAATTTGGGTTATTTGGATTAGCTACATACAGAAATGCTAGTCTTTTCTTACATAAATGAAATGCTAAATTCCTGGGGCAAATATTGAATGAGTTATGGGATTAAAGCAAGAATATTTTTTTTCAATTTAAAATGAGAAAATAAGCTTTAAAAATAAATCTTTAATATGGAACTGGATGGAAGTGGTTGTGTGAGAAGATTGAAGTCTTTTTGTAAGCACTTTAATCCATAGTACAGTAACTTTCAAAACATAAGTCATGATAATTATATACCTTACAGATAGGATTTAAAGAACTCTATTTTCCAGTAAATCCAAGTATGATCTTCTAAGAGTAGAAACTGCACATTATATTTGTGCAGAGTGAAAACCGATGTTGTTCACCATCTGGTTTTTTGTATTTCTTTTGTGGAATAGAGGAGTGGCACAGAATGTCATCATTTTGGGTTGGGATTTTTTTTATTATAGTTCATTTTTGGTTTGTTTTCTGTCTTCACAGTTATTATTCTCTTAGATAACCTGTCACCTCCATCCATGTTTTGTCATTTTATTTAAGGAATTTTCTCTTTCCAGTCTCTTACTGGCCTCTTATCTTCTGTATGCTTAGATGTATGAAAAATGGATACTCATGCATTTTTTCACAGAGGTCTTGAAAAATGGATTGGATATCCTGTATCCTGGGCACTAAGCCCATCTTTGCCAAAATTGGAAACTCAGCTTTACACACTTCCTGTGAAAGCTAGTTTTTTGATGCCCAGCTGCTGGGAGAATGTGGTCAAATTCAATGGGTGTTATATCTGAATCTGGAGATGCACATTGTAATGTGCTACCAATAACTGAAATATATATATATTAATTATTATTATTATTATTTATATATAGATCTCTATAATTGAAAATGGCTGTTTCTCCTTACTTTGATTCAGTGAATGAAAAAGCATTCAGTTTGTATTTGTTCTCTTTTATAATCTTTAAACTTGGGGGTTTATAGTGCTGTAAAAGTAAGAGAAGATCCACTGCACTTAAAGACTTACCATCCTTTTTTTTTGGTAGTCTTTCCCAGAAAATTATTCTAATGCTGGTTCTGCTTTCCAGCAAGACTTTGATCAATTGTCAAGATTTTTATACTACAGAAGATACAAAACCTTCCTTTTCTGCTGCAGTTGATGTGTAGTTGACTCTTTTCCTCTCCTTTAGTGCTTTTTAGTAGAACTTGAGTCCAAGCAGTACAAAACTTTTTCACTTGCCACTACTGCAGCAGCTATTGAACATGCATAGTAAACATGCAATAGAACTTGCTTCAATCGGGATCTGGTAATTGTCTTTTTGACAATTTGGATTAATTGGAATTACACATGCAATCTGAAATTATTTTATTATATTTGCACATGCAGTTAATATTTTTATGGGTATTCATGCTTGTATTTACAACTGTGAAGTGGTAGCTGAAGCTTGTTTATTTCCTGTACTACTATGTACTATATTCTTAAAACATTCAAAAGGTTATGCTTAATACTAACTCAGCTTTAAAATGATGCAGTAGTTTTGATGCAAAAATGTTTTGATATAAAAAGTGTATAAAAGATATAAAAAATGAAAAATGTTCAAAATACAAAAAAATTTCTTGTAGGCCTCAAATTTTTGTCTTTTATCAAATTTAATGAATTTCAGGTCCATGTTCCCCTTATATAGTCAAGAAAATCTGAAGAAGTATTTGGTGAACAAATACTATGTGAATGAAACTTATAAAATGGAAATAGTGTATATCACAGCTACTTCTTTGTCTAGTAATAACTTTTCT
This sequence comes from Luscinia megarhynchos, assembly GCA_034336665.1. Lineage (NCBI taxonomy): Eukaryota > Metazoa > Chordata > Aves > Passeriformes > Muscicapidae > Luscinia > Luscinia megarhynchos. Next base: position 21,718,761 of record CM067592.1, on the reverse strand, counting down.
TGTTGCGAGTTAATATTGATATGGCTTTTTGACCAGGCATGCAATATAATCTCTTGCGTTCTTTGAGTAATTAGGCTCTCTATGCAGTAGGAAATTCAAACGCGGGGGCAGGTTGTGTTGTAAATAAAGCAGTTAGTGCTTGTTTGCCTTATTTAATCTCAATGGAATGCAAAGTATCTGAACTGTTTTATTATAAAGCATGCAGTGTTTACTCAGAATTGGTTTTATTCCAAAGTACTGATTCTCTCTTACTGTCATTGCAAAAACGGTTCTTACATTCTGACCTCTTCCAATTCTCTTTCTCAGTTCATTGGCATTATTTCAAAAACTAATACCTCAGAGAATCCTTCGTGGTATCAAAAGTTATCTGTAGTAAATCATGTAGTGCAAGTGTAGTTGGGAGAAAGATTTGGTAAAAATTTTAAAAATACCTTAAGTTGTGTTAAAGTCTAAATTTGTATCTACATGTATTCTTCATGTAAAATAACTATTGCAGTTTTATAACAAAGGAGTTCAAGTCTATAACTGGCTCAGGTACTATAAACAAAACTAGAGGAATCATATCATTTAAAACTCTGAAGAGAGTTTCCAGTGCTTTATATTAAACTTACGTTTCTCTATATCTGTCATAAAGTAAGTAGTAAACATTCAGAAATTGAATACCATGATACTTGATTTTTCTTTTTCCTCCCTAACAGCAATGTGGATTTTGACTTGAATGTAAACAATGTGATAGGTATAAGAAATACATTCCTTCTGAGAACCTATGCATTCAGTAAGTTTTTATTTTAATATTTTTTTATTTATTTAAACTTTGCTTTTAGAGTTTGTATTTTGGTATTTATATGCTATGAAAATTTAATAGATTACTATATCTATATATGTATATAATTACCTATTTAGCTGGATTAAATAGCTTTAGGATAAGTTCTTGTTGCTCATTCTAAATACACGGAGAAATCAACTAGATATGTTTTTAATTGAATATTATAACATTCAGATGATAACAAAAATTCTTCATATTAAGGTCCATGTATCTACTACAAGGGTTACTTCAGGTATTCTCCAGATAATAAGATCATGATAGTGATGGTTATCTAATGGTGTAGTCTCCAGCTTTTTTTATTTCCTTACAGCTAGTGACAGTATGGATGGCTGATAGCCAGCTATGTCTGTGTGCTGTTGCAGAATCTTTTTTTTGGAAAATCCAAAATACTGCTTCATAGTTTATACTAATCCTAAATCAAAATTTGTTTGTTTCTGGTCAGGAGCTTGTATTTTAGGGAGAGATTGTGAAACAGCCTTGTGAAAGGAAAGTAATAACAACAGCACTCTTAGTGGTAAACTAAGGGTTTGTTTCTTAGCATTGCAATGTCGTTTTGCAGATAAGTACAGAAAGGAGAGTTCCTCAGCTTTTTTCTTCTAGGGCATTTGCATTTGTTCCTTTGCTACCTTCTTCAGTTTTTGCATAAAGGAATTTCTTTCTGTTTGGGGTAGGCTGTTACCAATAGAAGTTACCTTCACTAGTTAATTTTTACTAATATTTCAGTCGGAGTAGTTTGTCTTCCATGTTCATGCTACTAGGACAGTCTGCAGCATGTCCTGGATCAGTTGGTTAACTCTGATTTCTTCATACATTCAGGAAGGTGTATGACTGGAAAAGGATTTGCTTCCAAGATTAAAAATATTAGGAAGTAGTAATTGTCATTTATGACTGTGGTCACCTCACAAAGTCTAATGTTGATAAATTTATTTGTAGCTTCTGTCACAGATCGTCTTTACTCTTCTCAGAAAAATCACTGTAGGGCAGACAAATCCAGATGTGAAAAGAGCTCTAGTATCCCTAGTTCTGCTGTGGTGCTCACTTTTATAAGGCCAATAAAATTAACTTCAGGTTTCCTGGTGAAGGCTAAATAATGTTTCCTTGAGGTTGAGGAGTGGGTTAGTAGTGAAGGGAGACTTGTAATTGAAAGTACTATCTTCTCAATGTTCTGGGCCTTGCTAAATAGTCAAACTGTATCATACAGTTTTTCTGTCTTGTCTTCCTTGGACAAGAAAACTCTTGTTTTGTGATGCACAAAACAAAATGGAAGCTTTTATCAGACTATGTCTCTCCATACTTTTATAAATTATATGAGCAAAGGTGGATAGCCTTACATATATTCTCCTGCTCACTTAAATGTGTAGTTGAAGGGCTTCAACTTGCATGGGGGAAAAAAATTATCAAATTACTTCTAATGTGGAAGATATATTGGTCTATTTTCCATTGGAATAAATTAGATTCTCAGGCAAACAATGAACTAACTATCTTAGTGAACATGATAAAAAAGCTAAAACTGCAAAAAGCTAAAACTCAAAAAAATTCTGTGGATGCTCTTCTGTCTGTTTTGAATTTAACTTTTCTGTGTTGGTGCATGAGCACTCTAGAAAACATTGAGGATGATGAGGCAAGGTGACACAAAATGTCCACAATAAATGTAGATAGATTAGGCAGAGCTAGAAGGTGAAGTCTGTGCTGTTACATTACCAGTAATTTGTTGAAGGGAGCATGTCTGTGATTAATCAGCAATTTTTGCTAGCTATTTTTCAGTTAGTGAAAGCTGGACTTCATAGGTTCATGCAAATAACATTACTGAGCATTTTCTTGAGGGGTAGCTTGTATTGAAGTATCAGACAAAGTTACTGGCCATATTGCACACTAACTTTGTTATATACTAATTAGAGGGACCAGCAGGCAGAATTTAATATCTCAAAATGAGGTCAACTAAAAAAAGGTCTTTTCTATTGTGACACAAAATAGCTATGTTTGAGACTGAAATCTATTTGTGCTTTTCTCTCAGGAGAAAATTATATTCCAGTTAATGCATCTTTATGGTGTCTGTACAGTACTTTTTTGGCATCTCACAATTAGCGTACTAAGTTTTATTTTTCAGTTCAACCACTGGTGAACAACGTCAGGAATAAAGTGATTAGTGATAAGGAGTTTGGTTGTCTACAAAAGACCTTCCAGATCTAGTAGGATGTTCATTCTGAGAAGAGTACCACTTACATGGGCATGTGTGCTGAACGACTGAATATGTTGGGAGAAAAATCATGCTTGACAGTTTTACGGAATAACAGAGAGCACCCCAGCTTTGCAGACGTAGGATGTTTTTTGTCTTTGTGTCCTGATAAGCAGAATACAAAACTTTGGATAATGATGTCAGGTTAGAAAAGATACTCCAGAATGTTTAAGCTTTTAAGGACATTGTAAGGCACTTGGCTGAATTGATGATCTGCTTCTGCATACCTGCAAATAATAAAGTATGCTGGAGAGTCCCAGGAGTTTGTGGTGAGTGATGTCTACCTACAATAGACTAATATCTTAATTAAAAGGTTATCTATATTCACCAGAAATTCAGAAGACAATACCTGGAATATGGCTGTATTTATGTCTTTCCTCATGAAATGCATATGTATTAATTTAAAGAGATACTGTATCTACATAAAAAGCTATTGAGGACAAGGCAAATTTAAAATTTATTTTTGCATGCAGGAGTTACTGCTGTCATGTATCCTGATGTAAACTTAACAATCAGCTGCGTCTTCCAACCATAAGAATTATTTTTTCTGCCTTCAAAGTTTGTGTAGCCTAAATAAAAAAATAACATAGGGTATCTTCAGGCAGCAAGTTATTTCAGAGAAAATTTGTACAATGAACTGTAGAGATCTTAGAAGTAAAAAATGATGCTTTGCAAATTTCCTGGTATTCCTCTTGTAGTGTGTCTGTGGATCTTATTACTCAAAAGGCTGTTTTCAAATGCAAATATTTTGGTTTGATTTTTATATGATGGATAGTAATTGTAGAATAACTAAGTAAATTATATGAAATGCCTGCAGAAAGTAACCTTAGAACACAAAATGACTGTTTTGATCAAATAAGAGCAAATGTTGATTAATTGCTGTCTAGTTAAATGTATTTTTTTGAGATGTGTTTATTTTACTTGCAGTTGAGAATCGAGTTCGTCCATTAGTACTTGTTGTTAAGAAGTGGGCAAGTTTTCATGATATAAATGATGCCAGTCGTGGTACTTTAAACAGCTATAGTCTTGTGTTGATGGTTTTGCACTATTTACAGAGTAAGTATTTTTTACATTTTGAAACTGTCCCTCTTAAGTTCATATTTGTGTAGTTTTCTTCTTTAATGAAAAAAAACAAGCAGTAATTGTCTTCTACACAGAAATATTTAAAAGTAAAACAAGTTTACTCAATTTCCCTAGTATTGCATTTGTCTTTAACAAGTGGACCTGTTCTTTGGAGGCAGAGTTACCAGCTGTGAAAAGGTTTGGGAAAAAAATGTACCTGCAGGACACTGTGTAGCTATAAAATAAACTCAGGTACTAGTTCACAAAAATGCATAAAGATATTTACTGTAGTCATCTCTGGCAGCTGTAGACACCTCTGCCACAGCTGTCTAGGAAAGGGGAAAAAAGCATTCAAAAAACAGTGAAAAACTGTGATCAGTCAGCTGTCTTGGGAAGATCAGCAGTCCAAAAACCAAAAAGGAGCCTTCTACCTGTGTTTCCTCAGCGTTTTCAGTAGGGGGGGGAAAAAAAGGCATGAAAAAAAGCACATGAGGTGTGGCCCTGTACACTGTACATGCATATAAGCACCAGATTTTTAGGTTCTGATGTTTTATCTATGCAGATCTTAAGCTTTTTTCCCCTGCTGTACGCATGTGATGGTACTGAAAATAGCCTGTGTCCTAGAACTTCTAATAATGTTTTTGTTGGTGATACTGTGGAGAGGAAAAAAGGACACTTTTCTTTTGCACTAGTGTCCCTGCCTTCACTAGGTAAATTTATTTTCTATGCTACTTATACTATTTCCATATTCTTATATTAATGTGGATATCTTTGAACTCAGTTTAGTGTGGCTTGAGTTTGTTTTGTAGATACATCAGTATCTTGCACATGAACTTTCTTCCAGATAATATGTCTAACTAGCTTGAACAGTAAGAAATGGAAACTCATAGGGCAAGTGCTAGTGGTAAGTGGTAATTTTTCCCTTCCCATTCATCCTCTTGGTAAAGCTTACACACTTAGATACAGTGCCTTGATTGTTTGTATTGCTCAGGTTTTGTTGCCTTTAAATTTAGTATAGTAGAGAATTGGAAAGTATCCAGAAACATGAACACCCATAACAAAATAAAAACGTTATTGAAGCAGCTGGGATAATTTTCTTAGCAGTCCCGATAGTATATTCTATTTTTTGAAGGTACCTCAAGCACATTCTGAGAATTCTTCTGTTCTTATTCTTAGTCCCTATGGAAAAAGGATTCTGTAATATCTCTTCACCTGTAAGACCTTGTTGAAGGGTGAACTAAGTTCCAAGTCCAAGACCTATGTACTGAATTTTATTTATTATTTTCCCTAGTGAATGATGTAGACCAGTTTCTTAAACCATGCTGAAGACATGATGTTAAAGCTTTAGTTTGAAGCGTGCTGTGACAGTTCTAGAGCTACTTGAGTAGGATTTGAATACATTGGGATTTTGGTCCACGTAACCTGGGTGGTTTTTTTTTAACTCTAATTTATGTAGTTCAGTAGATGCAATCCCAGTCCTTGTTTTTCATAAAAGATAATTTTGTGTTTGTTAGTATTGTTAATGACTGTATGATCTTCATAACGTTTGCCATTTAGCAGATCAGCTAACACTATTACACTGTATTTAGGTATTTCATGGCGGTTTTGCTAGTAATGCCTACTAAATGTGTTGAGCATTTTTTAATAGGTTACATTTGGAGACTCAGTATGTAATACTTGGCAGAAAAATGTGTTCTCTTGCAGTAACTGTAGACTTGTTCATAGAATTGTAGTAGATGTAAGGAAAAAAGGTGAGTGAAGCTCTAATTTTTCATTTAGGGACTCTAGTTTATTTTCCTATATCCGTGAGTCAATATGAATTTCAGAAATAAATTGTTACTAGAATTTTTCAATGCCTTTTACATATAGTAGTATCTTGGTAAGACCTTTCATTAGCTGAATAAAGTTCCTATAGTACTGTATAGTACAAAATATAGTAATAGAAATGTTTGCCAAATAACTTATTTTGCAAAATGCATGAAAATAAAGTTCTGGATAAATGTTTTTAAGATAGAATTTCAAAGCAGCTCTTTGATGTAGTTGTTATGATATTGCTTCCTGTGAATTGCATGAATCACAGCAACTTTAAACTTTTTTTTTGTAGCCTTACCTGAACCCATCCTTCCATCCCTCCAAAAAAATTACCCAGTAAGTGTTTCTTACGGATTTACTACATCGTATATGTGTGTGACCTACTTATCGAAATATATGAATTCTTAACTATCTCTGATGGATTAAGTTGAATTAACAGTCTGTAGGTCAGGTCATTGATATACCATACCTAAGTGTGAAAGAGGTTATTTGCTGCTTTTAAAAATTTCTTTAGTGAAAATTCTGTTATGTATGGGAGGATTTGACACACAGTTAGAAGAAAGTGCTAATGAAAAATACTGACCTAAATCTCTTTATGCTGGCCTGGAAATATCCCTGTGTCAGCTGTGACTTTCTGGTTTGTTTTTCTTGATATGTTAAGTAGTGCTTTTTCATCCAGCTCTGGTGCTTCAAAATTCCATACTGTCCTATAGCTGTTGAGTTGCCTGCTACTTGCATGTGCAGAAAATGAGCAATACATGTTTACTAAGGAAACTTGAAGCATCACAAAATTTTACTTCAGTCCAACAAGAAAACACCTTTTTGGAACTTTGCTATTGTAGTTAGGTCATACTCTGTTCATTTCTGGAGAAGTCAGTGAATCAGTATGCTTTGGTTCCTCCAGTGCTATTAGTGAGATTTAATCTAAGAAAAATTATCTAGAAGTAAGAACTGCCCTCCTAAGTATTTGTCTGTGCACAGAAGTGCTATCGCTGAATAGTTGTATGCTTTAATTTATTTACAAAAATTCCTTGGTTCCTTCCTCTTTACCTGTCTCATATGTGTCACTTACAATTTTTCTTTATTCATAGTTAATGTAGTTTGGTATTTCAGTCTACATATGGGGGATTTTAATAGGTTGCTGGCAATTGTGCCAAGCTAGTGTGAGAAAGCCATTCTATCTTCTGCCTGTATTTCCCATAATGCTGAAATGGGAATATTTAATGGTGCTGAACATCAGGGAGAAAGTAATGTGGTGTCAGCCATTTTGGGTAATTAAGATAACTGAGATGCAGAAGAAAGCATTGAGCAGTAATTCACTGCAGTTTTATTTCTGTGTTGTAAATCTACTTGAGGATACCTGTGCTATATTTTTTGGTCTTTATCTTTTCCTTAGCAGTACTCTAAAATGATTTTTTAATGGTTCTCTATACCTTCTAGTTTCTTCATTGGGAGTACTGAAAAGACTTTGAAGCTATTTTTCATTTTTTGTACTCTTATCTTTATCTGATAGGTTTTTTGAATTGCTGGATTTGGTAATTACGTTTCATTAAAGCTTACATACTGTAGTGTTCTAAGTTTTGTGTAGCATGTTGTTTAGGGAAAAGTGTTAAGAACTGGCAGCTTTTGACTCTTCTGTATTTATAATACAGATATTTATATTTGTCATGTTCAAACTGTGTAGAGGCCTTCAGAACACAATACAAATGCTAATACCTTCAATTTTTAAAGCAAGCATATACAATACCTTAAGCTGAAAATCCTAATGAATCTAAAAGCAAAGTTTTATTTTGTGTTATGTGAAAATGGTAAAATGCAGTTAAGCCCTGCTGTAGGAATTGCATCTTTGCCCTATTCTGATATAGACTATATTTAGTTTTCTTGTTCTTTGTCTGTTAGTTATCTTATATTTGGAGAATGGGCAAAATATTCTAGAATTGCTAACAAAATTAAAAGACTATTTTATGCATGCTTACTACAAAACCAAATTGCAAGTATGTTTTTGATACTGTTTCCACTAGGAATATAATAAAATGTTTAAAAATGATGAAACTTAAAATTTCTGAATACTGGTAATTCAAAGCAATTTAGAATGAAAAATACAGCAAAACAATTTTGGTCATGTGGCTTGCAGTAATAATTAAAAAGACAGGGAAATTTCAGTATCAAAAGAAACCGTATCTTTTTCTTGCGATTGTAGCTGGTCTGAGTTGTGTCTTCATACAAAAACTATACAGACTACTGCATCTTCCCTATCTACACATTCCCACAGTTTTTTAAAATCGAATATGCTGCCTGAAAGTAATTCTGTGATTTGAAGGAAGCTGTTTGTCTTAAATTGTTTGTATCATATAAAAGAGACTTGCTTACATTGAGGAGGAAACAAAAGACAGATTCTGTGTCTCAGTTTATCTAATGCAAATGTGAGGGGTGAGAATTCCTGGAAAGCCACCAGATTTGCACACTTTTGCATTCTGTTTGGGGGAGTTTCGAGTTGGCACGAAGCTGATGTGTTTTGCAACCACTACTTCAGAGGGAGTATCAGACCAAATCAAATGTGGATTTGTGTTCTGGGGCTTCCCTTGTTCCCTAGCCAGATAAGATAGATGAGAATAGCCCACCAAGTGTTCATCAGTTTTGAAGTCTATGTAGTACATGCTTTCATGTCAGGACTTCATGGCTCTAGAGAACCTGTGGTGGCTTAAAACATTATGGCTGGTGAACATTGCTGTCACTGGCACTGAGAAGGAACCTTGTCTGGTGTCTTAGCTGAAGTCAAGATGAAATTGGGTTTCCATGAGTGCTCTGGATGGTGAATTTCAAGGACTCTAGCTTAAGCACATCTTTGTTTATGCTGCCTCAGCTTCACGTCATGTCTTGCAAAAGGTGGGGCAGAAGGTGAGAGGATTCTTAACATGGAAGTCAGCCCTTGGAAAGACACAGTTTGCTTCACACTTAGTTTCACTTTTAAAAAATATAAACATGAGTTAAATATTCATCTATTGGACTGGGGAAAAGGATATTTTATATGTGTGAATATACAGCAAAATCAAGGGATTATGCTCGTGTTACTACTAAATTTTTTTGAACAAAGATTCTTGTACATTCAGAGCTAAACTCACTATACATCAAGATACTCAAATAAAAATTTTATTTTGATGTAGACTTTTGTTCCTTTCCAATGTATAACGTGGAATAAGCATAATTAAAAGCATTAAGTAGCTTAAACATGAAGCATGTTGCTGAATACTGGTATTTCTTGAGAAGTCACCTAATCAAGGTAAAGATTAGAGATCCAGCAAAAAAAAAGGAAAAATACTTTGGGTCTCTTTTCTAGGATATCTTAAAATAATGGAGAGCTCATTTATATTTGTTGCTCAGATTCTGAATCTAATTACTGTCTCAAGACAGCTTGAGGCAAAGACACAGTAAGCAAAATAGGTACTAGTTTTAATAGAAGCTGAATCTTTTGCCTTCTAGAGCAAGTTAAGAAAACATACTTTGAAGGATGCTTTGTAATTCCATTTTTTTAGCAAGTTTACCTATGTGTAGGATCTGTAAGCTGCACCTTGTTTTGTTTGCCTAGTTATTCCCTGAGTCCCTCTAGCAGGAAAGAAAATACTTTGTTTATCTTTGTTATCTTTGTTTTACAACAGGTGAACAGAGATGAGTTGAAGCTAGGGGTTTATCATGGGTTGTCTGTGGCAAAGCAGAAAAAAGTGTCTGGGTATCCTGTAGCTTGTCTGACCTCTTATTCACTGGACACGGAGTGAATTGCTTTGTTAAGGAATGACCTTAAATTACATTGTTGGTAATTGAGTTATTGAATATTGCTATATCTTCACAGAAATCTTCACTAAATCTTCTCAATTTTAAGTAGCCATTAATTTTATTTTACATGTAGAACTTTCTAATATGGTAATAGCAACTGCTTGCATAACAAATTTTTTTGTATTTCAGAAAGATGAAACACTGAGTTTTGCTCTCTGTGGGGTGATCAGCAACTGACAGTACTTAAAAAATAAATCTTCTAACAGTATCACAAATATGTGATTAATACATTGCTTTAGTTACTGTTACCATTAATATCATTAATAAGTCTTATTTTCTTCCAGAAAATTAATATCTGTCTATGCCTTCTATTTTGCAATACAAAATGTCTTTATAAGAGCAATTTTTTGTAGTGACATAACCACTAAACCAAGTGGAAATGAGAATTATTTTATGTGTCTCTTAAACTAGGTGGTGGGGGTTACCTGCTATAGACTGTAACCTGTGTTTTTACTAAAGCGCATGTCTAGAATAATATGCATGTATCTTCTTGAAGGCAAAAGCCTTTCTGTATAAGATAAACTTTGATTGGTCTGATATCTTATTGTCTGCCAGTAAAAAAAACCCTTGTTTTTATGAAAAATAATAAACTCTAACTTTTTTGCCACTGAGTATATCAACCTCATTGTGATGGCAGAATTTTCTTGCAATTGAGAAGTTCTCAGGCATTCAAATATTCAAAGTGTAAAAAAATTAATCTTGTTCTCCTTTTCTACTGCCTCCAAACATTTACTAGTCTTAGTAAATGTCTGTTGTAATTTTACTGCACTTCTGGTTTGTATTTTTTAGGTCAGTGGCCCATTTTTTAATTCCTTTCCCCTCCTCTCTTATATGTTCCTTTATCAGCTGGTATTCTAAATTCAATTGTTCTGACTCTTCCTTAGCTTTCTGTGGGCATGGGCAATAAGTGACTTTCACTGTAGTGCCTTTCTGATTAACTTTAGGGTTACAACTGTGTTTATTATATGGCATTGGAACAACTATTCTCTTTGTAGGTCTTTGTATACTTCATATCAGCTTTTTATGTCTGTGTTTCCGTTGTTTCGGTGTCTTCTGATAAAATATAGGCTGTTAAATTCTGAGCTTTGCAAACTAAAATAATGTTTTATATATAGCATTACATCGTGTGCTCTTTTATCTCTAGAGGAGTGGGGTTTTTTCCCCCAGAAGGTGTTGCACAAGGTTCCAGGAAGTATTGCTGGAGCTGGCGTAAAGAGGATGGGAGTCTCAAACTTTCCAGTCTTACTCGTTTTATCACTTAATAATACTTTTCTCAGAGAAAGCAGTGCCAGCTGTGAACATGGAAATAATACTACTCTATGTAGTGCTTCTAGTGCTATTCTAGTATAAAGTTTAAATCATGCCTGATACTACTTTTAAAAATAAAAAATGAATTGGTGGGGAGGGATAAGGAGATATAGTAATGAGTGAGCAGGTTCCTAAGTTTACATAAATATTTTTCTTTATGTGAATGTAATGTTCGGTCCTGTGTATCTTGAAGTCATTTTCAGTAAAATATACAACATTGCTGTAACATGGTGTTAAAACCAGATATTAGCAAGTTATAAAAATTGTTCCTGTAACAAGAGGAGATGTGTTTACTTCTATTGTACCCCAGTCTGTCAGAAGAGCCTAAAGGATGCAATGGACACTGAAACAGCAGGGTAGTTCTAAAACCATGTGTATTTAGTCCTGTATATATTCCTTTTTAACTTGGCAGTAGTGCCTTCTTTTTGTAGTAAACCTGATTTTTTTCTTACCCCATCATACTACCTTATACTTCCCCTACACAAAAGCATACTTCAGCTGAAGTGCAGCGTTCTGTATGTTCAGGTGTTTTGTATGACTTCACAGCTGGTTGGTTTTTGGTTTGCTTTTTTTTTCATTCTTGGCTAGAGTAAACAATACCTGCAGTCTTTATGCTTATTTTGTGGGTGGATGCAGGTTCATTTTATAGTGGGTTTCATATGCAGTTTTTAACTCTGTGCTTTGGGAGCACTGGTAGGCCTTCCCTCTTGATTATTTCTGTACTTCAGTTCAGCTGTGGGAAATTGACAATAGGTGCATTAACTTCACCTACATATTTTTCAGCTGAACTGCAGTCAGCTCAGTGCAGGCTACCTTACTCAGCTTTTGCTCTTGGGGTTTTAGATGCAAGTCTGGTTCAAACGTTCTCCCATGCTAAAATTCTTTAGTAAACAGAAGTCAAGAGATGGTCTTGTGTCCTCCTGTGCAAAATGATTGTTCAGGGGGAGTAACGAGTATTCAGTGGGGTAGAAGAGAAGTAGTTCTTGGCTTGTAAGTTGTCCTTGAACTTATAATAAGCAAACAATAGGCAGCTTTCGTATTGTGGAAAATGCATCTGGGTTAAGGCTCTGTGTGTGTGTGTATATATATATGTGTGTATATATATATATATATACTGTCTGATTTTATTTTGACAGGAATGTTTTGATCCTACTATGCAGTTGCATCTTGTTCATCAAGCTCCACGTACCATTCCTCCTTACATCTCAAAAAATGGATCAAGCCTTGGAGATTTGCTGATAGGCTTCTTCAAATATTATGCCACAGAATTTGAGTAAGTAATAAACTCATTTTAGCTGTTTAGAAGATGTGAAACTTTGATTCCTTCTATTCAATGTAGCCTTTATAACCCTTGAAAGAGAGAAAAGCCGCAATGCAGGAGTGGTAACTGAGAGAGAGGAAATGAGTGGAAAGGTTAAATGACAACAGGAATGCTGGTAAATTGTCTGATATCTTCTTCAGGCATTCTTTCCTGTAAAATAGCTGCCAAAAGTAAGAGAGCTTTATCCTTGAAAAATTACTGGGTTTTGTTACACAGTTACACTATTCTATAACTACCTATTCAAGTGCGAGAAAGGTCTGTTCTTAGCTGCCATATAAGATATCAATTGTGATATTAATTATTTGGACCTTAAGGGCTTATCTTTTGTCACACTGTGTCAATGGAGGTAACTTGCCAGGTGGCTTCTTACTTCTACTAGAGTATACATCTATATAGGCCTCACCTAGTAAAGAAGTCTCCTGCATACAGTTGTTTCACTCCCATTATTAGTTTGCTAGTCATCTGGCCTTCCTTATATAAGAGGACAAGCTAAAGCTGTGAAGGCATCTGAGAAGGCCTTAAGTTACAGCTGTTTTGCCAAATTTTTCCTCATGTATTTCTGAATTTCATAGAAAAAATGCTTGTTCATATAAAATATCAAATGGTTGTACCTCAGTCAGCTGAAAGATGTTTTAAATAACTTCTGATGCAGTTATTTCATACACTTTGCTGTCTTATGTATGTGCATCATCTCCATATCTTGGAAGAACCGAGCATACAACTGGATACTCATAATTTTGGAAGTGTTCATAATTTACTTTAGTATTAGAAATTAAAGACCATAAAATCACGTGCATCTCTGGGGTGCACATCATATCTGAAATATGTAAGCTAAAGCCCTATGAGCTGTAGTAATCTGTGAACCAACTGCATTTTGTGTATACTTAAACCTGGCTGAGAGATTTTCATGTAAGAGATTTTCTTTCAATGATATCTGCAGATAAGAGAATGGTCTTTTGTCTTAAATGTTTCTCCTGAGTACCTGTCTTTTCAACTGACAAGGTGATGTTTGTTAAAGAGGCAGTGGAAAAGACACTGCTGGATGATAGCCTTAGGTTCTTAAGTTATGTGGGACACTACATGAATTTATTATTACTCGACTGTACAAACTGTTGATCTTCTCATATATGAAAGTGAATACCTTTTCCACTAAGGAATTTTCTGGTTTGCCTGTGTGAAGTAGCAGAGATGATCTTGTCTAATTACAGGAAAAATACTTAGTTTGACTTTTCTGAGTTTGGGTACTTGTGAACATAGTCAAGACCAGATTTCTGCTTAAGTTGGTGGCTGGTCCAGAATGACCTAATTTTTGTCTGCTGTTAGGAAGGATATGCTAAGATATATGTCAAACAGTGATATTGCAGACAAAAAATTCTGCAATATCAGTGTTTGAGCCGATGGCAATCCCTAAATAGTACTTTTGTGATGATTATAAATCAGGAAAAAATTACTACCTAAATTTATTCACAGACACACAGAGAAGCTTCCGGATAAAATAAACCTTGAAAAAGTAGGTAGTGAAGGTAGGATAGCTGCTGATGTTAAGGAAAGAAAATGTTTCAAAAAGCAACTGAATGAAAATAATACCTGGTGTGTTCTAGTGTTCAGTATCTGTTAAGTATTTAAACATTTTGCTTTTGATATTCTGTTAAAAAAAAAGAAACAAAATACCAGCATAAATGGCCATTAGAATTCCTGTGTTGAAAATGCTACTGTATAGCTGACAAGTCATTTGAGGAAATGATGTACTTAATGTAGCAGCCTATATTATTTTTAACTCTTTCTGCTACGGAAATAAAATTTAGTCAAGTGTACTGTTTATCTGTGTATCCCTGACAATTATAAATCCTGTTTGAAAGGAATAGGATTGATAGTAAAATTCCATGTAGTTTCATTGACTGGGGAAGACAAATAGTGCACCATAGGAAGGAACATGAACATAGTGCTTAAAAGATTTTGTGTGTGTGATAGCCAGCCAGTGAAAGTAAAAGTAGTCTCATGCTAACACATGTTATCTTTGCTTTGAAGTTGCTGGTGGAAACAACAGTACAAATGAGAATGAGGGTAAGAATTAAATACATGGAATCACAGAGTCATAAATATGCTTGGTTGGAAGGGACCCATCAGGATAATTGAAGTCCAGCTCCTGGCCCTGTGTGGGATCACCCCTAAGATTTGCACCATATGCCTAAGAGCATTGTCCAAACACTTCTTGAACTCTGTCAGGCTGGTGCAGTGACCACTTCCCTGGGGAGCCTGTTCCAGTGCCCAACCACCCTCTTGGTGAAAAATATATTCCTAATATCAAAACTAAATCTTCTCTGACTCAGCTTCATGTTCTTACCTTAAGCCCTGTTGTGGGAGTGAAGGAATCAGTATCTGCCCTTCCTCCTTCCCTCATGAGGAAGTTGCAGACTGCAATGAGGTCTCCCCAGTCTCCCTTTCTCCAGTCTGAGCAAACCAAGTGACCAAAGCTGTTCCTCATACAGCTTCCCCTCAAGGCCCTTTGTGATCATTGTGGCCTTGCTTTGGACACTCTACAATAGCTTTATGTCTTTTTTTATACTACAGCACCCTGAACTGCCCCCAGCACTCGAGGTGAGGCTGCCCCAGTGCAGAGCACTGGGACAATCCTCTCCCTTGCCTGGCTGGTGATGTTGTGTCTGATGCCCGCAGGACATGGGTGGCCCTCCTGACTGCCAGGGCATGGCTAACTCATGTTCAGCTTGCAAATATGGACAACACAGGGCTCTCTTAGTTCTCCCTTTCATGGAAGAACTAGTGTTAGAGTGTGTTGAATATTTTCTTTGCTGTAATATGTATTTTTTTCACTGTTTGTTTTCCCTGTGAAACAATTACTAGTGTCTTTGTGCACCAAAATTTTGAGATTCTATTTCAGACGCTGTGACTGTTGAATGAGGCTATATTTATATGATGTGTACTGGGCCACTGAACTTTCCCTATTAGACTGTCATGTGTTTGATGAAAAGATTGCTACAGAGGGTGTGACTTCAATTTTCGTAAAAGCAATTT
This sequence comes from Luscinia megarhynchos, assembly GCA_034336665.1. Lineage (NCBI taxonomy): Eukaryota > Metazoa > Chordata > Aves > Passeriformes > Muscicapidae > Luscinia > Luscinia megarhynchos. The sequence goes on along the minus strand of CM067592.1, from coordinate 21,703,332 downwards.
TGCTGAATGAACAGCATGCAATCAGGCATGATCAGATCATTTGTGAAGATCATAATTTTGAGCAGAATAAATCACTGAAGCCACCTGCCTAGAATGTTTAACTATTTATCTATTTTACATGTAATGGTCAGGAAGATAAGAGAAGATGGAAATATACTGTTTTAAACTTCTTCACTCTAGCAAAGGCCATTATGCATTTCAGTAAAATCTGTGATTTATTTTACTTTATGTGATTTACTTGATTTAAAGAGGGTAGCAAAGGAAGAAATAGGAGCTTTCCATCCTGTGCAGTCATGCATAAATCCTTGTGCTGTGTTTATTTTCCCTTATGCTTTTAAACTTTTGTTTATTTAGACTATAAGATGTTTCAGAACCCTTTCCGCAGTCCTCCTCCAGGGTTTTCAGTATGTCTGTAAGAAGTAAATTTTATACCACTTCGTCCCAGTCCCCAAAAAAATGTGGTTTGGAAATTTCAGCATGCATTGGAATAACACACCATATATGGCAAAGCTTGTTTTTCCTTTGTAGTTGTATAATTATCTTGCCATAAGAGTTCAAGTTGGTGTAATGCTTCTTATGATACAGCTGGCTATGGTTATGATTTCATTTTAACTTTAAATATTTAAAATTGTTTGCTGCTTAAGTAGTGAATGTGATCAGGAAAAATTGTAGGTATTCTCCAAAGCAAGTATTTGGAAATGTGTTTACCAGCTTCTCTGAGGAGGTGTCTGATTTCAATTCTGCAACTGTGAGTGAAGGCAGCAGGTTTTCACTTGGCTGTCTCCTTACAAAGTAAGACCCCTGTGTTTATTGTTTTATGGTTACTTTCCTTAAATTTACCATTACAGGTTAAGTAGCAGTTGTTTTAAGATCATTCACTGATTTGTATATGGTGGACATAGTTAAAGCTTGCTTACATTTTAATGGCAAAATATAAAATTTCAGTGAGAAGTTGCTTTCAGCTCTTTTCACTATAGAGTTGGTCAAGTAATAAAGGGATCATTTTTTATACTATGTTGAATTAAATATGTTTGCAACTTGTACCCGTCTTATTTTGTTCATACAGGTGGCTTTGATTTGTAAGAATGCTCTGGAAAAGATAAACTTTTTGTTCTGTTTGTGCTGTAGTCATACACATGGCTGAAAATACCTAGTTTTCTTTCAAATACTTGCCTTTGCCATGAAGATCACATACCTGATGCAGTCAATGACAACAGAAATACCTGATAATTGAAATAGCTGTTTAAATGGCATTGTTAACTTACAGATGGAAAATGTGTGCTGGAAGAATATCTGCTTTATGGTGGCAACAATGAAGTTATTACATGCAAGCCAAAGTGGCTAAAATTGACTTACAAATAATTTGCTATTCATAATTAATTTCTAATTCAGTATGATCTTAGTACCAAGGCATCTCTGTAAGACTGTCAGATAAAAGAGTTGTTTTCAAAAAGCCTTTCAAGTTTCAAATTTGAATAAAAGGCTTTTTAAACAGCAAGAATTGCCACTTTTTTCTTGCTTGTTGCTTAACCAGTATGTTATAAATGCATTTATTTTTTGCTGAGGGATCAAGTATAGCCTAGGAAAAAAAGAATTCAAGAGAAGAATTACTGTTTCAAGTGGAACAGTACTGCCTGGTCAAACCAAATGCAGATCAAATACTTCTTTGCATGACTTTTTTCTTTCTCTCTTTTTTTTTTTCCTCCCCACTGGCCTGGATCTCTGATTTTTAAATAACCTTTCAAAAAAACGAAACTGTAAGCTTCTGCTTGCAACCAGTGGTCTTGAGCTGCAGTTTAAGTTTGTTTGAAGCTCTAAACACAGGGGTTTTGTCTTTTGTCTTTTTTTAGTTTTTTGTGTGTGTGTGTTTGGGGGTTTTTTTAGCAATTCATCAGAATTAGGCTCATGTTGATGGTTGATTATTAAAACACATGATAGGAAAGTATTTGATGCTATTATCTCTATTTATCACAAAAGCAGTCTACTGTGGGAATTAAGGAAAGATGATTAAGTTAGAATGGAGGCTTTAGCTTACATTGAATGCTAGAAAAGATCACCATTACTAATTTCATAAAGACTATATCAAGAGAAACCTAAATACACACACTGAGATATTCTAGATCTCTTAGTGTGCCGTGTCCTGCATGTTTTAAAAATAAGCCCTATTCATACTGTTAAATGAACGTGTTCTGTGGAAATACAGTTATTCAAACAACTGATTTCCAAAGGAAGCTTTAATTATGAGTTATGTTCAAGATAATTTGTAGAATTACAGTCACAGATTTTTCGCTATCTTGTCATTGTTGACTTAATGGAGTTATGACAGGAGATCTGTGGTCTAGGTAGGACAGAATTCTTTCGGATTTGACTGATGAGTTATAGACAGTGTTTAAATTTGCAGTTGATATCTACAGATTTACGGCAGGTGGTTGATGTACCCAGCCCAGCTGCCCGGCTGCTCTGTCAGGTGTACATAAGACTGTTACAGCTGGCAGTACATTGCCCAACTATTTCTACCCATTTAGTCAGGACGTATGGTGATGTATTGGTGATTTAGCTGTTTCACGGATGTGGTGGCTCCTCGTTTACAGAATCATCTAGAAGAGACCTTTAAAATTATCTAATGCAGCAACACTGTAACCACGCCTGCAATATATTCCCAGGTGCCACACCCGGACATCTCTTGGACATTTCCAGAAATGGTGATTCCATCACTTCCCTAGGCAATTTATTACAATGCCTGTTTACTTTTTCAGTGAAAAATTGTTTTCTGATATCTAAACTGAACCTCTCCTAGTGCAATTTAAGGCCATTTCTTCTTTTCCTTGACACATGACAGAAGAGATTGACCCTCCACCTGACTACAACCTTCTTGTAGTTTACAGAGGGATGAGATCTTCTTTGAGCTTCCATTTCTCAAGAATAAAAAACCCCATTTCCATCAGCTGCTCCTCATAGGACATGTTTTCTAGACTCTTCCCCAGCTCCATTTGCCTTCCTTGGAAAACCCTCAGTGTGTTTCTCGTAATAAGGGGCCCAAAACTGAACACGTTTCAAGGCGTGTCTTCATCATTTCCCAGTACAGGGAGACAGTCAACTGCTGTGCTCCTGCTGGCCACTCTACTGCTGATCCAGGCTAGGATGCCATCGGCCTTCTTGGCCCCCTGGGCACTGCTGGCTCATGTTCAGCTGCTGCCACCAGCACCCCCAGGTCCTTTCCAGCCACTCTGTCCCAGCCTGTGGCACTGCCTGGGGTGGTTGTGACCCAAGGGCAGGACCCAGCACTGGCCTTGTTGAGCCTCACACCACTGGCCTCAGCCATGATCCAGCCTGTGCAGATCCCTCTGCAGAGCCTTCCTGCCCTGCAGCACATCAATAACCCACACAGCTTGGTGTCACCTGAGAACTGACTGAGGCTGCACTCCATGAGATCGTCGGTGAAGATGCTAAACAGACCTGGCCCCAGTTTTGAGCCCTGGGTAACAGCACCTATGGCCACCAGCTGGAAGTAACTCCACTCACCACCACTCTGTGGGCCCAGCCATCCTGGCAGTTTATCCAGTGAAGAGCGCATTTGCCCAAGCCATCAGCAGCCAGTTTCTCCAGGATAATGCTGTGGGAAATGGTGTCAAAGGCTTTACAAAAGTCCATGTAGACTACGTCCACAGCACATATCGACGTTGTCACAGAAGGATATCAGGCTGGTCAGTCAGAATCTGCCTTTCATAAACCCCTGCTGGCTGGGCCCAGTCTCCTGGCTGTGTTTGATGTAGCACGTGAATGGCATGCAGGATGAGCTGCTCTCTATTTAAGAGCAGCTGAAAGGTGGCTGGGTAGATAAGAACATAAAACTGGAAGTGTTTTTTTTTTTTTTACTTTCATTACGTTTGGCATATTGTTGTGCCAAGCATCATAAAGATGGTGGCGCATCATAAAGACTGCCTTATAATCTGCATGCTGTTCCTGTTTGAATGTGGTAATTTCCTTGTTTTGTTATAAAGCTGCCTGCAGAAAGTGGTAGAGAGTTGTTATACTTGCAGATCTAAAATTCAGCATATATAAGGTGTTGAAACCTACTAGTAGTAGGTTCCTTGCACAAGGAACCTACCCATGAGCAAGTTATTTCTACGTATCTTTATACTATTGAGTATTGTTTATGGAATGCAGTATGTGACTTGTCTGCACTTATTCCTTACATGCCTTTTTTTCCTACAGAAAATTCTGGAAGATTAGATTCTGTAATTTATTTTGAACTTTGAAATAAATGTAGGTGACAATGCAAATTTAGTTTGACATTATTAGTTGAAAAAATTCCATTGTATATATATTTTACTCATAGATACCTGGGATGCTCTGTTTTGAAGGTGCTTTCTGTACTTCTGTTAGTAGAAAAACTTTCTTGTTTCCTACTCATGATGTTAAACTGAATTACTCATTATTATAAAATACTGTGTTATTCAGGCTTATGGCATTTCAATCTCACAATTTTTTAAATGTAAACTGATCCTTTGAATTTAGAACTAAGAGTTAAAATTTTTGCAAATTATTTTCCTTTTTTTTAGTTGGAGCCATCAACTGATTTCAGTTCGTGAGGCCAAGGCTGTTGCAAGACCTGATGGTATTGAATGGAGAAACAAATTTATTTGTGTAGAAGGTAAAATGTGAAATTGCATTTTAGTTTTTAACTGTTAAGGCATTAAATACATAAGTCTATCAATTAGACTTTACCTTGGTTTTGTTTTGAGAAATATTTTCTATGTGTGTATTATTTAGAGAAGGAAGTTTAACCAATGTAAATGGTTTGTAAACAGTCTCATCAAAAACATTTGAGAAGGAAGTTTTAGGTTCTAAAGTGTTTAAAAATAGTACTCCTGACCTTTTCTTCAAGAGCATTCATTGCCCTGTTACTTTTGGAACAGGGTTCAGGACTTTGATAAGTAATGGCCTTTATGCCAGTAGTGTGTTTTTCTGCTCCACAAAAATAGTTGTCAATTTTGCCAAGTTTGAACTTCTGAAAAAACACAGCAGGCACAGATTATTCTTGAATATTCTTTGTTCTAGAAATATTCTGGCATTGCAGTGACCAGTTTATGTGTATGTTGATCCCCTTGTGGGTACTATTTTTGGCTGGCTAGTGAACATGGACTTTTTCCAGAGACTACATGATGCCTTTCAAAGCTGGAGGGTAAACCCAGGGTACCTGTTGGAGTTGCAGGTTTCAGCTGTTTCAGTGCAGAACTGAGTAGGAGCTCTATACAGGCAATCTGATTCATGTGCTAATGACACCTTTCAGCTACCATGGGGAATGTACATGGGGAAGATAAGCAGGTAGGCATACATAGGAGATGAAGCTTGTACTAAGGAAAGAGAAGATGATAAACAAGAGAAGGATTAAGATGTTTGGAGAATGAGAAGTAAGGAAGAGACTGAGAGTTGCTGTGTAACTGGAAACAGTTGTCACAAAGGCAGAGGTGTCCTGGGCCCTGGCTGCAAATTAATGGAGGCTTTTTTAGGATAAGGATATCAAGGGTTGAAGTCTCAGGATGAAACAGGAATATAACTTGAACAGGAGACAAACGGTATGGGTAAAGTTGTTAGACACTGAAAAGATTTTGCTGGGGAGGAGGCAGAAGTCCTGTGGCGGGACAGACATTCTTCAAGATTGATGAGGTGCACTTTCCTGCATATATGCTGCTCTCTGCAGAGAATAATCTTCAGTCAACTTCACCTGCTGCTGAACTTGATTATTCTGTGGTCCAGAGCTCACCAGCTTGGCCATAGTCATATGAATGTCAGTGTAAAGCCACATGATGGGATTCGTGTTCTTTATTTGACCCTTTGAGGAAAAATCAACAGTTACAGGAGAAGAACGGCACACTGAAATATGGTTGCACTGGACTCTGTAGTCTTAGAGTTGAGAAATGTGAGAATTAGAGTATCTGTACAGCTGAAAGGATTCAGAATAGTGTAGTGAGGCATTGCCAAGGCTCTGGTCTGAATGTGGGAGGTGGGAATGCTGGGCAGCTGTGTTTGCTGCTGTCACGTGGTGCTGAACCACTGTGTTGCAGGGAGCTGTGTGTTTCAAGCTCTCATGTATTTTATGACATTACAAAGTGGTTGAATAATTCGGTTATCTTTCCGCCAGGCTGGAAAATAGAATAAACATCAACATATAAAATAGACACTCTAGATATTGCATTTAATTACGTGCAATATCTAGTCTTCATTACATACAACTTTTCCAATTTTTTAACTATTAAAAAGGGCAAAATTATCTATAGGTGATATATCTGATTCCTTCCTTGGTTCAAGACTTAGTGGATTTAGCCTCACATACCAAGTTTTTACTTCTAATTTGGGAGGGTAAAATAAAACCTATTTTTACCCAAGGTAGATTTCATGTTTATAACAGCTGTTAGTCTGAATTAGGTTAACAAAGTATGTAGCTAAATTTCTGTCTACTTGGAAAGAAGATTTCAAAAATTAGCCAAACATGCCAATATATTCTGTTTTCCTAGACTTTGTCTAATCTTCCTGTTTCCTGTTAAAATTTCAGTAAGTGGTACTATCACATGTTTTTAAAATATCTAAAATATATTTATTTATAGATTACACAAGTCTGTGCCTGCAAGTTTCCACAGTTCTGCATGTAGTACTGTATTTAGATTAGCTCAAGAAAAACTGTGCTCTGTTTTAAATGTTATGGGGCTTAAGGCTGATTCTCACATGAATTTCTGCTGTTAGAGAAACAATTATAGTAGAGATGCTCTTTCCAGACACTTTAAAATATGATAGGCTTTTACCATGATGGGGATACAGAGAGCCCTGCTTTTAGATAATATTTTAAACAATCCTTGTCAGAAGTTCTAAATGGCTAACAACTCTTCTAGTTTTAGTTTAAATCTGGTCTGTTTCCAGTAATATCAAATACTCTCCTGTTGAAAAAGGAAAAGCTAGAAATGTGGCAGTTTTATGACATAATTACATTGATAATAATTTAGGGAAGTCAAATAAGAAGCATCTAAGCTGCACATGATTAATTTTGTAGTTTTAAGTCTTTCAGATCGACATGCTAAAAATAATTTTAAAAACAATTCCTCAGGGCTTGGTCAGCAGCAATTCCAAAGTTGTGTGATATCTTGTATTTTTATTTGGAAAAATTATTGCCTTTAGCCTTTCCCTCAAGCATTTCCCTCAAGAACAGTGTTAAAACTGTGTTACTTTTTTCTTTTAATATTCTCATCTCTCTATGTGAACGAAATAACTTAAAATAAACTCTAACTGACTTAATAGTTAGAAAACATAGTGGTGTAAAGAGTGGCTGATTGCAGTATTATGCAATCTTGCTGTTCTTCAGAGAACCAGTTTGTCTTTTGACAGTCAGTAAATACGCAGGAAGATTAAAAGGAAGATGTGAGATAGCTTTTGTGACCAGAGTGCCATTTTTCCACTGATGGTTTCAGAAGATTGTACACTTCAGCCCTTGTTGCTTTAAAATATAGATATAACTTGGTTCAGTGTAAAGGTCCTAGCATTAGAAAAGCATTTACCATCACATTTATAATACACAAATGAAATGCTGTATTTGTTCACATAGAAAGGGACATGGAGTTCTTAATTTTATTGGATCACTCTCTCAAGTAATGGGACTGACACTAGAGGATTGTTTATGTTTTATTTGGTTGCCAGTTTTTGTTTTAAGCTAAATGTATGATGCATTCTAAAATTAAAATCTGCCTATAACTGTCCTCTGAAAACTAGGTCGTTTGAAGAGAATCCTTATAGAAAACTGCTAAATACAATACTTATTGCATGGAAACATTTCTTAGTGAATTTAAAGAGATAGCAGAAATAAAAATCTAAAGCCATGGACACATACCAAGTTTGAAATTCCAGTCTCCATTGTAACTAGTCCCTGATTAACTCCCTCCTAGCTGAATTACTCTGAGAGAGTTAATCAGTTGTTACATGTAGATAAACGAAGGATACAAAAGAGGCTTTTTGTCTTTATCTGTCATGGGTAGCTTTATTGAATCGTGGTCTCAGGAACAAAGAGGACAAAGGGTCTCAGCTAAAGGTTTTTCTAGGGAAAGGTCAGGGAGGGGTTTTTGGCTTTCTGCCAATGGGACGTGGACACGAAGTTAGGGTAAACATTCCTTATACCTCTAAGTATTGGATTACAAAATTCCATAAAGGCACAAGCCTTTCTGAGTCTGTGTAATGCTTTATTTTGCTATACATCGTTATCTAAATAAAAGTAATCCATAACCAACTACACAGAAAAAATCTATCTGATCTAACAAATACTTCTGTGGTTCTGTGATCCATGAGGACTTGTATACATTGTGAAATATACAATGTTACTTAAGCAGTTCTGTACTAGGAAAGAAGACTATAAAATTCTTTTGTAGCACGCTATAGTGCATAGTCCCTGCATCATAATTTTTTAGTATCAGTTGCTTTAATGTTGGCAGCCTTATCAGTAGCAAGAAATACTTTTCTAATCTTGCAGTTTAAAAAATTCCAAACTGTTAACTAAGTTGGGATAAACAATAATTTGTAGTCAGTTTGAAAGTAGAACCCCTAAAAGTTTAAATTATGAACAAATATTGCAGAATAAGTATGAAATAACCTGAGTTTATTCTGAATTACGCATCCTTAGAGCATTCATTGAATCATAGAATGGTTTAGTTGGAAGGGACTTCAAGTATCAACACTTTCCAACACCCCTGCCATGGACAGGGACACTTTCACTAGACCAGTTTTCTCAGAGCCCCATCCAACCAGGCCTTGAGCACTTCCAGGGATGGGGCATTCACAACTTCTCTACGCAATCTCTTCTAGTGCCTCACCACCTTCACAGTAAAGAATTTCTTCCTAATATCTGGTCTTAAGCTTGTCTTTTTTGGTTTAAAGCCATTCCAGCTGGTGCTGCATGTTCTTGTGAAAAGTCCCTCTCCAGCTCTCTCATAGGCCCCTTTTACATACTGAAAGGTGCTATGAGATCTCTCCCAGAGCCTTCTCTCCAGATTGAACAACTCCAGCTCTCAGTCTGTCCTCTTAGGAGAGGTGCTCCATCCCTCTGATCATCTTGGAGGCCTCCTCTGGCCTCCCTCCAGCAGGTCCATGTTGTTCCTGTGCTGGGACCCCAGAGCTGGGTGCAGCACTGCAGGTGGGGTCTCAGCAGAGCAGAGGGGCAGAATCCCCCTGGCCCTGCTGCCCACTCTGCTCTGGATGCACCCAGCACACGTTTGGCTCTCTGGGCTGGCAGTGCCCATGGCTGGCTCATGTCCAGCCTCTCACCCACCAGCACCCCCAAGTCCTTCTGGGCAGGGCTGCTCTTAGTGACTTTTCCAGTCTGTAATCGTGTCTGGGATTGCCCCAGTACAGGTGCAGCACCTTGCACTTGTTGAAATTCCTGAAGTCCTCCTGGGTCCACTGCACAGGTTTGTCTATGTGCCTCTGGCTGGCATCTTGTCCTGTAGTGTCAACTGCACTGCTCAGCTTTGTGTCATCTGCAAATTCCCTTTAGGATGTTCTCCGTTCAAGGCATTCAGAGAATTCAGGGCTTGAGGCTTTTTTTTCTTTTTTTTTTTTAAATTGGTTTGTTTGTTTTGTCTTGGGTGTTTTTGCTCTTGTGGGGGGTTGTTTTGTTTAATTGGTTGGTAAACTAGTTTAGTTTTGGTTTGAAGTTTTTTTGATAAATGTTATGTAGAAGGAAAGCTTAAAAACCAAAGAGGAACTGACTATTTAAAACACTTTTGGGAAGCAATTATATGCTTGACCCTACTTCATTAGTAGAAACAAACTAACTGTAGATTTTTTTAATAGTTTTCATGTTTGTTTTTTATCTTGCAGAGCCCTTTGATGGGACAAATACTGCTAGAGCTGTACATGAGAAGCAGAAGTTTGATATGATCAGAGGTGAATTTGCACAGGTAAAAAGTCCATCTCATGTAGATTTTCTAGTCACTTTGTTTTTCAAGATAGTTATACTATCTGAAAAGTACTGGTCATTAAACCTGCCTGTTTCTGATGTTTTATTATTTGTATTATAAGTAATATAAGTGTGTTTTTAAAGAAAATCTGGAAAAATAATTTTTTAAGGTATTCATTAAACTTCACGTTTACACTGCAATGGTACTCAAAATAGTAAAAACCCTTTCTCTTAGATTTTCCTGTGTGTGTAAAATTGTAGCAGTGGTTAATAGCTTTAAAATTACGACATGGTTTTCATTCATTATTTATTCCTACATGAATTTAACTGGTAATGCATAATATTTTTTACTTCTTACCATCCCTTTTTAAAATAATATCACCACCAAAATAATGGGGGTTTTCTGTTTTTTGATAACTTAATTAGATAGGTATTTTTCTTTAGGGAGACCACACTCAGTTTTAGAACATGAGTAGTTCAAACAGGAACTTCCACTGTCCCAGTCAGGGGAGGAAAGGACACTTTGAAACAAGAAAAAATCTAGACCTTGGTTAAACATTTTTTTCTGAAAAATTTTTGCTACCAGCTCTCTTTTATGCTTGTTGCCTGTCATAGGCATTGCATAGGAATTGCATCTCAAATTCTAGTTTTCTGAAATCTTTGACTATTTTGTATGTACTTTTGACTGGGGATTTGTGCATAGAACTGGCTTCCAGCTTTAACCAGCTAAGACTCCCCTTTTAAGCTGTCCTTGGAGCTTCATGTTTGCTCCAGTTATTCAAGTCTTTAAGTATGTTGAAGGCTTCTCAGCAAAAAGTAATTCAATGCCACATACTTGTAATAGTGCAAATGCTGTAAGAGACACCTTAGTCAGAAAAGGATAACATTTTCTTTGTAATTCTGTTCATAAATGTTCATTGTTTTTTTCTTTTATTTAACCATGTTAGCGTACAAAATACTGATTTGTTCATGTACTTGTACATAAAATAGTTGATTTTATGAATCTCCTGAAGTCATGTTTATGAAGTGGTTTGGGCTCTCACGGTACTGTGAAATCGGAGTGAAGTTCTCTTTTCAGAATTTTCAGTTAATGAAATTTGTTTCAAACCTCTGTAGTTTTTTGAAAAATATAAAAGCAGATGGTTTATCCTAGCTGTCTGGAAGCAATACACTAGAGTGATACAGTCCTGAAAAAGTGTCCTTGGTACCAGATACTGTAAGAATGACAGTTGCTCTAAAAGTGCAAGTACTTTTTAATATCCTGCACTATTTTTTAAGAAGCTTAAGCAATCTGTTTTGTCCTTGAGAGAGTTGTTCTTCTTGCAGTTTTAATTGCACATTGGAGTGTAAATAACTTCTGTATAAACACAGGAGAGTCTCTGCAGTTCTTTGCAGGCTCATGGCATAGCAGATGTCCTGAAACTCAAACTAGAGAGAAAGAAAGAAGAAAGTTGAAATAACTATTTTAGAGACACAACTGAGTTCTGGAAATGATAGTGCATAATATTATTTATTGGGAACATGTGTATTTGAGACAATTATTTTGCAGTTAGAATACCAGTGTAATGCTTAAATATTGTTGACATCTCTGTCTCCAAAAATCCAGTCTGTTCTTCAAAGGTTTTACCTTCCTCATTAATTTGTTGCATTTTGTGTACTTTTTGGATTTTGCTTCCCTTAAAAAATTCCAAGAACAAATCCAAAAAACCCTCAACCCACAAATGTTCTTTTCAAGAAGGGGAAAAAATCAACCTTAATTTTGTGGAAGTGTGATGCTTATTGCTTATAATGGTATTTAAGTTTTAATGGCAAAGATTATATAGTATTTTTTAAAAAAACTTGTGTTTTTTTTCCCTCAGGCTTGGCGGTTATTACGAGACAAGAAAGATCTGAACTGTATATTACCTTTAAAAGCAGCCAAACAGAGAAGATGACTAGCTTCTTTCATTGTCCCTTTTTTTTGGATCCTGCTGAATTAAAGAACGGTGTCAAAATCAGGAGAAACCCCATGGTTTTTACGACCTGTTTTTCTCTGTAAACTTTTGTTAAGGAAATGTTTATAAGGAAGTGGCATATTTTATTATCGGTGTTTGTTCATTCAAAGATACGCTTTCTGAAAATGCTTGCATTGTTGACTTCTAGAAGAAACTCGCAGCAAACAAGAATACATCTATTTTAAGGAAAGTATGGGGATATACTTACTTGTTTCTTCTGTGATCTGTGTAAACATTGATTTAGACAGATTTAACCATGAAAGATAGATACTCAAATTTCAACCATGTGCAAATCTGACTACATCCTTAAGACGCTGTGCACTACCAACATCTTGATGAACAGAGTCTGTGCTTTACATCTGCTTGACTTCTGCTCAACTTAGCACTTTCCAGTTTTATTTCACTTTTACTTGGAATTGCAAGCAACTGTTTATGAAAATGAAGCTAGATTATGGTTGGTAGTACTCTGAATATCAAGAACTGTAATCTAAACTGGACATTTCAAGCAACAGTTGTACTACAAAGAAGTTGAAGTAAAAAAGCTCAATTCAATGCACGTAAATGTTTCACATTCACACAGAGTGGCAGGAAAAGATTTAGTGCTTCCTTTTACGTATTTGAAGCAGTAGTGATGTCTCTTTTGGAGAGAAAGACCAAAATCAAAATGCCTCATATCAGTGCTAAAATAAACTGGGCTTCTCGTTTGATTTTGTGTAAATGTTTTTGAATTGGTCAGCCACTGTAAATTGAATCTAAGTAAGTCTGAAAATTATAGCTCTTCCAAAAAATTGCAAACTTTCTCTTAGACCTCCTGTAGCACAATTTGTTCTCTCACATATTTGTTATTGAAGACAAATTAATTATTAAGACTGTGTTTACCACCGATGTTAAATTCGTACTTCCATTTTTTAAAGTTTAATATTTTATATAGGGTCCAGTAAAATAAAGTTTGTATATGGAAGATACGGGTTATTTTTCCAATTTATGTTATTTTGTACTGCATCTTTAAAATAGTTCCTCTAATTAAGTAGAATAGGAAATGCCCTGTGAGGTGAGACCTATGTTGCAATTCATCAAAATCTATCCTGGCTATTCTGCAGTACATCTGTGAATAGGCAAAAGTTTGATTTATTACATCCTCTAACAAAATTGTGAAAACCCTTACAACTGTAAAATAACAAACATTATGTCTTCTTGTGCAAACTTTTAAGTTCTAGTTTATTTAGAAGTTCTAAATACTGTAAAGTATATGCCTGATGTGAGATTCTTCTTACACATTTTGTCACGGTGTAGTCTGTGTAGAATTTTGTCTTGTTTCTGCAATTCACTTCTCTTTTGTAATTTAAACTTTCAGTTTTAATATGACTCTAGCAGTCCACTGAAACGTTCTTCCCCCTTGCATATGTTCACCCTCACTGCCCTCTCTCTATGGTATGGTAGACTTGGGTGTCAATGAAACATTCACTTTCATTCACTTTATGTAATATTGAAGCACAAAATTTTAGGACAGGATGATGTCTGGATTCAAAGATGCTCTACAAACTCTATGTAGATTCTGGGAAAATGAAATGTTGGCTATATCTTCTTTAAAAAGATATTGGCTACATCTTTGTCTAGAAAATTTAAAACTCTCCCAACATAGGATAAATAAGAAGAGACATAAATGTTTAAAGCTGGTAAAAATGTATTTTGAGCTGAATGTGAGAAACAAAACTTTATAAAAGGCATAAAACTTTCATATGAGTTTGTATTGCATCACCTCATGTGTCAACATTTTTTACACTTTAAATTAATGCTTCATGTTTGAAACCATTTCTTCCTAATGATTTTTAAAAGGTTAGCTTAAAAAATTGTGGTATCTCTGAGCTACTCTGTGGAAGTTGCCCTACCAATTCAGTGGTATTTTTAATACATGATATGGTCAGTAACCACAATAGTCTGTGTCTTTCAAAAGAATCCTTTTGTATTTTTTCCCAAGTTTATGTCCTTCTGATAAGCCATGTCTATAACCAGAAATTCTAGATGGTTGTTTTCACCAATTTTTTTAGAATAAGCCTGTTGGTAGCATAATTGTTAAATAGTGGGCTGCAACTTTTGTCAGAAAAAATCAGATATAATACCACAAAATAAATGGCCTGGGGAGAGTGGGTAGGAGCTGGATTTTAACTTTGAATTCAGTTCTGTATAGTCTAGGTTGTTAGAGGTTTAATGACCTGGGTTTTCATCTACTCTGGGCAAATATCCAGAGTGAAAAATTCACTAATGGCTATCATACCTTTTAGTTTTAGGGTAAAGTTTTCACCTTTCCTCATCTTCAAAATAAAAACTTTTACCCTTGGCATATACATCCTAGCAGGAGTAGTTTTTTCTGACTCTTTGGTAAAAGGTATTTTTCACAACTGACCAAGGTTTCAGTGTATGTGCAAGATGCTGTCTTCTCTGGGATTTGTTATTGCCTTGGAATAAAACTGGTTTAGTTCAGTGATTTCATTTATTTGTTTTTAAAAATTATTATTCTTGGCTACCCTTTTTGGCATTGGGTTCTCTGGTCTTTTTTCACCTCATGTGTCAGAAACCACTAGTATCTTCTCTAAGATTTTAAGAACTCTATTTAGTCCTTCAGGCTCAGAGGTGTACAGTAGGACCAAACATCGGCAAGAGCTTCACATTTGGTGACAGTAATGCAGAACTGGTATAGGCTATACACTGTGAAACTTAAAGTTTCTATTCTGGCTCTTGCTCTCACTTGTCCTGAAATGTGAATGTGTAAGTGAACTCTCAGTACCTTTAGGTGTGTTGACAGTATAAGGTGTTATTTTTTTAAAAATCCCTCACAAAGAAATCAATATAAATCAATTTTAAGACTCACATTGCAGGGTGACATGATTGTTTGGGAAAAACAGATAGTGATGAGAAAAGGATGTAAGATGATTTGTATAAAACCTGAAGTTAGCATTTGTGAATACATTATATTTGTGAATCCCAAACATCTATTTGGAACTAGTGCTTTACTTGAACTTGTTTACTGGACTCAATTCACAGTATATTTGATGTTAAATTAACGTCCATGAGAGAATGTCACTTTTGATTTATTGTACTGTACTCGCTACGGGTTGTCCTATATTTTGTAGTTTGGTTTTTTTTTGCCTTGTTCTCTGTAATCCTTGTGTATTCAGATATAAATATTTCTTTGATTTTACTGCGTATGATGCTTGTCTGAAGAGCATGAAAGAATGTGTGATTTTAGTCCACTTACAGGTCAAATTCACTTGTGAGAAATACAGATGGAAATAAGTTGAAGGGTTTCTGGTAAAAGAGTACTTGCCTTTCTCTTGCTGTGCTGGAGACTGAATCAAAACTTTTGCAATGTATGTATGTTTCATCTATAAACATTTCTAGAAGACTTGTCATGCTCTTGCCTTCCACATGAAATTTAAGGAAGAGTACTTCATATTCTTTACATTTTGCTGTGTACACTGTCTATACTTATCATGAAATGTAGAGTTCAAGTTAGTTTAATATCTGTTTCAAATACACTTTTCAAAAAAATTAAATTGTCACATTGTAAATTGTGTATATTGCTGCGTGGACCAAGAGAGCAGAAAGGTTTTACCTGTACATACTATTTTGAAATGTCAGGAGAATTTTGATTTAGCGTGCAGAAGTAGGTTGTAGTCAGAAGTACAGGGCTGGGTGTTTCTATACTTATAGCACTCTTAAGTGAGAGTTTGCTGATTGATTTATAACCAGCTATTTATTTGAAGAACAATGAAAAAAAAAAAAAAAAAAGATGGAGACATTACAATTATTCTGTGCATACAGTTGTTTATACTTGAGATATCTTGGAAATTCTTTACTTAGAATCAGGGGTCTAGTGCTTTTCCTCCTCTTCTAAAAATATTTTTTTTAAATAAAGTAATTATTTCAACCTGTAGAGATTAGAAATATTTCTGTTTTGTTTGAAAAGCACTGCATTTTGTGTAAAATGCAGAATAATAAAGGATAAATGTGGCTTAACCTAAACTATACATGGTAGTATAGTTTGTCTTTGCTTTAAACTATAATTGGTTCAAGTCTGCTCAAATAGGAGCTGTTAAAGGTCCTGGGACTTAACATATTGATAAAGCGAGGGTTTAAATACATTCCTTCTGCATAGTTAAATACCACAGTGCATCTCATGTCTCTTACAGTACGATATTAATAATTAAATGTGTTTGTTGGAGGCTCATCCAGTAGTCATTGTATTTGACCTTTCAGCTCTAGCTTGAGGCACTCTGGGTGTGCTCAAGGGCAGAACTTGTGAAATGTACTTTCTTGTGGGGCCACAGATAAACTCTCCTGCTTTGTCTATACCATCCACTCCAAATTTGCTGGAGGTGACTGAGGGAGGGTCTGCTTGGCCACCTTCCTCCCTGCTGCTGCCTGACTGCCCTGTCTGCTGTACAAGAGGCTCTGCGGCAGCGGCGGCAGGCGAAGGGGGAGAGCAGCTGGAGAGATGGCCACGGGGCCACGTGTCCTGGCACCGGGTTGGTGCTAGGAGCCAGGGCAGGAACAGCAGCGACTCTGCGCTGTAACTTTGCTGCCTTCTATTTAAAGACTGCCCTGAGTCAGGAGAAGTGAGTGCTACTGGGGATGACAGTTGCTTCAGGCAGCCCTGGGGAGGACAGGGTTGGGGGTAAACATCACCGGCAAGGGCCTGAGCAGGGAAGGGAATGGAGGGCTCCCATGGCACTGAGTGCGACAGGGCATCCGAGACCTCATCCTTCATAGGAGATGAAGAAGAAGAGGAGGAGGAGGAAGAGGAGGAGGAGGAAGAAGAGGAGGATGAGGAGGCCGTGGACCCAGAGGAAGCAGAGGAGCTGACTAACAGGTATGTCTCCCTAGGGTCTCATATCCTCAGAGGGAGCTGGTAGCTCCATCCCAAAACATCATCCCCTGGGAGATGCCAGGATTGGTGTCTTATACTGGTTTAGTGGCTTTTCCCCCTTCCCTTGACCAATTGCTGCAGATTAAAAAAGGGGGGAGTAGAGGGCTGTAATATTTTTTTCAGATGAGTATGGCTGTAATTAAGTTTTGTGTGGTAAGCGCCTACCCTGAGTTCCCTGAAAGCTTTTCTATTTAAAGATCCTCTGATGTGCCAGCTCAAGTGGCATCTCCTTCCACTCCTCCCTCTCTGGCTGACTCTTTGTCACATATGGATCTTAAATGCTCTGCAGATTTGCTTGTCAGAGAGAAAATGCTCAAAGATTATAATGGTGCATTAAAATTGGTTCCTTTTTATGGACCTTTATTCCTTCCCACTTGTCCCTCCTTCTTCAGTTTCTTCTTTCCTTAAAAAGGAAAAACTTGTTATACATGCCTGCTCTTGCTGGTCATGATTTGTATGGCTGATTTTTGTGGTGGAACGGGATACTCTGTCCCTTTGATATTTAATTTTTAAATCTTTTTTTAGTATTTTTTTTTCTGAATAACTCTTCCATGGAAACAGTTGGTTGTCCTGCTATTGCTCTCTTACCACTAGGAATGTAATGAGCAAGGCTGTGGCCCCGTGCCCTGCCCAATGGACCTGCGCAGGATGTGGAGGCATCTGCAACTTGATCCATGCAGACAGACTCTGGCTGTGCTAGTGCTGTTGGTTTCATAAAGAAACCACAAGGCCTGAGAGTTCCCCAGAAAATTCCAAGGGTCAAGATTTTTTCCTCGTCTTGAGTAGATCCTATCAGTTTTAAGTGGGTACTGTAGGAAGCACCTAAAATGTTATTGTTAGCTTAAGTTTTTTCTAGAAATCTACCTTTTAAGAAATGTGTCATACATTTCTTAATGCCTCAGTGCTGTAAAGCCATCTGCATTGACCATCACTCTGTGTATCACAGTTCAAAGTGCTTTCTGACATTGCTGATGGTCACCGGAGAAAAAATATGTCAGTGGGGGCTCTCTGCAGCCTAACCCACCCAAAGTGCTGCAAGAACAAAAGCCAAATGGGAAAATGTATCCTAGAACTGCAGGAAAACCTTCCTGCATGGGAAATAAAGAGCTAGTTTTCTGCAGTGGGGAGACACCCTGATGTGTAATGCTCCTTTATTCCCAAGGGAGGTGTTGGCTTTTCAGTCCTATACTAGCAGAGAGAGAGAGATTGCATGCCAATAAAACACTGCTTGCACATGGCTGTATTCCTGCAAGGAAACCAGATGAAGTCCATGGAGTGGAGCTGCTCACTGCAGACAGCTAAAAGACAATTTAGACGGATAGTTTTTAATAGAATCTGCAATTAATGGCTATTAATAAAACTGAAATTGTAAAACACAAGTAGGAATTGCTAAAAAGGGAGTGAAATTTATCTAGTCTCACAGTTATTTACTACTTGTGCTGAGAGGGTGATTTTTCCATGGGTGCCTGTTAGCAGTTCCACACAGCTGGGCCTGGCTGCCAACCTCTGCAATGCAAACTTGGGCATTGCATCTCAGCACTTATTTAAATCACAGCAAACATTCCCTTTAGCTCCCAGATATATTAAAAACAGCAGAGTTTCTCTGTCCTTAACTGTCTTACTAATAAACAAGTTAGAGTCTACCAGAGAGGTTTTTAACACAGCTATGCTAAGTGGTAACAGCATTAATAAATTGGTTAGTTTAATGAGGTTAAAGGAGATGTAAAATTTTGGGTTCAGCACAAATGTGGTGACTGCACCAAGCACTCAGCAATAGCTTAGAAAAGTTAAATAGAACTGACTCTTTAATTGCTTAGATGTCGCAAATGTCAGCAGGGTTATTGAGCTTTGGGCCTCCTCCTGTGGTCAATGCCTGGGCAGAGTTCCTGACAGGTTGAGAACAAATAGATTGAGCCCCTGGGCTATACTTACTCAAGCTGTGAGCTAATTATTCGTTGATAAACAGGTTTTCAAGCCCCCATTGCAGAACAGATTTTTTGAGAGCATGGGCTTTGAAAACATAGCTTAGAGGAGATGTAACTAATATGCAAACTTGGCTGAAGGCAGCTTGTACTGGACTCTGCTGCCATCAATTTATTTTTAACAACCCTAGGTTCTCTGTTGCTTCTGCTTTCCTCCTCTGAATGCAGTTGAACAGCACCTGGTTGTGCAAATCAGCAGGAAAGTCCCCACTGGCTCCTATTTCTGCTTTTCAAGCAGGATAAATAGCCTCATACCTACTTTATATGAGAGTCATGCAGCAAGATGACTGACTGCTCCAAGGTCAGTAAGTGCCTCTGTGAAACAAGCAGAAGAGCCCTGGTGGTCCTCTGAGACACCAGCCCCTGAGCTCTGACCAAACCACTCTGCTTCCACAGAGTGGAAGCAGCAGCTGCAGCAAATTAAATCCCAAAAGCTGCAGCAGAAATTATGACTTGTCCCAAAATTACAAGGCATGCATATGAAAGGCAGAAGAGTTTGGATTTCATGTCTTCATTACCCTTATTAACATAAATAATTTTGTTCTGTAGCACAGGTTTTTTATAAGCAATTAGACTAACTTGCAGCAGCAGAACCTATTAAAAAGGTAGGAAAAGGGTTTCATAACCTTGTCAGCACAAAAATCCCACTGCTCTATATAGGATCCGTACAATATTTACTTGCCTTTGGACGTTTTACTATCTATAGCTCCATCTATAGCTCCATGTATCCAATTAATCACCTAAATAGGAAAAATATTTTGAATACTATGTTTGTTAAGGCAAGCATGAGTATGAAGTTATTAGGTTTTAATTTTTGTATTGGTAATGGTGAAAATTAATTCTAACTAAAGTAAAATTGTTTACCATTTAACTGGTTTACATACCCACTGGAATATCTGTGTCTGTAACAAATGTGTGATGGGTATGCTGCTCTGACACAGTTCTGTCTTTCAGACCATTCTCAGCTGATTTCCTTCTACAGTGGGAAGGGCTCTGGATGTGTCTGTGTGCAGGCTTTACATAAAAATGGCTCTGCAGCCAATTTAAGTGTTTCCAGACAGCTTATTTGCCTGGAATAGGTAAGGGTTCATTTTATCTGCTCATTTAGTGTTTGCCTATAACCATGTTATAGTTTAGATTTGCCAATTTCAATATGCGCATTTTCTGTTGTGAGATAGAACTAGAAGCAAAAGCAAGGCAGGCCTAAAACTTAAAAAGGTGTAAAGGAAAACTTTATTAACAACCTAAAAAAAAGAATATATTCAGAATAAAATCTTCAGACCATCCCTCCTTCCTTCTCCCACACTTTCTTCTCCTTCTTAAAAACAGCAATACAGAAACACTTCAGTTACCAGCTGAAATAATCCTTTTCAGTTCACTTTAGAGAAAGAAGTCTGCTTTGTTCAGCTATAGGATTTTTTTCAACAGGAGAAAAAACCCCAAAACCGTTCTCTTGTGGCTTCACTTTATACGAATCCCTCCCATCTTCACAGCTCTCCCAAACTGTGTGTGTGGGTCATGTTAAACTCACAGGGTGTTTACTTCTAAGAATGAACTGTTCAAAAGCAAAAGTTCTCTTCATCTTTCTTCTGTTCATACTTCATTCCGAGGACAGAGATCCCCTTTTCCACTCAGGGCAAAAGATCCTCAACACACCTGCTTTTGCTCAACAATCCAACTCCCTATGTCTTTTTCCACAGTTTATAGCATTTTTTAGTGTAGCACAGTCCATCCCTATAGCTCATAAAAGCAGTTTCAGCCTAAATTCACGGCGTCTCCTCATTGTCCTTCCATCTAGAACTTGGCTCCTGCTTCACTGATTTTGGGGTTTTTATTCTGTTTTCTTTCCTCTCCCTCAAGGGAGGGTTGCAGGTCTGCGAGCCTTACCGGAGCGGTGGAAGGGTTACCGTCTCACGCAGAGGGCGCAGCGGCTGCGGCCGGCCGTGCTGGAGCCGCGCCGGGACCGCAGGGCGCTCGGCCGCACGGAGCTGGGCGAGGGCTGCCCTCGGCGCTCGTCTCCCTCTGCCTTGCCCGGCAGCCAGGGCGTGGAGGGGCTTTGCCAGAGCGGGGCCCGCTGCCTCCCCCAGGGCCCGGCCACGCCAGGCTGCTCCGGTGACAGGGCAGGGCTCTGCCCAGCCGGTGACAGGGCAGGGCTGTGGGGAGCCGGTGACAGGACAGGGCTGTGCCCCGCCGGTGACAGGGCAGGGCTGTGCCGAGCCGGTGACAGGGCAGGGCTGTGGGGAGCCGGTGACAGGGCAGGGCTGTGCCGAGCCGGTGACAGGACAGGGCTCTGCCCCGCCGGTGACAGGGCAGGGCTGTGCCGAGCCGGTGACAGGACAGGGCTGTGCCCAGCCGGTGACAGGACAGGGCTCTGCCCCGCCGGTGACAGGACAGGGCTGTGCCGAGCCGGTGACAGAGCAGGGCTGTGGGGAGCCGGTGACAGGACAGGGCTGTGCCCCGCCGGTGACAGGACAGGGCTGTGCCGAGCAGGTGACAGGGCAGGGCTGTGGGGAGCCGGTGACAGAGCAGGGCTGTGCCGAGCCGGTGACAGGACAGGGCTGTGCCCCGCCGGTGACAGGACAGGCTGTGGGGAGCCGGTGACAGGGCAGACTCTGCCCCGCCGGTGACAGGACAGGGCTGTGCCCCCGCCGGTGACAGGGCAGGGCTGTGCCCGCCGGTGACAGGACAGGGCTGTGCCCAGCCAGTGACAGGACAGGCTGTGCCCCGCCGGTGACAGGACAGGGCTGTGCCCCGCCGGTGACAGGACAGGGCTGTGCCCCCGCCGGTGACAGGGCAGGGCTGTGCCCCCGCCGGTGACAGGACAGGCTCTGCCCCGCCGGTGACAGGGCAGGGCTGTGCCGAGCCGGCGACAGGACAGGGCTGTGCCCAGCCAGTGACAGGGCAGGGCTGTGCCGAGCCGGTGACAGGACAGGGCTGTGCCCCGCCGGTGACAGGACAGGCTGTGCCCCGCCGGTGACAGGACAGGCTGTGCCCCGCCGGTGACAGGACAGGGCTGTGCCCCGCCGGTGTCAGGGCAGGGCTGTGCCCCGCCGGTGACAGGACAGGGCTGTGCCCCGCCGGTGACAGGACAGGCTGTGGGGGAGCCGGTGACAGAGCAGGGCTGTGCCCAGCCAGTGACAGGGCAGGGCTGTGCCCAGCCGGTGACAGGACAGGCTCTGCCCGCCCGGTGACAGGACAGGGCTCTGCCGAGAGCACGTGGTCAGCGCTGTGCAGGACGGGGGACTCGGATCTTAGCAAAGGGCCTCTCCTCCCCCGGCTGTCAGTGCCCCGGTTGAAATCGGGGCCCGGCGGCCTCCCGAGCCAGCCCTGCCCAGCCAGGCCGCAGGGGAAAGGGCCCGGGCCGGACCGCGTTACCCTGTGAAAGGCTGGAAACGAAAGAGCTTTCCCGGGGTTTACCTGCTTCAAAATGGGAACTCACGGAGCCGGACCGAATTCTCTAATTGGTTTCTCAGGCTGTCAACAACCAAACCTGCCTCCAACAGGTCCCACCAACTCACAGAGAAAGTTCTCAGGGAGAAGCAAACAAACAAAACCTCCGTGAATCCCTCCCCCAGGTGCCAATCGAAAGCAAGCCAACCAGTAGATGGGGAGAAAAATGGGGAAAAATCCTTAAGTACTGGAAGTGGTTGAGTTTGTTTGCTTGTTTGTTTGCTTTATGAAGCAGTTCTTTCAAACGATCAGAGGTGTGTAAGCTTTAGAGAAAGTCTCTTATAATGATTGATGAAAATGGGTATAAAAATGGCACAGTGGAGAAGCTGTCTTCCTGCCATGAGGGGGATGCTGCAGCATCTAGGAGAGCAAAAGACTGGAATAATAGCAAATGGATGGTGAGAAGGAAGGGCTGAGGAGTACTGTGGATTTGTCTTCCAAAAAGTTACATACCCTACCCAAGCAGACAAAGACCTGAGGAAAGCAAGTGTGATTTTAGATTACTCTAGATTATGTCATACCTGACTTGGGCCAGGGTGTAAGAGGTTGGCGGGGCTGTTTTTCTACCACCTGCAACATGAGCAGGGAAGGTAAGAGAGGTAGGAAGCAGAGCTGTGCAGGCCATTTCAAGCGTGTCAGGGCAGAGGCTTGAGCAAAATGTACCTGAGAGCAGCTGAATGGGGCAGAAAGTTGAGGTGAGGCATTGCAGAGGGGAGGGGTGCAGCCAGCCCCCATTTGCTCCTGTACCTGGGCACTGCATGTTTTGTTTCTCTTCAGCCTTTTGTGTAAAACTAACTAACTAACTAACTAACTAACTAAATCCTTAATAAAGGCCCGTGTTGCAGTAGGGCTCTCAGACTTCAAGAAGTTCCCTATTTTGTCTCAACAGAGTGATTATGTAACTGTGTAAAAGTCCCACCCAGACAGTAGTGTTTGGTACCTGTGCTCCCTCGACAACACGGTGGAGAATCCAGAATGCAAGAGCATGGCAGATCTCTGGGAATGGAGGTGCTGTGGTTTCTCAAGCAGCGTCTGATTCTGCAAATGGCAATGCCACTAGGACATGCCATGACTTGGTGTCTGGAAAACAGACTAGTACTACAGCAGGTCTCTTCAGACAAGATGGAACAAAATGTGTGAGACAAGCCCAGGTCCTGGCTCCCAGCTACTCATCAGAAAATCCAGCTTTGGGTTTAGCTGGGCAAGCAGCTGTCTTACTGATTTTAAATAACAGTCCCTTTGAATTTCAACAGATGCACAAGCCACTCCATTGCCAGAAGAGATATCATTAACTGTAAAAAATCAACAGTATCTTATCAGGTGGAAGGCTGAGTTTGAAATGGTGTCTCTCTGTAGCTCCCAATTCTCTTAGCCTGAAGAAGATGGATGAGCTGTAGCCTTGGGAAATGCAGAACAACAGGCAGAGATCTTGTTGAGCATACTGATTGCTGTAGGGGGAAAGGGACACCATGGTAAAGGCAGAAACTGCAGATATGTACAGAGTAGAAACACAAGCACAGAAAAGTGTTTCCTTCAATTGGTAAGGCAAGCTGGCCAATACCAATTGTCCTATTTTGGAGGACAAGTGTCTGCTAAGAAAGGCAGAGGCTCTCTTTGAAATGGAGAATGTAATCCCCCTCCCTCCGAATTATTATAATTTTGAAATTCAGGGGCTCTCAGGCAAAGAAATACAGTATTATAAAAAACAATCTCAAAACACTGACAGAGTGTTTTGACCCAGTCAGTCAGGGTGTTGGTAGCAGTCCCATTAAATGGTGGCTGCAGTCTCCCTGGTGTGACAGATGTCGTTCTGTTGAATTAGTCGTCATATAGAAGGGTACAGTTTTCCTCTGAAGGTCCAGAGATGATGTGGAAAGGTCCGGCTTTCCTCTGGAATCCAGTGGAAAAGGCTGCCTTGGTGTTCAAAATCTCAGTTTTTTTTATCTAGGTAGGAAAGACTTGGCTGCTCCCTCTGGCTGGAGCATCTCCCAATGGGATGATGCAATTTTATCAGTCATGCAGTGGGACTCAATGGCCCAGCAGCAGACGATATCTTCCTGGAGGGAGGATGGGTTGTGGAAAAGATAAAGGTGATTGTCCCACCTGGTTTTAAAGGAGGCCCATTAGCAGATAATTTGTGCCACGGAGATAAGGATCACTGCTCCACCCGGCTTCAACAGATGTGATAGAATACACATTTCTGGTCACATCCTGTATTGCAAAGGAAGACACCCATTCCCACCACTCCTGCACTGTGCCTAAAGTAGGAGCTTTCAGAAAATGAGGTCTTGTCAGTGCAGATTACAGGTGTATGTTGGCATCTTGGTAATTTTATCTGTATTGTTGCCAGCTTGTGAGGAATTACGCAGCAAACAGCTGCACAATTTTGTGATACCAGCAGTGGCAAGGTCTGATATGAAGAGAATAAAGAGAGGCTTGGGAGAATTTTAGAAAGCTGATAGGCTGACTACATGTATCTCTCACAGTAGTGGTGTGCAAAGGTGGATAGACCCCACTCACTGTGTGAACACAACCCCTCCAGCAGCTGGGGAGGTAAAAACTCTTCCCTCATATGATACATAAAGGAACATCTGTCCAGCTTGCCAGGCTGGACTAGAAACCTGAAATCCTAGTGGACACAGAAGTCCTAGTGAGAAGCAGAGGGCTGTGAGAAGCAGGAGGAGGCAGGAAGAAAAATCTGGGTTTGAACTATTAAGGCAGGAGGCACAAAACTGGTTGTCAGTGTCACCAAGACTAAGAAAAGATTTAAGTCAATGTCCTAGCAATGAAATAACATGCTGACAGTATAAATCCCAATAGGAATGAGTGTGAAATATCTACATGGAAAAAAGACAGCACTGGCTTTTGCCCTGGAGGTCAGTGTCTTCATATCTACATTTATGAGCTAAAACATTGCAAATGTCTTTTTGCAGTGGAAGACACTTCCTCTGACTAGAGAGGGGTCTTTCAGCTACTTCTTGCAGCTTCTAAACATTTCATGAAAGGGCAGCATTTGGAAGTGCATTGGAAGTAAATGTTTTGAGTTCCATGTCTCTCATTCTGGTCTTAAAAGTATAATGCACTATCTCCTCACACTGTAGAGAAATATGAACTGTGACAAGTTTGTGACCATGAAAATGAGATAATGATGCATATAATTCAAGCCTTTTGTATAGGTAGGGCTAGGGCAACTCGTTCTTATTCATTAATATCAGCTCATGTGGGAGTGCTGCTCTGTTCTGTATGAAGGTTTATTCAATAGCACCAAGTAGTGCAGAAAAATAGGTTTTAAAATATAGGAATTATTTAGAAGAAAAAGAAAATGTTCATCTGTTGTTGTGGACTCAAATACTGAAAGCTTCCTTAGTACTATTGCTATTGATTTTTCTTTTTTAAAAATTTTTATTTTATTTCGCTATGCCCATGTCAATGCCAAGCCAAGGAACTGGCAAAGGAAAAACTAAGAGGAAAAAATGGTGCAGATATGTTCTGCTGTACCTCTTTCTCCAACGTGTAAGTTTTCACCTATGGAGCTAGCCTTTCTAGAGAGTACTACACCAAGGCAGCTGTACGTGCTTCGGCTTTAATTTGTTTGGGGGCCAGGAGGGCATTGGCTAACGTGCAGTTATTCAGTGTTGCACTCTCAGACATGCTTTGAACTGTGGGCTTTCAAGTTGTCCTGCCGGTCACCATCTGCAGGCCAGTCCCATCACCACAACTGGCTTTAAGCCAAGTGGCTGGAGTTTGATATTGTGTTGTCCCATCATGGACTGTCAGGCTATTGTCCCACAGGGTGACTTCAGCCTTCAGTTAGCACTGAGGACATCATGATCTGTGCCTTGGTCTGCACAGACCTGGGCATGGTCCAGCCCAGTGCAGCCCTTCTTGTTCTGGGCTCTGGAAAATAAATTCATGAAAAGGTAAGGGTAGCACTGCCAGTAGGAGGATTACATTTCTGTTTCCATTAGGTACTGAGTATTTTCACTGAGTGTCCTTTACAAAAAACTATCCAGAGGGTTTGCTTAATGAATCGATTATGACTTCCCACATGATTTCTTCTCCTCCTTCAAAGACCTCTGCCTTCTGTCTGGTGCTCAGTGCTGTCTGGCACGGTGCCACTTGCCTCTCAGGGGCAACCCTCTGCCTCTACAACCTGCAGGTATCTCAGTCACCTGTGTGGTGTGGGGCCACAGCGTCGGGCAGCTGGTCAGATGGGCTCTGCTTTTCTGATCCTTGATCAGTAGCTAGGTTTCTTCACTTTAGCTGAAGCGCTTTATCCTAATCAGTGAAAAGTGATCTTTCCCTCTGTTCAGTGGAAGCAGGATGTTGTGTATAGATGTGCATTCTTCCGTGGGAGTGACAGAGACTTCATTGCTTCTGCTGTACTGAAGGCTACATCTTGTCCAGCAGATACTCTCTTTCATGTCTTTCCACTAGCTACAAATGTGATTTCCATAAATGAACTACTGTCTACTAAAGAAATACTGGGGTTAAGCTTTGATTACCTTTTCTGTGCTCTCTTTTTTTATAGCATAAAAATACTAAACCCTCCACACATTGTGTCTTTTTATTGCTTTTGCTAATCTTTACATTCTTGATTTGAAGAGTTTGAAGAACTTGAAGTTTTCTTTTCTAAAGATCCTCAGAAAAGCCTTTCTCCAGCCTTTTTAATATTTTAGCTGAGAGATTTGGTTGCACCATATTATATATACTGATTACACACCATAAAGTTTAAAACTAGCTTTATGAAACATTACAGTTTCATTTGGGGAGGTGTCAGTATATTTTAATTGTTGAATGTATTCTAAATTACTTTGTTAAGTATCTAGAGTGCTTAGAGGATAAAATATAAGAGAAGACACGAACAAACCAGTGGATAGACTCTCTACTGCTTTGAGCATTGTATAATCGTTCACACTTGCGCAAAGAAAGTGTGGGTGCTATTAAAACACTGACAGTATCTTTGAAGTGTTTAATGGAAGTTTTAATTTATACTGTGAAATAAACACATGCTGGAGAATAGCCCCAGAATCAGCTCAATCTCACACTGGCAAAACAAGGTCAGATCAAAGACTGTTCTTCCTGCATTGTCAAGATCATTTAAACACCTCCCCTTCATTGAATTAACCTTGCAACATGCAGTTTTACACAAATTCATCTAAAATATAGTTGTGAGATGAAACATGACTTTTCTTATGCTTGTACTTCAAGATTTATGCTTATGCAGTATTTTTACAACTTTGAAAGCCATTTTTGTTTTAATGAAGAAATTCGGCTTTTTCCTGCAATAATTTAATTTGTTGTGTGTTTTTACAGCTTTTTTTATTATTTCTTCTTTTGTTTGTAGTTTTAAAGATCTTATCCAAAGTGAAGATGTAAAACCCAAGCTGCAGTATATCATGACTAACCCTTCCTTTTCTATGGTAACATGCCAAAGTGAAGACAGTGGGATAACCTGGGAAACCAGCTCGAGCAGATGTTCTACTCCCTGGACCTCAGAAACTAGTACAGCTTCTGATCTTTACAGTATGGAAAGTTCACCAGTAGGTTCTCCTCCAGGAAAAGTTATCTTTATCATGGATGAAGGCAAGATCGTTCGGAAAAGGACACGCAAAGCTTCAAATAGGGTGCCAGTGGCTACAAGACCGAAGGGAGGCCAGTACAATAAAAAACGTGACTCTTCTGGAATGCAGAGGCAAGAACCAAGAACTGTTCTAGGAGATGTGCAAGCCTCCGTCTTGAACATAGAGCAGGTGGAAGCACAAGACACAGATGAGGAAATGCTGGAGAACAAAGAAGATCTAGAGAATATCACAGAAGAACCTGTAAAACGTGCTCCAATAAGATCAATATTTAGGGAGAGCAGACTGAGAAAAGTCGGTCCAATTCTTGGAGGACCAGTACAAGCTAGAATCCAGCTGTTCAACTCAATTTTTGGAGGGACTGGGCCAGCCCCTGAAACATTGGAGAAAAACAGAATCCGGAGAAGTAGTTCAGCTTCAGGAGATTCTGAAAAGTTCCTTGAAACATCAGTAAAAGAAAGATTGCAGAAGTTCGGTTCACTCTCAGAAGCAGCACGTCCAAAACATTTTCAGGGAGCAAGAAGTAAAATTCTTGAAACACCTTCAGAGAGAAGAAGGAAGCAAAGACAACAACTCACAGAACAAGCAAATCAAAGCTTTTCTTCACCAATACCACCTCTTGAAAAACAGCTTACTAAGAAAAATGATGTTTCCTCTGAAAATATTGATCCTTATAAAATGAAAGAATCAGCTGTCGAACATGAAGAAAGAAAAGAGAGACAATCTCTTTTGGAGACTCCAAATCAGGTTTCAGGGCATTCACTGAAGAATGAAGAAGACAGGAAGCAGCAGAGTCATTCAGGCATGGCCAGAACATCAATAACAGAGTCAACAACCTCCACATCTCTCAAGTCTGATGAGAAACAAGGGCTGCTTTCCTCAGCCAAAAATGCAAACAAGAAACCAGACCAATCCCTGCTGACAGCATCAGACCATCTGGATGAAATGAAGAAGCAGGAAGTTCAGCCCAATTCTGCACCAGAGTCTGTTTCAGCAGATTTTGTTAGTGAGTTAGATAGACCAAGTTCCCAGCATATTTTGCCTACAGAATCTATGTCAAAACATCCTGAGAGGGACACAGAGAAGTCTTACTTACCTGATGTTCCTTCAGCTAAATCCAAAGATTCCACTTCAACTGAAAGAATTCAGGAAGATATTATTTCTCAGTCATCAGAAGCTGCACCGTCTGAGTCTGAACATGTACTTTTACCATATTCTGGAAATGAAACAGACAAGCAAGAAACTGAGTGTCCATCATCAACAACTGCACTGTCAGAGTCAGCGACTTCAGATCTAATGTATTCAGCTGAAAGAGAAGAAGGTCAAAAGACCCCATCCTCAGAAACTAAAAATATTGATTTGAAGAACCAAACAAAGTCTGAACAAGGCTTTTCGCTTCAGGAAACAGAGGAGAAAGGAATTAAGTTAAAACCACCAATTCCTGAAAATATAGATTCCAAATATTTCGGCATTTCGTATCCTGTTCAGACAGAAACAGAAGAAACACAGAAAACTTCAGATATAAATAAAGCAGTAGATTTTGATCATTCTGATTTTTCCATTGAAGAAAGCAAACAAGCAGAAGGTGGGCAAATGGAGATGGAACATCCAGATCTCTCATATTCCACTGAAGAAACTGGAGAATCAGAGACAACACAGATGGAGACAGAGCATCCAGACTTCTCTTCTCCCAAGGACGAAACAGAGGAATTGAAGGGTGAACAGATGGAGATGGAGCATCCAGACTTCTCTTTTTCCAGGGAAGAAATAGAGGAACCAGGAAGTGCACAGCTAGAGACGGAACTTCCAGATTTCTCATATTCCAAGGAAGAAACAGAGACATCAGAGAGTGCAATACCAGATACAGACTATCCAGAACTGCTTTTTACCACAAAAGTAACAGAGACATCAGGGAGATCACAAGTGGAGACAGAACACCCAGAATTTTCTTCCAAGGAAGAAACGAAAGAACCAGAGAGTGCCCAGCTGGAAATGGAGCATCCAGACTTCTCTTTTTCCAGGGAAGAAATGGAGGAATCAGAGTGTGCACAGCTAGAGACAGAACTTCCAGATTTCTCATATTCCAGGGTAGAAACAGAGGGATCAGAAAGTGCAATACCAGATACAGACTATCCGGAACTGCTTTTTTTCACAAAAGAAACAGAGACATCAGGGAGATCACAAGCGGAGACAGAACAACCAGAATTTTCTTCCAAGGAAGAAACAAAAGAACCAGAGAATGCACAGCTGAAAATGGAGCATCCAGACTTCCCTTTTTCCAGGGAAGAAATGGAGGAATCAGATAGTCCACAGTTAGAGCACTCAGATCTATCATATTCCAGAGAAGAAATAATGGAACCAGAGAGTGCACAGCTGGATATTGGTCATCCAGACTCTTCTTTAACCAAGGAAGTAGTCAAGACAATGCAAAGTGCACAGCTGGAAAAGGAGCATCAGGTTTTGCTTTCCAGGGAAGAAACAGAAAACCAAGCATTCAGTCCCTTTGAACTGGAAAAGTCTTATTCCCCTGAAAAAGAAAAACAAGGAGAAGAAGAAGAGCTTGAACTAGCACATTCAGATTTATCATGTTTCATGGAGGAAGCAGAGAAAGAAAATACTACAGAACTCCGGTTGGTACATCCAGATATATTTGATTCCACTGGGAGGGCTGAGATACAACAAACTGGGTATCTTGAAACAGCATTTTCAGAGTTACCATATCCCATAAATAAAACAAAGGAGCAAAAACTGTCACAAAGTGACAAAGGAGAACAGCCACAGCCTGTACAGCAGGATTTGCAGCCTGGAGGTAAGGTGGACTCCTCTGCAGTGGCAATGCAAGGAGAAATTATTCAACTGGAGTCAGAGCATCCAGTTTGGCCACATTCTACCAGAAAAGAACAGGAACATAAAATTTCACAGCTGAAGGCAAAACAGCCAGAAACAGCATCTTCCACTGGCAAAACAGAACATCAAAAATTGCAACCAAAGCTGGAACAAACTGATTCACTGTATTCCCAGGGAAAAACGGTACACGAAGCTGTACAGAGAAACTTAGAAGGTACAGAGCCATCATGTTTCATTAGTGAAGCAGAGCAACATGAAAATGTACAAGTAGTTTCAGAAAAGATTTCTGATTTATCAGAAAAAAAAGACGTCTCATTTATCAGTGGAGAAGTGATGCAAAAAGGAGTGGAGTCAGGACCTTTGCAGTCACAACTGACTGACAGAGCCAAGCCCTGGGAAAGGACACAAAGGGAGCAGGAGCAGTCTTTTCCTTCCTGTTCCACTGCTGGTAGTCAGCAACAGGAAACATCACCATTGAAAGTGCCCCAGCCAGATGTTTCATGGTCCTTTGGTAGAACGGAACAAAGTACAGTGAAAAGACAGGTGAAACAGCAGGTAAAAGAGGTAAAAGACCAACAAGAAGCTGTGCAAATGGAAACAGAGCATTCAGTTATTTCAGAAAGTGTGGGTAAAGGGGAGGTCATAGACCAAATTAATGTGGCACAGCAAGAAATAGCTCAACCAGGGTTAGTGCATCCATCTTTGCTGTATTCATTCAGTAAACAAATGCAAGAAGAAATGCAAACAGAGCCAGCAAATCCAGAAAAAACATTTTATGTAAGTACAGAACCAGTGAAGGAAATTATACAACACAAATCACAGCAGCAAGAAATAGTACATACAAAGCTGGAGCAAACATTTTTGCCTTCTTCCAGTGAAAAAGAAGCTCCACTGGAAACGGAAATAACTTCAGAATATCCAGATTTGCCGTATTCCTCTCATGAGCAAGAAAAATTACTGAAAAACCCAACCTTACCACTCCATTTGAAGCAACGAGAAACTGAACCAGCAATGGTAGGACATCCAGATATTTTATATGACAGTGGTGAATCAAAACAAGGTGACATTGTAGAGCAGGAGTCAGGACGTCCAGATCTCTCATACTCCATGGGAGAAACTCAGCAAAAATCAGAACATTTAGATTTACAAGGAAACCTGGGTGAAGCAGCACAAGATGAAAGTATGGAAGTAGAATCTCAATACCCAAATCAATCATGCTCACAATTGGATTCAAAATATTCAGATTCATCATTCTCCTTCAGTAAAGGCAAAGAACAATCAACTCCAAAGTTTGAGTCTAAACATCAAGAATTGCCTAAAGTAGCTAAAAAAAGAGCTTCTCCAGCAACTGCACAAATAAAGTCAAAACATCCGGAAATTGCACCGTGGGAAATGAAGCATTCTGATTTGTCACATTCCACTGGTGAGACAAGCCAGGAAGAAGTAGCACCATTGGATCAAAAACAGAGAAAACTTTCTCTTGGCAGAGAGAAGCAGCAGAAAGCCGCAAAGCAGGAGTTCGAGCAAGAAAAGTTAACACATTCTCCTGTTAAAAGAGACACTTTAGAACCTGCCCAGGAGGGCTTGGAACAACCAAATTTATCATTTTCCGTTGATAGGCCAAATGAAATGACACCACCAGAGGCAGAGCATACTGATGTGATATCTCTGGACAGCACAGAGGTACAACGAAGAGTACAAGAAACAGAGCAAACTTATCCCTTTGGACAAATGGAACAGAAAACAGTTCAGCCAGAAGTGGAAATTCCACATTTGTCACGTTCTGTGGATACAGCAGAGAAAACAGAAATGGCAGAACCAGGGCAGGGACATTCTGATTTGCCTTACTCTGTTTTCAAAGTAGGAGGGCTGCAAACATCACAGCTGAAACCTGAACACCCTGGTCTAGCACATTCCCTCAACAAAGTGCAGGAAACAATCCAGCTGGGGTTGGAAGAACCAGGTGCATTGTATGGCCATGACAAAATAGAGAAACTCCCACCCGCACAGCTGGAGCCAGGCCATGCAAGCTTGGCACCCCTGGCTAGAGAAGTGGAGCAGCGAGGGATGGAGCACACAACTGTGGAATGCTCTGAAGACAAGCAGTCTGTCAGCAGAGCAGAGCATCCACAAGCTTCAAAGGAGAAACAGAGAGCTCCAGATGCACTATCCCAGAGTGAAAAAATGGAGCAAAGAGAAATGTTAAAAGCAGAGCCAAAGCATCCTGATTCACTGCATTCCATTGATAAAGCAAAGCCACAAGGAACTACACAACCAGTGTTAGAAAAACCAGGTCTGTCATCTTGGCCTGACACAACAGAGCAAGGACATACTGCTGAAGAGGAGAAGCCAGGCTTCTTGCACTCTTTAGAAAAAGAGGCACAAGTCAAGAAAGCACAGACAGAATTGGGACATTTAGAATTACGTCATTCTCTCAGTGAGGCAGAACAAGAAACTTTAAATGCAAAATCACACCATTCAGATTTATCTGCTGGCAGATTAGAATATCATGAAATCATACAGCCAGAGGCAGAAGTAATGGATTTATCATGTTCAATTGGTGAAACACAGCAAACTCAAATTGCTGATGAGGATTTGGAGTGCCTGGATTTATTTCATTCCACTGGCACAGTACAGCAGGAAAATATTCAACCAGAGCAAGAAAAGACAGATGAATTTTCATCATCTCTCAGCAAAGCAGAGGAGTGGAAAGATGCAGGAATGCAGGCAGAACACTCTGAGCTGCAGTGCTCTATGGAGAAAACAGAAGGACTGCAAAATTCCCAAGCAAACTCAGAATACGCAGATTTGTCGTTCTCTGTTGGCACAGCAGAACCTTATAAAACAACACAGCCAGAGCTGAAAGAACAGAGTTTGTTGCATTCATTTGTCAAAACAAAGCCATCATGGGCTGCTCTACCAGAGTCTGAACATGCAAATGTCAGGGACAAAGTACTGCACACAGATTTGTCCTCTTCTGTTAGTGAGGAAAAACAAAGTGCACAGCTGGAGGTGAAACAGGAGAGGGGAAGCTATACATTATACCCAGAGGAAATAGTACAACTAAAATTGGAACAACCAGTGTTTTCCAGTCCCCATGGCATGGAAGAGCAACCAAACACATCCCCAGTGGAAGGGAAGTTCCCAAACTTCTATTCCTCTGGCAAAACAAAAAACCAGGACACTGCACAAGCAGGGTTCACACCTTCTGGTGTTTTGTATTCCACAGAAAAATCAGAGCAGTTGGAACCAGAACAACTGCATTCAAAACATCCAGATTTGTCATACTCTCTTGGCAAAGCAGAGATTCATGTAATAAAGCCACTAGATTCATCATATTCCTATGGCAAGGCAGAGCAGACTGCCCAGCTGGAGCATCCAGAGATACCGTATTTCACTGGTGAAACAAACTGGAGGGATGGGGTCCAACCAGAACAGCCACATGTTAGTTTGCAGTCCTCTGATGTTGAAACAGAGCAGCCAGAAACACCTTCTGTAGCACACACCTTTGTCAAGACCGAGGAGCAGGGAACTACACAACCAGACTTCAAACAATCAGATTTAATAAGTCCTACTGACAAAGCAGAAAAGCATGAAATGGCCCCACTGAGACCAGTACATTCACAGAAGCAAGACAGTAGTGCTCCTTCATCTCGAAGTGGTCAGTTGGAAATGGAGCAACATTTATTGTTTTCCACTGAGGAGGCAGACAGCCACAAAATTCAACCATATTCATCTGTTATTGAACAAACAGTCTCTGTGCCTTTGGGTGATCCACACACTGTCTCTGAAACAAGCTCTGAAGGAAGCCCAAGGCCTTCAACTGTAACTGGAAGCTCACCCCCCAAACATTTAGATACATCTTACTCCCACTATAAAATAGAACACTCAGAAACGGCCGAGCCTGAGCCAAGGTCCTTTTTTGCAAGAAAAGAAGTAGAGAATACAGAAAGTCTTCTATGTTTGCCTGTAGCTGCAAAGACAGAGGCTGAATGTGAAATTTTACCCGAAGCTGAGAGAGAACAGACTCCACATTACTTTCACACAGCTACACAATTAGAACACGAACAACAAAATTTATCATATTCTACAGATAAAATAGAAACTCTAGAAAGTCAGGATTACTTGACTGTACCTTCAAAACTACAGTCTGAACCTTCAGTTCGATTTTATTCAGCTGATGAAACATGTCAGCAAGAAATTCCACCTTATTCAAAACCAGTGTCTGAATATTTGGTTCCCACACGGTCCCTTGCCAAACAAGAAAATGAAAGTATGCAGCCACTTATTACCCAGCCCAAACAATCAGAGTGTGAACATGTAATTCCACCACACAATGAAAAACAGTTGCAAAAAAATCAACTCAGTTCACTTGAAACAGCAAGCTTAAAGACGGTGCACTTGGAGAGTGCATCTCAAGTACAAGACGAAGAAAAGCCAGAATCCTGTGCGTTAGACACAACGTATTTGTCTCCAGAACAGCTAAGAAGTCACCCCAAATTCACTACTGAGCAATATGAACAAGAAATGCAAACTGATGTACAGACACTGCCAAGGTCAGTGGCCACAGAGTCAAAGGTGACTGGTGTAGCAGACCAGAAAGCAGTGTCATCAGAGTCATTTATACCTTTTCATAAATTACCTGGAAATTCAGAACTTGAAAAGTCAGTGCCAGTGGCTCTCACTGATGATGAAGAGAAACAAAATATTCCATCGTCTTTATCTGATGTAGCAGACATGCATGGAAAGCCATCTAATAAAGTTTCAGGCATTTATACTGGAGGAGATCATAGACGTGAAATGCAACAATCTTTTGAAGACCAAAAGCGTACAACCTTGGAGCATCTGGAATTTGTTTCATCAGACCTTGTTCATGAAACACGCAAAACTCAGCATTATTCTAGTGAATGGGGCAGCCTTTCTTCAGTAGAGATTAAGCCCCTCAGCTCAAGTTCTGAAGAAAAGCAGAGCCCAGATATTCCATCTTTTGGGCTGGCTAGCTGGCTGGTAGAAGAGGTGAAAGCTCGCTCAATTAGTCCAATAGGGGCTGCAGATCCAGACACACACAGAATTGAGGCTTCTGATTTTGGATCAAAACAATTCCCAGCTGGAAGTTGCACAGAATTTACAGTTCATGGGACTACAGAGACTAAGGGACATACATTTAGAGTTTCCGAATCAGTGTCAAATAAATCCCCTTACAGGAAGTCCTCAGACACTAGTCCCAGAACACAAAGGTATGATTTACCATCTCTGGTAGGAGATAATCGAGGTCCAGATAAACTTCTGGAGCATGAAACTAGTACTTTACACCCTACAAAAATTGAAGCAGTGCAACATCTGGAGGCAGGCAAAATATCTGAAGTGCGTGAACATTACCTGAGAGGAGAAGAGGAAGAAATGGAGCATGGAAGTGTTGTAGAAGACAGTCAGGGTGCTCTGGAGACAACTGAACAAAAAGATTTATTTAATATAATTTCAGAAGGTTATGAAATACTCAATATACATGCACCTGCACATATTTCTTCTGTTGATCAAGAAGAAAGTAAACACATGCCTGATAAATTGGAATACTTGGAAACAAATCCTTCATTTAGAAGAAAATTAGTTGAGGATGGCCAGAGAGCCTTAACTTCGGGAAGAACTACAGAAATTTCAGAAAGCTCAGTAGTGGGACCTGCAAGCCATGAACTAATAGAATTGGTAAAAAAGGAAGATGCTGAGGAAGCTGAAGAAACTCAACAAGAAAACCTTCTTTTGCCAGAAAACAATTATGCAAAGTTGGATCCTAATAATGGTACTGTTGATATGGATTATTTTGAAAAATACACATTGATTGATGACAAATCCCCAATTAAGCCACAATTTGAAAGACGAATTTCATTGTCTCCTGTGACAGAAGACCCCAATGAATCTATGGAAGAAGCCAAATCTTTTATTGAAAGTACTGAGGTAGATACTTTGGAAGAGTTTTCCTTACTTGAGGACCTGGATGAAGTCTTTTATGGTACCATAAAAGGAGAAAGCAAAATGCAGTCCTATGCAGATGCTTCAAAACCTTTACCAATGCAGAAATCAATTGATTCTAGCAGTAAAAGCATTACTAATGTAGAAGATGAATGGAAGTCACCGGGAACCCCACTCTTTGATTCAGAAGAAGGAGTGCTAGAACGATCTCTCTTGTTCCCTACCACGGTTGCTGCAGTTAACCCGGAGCTTTTAGAGGAGCCACCTGCTCTATCATTTTTATACAAGGACCTCTATGCAGAAGCAGTAGGGGAAAAGACAAAGGATGAGACTCCTTCTGATGAAGAAAGTGGTAATTCTAATGCTTCTTTCCCTAGTAGAAATTCAGACACAGATGATGGAACTGGAATGTATTTTGAAAAATACATTCTTAAAGATGAAATTCCAAGTAAGCCCATAGGGCCTCAAAAAGACCAGATATCAGAAGATGAGTCCTTTAGTGGAGGAATTTTGGTTTGCAGTTCAGAGAATAAGCAGAAGCAGGGATCTAGTGATATTCAGTATGTCAAAACTGAGGTTCTGTCAGAAAGAGGGGTTAGGGAGAAAGACAAATTCCAGGTTGACAGCAACATTCAAGCAACAATTTGCAAGCCAATGCATGCCATTCCTTTTGGAAGCAGAACAGTTCTTTCAGGTGCAGGAACTGATATCACTGAACAAAGAGAGGAAAACATACCAGTAGAAGAAACTGAAGAGTTGCCAGAGCAGTCAAGTCAACAAGGACACAGTCATCAAGTGGTTTATCAGGGAGCTGCATATCAAGAAGCTAGTACTAAGCAGGAAGAACAAGAAGATATAACAGCTGTTCCTCAAATAGAAAAGTACGTTCCATATGTCAGGGCTCCCACTGAAGACAGTTTAGATGATCAGTTTACTCAGGAGCATCTGTCCTGTGTTCCTACCACTCAGGAAACAGAGAATCCAGACTCGCAAAGAGAGGAGCAACACCGTGATGTTTATGAAGATTTTGCTGAGTCAATGGACTATGATGTGATTACACAAGAAGAGCTTTTGCAAGACGAAATATCATCTCAATTGACACATGAGGAGCTATTATTTGAGGACAGGGACTCTTTTGATCATGCTGCTGATAGTTATGAATTTGTAAATGAGCCAGAACAAAGAACTCCTGTTGAGCTTGAAGATTCAGGCTTTGTGGTGATGTATCCTGAAAAATCAGCAACAAACATTCCTCAAATTGAGAGCCCACAAAGAGATCTGAAGAAAGCACAAGTAGACACTTATTGTTACCACTGCAAATGCCCAATATCTGCTATTGACAAGCTTTTTGGAGAGCATAAGGACCATGAAGTCACAACGCTAGATGATGCTGCAACCAAGATGAAGGTAAGAATTAATTTGAGTTAAAAAAGTAGCTACCAAGCTAATTTCTCCAATCCTCTTGTGTTGTTAAAAGGAGAAGCTTCAAAGAGCAGTCCAGAAGCTAAGTTGCAGTATCTATTAAATAAAAACTATTACTACGTATCTGTTGGAGATCTTGAAGGGAGACTATCTTATTAAGGTATTCTCTGGAGTCCTAGTCTTGCTAAGCTGGTATTTTAATTTATTCAGAAATTTGAATGGCCTTGTTTATACATTGTTGTTGCCAACTTTCAGTCTTATCTGTTTAAGTTTGTTCTGGTTTTGATATGTAAGGAGAGAAATAGGGAGAATATTGTTTCTATGGAAATAAAACTTCAGTTACAGCAGTTCACTTCACTTGACAAGGTACAGAAACCTCCCTGTGTGGAGACTGGTATCATCATAAAGTGTTCCCTGTCCCACTTACATGGATTGGTTTCTTGGAGGTGTTAGACAAATTACTCTGCACAGTTTTGTTGAAGTGCCAACTTATTTTCTGTTCCATTCGCTTTCATATGCAGAATGGCCTTAAACTGGAGAGGGATGTTTTACAAGGGCATGTAGTGACAGGACAAGGGGCAATATCTTTAAACTGAAAGGGGGCAGATTTATATTAGACATTAGGAAAAAAATTCTTCACAGTAAGAGTGATGTGGCAGTGGAACAGGTTGTCCAGAGAAGTTGTGGATGCCCCACCCCTAGAAGTGTTCAAGGCCAGGCTGGATGTGGCTCTGAGAAACCTGGTCTAATGGAAGGTGTGCCTACCCATGGCAAAGAAATAGGAACTAAATGGTCTTTAAGGCCCCTTCCAACACAAACCATTCTGTGATCCGTGCCAATAGTGTTGAGGTCTCACCACAGGTAAGAGTTTATAAGTCCTACTTCTTGCCACTATATCCAAGCTGTTTCCCCCTAAAAAACAGATAAAATTCCCTCAATTTCAGTAAGCTAGTCCATTGCTATAAATACTTGTGAAAATGCTTTTCCTGTGGAAGCTATTGTTCATTAAAGTGCAGTTCTGCTTGTGAAAACAACATGTATATGATACCTCACTTCTCACATATCAGATCTGTTTGTATACAAGCGAACATATTGTACAGATGTTTCTTTCTTGGTTGCCAGCTATTTACCCTCACCTCAGTAAATGAAAGGTGAGGCCTCTTTTTTGGAACATGTTCATTTGACAGGAATACAGATTTCATGTCATTTTACTGAAATCCAGAAGGGCGTGTATTGGTGGTATTTATGCTATCTTTATATTACCTCACATGTAGAAGAGAGAGATCAAAAGTAGGAGAAGTCAATGTGACAGTTTAAAATATCAGTGCTTGCAAACTATCTCCATGGTGCTCAGATGTAGAGTTGTTTCTTGTATATGGCCATTCATGCTTGACTTAGCAGTGATAACAAGGCACAAGTAAGCCAGCAATAAAGTCACAGATCCCAGCCACCCCTCAAATGTACCCGCATAACAGCAAGTCAAGTTAAGCTGCAAATAAACATCCCATGACATCACACCCTGGCTGTGGAGCATGGATATGAAGCCAGTATTAAATTTGGCTGCAACATGGGCCTGGCTTCAAATGATTTCTAACACTCAGGGCTCAGGTTACTTTGAGACTGCATTTGTATATCTCTTGTTACTTCTGTATAATTACTGAGAAAACATTAATATCATAAAATGCATATTGCATGATTTTTAGATTTTTTTAATTTATTGTTGTTGCATGAAAACTGTGAGAAGATAGCTTCACAGTAAATTAAATGAGCTGTGTCAGATCTTACAGTTCATGCTGACAAACAGAAATTTGTTTCCAAATCTTGATGATTTGCCCTTCATATTTTTTAAAGGGACCTTATAATTGCATTCTCCAATGTGACATTTACAATTAATGTAAAGTTGTGTGCTTTTTTTCTACAGATCTAGCTGTAAAATTTTGTCATGTTAAGAAGCTGTTACAAAGGAAGATAACCCTCCTTTTAGATTTATGCCATTGAATTAAAACTAAGCATTTTTATAAATTATGAATCTTGCCGAAGCAGTTCAACATCTTATTTTCATAAAAAGTTAAGACGCACTAAGAAAAAGTTCTAAGTTGTCTCTGGTGTCTGTTGTGCCTTGGACTGCTTTTGTTTCACATAACTCAACCAGTGATTTTGATGACTTCTTGTTTACAGAAATTACATATACATACATGAAGGTATATATATATATTTATCTATATATGGGTCTCTATGTACAGATACCTACCTTTAAAATTCTAATTTAAAAAGCCATGATATGGTATTATCTATTACCCTCACAACTACCTTTGTTATCTTTGTTTTTATGGGCTTGTTCCTGTGATCTCTCAAGGACACTTGTGAGGCTCTGAGTACCGTCACTCTCTGGCAAAGCTTCATTGGAATTCATAGTGTTCAACAGCTTGTATGGACACAGCACCTTATGGAACTGAGCTCACTTGTTTTGGTTTGGAAACTGTTCCAGTTGCTATTTCTGTGCTTCTTTTTGCAGCCAGGGTGATACTTGAACTTACTTAGCAATTGTTCCGATGGTGGCTCACAGCAAAAGGAAAATATTCACCTAAAAGAAATTCTGTGTAAAAAGTTTATAAATTAACCTGCCCGAGTTACTGAAACATTTTAAATTTCAGGATCAGTTAAGTAAATTGCTAGCAGCACTGGAAGAAAAGTCAATGAAGATTGAAGAGTTTGTGAGTGATATTGAATTGCGATTTAACTCAGTTGAGGTAAGTCCAGTGTTTTTTCACACTAGTTTTCTTTCCCTCTACAAGGTTACTTCTAAAATATGCTTGCCTTGTTGTGCAGCATCATTGCTTCCACTAAAATGGACTGCTTCTCCAGTCCTCAAATTGACTTCTCTGAAGTTCACTGGAAGGTGTTAACTTCGCAGTAATGTGCAAAAAAGCAATCTTTTTCTTCCTCCAAAGTGAAATATGTAACTGTCAAACACTGAATGAAAAAGTTACCTTAATTTTGTTTATACATATAAAAAGCTCGGACTGTGTCTATGTAGAATCCCATGCAAAGCATCTAAATTAGTTGACCAGTATCTTAAGTTCTAATTGCCCAAGTTCTTAAGCCTTGAGAACTGTATTAACTCCAGTTGTAAGTATGCAGTTTTAGCTATTTTTTGGTCATATTTCCTATCTCAGTAATCAAATATTAAAGTGTAATTTTAAGCCCTAACAGTAAAAAAACAAAAAAACAAAAAAACAAAAAAACAAAAAAACAACCAAAAAAAAAAAACCAAAAAAACTAAAAAAACCCAAAAAAACCCCAAAATGAAAACAAAAAAAAAAACCAACCAAAACCAAAGCAAACCAAAACAAAATCCCTCTGTTGTTTTTGATGTATTTCTCTAGAGATATTTCTCCAAGAGGAGTTTGCCTGCAGAAATAAAATTGTCATATTGTCAATGTGTCAAGATTAATCTGGTGGATGGCTCATGTATGGGTAATTGAGAATTTCTGTGTATTCATTAAATGTTTTCATTTTATTCTGCAGGAAAACTGTAAGAAAAATGCAGACTTACTGGAAAAGCAGAATGAAGAGATGCTTAAGAAAATGGTAGCACAATATGATGAGAAATCAGAGAACTTTGAGGAAGTGAAGAAGATGAAAATGGAGTACCTGTATGAGCAAATGGTAAATTTCCAGCAAACTGTTGATTCAGCAAAAGAAACTTTGGAGACAACAGTAAAAGAAACAGATGAAGTGGATGGATTTGTTTTCCTAAATGTAAGTAAAATTGGCTTTCATGCTGTAGTTTTTATGATATTAGTTAGGAAAAGACATCTGTATCTAGAGTTTCAATGATTTTTTTTTAAAGATAGCTAAATACTGCTAGTTCAGCTATTCCACTCTGAAACTGCTGGATCATTTAGTTTTGATGTGAGAATTCTCAGAAAT
Organism: Luscinia megarhynchos; assembly: GCA_034336665.1. Lineage (NCBI taxonomy): Eukaryota > Metazoa > Chordata > Aves > Passeriformes > Muscicapidae > Luscinia > Luscinia megarhynchos. The sequence continues at coordinate 21,661,291 of CM067592.1, read as the reverse complement.
ATAGAGAAGATGCACAGACAAAAATGTGACATGCTACTGAAATGGTTCTGTTTGTTTTTAAGAAGGTGAAAAGACAGTTTGATAATATATCTAGAATTAATAACTGAGAAGTAAGAGATGTTAGAGTATTTAGGTATTTTACCATATGCAAAATAAAATAAGCATTATTTATAATAATAAACAATACGAAAGTGATCTTTGAAACAGGAAAATGTCATTGAAAAGTAAAATAGTTTCTGGGCTGTAGGGTTTTTTGTTGTGTATTGTTGTTTTGGAGTTTTGTTGTTGTTGTTTTGGAGTGTTTTTTAATGAGTAATGGACAGTATTTATGCACTCAAATTACTGAGGCTGTGATAAATAATTACTATTGAAAAACAGTGAGGGGCTGTGTTGGTTGATGACTGGGGTGAAACCACAGCAGTGAGGTAGGCTGAAGGCTGTGCATGTGGTGTGCATGTCTCTTATGTTCCTTCCTGGATGTTAAAAACATCTCCAATGAATCTGCAGGACTGGAGCTACTAACTCATACTGTCATTAGTCTTAGACTTTGTTCAGAGGGTGGTGCTGGTCCTTCAGTACTGTTCTTGTGGTGCTAGACTTGTCCTTAAGTGAGCCATAGTACTTTCTTCTCGCCACATGTGTACTACTAGTCTCAAAGAAGATGGAGTTTCTGGGAAAATAATCTACACCCATTATGGAATTAGCATGTGGTCTGGGAGTTGCAGATAAACTATCTTGGAATGCCAGAAGTGGAAAGGTCAAATTACTGTTTGAAGACTGTTCACTCATTCAAAATAAACCAGCTTTCAAAATACAAGTGTCCAGCCCATATATGCCCCAGCAGCTACAGAAATGATGGACCAATATTTTGTTTCCTTTCCTGCTCTGTGCCACAAAATGTTGTAGAATCCTGTAATCAAGTAAATGTGTGGTAGATTGGCTATTTTGGGATGGATGAAAAATCTAAATTATTTTCCTGATTTTGTGAGGATTGGTGCTTTGGCAAAAAGATAATTTTGTAATCTGTAATTGTTTTGTGAGGGTGTCAAAATTATTGGATTTCCTTGCTCCTTCTTTTAGTGATAAAGGACAGGAACTTTTTTGTTCACAGGCCAGGAAACACTAGCTGAAGATTCCTGGGGCATGGGACAAATCCTCATTCCATAAGTACAAATCTCACATAGCTTCTAGTAATGTAAAGTTATGAAGGACATTTTAGCCAGAATTTGGATTTAACTATTTTTAATGAGCAAGTGATTTCTTTCTCTGAAAGTCCTGGTTTAAGAAAGTACTTGATTATGCTCCGTCTTTAAACCTAGATATTGAATACTGACCCCTTAGGCACTTAAAACGAGATTTATACTCTAATACCCTGCTGAGCCAGAGCTTTGAAATGAAATATTCTTAAGGAAATAAATTCTCAGCTGGTGTGAATGAGCAGCATTCCACATAACATCAAGTCAACAAAGATGTGTGTTTTATGTCTGTGGAGAGTAGAAAGACTGGTAGATGATCATGATTGGCTTTTCAACTTTGGGGGTTTTGAAAACTGTTAACACATTTCTTTTCCCTTCTCTAGTCATCTAAAGAATTGAATAAAAGGTACATGAAGTATGGGTTAAGTGCACTGTAGTGAGTACTAGGCCTAGCATGCTGGACGCTTCATTAAGTATTTGCAAGCTTTGAAAACACACCGCTAGTAATGAGAGCTACCTTTATAAACCTTGCAAATAATGAAATTTAGAAAAGTGGCTTTATATTTGTTGCTGTAACTGACTGGTTTTGAAGTGTTTTGCACATGTTCTGTAATACATTAATTAAACAAATAGCACATTAAAACACCAGCACGATTTTAAATCTCTACACAGACATTTTTAAAGAGATGCTCCTTGTAATTATTACTACATATATATACATACATATACATGCATATACATATGTATACATACATCTACAACAACCATTGTGACTGTGCTTCCACCTTCTAGACTGATGAGACATATCACTGATACGTTATTTTTTTCACTAGCCTGCTCTGTATCACTTGGTCTCTGAAAGTTATAGCACAAAGCAACACAGGTAGTTTGGCTATGTTTCTGAACATAGAGAGATGAGATTGAGTAGACTTCAACACCTGACTAGGAGGCTGCGAGCTAAGGTTTTCCCATGGCTTTTCATCTGCCCTGCCTGGTTCAGGGTGTGTCAGAGGGCTGGTGCCTCCTCATACCTGCATCATCTGCCTGTACGCACCAGTAAATGCATACATAAACAGTTCTCTGCCATGCGGGATATTCTCAAGGGAGTTATTTTGGTGAGTCCCATCCTTTATGAGAGAAGTGTTCAAACATAAGCCTATATTCTCCTAAAATTTTTTCTAGGGTAAAGGGAAATAATTCAGAGCAGTTCGCTGCAGGCTTCTCCTGTGCAAGCTCCCAAAACTGCACTGCCCAGCCCACCACCCCTGACTTTCCTCAGAGGGCTTAGGCATGTGCAGTGCATACCAACCATACCCATGTCAGTGCTGCCTCAGCCATCACAGGGATATGTGTGCTGACAAGGTCTGGGGTGTAACAGTGACACCAGGGTTTCAGTTTGCAGTCAAATTACAAGCCCAGGAGAGCGATCTGAAGAGAATGTGCCAAACACCCCTTCAAGGTTTCTATTAATCTCCAGAATTAGAACTAAAGATCTGGACTCACCTGTTGCAAGTCAAACTGTCTGGCCATGTATCTGCATTTAGTTTATTGCATAAGATTAGAGCAGGTAAAATGGGACAAAACAATTTTCCAAGACTTTCTGTCCACTTGATCTTTGCTTTTTTACTTACTCAGTAAAGTTTATTCTGTTTGGTGCATGGGCTTGGTTATTACTTTAGTTTGATAATACCTGTCTACCTAAAATAGGTTAAGAACAAGTCTATTTAACAATGCATGTTTTTCTAAAGAAAGTGTATTTTACATTTGTTGTGCTTTTTTAAGATTATGCATAATTAACTACTTCAGTGACTGAAAAAAAACAAAGAGAAGAAATAAAAAGTTCAGAAGCCTTGAAAAAAATTTTTCTTCCATTTTCTTGAGGCTGCTTCTGTCCCAGGGTTAACAATGTTTTGGGTTTTTTTCTTATCATGAACCCAGCAAATACAAACTAATTAAGTGGGAGCTAACTTCCTTCTCATGTTTTTGGCTTGCCACAAGCAGCTGCTTTACATTACATCTCTCAAGTCAGCTGCTCTAGTTAGCTCTAAAGTTTATAACCTTTAAAGGCACTGCATTAGCAAGCTCAAACCCCTGTTTTCTTGAGAGTCTTGCTGAGGACTTCCACATCTTCACATTCTCATGGGTTAAGTGTAAACAGACCATGTGCACTCTCACTGTGCTCCTGATTAGAAACTGCACTATGGTCTAACTGTTCAAAATCAGGAAGACAGCTTCTCCTTGCAAGCTGTCCTCAAGCTCCCAGGAAACATTCAGAGAAGCATATGTCACATGGTCTTTGCTTCTGGCCTTTGGAAAGCTATGTAATACCCCAAAGAACTTACATGGACAGATGTGTGTTTTCTTCCAATTAGGTTACTTTCTGCAATGGATACCACTCTCTCTTTAGAGAAGGTGCCCAGTGCTTTTTCACTATTTGAGCACTATGCAGACAGTCCAGGACAAAGCAATCAACACTCCTTACAACACGTGGCTGGTAAGAAACTCCAGATACTATCTTCCCAAAGCTAACATTTTGGCAATACTTTGGAAATTTCAGGAAGCTAAAAATAGAATCTATTTGAGAACTGTAGATAACCATGTAATTAGAAATCACAGTTGAATGTAAAATGAAGTTTAATTGTGCACAAGTGTTTGGCTTATAGTAGGTACAGTAAGATAAGCAAGAGGGAGAAGTGCTAAATTGGGGGATGCTTGCATCATTTCAGACATCCGTACTTCAGACAAGCTGAAGGTCTTGATCTGTAAATCTCCCAGGGATAAAGAAATTGCTTTTCCTTGCATGCAGAGATAGAAGAAGCAATCAAAGAGTCTCCTGAGCTCTTTTCCTCTGAGAGTGGCAGCCCCAAAATGCTTGGTGTGGGAATGAGAGGAGGGGGCTGGTTGGTGGCTGAGGTCCCTGCACTTCTCACAAGTGAATGGAAGCCCCTGAAACTCCCAAGGGATGTGAAAGGAAAGTGGTTAACTATAGCTAGAAACAGCCTCTGTCTGGGAAGGTAGTAGTGAAAATTGCATGTGAGAAAGAGGCTTGAATTATCAGGGTCTGATATTTCATGTCCTTTAAAAAGCCTGACTGGGCTCTGTCTGTATATATTAGGTGTATTATCTAGATCTGGACAGTTGTCAATGGAGATCTTGTCAGCACCATTTTGTGGATTCATTTTCTTCATGATGGGACCTCACTCCAGGGTTTCTTTTTCAAGAGAGCAGTGGTTTAGGGATCTCACACCTCGCTGTCATGCTTTGTGGCCTCCCATTCATCATTGCATGCACCACTGCCATCATAGTCGCTCCCTGGGTGTTGGAGGGAAGCCCCTTTGTCACGTGTTTGATCCCTGAGCACTGAAACTAGCATTAGATTCCCCAAGGTGCTTCGTTCACCGGCTGGATTTTCAAGATTAATGGGACATTGGAGAAGTGCCCACCTTGTGCAGACTCTCTGGTGTCTAATAAGGGCTGAGTGCACTTAGCAGAGTCAATAGGGGAAGATTGTCTCCTCCACACCACTGCTTTTATTAGATTTAGAGGAACTCAAATATATCTGAGATGTTAATGTCCTTGCCAGATGTGTGTGAATTTGCCTGTGGCATTTGAAGCTTCTTATTTGAAGCATTTGTACATGCAGCATAATTGCAGTGTCATTTTTTAGGAAGTCAGATAAAAGTTACAGATAAAATTCAGATGAATTAGTTACATTTTTGTAACTCATTCTGCCAGTTAACTTGCTGGTGTAAATGTGCTGTGTGTCTTGGCTTAGTTCCAAAACTTCCTCTTGCAGTTCCATGGGTGCAACTGTTCATTTCTCCTATCTGCTGCCTACTGGCAAGGTCATACAAGAGGACAGAGCCACGGTTTTTTTCTGTTCCCACAAGACACTCCAACATTTATTTCCCTACACTGCTGTAGTCTGCTTTCTGGATTAGTTTGCATTAGCTACTCTGCTGGCTCTAGACCAGTTTGCTTTGACAAACTGCAAATTAATAATTGTCCACTAGTAAGAGATCTTCAAAGCTCCTTATCTTTATGCTTACTTAATCTCTAACATGCCTAGTTTTCTGTCTTCATTTTTACTGCAAAGTATTTCAACTGCTATGATTTTTACTTCGGCAAGCAGTGGACAAAAATTTTGGTGTGTTTTTTCTTATTTATTTGATAGTTTGTTTTCTCACGGTTACAACCTTTCTGAAGGAAAATTGTTGCATGTATACATGAAACTTGACTTGGAATTGAATGGCTTGAATACATAATTGATCACATACAGGGGACCATTTGCAGACACTTGGAATTTTATTTGACTGAAGCCACATGATGAAATGCATATAAATGTGCCAAGTTTCTTTAATCCATGCATTTTCCTTCAGAAAGAATAGTATTTTACTGAACAATTTTATAGAATATTATTTTTACCACTTCAAAAACATCTTTCCTTTAAAATGCCCTCCATTTCCAAATTTTCCATATCCACTAATGAAAAGCCCTTTTCCCTCAAATTCTTCTTCCTTTTACATAATCCATTTCCATTCATAAATGCATTGGCATAAAAAACCTTTGCAGCAGGCTGTTGAGCATAATGGAGCCCCAAGTTCTGCCTGGGAATAGAAGAGGGAGTAATTAAAAAAAAATTTAAAGTAATTATTTCCAAAGCCCAGTGCAAATCCTGGCCTTTTATACTGGAAGGCAGGGACCTTTGCCGATTGTAAAAATGTTTCCAGTAGGGTCACAGAGGGATGTATCTACTCTCCATCTTCAAGAACACAATGCTGAGGAAATATTGTTTCTCATTATATCAGAAAACATGGATTACTGTGGAGATTATATAGCATGACAAAAAACTTCTGTACAGCACAGGACTTCAATGAAAACTGAACTGATGAGAACATATGCCACTTTTCTGTTGAAAAATATCATTTAATCAAACTTATATTGCAAATACCTCATTTTTTGATTAAAATTCACTTGAAAAAGGAACACTTAAAAGAGAACAATGTATGAATGTTCTATTTCTGAAAAAAACAGTTCAGCTTCTTGTTTTGAAATTGCTTCCCTTCAAATTGTTTCATATTAGGCAAAAGGAAATCAGAAATAAAATGTTTCCCAGTGTTGCTGAACTGAATTTCGATCTGTGATTTTTTTTTTCAAAAGTTTCATTCAGTAAACTAGCTTCTGTTCAGATTTGGCATAATAATAAATCTTGCAACTGTGGGGTTTCTGTGATCAAAAATAGTGGTTTCTAGGCAACTTCATGGGGAAAAAAATGGTTTCCCCATCATGTCCACTGAAAGGAAGTATTTTCCCAATGATGTGATAAATTTCTTAAATGCCAACGCTAGATGCAGTCAAAAGACAAAATGAGGATTGTTTTTAGCAATAAGAAGGATAATTTTTATTCAATGGGAAGCAGATGTAATGCTACTGTACTGGTAGCTCTCTTTATAAATCATAAGGAAACAGCCAGCATCTGCATTTGCCTTGTTCATGCCACAGGGGATCATCATCATTACTGTAGAGATAACTGAAAAGAAAGCTAAAGCTTTCTGCTAAGATTCTAAGAGAATTCATGAAATATGGAAATTTACTGGGTGAAGAAATAGAACCATGTATTTTCGTTCCCTGCAATCACTTTAACAATTATCATTTTTTGGGGCTTTTTGATTCTTTCTTTCCCCTCCCTCTCTTCTATGACATAATCACAGAGGCGAACAATATCTCATCTGGAGCTGGATCTGTGTCAATCAGGAGACAAAAGTTTGCGTGAAAGCTGGGGAGCCTTGTAATCTTTCAAGCACTTTGTGAGGAATGATCCTGATAGCCCCATGGGGTTCAGGAGCTTTGGCAGAGCTCAGGTTCACCTGCAAGAATTCTCAGCCCCCTGGGTCCGTGGGGAAATGACCATGGCAGGAAGGAGTGCCAAGCTGTGTGTGCACCCCAGAGCACAGGTGGACCCAAGAGTGCAGGGAGCCTCCTGCTCCCCAGAGCAGTTGAGCCTTCTCTGCCTGAAGCACATCCCTTCTGCTGTCAGCATCAGCAGCACTGACACACTGCACGAATCCCCTCCTGGTGTGGCAGATCCTTTCCCTTCCCATGTTTCTGGGATGTCTCTCTGGGGGACGGTGTAGGCGCACGCTTTGTGCTGAGTTTGGGTGGTTCCCGTACTAGGACTGCATCTTATTTTGTTCAGAATTGGGAGGGAAACGGGGTCTTCCAATGAGCAGATACTTTTTTTCTCTATTCCTAGTTTAGGAGGATCTGTTGCTCTAAAACTGCACCAGTATTCCGTATTTCCTATTGTTGCTCTGTGGAAATAAGCAACCTGACTGAAAATAAGCAATTGGGTTGACTGATGAATTTGTAGGTAATTTGGCTGAAAACACAGAAGCATGTATAACAATGGAAAACTTTTCTCAGTCCCACAGACACCAACTGTCATACCTCAGGAGCCAAACTCAGCCACCAGCACCTCCATTGCTGTCTACTGGGCTGTGAATGATGGGGATACCATTGACTGCTTCCAGGTCTACTGTATGGAGGAGCTGCAAGCCAGCAAAGATGCAGGGGGTGTGTAAAACCTTACCCTTTCTGCCCTGGCCTGGGGTAAGCAGATGGGAGGATGAGCTGCAGGGGAGTGCCAGGACATGGGAAGAGAAATGGCTGTGAAGACATCAGGTATAGAACTGAAGACAGGCAGCTGGGGGGGAGATCATGAGCAAGATGCATTTTCTTCTCCTCCCCTTTGACCCTGCGAATGCAAGATAATATCATGGTCTGCAAGGGCAGTTGTTTTCACTGGTTGAAGTGCCTTTTCATGAAGATGCTTGACCATCAGAGAGCAGAGAGGATGTGTCCATGTTGCCCCGTTGTTACTCGTGAGGACTTCGGAGCTTCCAGGGGGACAGGTTTCATTATGTTTTTAGGACCCTGCATGTTCTTCAGAAATATGTCCTCATTGAAAAAGCATTAGGAAAAGATAGTCAGTATTTCCATATGTAGACAAAGATTTTTTCAAAATATTTCAAATGGTAAAAATTAATAAAGTTACTTTTAGTGACCAGTCTACACAAATCCATGTATGCATATATGTGCAGGCTAAGGGATGTCATGGGCTTTTAGTAATATGTAATTTATAGCTAAGTTAGTTCATTATAGATATATAGTTTATTATGAGGAACTGTTATTATAGAGTGGTGACACCAGGGTTAGTAACTGCTGGTTGCATGTCCCAAACTTGCAATCCAATATAACTGAGTGCAATAATCTCCACTTGCCATTGAGGGCATTTGTGTACTCTCAACTCAAAGGCACGTCAAAAGCTTTCTGTCATAGTGAAATATGGAGAACTTAGCTAGTATTAATTTCTGGATTTTTTTTAATATGCCATTTGAGAGGCTTAGTTGTAAGCCCTACCAGTGCAACCATGAGTCTGAGGTCCTGAGCTTGTGTGTGTTCTCTCAGCCTTAGTGGAAGAGTACAGAGTGACAGTGAAAGAGAGCCACTGCATTCTGGAGGACCTGGAGCCAGATCGCTGCTACAGTGTGTGGGTCATGGCTGTGAATGGCACAGGCTGCAGTTTACCCAGTGAAAAAGCCATTTTTAAAACAGGTGCGTACATTTTTTGTCATTTGATTATTACAAGTTTCAGGTCCTTAGACCAATTTAGTCCAGGTGTTACTGACACAGAAGAAACTGCTTCATTTAGCCCATCTGGCAGGTAGCAGGCAGTTCACAGACATTCCCCTGTGCTAAGAAATAGTGGCATAATTTCTCCTGACAGGAAACTTGAAGGCATTCAAATTTGAAGATGTTTCCAATGTTGGGCCACATGGCTGCAACATCAGGGCAGCACTCTATGTGTTTATCTTCTGACTGTATTGCAGTGCTCCATGGAAGCTCTGGGAAAGCCACCTGGCAGCTCCCTCCTGCTGCTCCCTCTCCTGCCCAGAGTGGAGGAGATGGCAGAATGTTTTGCCTCTCTCCCACCCATGATACATCTATGTTGCACTGATTTAAGGTATTAGTTTTTCAAGGGAAAGACTGCTTTACTGAAGTTACATGCTGTGTCTTGCTCAGTGGGACACAAATCTCAGGTGTGCATGAGAGGCTCTGCTGTTGTTTAAGTAGTATAAATTGAGATGAGTAACTAGATAAGTATTGCTTATGAGCTTCATTTGACTGATTAATTTTTCTGAGCATTAATTTATTTAATAATTTGTATTGACAAAACTGTTGCTTCTTGAATTACAAGCAAGGAGAAGCATCCTTTTGTTTGAGGCCCTCCTGTCAGACTATTTTTTCAGTGCTGCAGGATAAAAACAATTATTCCTTTCCTGCAGTCACAAATACAGGCAAGGATATCTAACAATTTTACAGTAAAAAATTCTGTACCACACTGAGTTTCTTGTTGAAATCACTTGGCAGCAGCGACAGCTTCTAGCCTATTGCTTAATCTACTGGACTTCAAATCTGTTAATAATTCTCCCCAATAATTAATTTGTGATTTGTACTTTAACAAAGGTTATTTTCCAGAGAACTCAAAAGAGAAATTAAAATTTTTGGCCTCAGCAATACAACTTGAACATGGAGCAAACTTTCTGCCAAATGCACAAATAATTATGAGTTATTGCTAGCTAATAAATCATAATTTTAGAAGGGGGTTTCACCTTTCTGAAACCATTGTTTTTAAGAAAGCTCTCTATCATTTGGTGCCAGGCTCACCATACCTTTTCCTAAAAATTGAATCCTTCTAAGAAAAGTTAATTTGTATGACTCTTTAACAGCTTCCTTCAGCCTGTTTCTTTAAGAAAACAAATAAATTGGGGAAAATATGGGCTTATTAAATACCTTCCCTCAAAGCTCAGTTGAATTCCCTCTGGAGTGCATGAGCTCCAGATGGACTTGTGGGGACACAGCTGAGGAGTGCTGATGCAAAATTACTGCTTCTCTTCAACACTGAAGGCAGAAAGGTGAGCACCAGTAATGGAATCCAGTTTTCAGTGGTAGTCCAGCTGCTTTGATATAAAGATAAAATATTTCAATTCTTCAAGCCGCCCAATGAACTCAGAAGCAATAATGTAGAGTTTATTTTTAGAAATTCAGATTAAAAGTTTGCAAATATAAGAAAAAAATTTCCTGGTACATGCAATTATAGGAATAGACACCTTAATAGCTGAACAAAACTGAGACTCTTCCAGTTGTTGGGAAAGCCCACAAAATTTCTCTGCTGGTGCACCCATGGAGGTGTCAGTGTAGCCTGGAGAGTTGTGGGGAATGCAGGTAGATGCTACTGTACCATCCACCCAGAACCCCCTGACTCGTGCTCCTCCACCTCCCAGACTCACAGCTCACCCTTTCCTCGGCTGAGGAACATTCTCTTTCCAAACAGTATTTTCTGTGAGGGGGTGATGCAGAAGGCAGGAAGTATCTCTCTATCTGCCTGACCCCTTCCCCACAACTCCTGGTGGTGTCTCCTTGCAGTCCTAAAGACACAAAAATGATCACTACCTTCTGCTGTTCCTCAAAACCTGTGTGATTCTCACCCTGTTGGCTCTTTGCCTCTTGCACAAACACTTACATGAGTTCCAGAATATTACAACTAAATTAGATTATGTATTCTAGCTGCAGTTAATTTGTTAAAAAAAATCTCAGAAGCACAGTTATAGCTTTTTCTGGTATGCTCATTTCAGCTACTCTTCAGTAGAAAAAGCTTGATGTCTTGTGACATACTGTTTACACATACATAGATGTAGGTATATGTGTAAGCTGCTGAAAGCAGGTATTAGGGGATTCAGCTATTAATTTTTCATTCTTTAACAAGGATGCATTTAGAAACAGATAATAATAAAATTAACCAGTAGAGAACTATTGCTAAGGAATGTACAAAGAGGTATTACCAGATGATGCTCTATCCCTCATATTCATAGTTCTGCTGAGTATGTACATTAGCTGTTCCTGTAGTAAAACATAAAATAAAACTAAACCTGAACTGCTAATCTCCTGATTTTCACTAAACCAGGAAACTCTTAAATACTTGTGGGTGTTTTTCTTTTCTAATAAAAACAAATAATTTTTCTTCAAAAACAGAATGCATCTGGAATGTTTCCTGTAGTCCTATTATCTTGTCATAAAATCATGTAATCCCTACTTTTGTCTTAGGTTTCCTGTTTGGAACCCCAAAAGCACTGGCATTAGGACTGTTTATGTGAGTTTCACAACAGGTCGTAAGGTGTTTTCTGTTGCTATTTCCCAGAACAGGAAAAAGCAAGAGAATACAACTGAGCCATTTTCAGCCTACAGTGTTGAATCTGCAGTTTCACACAATAGCTTTTGATTACTTGCAGCATTATTTTATATTCCATTTTATGTATTGCAGTTGGGCCTGTAGTTCTTAAACAGAATCTCTAAAAGGAGAAATTACAGGACCGAATTTTAGCATTGCAAAAATAACCAGGACATAATTAAACAGAAAGTCAGCATCTCCCTGTCATTTCTGCAGCAGCACATGTTTCTGATGCAGTTCATGCAGGGGCTGCTGGGGACAGGATTGAGATGATGCAGGGAGAGCTGTAGGCAGTGCTGCCTCGGTGCTCTGCTCCTTGCAGACTGGCAGAAACGAGGAAACATTTCTTGAGGAAAGGCATAAAAATTTACCCTTCTAGGGATGTGACAAATGCACAACTATTCACAATTACTCTCCCGGCGTGTTTTTATCATTTGTTTTCCCTGTAATGTACCCCTCTGCCATTCAAATACAACCAAGCAAAAGATCGCTGCTGGATGGGCAAAAATCATCACTGGGGTTTTCAAGGAGGGGGCTGTTCCTTCCCCTCCAAAGATGCCCCTCCGAGGGGCATCCTCCTGGCAGTAGAGCTGACGTGTCCTTGTGTCCCCAGCACCCGCCGTGCCCACCATCAAGGCCGAGGACTGCACCGTGTGTTGGGACACAGCCACGGTGCGCTGGCGCGCCGCGCCCGCGTCCGCCGAGTCCTTCATCGTGGAGTTCTGCCGGCAGCACTCGCCCGAGGGAGACGGGCTCAGGTCAGTGCCGCGCCCACCAGAGCCCCTCGGCAGCGCCAGGCACACTGGTGACCGTCCCCCGGACCGCGGCTCGTCACGCAAGAGATTATCCTGCTGCAGCCACGCTAGGAAGAAATCTGCTTCTGTGGCTGAGCAATTTAAGGGGCAGACGCTAATCTGTGAGATTAGGTTGAAACATAAAAATACTTCCTTTTTATTCTGCTTAACCGGACAATCCCTTTCATGTGAGGCCAACGCCGTGGAGATGTAGCGCTGTCTGCCATCAGCCAGAGGTTTGGGGGCTGTGCTGGGCGGGGAAGCAATTTCGGGAAGGCAGAGCAGGGCAGCTCCACGGGAAGGCGACTGATGGAGTGGCGTGGTCCGGTTTACTCTTAGCTTTGTGGAGAGCAAGACAGAACTCATCTCTGGGCAAAGCAAGGGTGGTACTGGTGACGCATCTGTGCTGTCTGGACGTGCGTGCAGGATCTCACAACGCACAGCTCAGCTCGGTGCTGTCTGGCTGTGCGGGCAAGTCACAGGGCCCCAAGAGTGGCTTTGAAATTCGGGGCAGTGGCTACTCATGCCAGACCCTCTCTGGTTTCCCCTATGCTCAGCCTGTGCTGCATAGAAGAGAGGACAAGGAGGGATGTTGGCACCCCTGAGCTGTGCAACTGTGCACTGTGCTGAAATGCAGTGAAAATTGTTTCAGAATCATAGAATCTTAGAATAGCCTCGGTTGGAAGAGACCTTAAAGTTCATCTAGTTCCACCCCCTCAGCTGTAGGCAGGGAGTTACATGGTGGCCTGTATGTCCTTAGGGCTTGGGGGGGGTCTTTGTTTGTTTGCCTTTTAAAAGCAGTGGCAATATTCCAGCATGATATAATTGCAAAGGTCTGAGAAGTTTTGTGAAGTGGAGAGAGATGACTTGCCCTACAGGATCCTGTGGAAGAGTCTCTGCGCAGATGAGGTTGTCTTTTCCACCTCCTGGGAAGCCTGATTAAGGTCTTCACCTATGAGCTTGTTAATGTGGGCATCATGGAGATGGGATAGAGAGGGAAGAGCTGCATGAAGAGGAGGGAAGGGCTTCATGCCCTGCAGTCAAAATTAGTTGAGTGGACTGAGGTGCTCATAGCTTTGTAAGAGAGAAGTACAACTGTGAAATTGTGAATGCCTTGCTCCTTACAAAAGTAGGCTGGAAACTGAAATTAAAAATTTCTGTGTGGGTGGGAGACTTTTTATAATGCAGTACCAGTGTGCTGCATTACTGCAATCAAGGAGAGATCTCGCCCAGTTCTCCTGCCTCTCAGAGGGGCTTGCTCTGTTTCGTACTTATTTCATGAGGCCCTGTCACCCTGCCAAAGTCACTGTTGGTCAAAGATAATGGAGCTGCCCCCGATACATATGCTGGTTGTTTGACCTCAAGTTTCTGTGCTGTTATCTGAAATGGATTTTTTTTCTCAAAACTAAACCAGAAACTGTGCTGATTCCTGTAATCCATGAGCAAGGTGTTGGCAACACCAAGTGTTTGCTTGTGTGGTGATAAATGTGGCAAAAAAGTTTCCAGAAGAGACCTCTTTGCTTTCTTGAGTGACCTTGTGTAAAATCTAAAGTGTTTATAATTATACTGAGTCACATTTGACTTTTTGGCCTCCCTGCCAGCAGAAGCTGGCCTTTAACTGTGACAAGTGTGAAAACTTTCCACAGGACTAAATAATGAATTTTCTCAGAATTGCTATAGTTTAAAATTCTCTATTTGTAGAAGGGCTTTTGCCTCTTTTTGTGTGTCAAAGACAGTGTTTTGCCACTGACTTTCCCTAAAAACAATTTCCCTCTTTCTTTTTCATAAATCATCCCTCTTAGAATAACCTGGAAATGATGTAGAAATTTTTTTAAAGATTTCTGTTTAAGATTTTACATAAAGTTGAGGGGGAAAAAACCCACTGGTAGATAGAGAACACTGCCTGTATCACTTGTATCCAAGGCCCCCAAAGGTGCAATTTAGAATTAGAAATCAGCTTGAATAGAAGTCAATCAACTTGACTAGAAGCCAAGTACCTATATAAGGTAGAATAAAACTCTGATTCTATGCACACCCAGAATTTTGGTCTCAAATTTTGTAGATTCTTCTGATTTTGTTTTCCTTGAAAGCTTGGAGTTTGTCCTTTGCAGGTTTCCTGAGCAACAGGCATCTTGGGGGTCAGCCAAATGTGGAGCCCTCTCGTAGACAGCCCATGCCTTTTGTGCTTGCAGCAGCCCTGGAGCTAAGCAATTTCCCAGTCCCTGGGTGGGAGTTCAAACACATTTCTCAGCAACCCTAGAAGGTTCATTCAGTTGCTGCTGTGGACATAGTGTAAAAGCAGAGGTCAGGTAAGAACATTCTAGAAAAGTTCTGGAGAGGGCAGCATGATCCTATCCCTAAATGCTGCTTTCACAGATGTCATTCTGGAAGCTCACCCAAAGTAAAGGACACTGTCAAGGGAGTAAACAGGGAGAAACGCCCTCATTGAACAGCTAGAGACATGGTCTAAGTCAGGCCCATGCAAACTTCAGCATGCCACAGAATCATGGTATGGGTTGAGGTTGGAAGGGACCTTTGGAGATCATCTAAAGCAACACCCCAGATGAAGAAGAGGCGCTCCCTGCCCCCCCCAAGAGTCGGTTGCCCAGGATGCTTTTGAGTAACTCCAAGAACATCTTAGGAGACATCCCAGTTCCCCAGGGAGAGAATATGAAACACATTTGGAAATGAAACCTCACTAAAGTTTCCTTTCAAATACTGTCAAAAACCAAAACAAACAAACAAAAAAACCTACTAAATCCTAACCAAACAAAACATACAAAAAACCAACCAATCAACCAACCAAAAAAGCTCCACCCACATCTGCGTTTTCCCTTCTCCTTTCTCTCTTCTTTCCAGCTTGCCAACTGAGGGACATGTAAATGATCATATAAAATCATCTTAAATCTTCAGCAAAAATGAGTCCCTGGCCTTCTGCAGTAGTTTCAAAGCTCCTTCCCAGGTTGAATCTTTTTCCAGGATCTTTATGAGTGATGCTTTAAAATGTTTCTTTCAGTTTCAAGAGCTCTGCTATTTTCTCACTGTTCAGCCTCTTTGTGCTGAGAAGTCAATGGAGTTGTGGGTGGAAGATGGAGAGCTGTGAGAAATGTAGTCCAGAGATTAGGTATGTAGGCTGTTCAGATGGAAAGCCTGTGTCACATCATGAGAAATCCATAAGACTCAGGGAAGCAGAAATAGGTGCAGTATGTGGTGAGCTTGTGAAAGTGGAAGCTACTGAATGTCACCCTCTCAAGACCGGCACTTCTAGGAAGTGAAATTTTCAGTTTCCTCATGGAGCAAATCTAATGCTGAACAAGAGGAGCAAGTCTCCGTCCTCTTTCTTTGCCCACATGACAATTCTTGTAGCTCAGGAAACAGGGTATTGGAAACACATAACCTTCCCTCTAACTCTACCAATTGCAGATCGCAGCAAGCAGGGGGTGTTTTGACGATCTAATCCCAAAAGAGGAGAGGGAGAGGAGAGGAGAGGAGAGGAGAGGAGAGGAGAGGAGAGGAGAGGAGAGGAGAGGAGAGAGGAGAGGAGAGGAGAGGAGAGGAGAGGAGAGGAGAGGAGAGGAGAGGAGGAGAGGAGAGGAGAGGAGAGGAGAGGAGAGGAGAGGAGAGGAGAGGAGAGGAGAGGAGAGGAGAGGAGAGGAGAGGAGAGGAGAGGAGAGGAGAGGAGAGGAGAGGAGAGGAGAGGAGGAGGGAGAGGAGAGGAGAGGAGAGGAGAGGAGAGGAGAGGAGAGGAGAGGAGAGGAGAGGAGAGGAGAGGCATGCAGCACAGCTGGGAGCAAACTCAGAGCTATTCGCTCTTTATTTTTTAGCTTCAAGAGGTTTTTTCCATTCGTGGTGCACTCTTCTGTATGCTTCCCCGTGTATCTTGAGAAGCTTGCATACTTTCACCCTAACTACATATCAGTGATAGCAGCACAGCTCTGGAGGTACTGTTTCAGTGGGATCTTGGGGGTGGAAATGACAATTATAGCACAGAGGGTGTTGTGAATCATAGCAAGGCTTATAGTTTGCTTGGTTCAGGCGATATTAAAAAATATCCCCTAGATGCTGTTTCCTTTAAATAAATGAGGATGTTGATGGAGAAATGGGCATGAAAACACAGCATCAGATTTCTCTAAAATCAGAGAAATCACAAATTTAGCAGAAAACTGCTACTATAATATTCCTTGGCAAGTTAAAGGTGAAGAAACATGCAAGTCGTTTTTGTTCTGCTTTATATAGCATGTACCTGATATTTGAAGAGTGGATTTTCAGTCTTACAGGTTCCTCTTACAATGAGATGGATTGACAGGAGATACTTAAAATATTTACTTCAAATGCTTCTTGACTTTCTGTGCACTAATTTTTTTGTCAACGATACCAAGAAATTGAGAGGACAGTGCAAATAGAATACCATTTAATCTAAGGACCAGGATGCCTCATGCTTTGATAACAACATTATTACATTTCAAATAATCTCTAAAGTGGGCAGGTGTATATAAAGTAGAAACTATCTGACATTAGAAAAGTTGTAGGTGGATTTCTTTTTCTTTCAAAATTACGGTTCACTGCTTAAGGTGAGCTTGAGGAAGATCCATCTGCAGTGCTTGTTACAAGAATCAGAAATTAAACAGCCTTCCACCAACACAGTCAGGATGCATTTTCCCTCGCCTTCTCCTACACATAACCTGTATGCTGTAAGCTAAGCACTGATCATACTTTCTCCTCATCCTTGCTTTTGCAGAGTAAATCTAAAGCATGATAAACTACTGTGCTTGCTGGAGACCCCTCAGTATTCACTCTCTCCCTTCACCCTACCTTCTAGGGAGGAGAGGCAACAGATACCAAGACCTATTTCTTCTTTGCATGCAGCTTCTTTTGCCGTTGTATCTGGTTCAGAACATATCAAATGGAATTCCTTCTTGTCAGCATATTCTGTTGGCAGCAGCAAAACTGTTTTTAAGCTTTAATCATAGCTAAAACTGATGGGCTTTTATTCTTAGGCAGCTTAAAGCTGGCTGAAATAGATTACCAAGCAGAGCATGCTATTCAAAAATCTGATCACTGTTTTACAGACCAGATCTGCTTGAAGTAAAGATTTTTCTGTCTCACTATTATGACTGAGAAGCAGCATGCTGTTGCCCTCTGACTTAAACATGCATCCAAATTCTGATTTGGAGAATTTTGTATTTGTAAGAGACCTAAGTCTGAACTCTGACTGCTGATCCTCATCTGCAAATGTCTGGACCCAACATGTTCTCTAAATACCTATGAGATATCTCTGGAATCCATACTCCAGAGTATGAATACTCCATGTTTACTCGTTATACCACAATGTAGCTAATTTCTAATTAAGTTTAGGAATAATTTTTTATTTTATTATTTAATAATCTGATAAATAGTACATAGTGAAAAAGAAGGTCGAATTTCTTTGGAAGGATACTGACTTACATGGCATTTTTCAGAAGACAGAAGAAGGTGCCATGTACAGGTCATCACTGTGCTTAAGGCATACATGATCTACACAGTGCTACAGACAGCTTTCAAGGAGCAGCTTAGCATATCCTCTTTTCATCTCACTTATAACTCCTTGCTCAAAATTCCTCTCTGGTGGTCTGTGCTTCAGATTTACATCAAAGATGTCAGTGTGCTACTTTTAAGGAACAAATTGGTAAGTCCTGCCTATGAAGCATGGGCAAATTTCTTCAAAGCTTAGGTGCTTACTTCTTTTCCCCTACCTCTTCTTCTATCCTGTTTTTCCTTTCACTTCTTTCGTATTTGTCTCCTTTCTTAGTTCCCATCTTGTCACTTTCTTCAATCCATCTTCAAGCAATCTTCTCATCCCCTGTACTCAAGTCTAAGGAGCTTGTGTTCTCATCAGTCAATTCATCAGATTACATCCCTTCCCCAAAATTTTCAGCCTGCTGTGCTGTCAGTGCCTTGCTGAAGTGGTCTTGTGTTCAGGGCCTTGGTGAGTCATGAGGGTGAAACAAACCATGCAATTTCTGCCATTTGTCTTTACTGCATGAGTTACAGCATTATTGTTATACATTCCCTGAAAGTAGCATAGTCTTGTGCTGATCATGCCGGAGCCCAAGACTCTGAAATTCTTTTAAATTGAAGGAACAGGTCACAGAAGTACCCAGTGCATTTTCTCGATGCTCTCAATTGCTCTTAATGATAACTGTCAGTGCAAAATACCTGTCACAGACTAATAAGGATGACGCAGCAGTCTTTTCTGAAGATGCCATCCTCCTAGAAAGACATCTGTGTGGTGTAAGCAGGAATCTGATGTATTAAGAGCTGTAAGATTTTACCTCGATATGACAAGTGCAGCAGAAGCAGGCATGTGAAAAATCCCGATGGATGAGCACTGATTATTCTTCAGTTTGTACTGCTCTCTGGTGGGATATATGCGTAAGAACAGTCACCCTGAATGAATAGAAACTATCTGATCTGACTGCTGACTCTCCTTACCTCCTCTGGGGTCACAGCAGTTTGTGCTGGAAAAAGATAATTCAGTTAGTCTGGCTTCTCACAGAGGCATTGCTTGCTGTCGTGGAGAGAGATCATGGTGGGGTCCACTCTCAAACCTGAGGTGAAAGGGAAAAGTGTCTTGCTCACTCTCCAAAGGCAGGTCTCCCATTCTGGAATTTAAGTACTTGCCTTGTACATAATGCCTAAAAGCATTTCTGGGAGGAAATTGCCTACTTTATACAGATAAACAGTCTTTACCTGCAAGCATACAATGCAGAGCGCATATATTGTCTGGCTTTGCTGTTATCATAAGAGGCAAAAAAAATTAGGAAAATCAAGATCCAGTGCAAGAGAATTTGTTAAGCCAATCTTTTATACTGCTGTCAATGTAGAAAATAAAATGGCATTTTTCTATCCACCCAAAACGCTTTCACTGGTACTTAAAATCACCTGTGAAGCAATTTGAGTGGGTGCTGACTTCTGCTTTCTAGCAGTGTGTCAGGATACCAGGGGTAGAGGATGTGGGGGCTGGAGATTTTGAGGCACTGCACTGGGGAGCATAGTCTAAGTACGGAACTGTGTGAAAGCAGCTTCTCTGTTCTGCCTCCTGTAAAACTGCCCTGTTAGAGTGCATGGTACCGCAACAAAGACGGAGCCCAGGCTTAGCTGTTGCAGGATTTGTGAGTGAGAGTTCCTAATAAGAAGTTAATCGCCATTCTATGATGATTCTATGATGAAAAGCATGATTCTGTGCTGCTGCAGATAAGGGTATCAATTCTTTTGGACCAGTAGCATGTGCCCAGATAGTAAAGTACAAGCATATTCAGTGTCGTGTAAGTAATTAATTAAAAGGTGGGTTTTTTCCTTCAGAAACTTGCTCATTTTGTAAAAAAAAACAAAACAAAACAAAAAAAAACCCCCAAAAAAAACCCAATAAACAAAAACAAAGAAAAACCCCAGACTTTTCACAGGAAGCAGATGAGGATTTGACTCTGTGCTGCTTAAGTTTTGTGTAATGAATTATGCCACAAAGTGAGCATAAAGTGTCATTACAAATGACTGCACTGGGTGATTAGGTGGTGCAGGAGCAAAGGACTCAAACTTCGTCAAACAAAGAGATGACAATCCCTCAAGTGAAATGCTGAAGCTCCTACATAACCCAGTTGTTTGTGAAAACAATGTTTTTGGAGTTTCTGTATGGTGTTTGTTTTTTTAGTAGCAAACACTATGGCTAGGGAACTTAGCTGTTGGCATAAAATAGTCTTACCTGGTTTGCATACCTGCATACATTTTAATGTATCTTCAACATTTGCAGATCTTTCGCTGGTATAAGGAAACCTGAATTGAAAGTATCCCTGGAGCCCAATGTGAACTATTTCTTCTACTTGAGGGCTGTCAACCCATTTGGGACAAGTGAGCAAAGTGAAGCAGCTCTCATCTCAACTAAAGGTAGATCATCATCATTTTCTGATGTCAAAACAATGTGGTGGAAGGGAAAGGCAGCCAAGCATTTTTCTTTGGAAATTATACCTGAAGTTCCCAACATGGTTGTGATCAAGTTATTGAAGTTTTTATCTTGTTAACTCAAATTTATATTGATTTTTTTCCTTAAAATTAGGATAATCAGGACTACTTCACTTGAAGTTCGTATATTTATGTATAAAACTGATGAGATCTCAGAAGTAAACATGTTGAATTCTGCCAGAGAGATGAAGTGACTAAGTATTCTTCAGGGATCTCAGTTTGCTTGAATCTGACAGAGCACAATCAGATGAAAGTTGTCATGACCTTAGAGAGAACCTCTCACAATTAAAACCTAATGGAGTTTGAGTGATGAGGAAGCATGCAAAGCAGTTGTAATAGATGATTCAAACTCTAAGATTTCCAGATAAATAGTGTTATATATGGTTCTTCCAAATCAGCCTCAAAATTCAAATTTGCTATTTTGAAAAAAGCAATTGATTGAAAATTGTTAAAACTTCTTGCATGCTCTCCAAGACTTCTTTATCACCTATCTGCATTTCTGAATATAAGACTGCTGTCTCAGCTTGGAAGATTCCTTGCATTTGCATCCAATTTTCTGTCACTTCTACCTGCCAGCAGACACCGCGCTGGCAGCTGTCCAGCTAAGATGGCGGTAGTTGTTGTTTAACATTTTGCGGTTCATCTCATGTTAATACATATCCAGCCTCTCAGATCTGGTGTTTCTCATGAATTGTACCAGGAACTCGATTTCGCTTGCTGAGTGACACAGCGCATCCTGCATTGCAAATCTCTTCCAATGCAACAGTGATCCACCTTCCTGAAAAAACCAAACTCACTGGGTGAGTAGCAGTATGATGAGCAAAACCATCGTGGGCTCAGGATAGATCCCTCACTTTAATATTTTGCCAATTGACATCTTTCACATTACACTAATTTTGTAGAAGGACTGAATCATTTTGATCATGCAGCCTCTGGGCTTCATGCAACTGAACCCCAGTTTGAAACACTGTAACATCTCAATAAGGTCAGTGGTTGGATTGATATAGTTACTGGGGAAGAGTTCAATGTCACATGAAGGAATGGCCAGGGAGCCAAAGGCAGTGGTACCTACTTGGGTTGTTTGATTTGTTTCAGCCCATGGTCACCGCTTAATCCATCAGTTTCAAAGCAATTTTTTGCTGCCCTGAGAAGGTCAGCTTTGCAGGCTTTGTTTTTAATATATTGTGGATAGAAGTAATCCATCTTCCATAGTTTGCTTCTCTCCTAAAGACATTATTGGTAATGTTTTCCAAAGTATTTGTAGCTTTGGAGAGCTAGGAGGTGCTCCTGGGATATGTTAACATGATTATACCAGGCTAGCTCTATCCATTGAGAACATTGCAATGGAGTTGACATGATATCAGTCCTAGGACAAGTACAGGCCCACTTGTATAACTTGTGCCATACTGGTAGGGCTTTTTAAAAAGTGATGAGGATTTCCTGGTTTAAGCACTTTTTGTTGCTGTTACCTCTGAATGTACACAAGATGTTTGTGACTGTGCCTACATAAAACCGTCAGATTTTCTAGCTTGAACAAGCTTTCTAAATTTGAGATCTTTTAGATAAGTCCGTCTCAGTGCGAAGATGAAAAAACTCTCAATTAAATCTTTGATAAAATCCTGCAGTTAGAACAACAGAGTAATTTCACGTAATGCTTCATGATTTGACTGAAAGAAATATCACAATATAGTTTGTCTACCACCACATTTTCTTTACTGTATTGCATCTTCCACAAACAGATTTCCTTCAGTCCTGGGTGAACTGCTGCCTGCTCAAGGATGTCATTACTGGGAAATTATTGTTTCTGCCTGCAGAAGTTACAGGATTGGGATTTGCTATGAGGCAATAACACAGAGCAATGTCCTGGGGTTGAGTGATACCTCGTGGTGCATGAGGTGCTGTCCTACACAAACCAGGTAAAGAAGATTCAGTCTGCTGGCTTGGGGAGTTACTTGTCCTTCATGAAAATAAAGCTGGCCAGCCACAAGAATGATGAAAGCAGAAAGGATTCTTCTGCTTCCTTTATGTAAATTTGAATAATAAGAAAAGGCCATCTACATAAGATCTTTAGACCTCTTCTTAGTTTAAAAGATCTTATAAAGTACAGTAAAAAGGAAAATTAAAGTAAAGCAGACGATGCTCATATCCTGATTTGCTTCACAAAATCTCAGCCAGGGTACTTATTTCCATAAATAAAGCCTTTCTAGAACCTACTTCCGTTTGCAGGAGATATCAATACTTGATAGGGAATGTTTTCTCTGGCCTTGTCCTTCACAGCAATAGACACTCACCTGCCACTGTGGCAGGACAGCAGGGTACTGGGGTAGTCTGTGGTGGCAGACCAGTGTCAGGCTGCTTGGAGATTTATGAGGCACCACCCTGCTACTTTGTAAAGGTGCTCTTGATCTCAACAAGTGTGCTTTTTTCAGTGTGGAATTGTATAGATGTATGAACATTACTAGTTAAATGATACATCCAAGAGGCATTTTTCTGTGAGTCCAAATATGCCAATTGAAAAGGCTTGTCAGGATGCCAGGCAAGGCTTGAAGTGATGCCACATTTGCTTTGCCTACATACCGAACAAAATGCTGCAGCCACGTGATAGGCTGCTGTATGCAGCCACCTGTTAATAGATTGGAATTAAGCTGCAGGTTATTTCTGGTAAATTGCTGTGGAGAGGCTCATTGTATTCTGGTTTCTATTTTCCCGCAGCTTTCTTTACAGATTTCTTCACACTGGTGTGATGAGTGATGTCCATGTGACGGAGCACCTGGCCAGGATTGGCATCTTGTTGGATTACAGTAGTGGCAGGTTGCTGTTCTTCAATGCAGAGAGAGGACTGGTGCTGTTTGCCATCAGGCACAAATTCACTGATGCTGCTTACCCAGCCTTTGCCCTGGAGAAGGCAGGAGTGCTTACCCTGTGCACAGGAATGGAGCTGCCAGAGTTTGTGAAGCAGAGCTAATCTCCTGCTTCACAGTTTCCAGAAAACTGGCAAATACAGCATCAGGGGATAGAGGGAGGAAGAGGTATGCCAGGAAGGGATAGCTAGTCTTCACTGATAAATGCTACATGCACAGCTCTCCTTCACGTCATCAGTAATCGTAGTTACTGCTCAGAAAAATAATCACCCTGAGCCTGGAAGAAAATTGACTCCTTCAGATGGAGCATGCACCTAGTAATACACAGAGCAGTACTTCTAAGGGGATAAAGAAGTTTTGTTAGGTATGATAGTGCTAGCTGTCTTTTTAAAGTTGATTATGAACCCATGTATGAAATAAATGCATTTCTCACTGCAATACATGAGAGTCACTGTTTTATCATTTGCCAGGACAGTGAGAGCCTGGATCCAAGATGATGTGCTTGGAAAATGTATAAAAATTTCAGCAACTGAAACATGCTGCAAATTGTGCCCTTATTTGCCAATGGACAAATTAAAAAAAGTTGGTCACATACAGATCCTCATGTTTGCAAAATGAGGGAGTCCCAAGCTCGTTCTTTGTATCAGCCAGGTAGAGTCTGAGTATGCACACCTCCTACCCTGCTCACAGCAGAGTAAAGGCTACCTGTCTGTGTCAGTAAATACCTGTGCTTGTGAGTAGCTCTCACAAAGCACAGGTATAAGGAAACTTGATAGTAGTGGTAAAACTCTTCTCTTGTGTTTTTCATCCTCAGTGTGTCAAGTCAGTGGTTTTGATAGTGAAAGGAAGATTGCTGTTCAGGACCTTGTGGACCACCACTTTTCTGTCACTGCTTTTTAGCTTTGCTCTTACAAATTTGATGCTCCTAATTTCAGGTTTTTGTACATTTTCCTGCATCTGCCCTGCTCCTTACTGTTATCCACACTAGTAGCAGCAACATGACAGTGAGGTGCAGTGTTTCAGGGCCACCAAAACAGGTGGGCTAAAATTGGTTTATGTCAGCACAGGAGTAGGATGTTGATTTTTCTCCTTTGCGTTTACAAACCATTTTCCAAGCACTTCACACATTGGTGGTATGGCCTTGTCTCAGGCTGGAGGCACAAATGCCAGTGGTGCTGAACTCCAGTGAATGCTGGGGGAAATTAATCTTAAAGCAGGCAGGCAATGTTTTCATGCTGTGCCTGCTCTGGAGATCTCTGCCTCAGGGGACTCTGCTGCCAGACTCATGTTTGAGCTCAGCTGAAGAGCTGTACTCTCCGAATTAAGACATGTTTCAGGAGTGCAATAGCGTTTGCAGCTGAAAAGAGGAGTTAAATGAGTTACAATGAAGCTTCTCCTTTTTATGCTCAGAGAGGTGCCTGCTGCTGTTGGTTTATTTATGATTTAACACCACCAAGGCATGTGTTTTCTGCTCCAGCCTGATATATGCTTGTTGTCCCAGGAGAGTTGCAATCCAGACTGTCATAGAAAGCTCAGGCAAGCCTGAGCTTGATTAAGGCAACACAAAAAGGATCCTGTGACCACTTATTTTAAGCTGGAGCTCTTCCTGGAGTTTTAATAAATGGTGCCAGTTCTGACTCCCTGTCAAGGAGAGAGCGTAATAAAATAGCAGGATTGTGTCCTGTTGGCTCTAGTGAGAGTTTTGTAGAGGTGTGGAGGATGGTGAGAAAAGGTCCAGGATTAATTGGGAAAGAAAGACAGAAAGGGTATTGCGGGTAGCATTACTCTGAAGGCTGAAGAGGAGGAGGCGACAGAAGGTGGGTTGGAAACTCACACAAAGCAGATGGTGATAAACTAAGATGCAGGTCAGTGGTGTCAGCAGGGTGTGTTGCTCAGACTCCTGCAGCCACTGAGCTGAGGTTTGGCTACCTCCGGAGCTTAATATGGTTCTTAGAAGTAAGCCTGAAATATCCCAGTACTGGGCTGATCTTACCTCTGCCCTCCTCACCCTGATCACTGCCATTCCAAAAGGGGATTGCTTCATGGACACCAGTATGATGTGTTGACAAGGGGAGAGACAGTGATAAAAGGAGAACAAAATGATAGGAAATTATCCCGATTTTTTAAGTGAAGACAAGAAGCAATTGCCTTGTTAAAGGCAACTATGTATTAGTAGTAATTAGTGATTTTAAAATGAAAAATGAAAGCTTTGTCTATTGTCAGACATTATCACTCAGTTACTACCACAGCACCTAAGCTTGGCAAAATGTTTTTATTGGAGGCACCTCATTCTTAGAAATATTTGGGTAATTTTAAAAAATGGCCTGTTTTCTTGATGAATTTTATATAAGGTCCACCTTTTAGATTAAAAAAAGTATCAAAAATTGTATTTACTGTTATTGTAAAAGCGGGTAAGTTATTTTAAAAAGAAAGTGTCACTCAAAGAGCTTAAGCAGTACTCATTTGAATGTCTAAATCTGGTCTGCTTTAAGCTATGCCAGATGAAGAAGTCCTGTTCAGAAAAATGAAACAAAGTGCACACTAAACAGGAAACTATATACAAGTAAAGATTCAGTATAAGAAAAAAAAATCATGTTGGTGAAGTAAGCAGGCCCTGAAAGGCACAGCTAAGCTCCTAGGACTTACAGTATACAGTGAAAACTTTCCTGCCCTGTCCTTGGAAAGCTCAGAGGTACGTACATCTACTGTGATGTTTTACTTGTCTGATGGGCACTACTTTCCAGAAGGTGACTGTCCTTAAACACTTCAATATACAGTTCACAATATAACTTCAATATAACTTGGCATTCAGAGGAACTGAGACTTTGACGTTTATTGCTCTTAATTTTTCCTGACATTTGTAGCTTGTATACTAGAAGAAAAAGACAAAAAAACTCCCAGTCACTATATTTTTGTTGTGCTTGATGAATTTGGGGTTTAGAAATAGCTCAAACCCAGCAAATAATGTTACTTAACTTGGCTGATAATCACTAAGATTCACAAAAATATTGAGAGGGTTGTGTCATGTCTGTACACAGTGTAGTCATCATTTTATGCTTAGAACAACATTTTAAAAGTTACACAAATATCTGCAAAAGAGTTCACTGGTAATCTGGAGTGTATTTTCATTCTGAAATACAAAAGCTGATGCCTAGAAATGTAAGCATTGTTAATAAATAATTGAACTGACCTGAAACACACTACATTAAAAGGAACAATTCCCTCTTGCTTCAGAAGATTTTAGATTATGCTTGTAAATGCCTGTGCACTGAGATGACAATATAGGCTTGACTGTAAAGGCAGAAGCATTTATTTCTACTGTCAAAATAGAGCTGAACTGAAATACTGTTAGTATCAGTCATATTGATCCACAAACCTTGCTTAGACCAGTCTGCCCCAGAGAGGATTTCATGCTTCTGTGCGACGTCAGGCAGACGCTGGCAGTGCGTCTGCAAACCGCAGAGCTTTCACCGCTGCTGCGCCTGCACGAGCACCTCTGCTCTTGACCTAGCTGCTCTTTCAGTGTGATTGGTACTGAAAATGGTCAAGTAATGCCTTATTTTACAAACAGTACATTAACCCCCCCCGACCACTGTTGTTGAGAACCATGTGCATATTATCACTAAATCTGTGTAAGACTGATGCCCATTAAGTTGTTGCTAGATCCACAGTCCTGTGATATTGCTTGTGACTTACATGTGAAATACTATTTCTATCAGCATTGCAGGGATTTTTAATATGTACATAAAGATGGATTTAAGAGTAATATGAAATTAGTTTCTTTCAAACACTTCTCACTTCAGACTAACAAGTAGGACCTGTAGCATGTTGAAGTTTAAGTTTGATTTGAAAAATCACATTCTGTGGTGTAATCACAATTGCATTACTATAATTTTGCTGATGGATTTACTAGCTATAGAGAATCCCAGTATGCTCAGACAGTTACAGAACCACCAAGGAAGAGAGAAGAACCTCCAGCCTTGTGCTGTGGAAGAGATACGGAGCTACGGTTTTCATGATAAGTTTGTCCAGTTTTATGGCACAATGAAAAGTAGTATTTATTGACCAGAGATTACACTGCAGGACAGCTCCTGCAGGACACACGTTGGAAGGAAATGCGTGCTGTCTTGGATGAAAGGAGGAGAAGCACAGAGCACAGAGACGCACACAGAGGTTTTGCTCCCTGAGAACTTCATCTGTGAATTCCTGGGACCAATCGGAGGGCTGAATTAATGATTGACAGCCTGGATAACCAATTAAAAAGCTACTTCACTGTCGTGAATCACATCGATAAAGTGAAACTCTCTTTTGTCTTCCGGCCTCCAGAGAAGTAAAGTTGGCCCGGCCTGTTCTCTCTGCGGCCTGGCCGGGCAGGGGTGGGGAGCCACCAATCCCCCCGTTTTCAGCTAGGGGCCCTCATGGCCGGGGGAAAAAAGCCCTTGCCAAGGTCCTAGTTCCTCCCAGCTGCCCACACAGTTTAGGAGAAATGCAGCTGGAACAGAGTCCAGCCGAGTCTCCCCCACGCAGCCTGAGTGGCCTGAAAAATCCTGGCATGGCTCTTTTCACCTTCTGTGTGCAATTTTAACCCTTCTAATTCTCAGATAAGACTGCAGATCTCCTGACCTCCCTTGAATGAGAAAAATAAAGCAGAAAGTATCCCAAAGTCAGTTAAGTGGGAGCCAAGTTTCCAGATGGGAAGAGATTGAAGAGACGCCATTAATAGTTTGGCTGAAAACCCTCTTTGTAAGCTATAGGGTGGACTTGACTACACTGAAATTCCTTTAAATTGTGGAGAAAGCTTGGGGGGGGGTTGAAGTGTTTGAGGAAAAAGATCCTTTGCCCCGAGGGAATGGGGTTGTCTGTTCTGGAGAGTGGAAAGATGAACAGAGACATTTGATGGAAAAAGATATAAAGAGAGTTTTTGTCTTTGAACAGCTTGCCCTTAAAGGTAATACCCCATGAGGTTTTTTTTACATGACCCATACATAACACAGCTCTGGAAAGACTGTGAAGATGGGATGAGTTCCACGATTTGCAGATTTTCCGAGGCAGATGCAAATTGTGAAAGTGAAGACATACCCTATGGCTAAAACAAGAAGGAACTTTTCTATCTGGAGTGAACTGAGATGATTATTTAATTGGAAAACTGCCTGAAGTCTTCTCTTTATATTGTTAAGAAGTATGGAAGGTGAGGGGCTGGAGGGTGGAGGGAGTGATCTGGAAATCTTATTCTGAATTTCGTATTTTCTCTGTGTTACTAATAAATTTCTGCTTTATACCCCTATAAGTTTTAGGACTGCTCCTAAATCCTATCTGAAAGAGAAATTGAGTATATTAAAATTGGCAAGCCTAAATCAAACCAAGAAAAAAATGGAACAGATTTCTGCCCTCGACATTGAAGATTGTCTAGTTCCAATCACCCTGCCATGGGCAGGGACACCTTTCAGTAGACCTCATTGCTCAGAGTTCCATCCAACCTGGTCTGGAGCACTTGCAGGGACAGGGTATCCACTACTTCTCTAGGCAACCTATTCAAGTGCTTCACCCTCACATAAAGAATTTCCTCCTAATACCTAACCTAAATCTGCCTTTCTTCAGTTTAAAGCCACTCCCCTTTGTCATGTCACTGCATGCCCTGTTCAGAAGTCACTCTACCAGCTCTCTTGTAGACTCTCTTCAGGTACTGGAAGATGCTATAAGGTCTCCCCAAAGCCTTCTCTTCTCTAGGCTAAACAGTCCCAACTCTCTCAGCCTGTCCTCACAGCAGAGGTGCTCCATTCCTCTGATGATCTCTGTGGCCCTGCTCTGAACTTGCTCCAGCTGTTCATTAGAATGGGCCCAGAGATGGGCACAGCACTCCAGGTAGAGTGCTTGTTGTCTCATGGGAGCAGTGGAGCAGAATCACCTCCCTGGCGGGCTGCTGGCTGTGCTGCCTTTGATGCAGCTCAGGATGCAGCTGGTTTTCTGGGCTGCGAGTGCATGTTGTCAGGCCATGCTGAGTTTCTTGTCCATAAAAGTCCTCGAGTCCCTCTTGTCAAGGCTGTTCTCTCTCCATCCTCCGCTCGGCCTCTGCTTGTGTTTGGAATTGCCCTGACTCAGGTGCAGGGCCTTGCACTTGGCCCTGTTGAACTTCATGCGTTCGCACAGGTCTAGCTCTAAAGCCTGTCCAGGTTCCTCTGGATGGCATCCCCTCCCTCCCTGGATTGGAGAGACTTCATAGCTTGATGTTGGCAGCAAACCTGTCATCAGCAAATTTTCATTTTCACTGTGAAGAGGAGGACTGCATTTTGAAGTAAAATCAACACAGATTATTTTACCTAATTCTAAAGTAAAAATGAAAGCAGCCTTTGGGAGAAAAAAGCCAACAAACCAAAAAACAAACAAAAAAAAACCAAAAAAAAACCAAAAAAAACCCAAACAAACAAAAAAAAAAAAAAAAACAAGGAAGAAGAAATGATCTCATTATCAGAAGGGAGCTTTGCATCTATTCCAACAACATCTACTGGTACTGGTGTCCCACACTGTCTAGCAGTGTCATTCATTTCCCAAGAAGTATTTTATTCTGAAACAAGTATTAATAAAAGTATTTTGAAAAAGTACAAATATGAATAAAAATATTTTGAACCAGATGCGCAACTGGCAGTGTTAATAACTAATAAATGACTGCTAGGGCTTAGGAAATAATCTGTGTCCCTACTTCCTGTGTGAAATGAGGGCTTTCTTACAAAGCAAAGAATGTGTGTTGAGATAAGTAAAGAGCTCACAGCAGAGCTACACAGAAACACATACTTATAGGCTGCCCAGGTACAGAAAGAACATTACTGTCTAGATTGTAAAAGCAGATTTTGAAAATTAAACTGGGGCATTTCTTGGGCGTTAAATAAATAAATAAATAAAAGATTTAAATAAGTAAAGAGAGTGAAGTGAAAAATTTGCATTTTTAACTCAGGGCCATATACATCTGTAATACGCTTCTCTACTATAGATTGGTGCTGTATTCTGTGATTTCAATGCACTCAGCCTTGCTGCCTGGCACTGCAGCTGGTTTTGCACACATTCAATAACTTCAGTAGAACCTGAATAGTCTGACTTGTGGTATGCAACTAGACTTCTGCAATCCCTTCTATGATTACATGTGGCAGATTTGGGCAAGTAAAGAGGGATAAATCAAACAATTCCTCGAAGTGTGAGATTTCTAGGACACCTGCGTGGTATAAAAATGCTACCAGCTTTACTTCCAGTTGTTCTTCCACAGTTGCTGGACCCTGGTAAACCCTGTAGAGTGAGCATAGCAGTTAGTATCCACCTGAACAATATTCCTGCTGCCAAAGACATTCAGGGTGCAAGAGTTTACTTTGCACTTTAAATCATGCCCAAAGTCAACAGCTCAGTTAAAAGGACAAAGCCCCACTGAATTTACCAGAGAAAAAACCCAAGCCACTAAAAAGGACCTCTTCCCCAACTACCCTACCAAGTACTTCAGGGTTTGGCCTACTGTAAGGAAGCACTTTATGTTCTGCCACTGAATGCTGTATTTCCAACCACTTTGTACTGTATTTCTCGTCTTTAAAAAAGTAGGATTTCTGCTCACAGCAAAATGAGTTACAAGAAATCCCAAGAATTTATATAGAGCTCTGTCTTTGGCATAATTTTTACACTGTTGTTTTTCAAACAAGACTAGAAATAATTTAAGATCTTTACATTAGTGAAACTCTTCCTTTACCAGTATAATTTTGATCTTTAATTAAGCAGGCTAGCTTTAGCTTTCAAAGCTTAAAATAGTTATCTGCCTTTTACAGTTTAGTTTCTGTGTTTTAAGGTGGTACACATGCTCTGTTCATATAGTAACTGCAAGGCAGCTCTATTAGCTGTAGTGCAGTGGTTATGGAGGACATAAAAGATGTAATGGATAAAGGCTGCAATAATCAGAGGAAGCAAAAAAGAAAAATAAAATCCATGACTGGCACCACCTATGTAAAAACATTTAAATATTCCATAGGGAAGCAAAAGCTTGGAGATATTACTGAGTATTACTAGGGAATAGAAGATATGAATGCTGATTTTTACTGCACAAAGGAAGGAATGAATAGGAAAGAGGGAAATGCTTGGCGTTTAGACCAGGTCTTATTTTTGTCAACTTGTAACAGACATGTAACAGCACATAATGACGGGATGTGGCACTCAGTGCCACGGTCTAGTTGACAGGGGGGTGATCAGTCAAAGGTTGGACTTGATAATTATTATTAGAGGTCTTTTCCAACCTAAATGATTCTGTGAACTCTTCTTTTTAATGTACAGTTAATTAGATCTGTTGATTAGGTACCAAGAGATCATATATGTGTGCATTAGAAAAGCAAACATTTTATCAGACTCATGGCACTGAAATTAATTCAGAGCAACAGTTCCCACACTAGAGCTTTACATAGTCTGGTTCCTTGGATACTCCACTCCCTCTGAGAACTGTAGAACAACCATCCTTGATTCACTGCCTGCTTCAGCTGAGATTTCCAGTCTGGTTTATGGATAAACTGCAGAAATGAACCTAACACTGAGAAGAAAGACAAATGCTGCCAGGAAGGCCAGTTTCCTTGGGACTGCCAAAGGAACTACTGAAAAGGACAGTGATGCTGGAATGCAGTTCCACCTCCTTAGCCCTGCAGAGGTGCAGCTGGGTAAGCTGTTAAATGACCCCTCTCAGCCCTTGTATTTTGTACTTAAGGCAAAGCAACAGAATGGCAAGTTCCAAATCAGATAGCAGAAAGACTGCAGAATGTAGCTGGCACGTGGAATAGCTAGTCCCCACCAAGCAACAGCTCCTAAACATGGCTGAAAATAGTAACTACATGTGATGTGTACTTGACTTACAGCAATTTCGCAGCAACAGGTCTCTTGCTGTAATTCTGTATGAGTGCAATTATTGTTCTTAACGTCTTACTGAAATTTCCAGCTGTGACAAGTAGGCATTTTTTTAAATAAGAAAAAAAATTTTAAAAAAAAGGATTTTAAAGGAAATTCTTGACTTGTGGTATGCAACTAGCCTTCTGCAATCCCTTCTATGAGCTTCCCTGTTCTCCCCCAGGTGGGGAAGGTGCTCATACCATGAATCCCAGCCACCTCTGGTAACCATAGCAGAGTATATGGTACATTATCCCCACTGAATTGTGCCTGCTTGTGACTATCAAAGACTGGTTGGTTGGCTTGCTGGTGTGGTAAATCAACCACTAACGTGTTTAGTCCCACCTTCCTTTCATGGATTAACCCGTACATGCCTGCCTTTTGCTTTTAAATATTTATACTCTGCTTGTAATGTCCTTGCTCCCACCAATGTTAACATCTTTGAAGACTCCAAGGCAAACTGCATGGACAGATGTGCTGTGGAGGCAAGGATTGGGCCAAAGGAGCAAGAGAAGCTTTCTTAAGCTGGCAAGACCTCAAATCCAGAGCAGAGAGAGGTACGCCAGCCCCCTCTGCCCTGGGCAGTGGAGGAAGCAGTGGAGCCCTGACTCACAGGCAGCTCTGACTCAGAGAGGGTGACAGTAAGAGTGACACTGACCCCACATGTACAAAAGTCACCCTCACGGAGTGCAAGCAACCAGAGCATGGAGCAGCAGCTCGCAAGGAAGGATGCACAGGGTGTGTGCTGAGGACTGCCAGCCCAAACACTTAGCTCAGCTGGCAGTCATCATTCTCCCTGAAGAAGCTTGGTTTCCACTCCCAGATGGAGCTCCCACAGAAACATGGAGCTGTCCAGGTTCCATGCTGCAGGAAGTGCCAGAGCCTGACACTGCTCTTAGAGGGCAGCAGAGAAAACAGTTGTGTGAGATATGATCATGTGGGCAGTCTCTTCAACCTGGTGGCAGAGCTGGAAGAAGAAGGAGAAAGGCTGAGAAGTGTTGGGGACTCTGAGGAGATTGACTGGTAGAACTGTACTCTACCATCCTTGGACAAACACATCTGCCATCCACATCACAAGAAGCAGTGGATCCTCTATCCTCTCACCGCCAGGCAGAAGGAGGGGACATCAGAGATGAGGGGAGTTGAAATGAGGTTCTGCTTGGGATGGTAGGCAGTCATAGAGCCATAGAAAAATTCGGTTTGAAAGGGACCTTAAAGATCATCTCTGTCCAACAGCTCTGGAATGGATTGCCATTCATTAGATCAATCCCCCATCAAACCTGGCCTTGAACACTTCCAGAGGCATCCACAGGTTCTCTAGGCAACCAAGAAATACATCAGCAACAAAAAGGGAGCCAAGGAGAATCTCCATCCTTAGTTGTTTGTGGGGAAAACAGTGAGAAAGGATAAGGAGAAGGATGAGGTACTTAATGCCTTCTTTGCCTCAGTCTTTAATAGCAAGACCACTTGTCCTCAAGGTATCCAGATTCCTGAATCTGGAAGACAGAGACAGGGAGCTGAATAAATCCCCATAATCTGAGAGGGAACTGTCAGTGACCTGTTACGCCACTAAGATCTGAAAATGTCCATGGGGCCAGATGGGATCCACCTGAGGGAGTTATGAAAAAGCTTCACCAAGGTACTTTCTGTCATTTACCACAAATTCTAGTTAGCCAGGGAGGTCCCAGGTGACCAGAAGTGACACCCATCTACAAGGAGGTTTGGAAGAAGCATCTGGCCAGAAGCAGACCTCACTACCAGGGAAAGTCACAGAGCAGCTCACCCTGAGTGCCATGACATGGTGTGTGCAGGACAGCCAGGGCTCAGCCCAGCCAGCAGGGGTTGTGAAAGGCAGGTTCTCTGTGACAGGGTGACCTGCTTTGTAGATTCAGGGGAAGCCTGTGGTCTGCATGGACTCTACTAAAGCCTCTGACACTGTCTTCCACAGCATTATCCTGGAGAAACTGGCAGCTGATGGCTTGGGTAGGTACACTGTACATGATTTAAAAACCACCTGGGTGGCTGGGCCAGAGAGGCGATGAGGGGAGTCACATCCAGCTGGTGATCAGCCACCAGTGCTGTTCCCCAGGGATCAGCTCTGGGACCAGTCCTGTTTAATATCTTCATCAGTGATCTGGATGAGGGGACCAAGTGCATCCTCAGTCAGTTCACAGGTGACACCAAGCTGTGTGGGTTATTGATCTGCTGGAGGGCAGGAAGGCTCTGCAGAGGGATCTGGCTGAGGCAAATGCTGTGAGTCTGATGAGGAGCAGTTGAGAGAGCTGGGGGCGTTTAGCCTGGAAAAAAGGAGGCTCAGGGGAAAACTCATTGTTCTCTATGACTCTGCCAAAGGAAGCTATAGACGGGGGTGGTTGGTCTCTTCTCCCAGGAAACAGTGATAGGACAAGAGAGAATGGCCTTAAGTTGTGCCAGGAGAGGTTTAGATTAGATATTAGGAAAAAAAAATCATGTAAAGCATGGTAAAAACATTGGAACAGTCTGCCGAGGAAAACTGTGGAGTCGCCCTCCCTGGCAGTGTTTAAAAATGTGTGGATGCACTTGGGGAAAGGGCTTAGTGGTGAACCTGATGGTGGTTCTGGGTTGATGTTTGGACTTGAGGATCTTAGAGGTCGTTTCCAACCCTAACAATTCTAATATTTCTACGACTCTATCCACAGCCAGTACATACAACACCTACAAGTAAAGGAACTAGTAGCCATAGCCAGTCTCAGATTTTCTCTCCTACTTCTGCTTCAGCTCGTAGTGACAGCACTGATTTCTGTTTTTGCAAGTGTCTAATTCAGTGACTGCAGCAATGTGAGAAGCACTCTCACTTTCTCCTTTTTTAATCTACAGTCAAAGCATGCGTGTGTGGGTGTATATCATGCAAGTATGGCTTCACAAGGACTGACAAATTCTTAAAACACTTTTCTCTGATTGCATTCCTGGAATGACCCTGGTGCAAATGATGAATATTTGGACTATTTTATGCCAGCTCATTAGTTCTTGTAACTCAGATTGAGGAAAAGGGAAGAGCTATTAATTTAAAAGAAAAAAAAAAGGGTTTGTGGAACTTCCAGGGAGATCAGGAGAAGACAAGGTAGTGTTACTAAGCCAGAAAATTCTGAGTTAACTCAGTAACTCGAACAAGATGGGTCTATATCTTTCATTATATATTCTGCTTTGGTGTAGAGGGCCATATCCTCTTGAGTCCCATAGATCTACCAGTATAAAAGGTCCATCACCTGTATCCTGGAATCACAGAATGGTTATTAAGGTTGTAAGGAGACTCGATAGGTCATCTTGTCCAACCTCCCTGACACTCAGAGTCGCTGATTCCTGCCTAGGATGATGACCAGGTGGTTTTTGAAGATCTCCAAGGATGGTGACTCCACCAGCTCTCTGAGCAACGTGTGCCATTATTCTGTCACCCTCAAAGTAACAAAAATTTTCCTGCTGTTTTCTGCTTCCTAGTCCTGTGGAGCCTTCAAGCAATGTTTGGAGCTGCGATAGCTTGGCTGCTGTTCTGGAAAAGTGTCTGGGAAAGGCTTCGAGGGCTGTGACTGGAGGATGACAAGAGCTACTTGGTTGCAAAGGCACCAGAAAGAGAGTCCAGCAAGGACAGGGCTGTCAGCATGGGCTCTGTCCAGGGTCTTCAGGACAGGTGGCCCAGCAGATGCTTGAGATACTTAGACAGCTCTGGTGGATGGGAGAGAGAGGGGAGGAGGCTGGTAAGCATTCTCTGCAGTAGCTTGTGCTTTGGTTTTGAAACAAATGCTATCCAAAAGCTTCTCCATGTTTATTCAAATTCCTCTCAGCATTGCAGGGCATAGCAGCTGTCAGGTTCATCTGCTGTACTCTACTCTGTGGTCTGCTGGACAGAGACACTGGGACACCATGGAGCTGTTTGACATCTCCCCCAGTGCCCCTTCTGCCAGTGGTGGGCTCACTGCAGGGGCCAGAGCCTTTGGCACAGGGTGCAGTGCTGCTGCAGGGCTCTGCTCCCTGGACACAGCATTTTTCCAGCTGCTGACTGCCCTTACAGCACCTAGGACAGAGTTGAAAGGCTGCCTGCAGAGCAGCCACAGCCGTCATGGCAGATCACTGCAGCATGCAGTGGAAGCAGAAGGTGTGGAAGCATCTGTTGACAAGGGCTGCACTTCTGACGCTGCTCAGGCAGCTGGAGCTCAGCTCCAGTGAGCCCTGCCCACTGCAGCTGCCTGGTGGTGGCTGCTACAGCAGAGGTGCTCAGCTCCTGGCTGTCCTGAGCACGCAAAACGTGTCCTGCCTAGAGGCATGTTTAGAGATTTCTTGGCACTACAAATGAAAAAGCAAAGAAAGACACAGAAAAAGATGGGAGAGGAGAGTCAAAAGCCTCACAAATTGTGTTGAAGGATGAAAAGTGGCAGCAGAAGCAGCCCTGTGGGTCAGCCAGCCCCAATGACTGCCCTCCCCTCTCTCTATCTTCCTCAGCCCCTTCACAGTTCAAGACTCCCTACCCAATTTGTTCCACCCCCAAAAGCACCAAAACTTGAGCAAGTAAAAGGTGCTGAAGGAGGCAGCCAGGGAAGGCAGAGGAAGGCTGGAAGTCTTCGGTGGCACCCACAGTGATGGCATAGCTGCTGTGTGGGACTGCAGCATACCATGAGCCAAGGCTTGGCACAGAGAGGGTGTTCCAGGTGGAGGGCCACAGCCCTGATAGACCAGCAGGACCCACAGGTCCCTTACTGCATAGCTGCTTTCCAGTCAGCCAGTTCCCTAAACATACTGGTGCTCGTTCCTCCCCAAGGACAGGCTTTGCAATTCCCCTCACTGAACTTGACATGTCTTGACGTGTCTTTCAGCCCATTTCTCCAGACTTTGAAGGTCCCTCTGGCCAGCAGCCTTACTTCTAGCATACCAGCCACTCCTCCCCGTTATGTGTCATTGGCAAACTTGCTGAAAGTACATTCTACCTCATCATCCAATTTGTTAATAAAGATGTTGAACAATGTTGGGCCTAGTATTGAGTTCCTGGGGTACACCAAGTGTTGCTGGCTTCCAATTAGACCTCACACCATTGAACTCCATGCTGAATTCACCTGCCCAACCTTGTAACAAAAGTATCCTTTGTAACCCCTTCAAAAATTATTTTAAGCTGCTGCAGTAAAATTAGCACTATATAATGGAAACTTTGCATGTAATCACATCTCAGTGGGATGTTTGAGCTTCACCATGACATTCTGGTGAGGCAGATCCCCAAGATTTTGTGGAGGTCTGATGCCCACATAGATACTGCTTAGCAACCAAGAGCTTCTTTAGGAGAAAGCAAATCCTTTGCAGCCTGGGAGCTGGTTGCTCTGACTTCCATCCAGGAAGGAGGAGGAGAGCTGAAGCTGTAAAATGACTGGCTCACAGCTCATTCATCTCCAAGAAGATACCAATGGCTTGGTACCTCACCCCATTATCTGTGTTGCTATCTGAGCCAAGCATGGATCAGAGCCAAGCATTGCCTTGCAGACTTCCCTGGCGCTCTGAGGACATAAGGAACGCTCAGCTTTTTTCCTTCAGAAAACTTTTGCTTAAAGGTATGCAACCAGCTTCCTGCTGTCAGAATCTGGACTGTTGTGAAAGTCTGTTCAAAATTTATTAATTTCTTCAGCTCAGGTAGCATTAGCCTAACCTTGGGGAACACTGGCCATGAACCCAGTGGGGAGCTGGGGCCAGCTGAGGCTCAGTACTTGCTTGTCATCATGAGGATCTATCCCTTCGCCTATAGAATTACCACAGGAGACCTGCTCCATTAGGTGCAGTGTCTGCAGGTTTTGCAGAGCTCTGGAAGTGGCTTTGCAAAGGGACAGATGTAGGAAAGGAGAAATTGCTGAGCCAGTCCAGGAATAACAGTTGTTTTCTAGTGAGTGATGGGCACATCCAGAGATTTCTGTCACAGTCCTCTCTGACACAGTCCATTCAGATTATGCTGCAGCTGCAGACCCCTGGCAAAAGATGCTTGTCCTGGGTTGTTAACACTGCCTAAAGCTGGACACGCATTGGTACCCTGAACCTCTTCTGGAGGATAAAGATTGTATCCTCTTTCCCTCTCCCCGTTATTGTAGCTTTCCCAGCCATGGGAACAGCACTCTGTATACAATACATATACTCTGTATATGGCAAAAATATGCTGCGTTCCCAATATTCTCTGTGTTAAAAGCTGATTCTAAATCTTTGATGGCAACTCCGCTAACTTATCTCATGCTTCTCTTATTTTCTGTTGTTTTCACTGTCCTTTAATAGGTCCATTCTAGTGGATTTACATGGCCTTGCATCTTCTTATGGTAATTTTGGTAAATATTAAGAGATTGCCTTGGAATTCCTTGCACAAATATTAAGGCACTCTTAACCAGCATCTTACATGATCTGTGGCAAAATTTTGGAGCTATTTTTAGGGCCACAGTATTTAAAGGTGGTGTGCAGACTTCACAATCATTTTGCTCAGGAAAGTTCTCTTGTCCAATAATGTTTTAAATTCTATAAGCTCTCTGAAAAGCAATCTGGTACTTGATGTTCCTTGTGGCTTCAGATTTTTTCCTTGTGCCAAATGTAAATGTTCCTTGCTATGCTGTAAGCAAGCGGCATGCAGAAAGATCTATTTCTTTCCATTTTGCAGATACTTATTTACATGGTTGTGTCTCTGTACAATATCATCTTTGCATAAATTTGATTTTTAATCTATTTTCTCACAAGTTATCTTTCCACACCTCTGAACAGCAACTTTTCATTTTCTGCATGCTCCTCAGCTGCTGTACTCCTTTTGTAGTTTGGTTTTTTCCTGACATCTACTGACTAATACAAGAAATAGAGAACAACTAGTACTGAGTCAAGAAGAGTATTTTCCCAGAATTCTTACTTATGCTTATGTACTCCCATAAAATATGTGCCTTTTCTATAATAGTATGACTTCTGATACAGTGAAATGTACAGACCCATTTCTGAACTACTGCTGCCATCCATTACTGATCCCATCCCATGCACGTGTAACTATGTATTCTCACCTAAGTGGTTCTTTTCTTTTTCTTCAGGTAGGGTAGGGTTATTCTTTGCTCTGCTTCTGTCTTCCAACATTCTTACACCACTGTGACTGTCCCCAGGCTCTGTTGTAGGTTACTGGAACAACACACAAATCACTGAAGTTATTCTGAAACAGCAGTGGAGTCACGATTCCTTCTTTCATCTGGGTACTTTGGAGATGAGAAACATGTATTTTCCAATTTAAAAAATGATAAATAATAGATTTTTTAAACGAATAAACTTATTTTCTTGTCACCTGTTTTCTGTAACAAGGCAGTATGTGGCAAGAAGAATTGAACTATATAGAAAGATTTTGTCGGGACCCAAGACTAGGTGCATTTTTGCCACCCAGTTATCTCTGATCTCTGCTTTTCTTCTTGAAGAATCTCGACCGATGGTGTTATTGATATCTCACAGGTCTTGAGAAGCTAATTTTATTTTACACACTTTTGGCCTTCAGTTGGGACGGTTGTGCTTTAGAGAATTGTTTTTAGAGAGAGAAAAAGTTAATTGTAAGAGAAAATGGGAATTTTTTCTTCCTTTTTTGATATGTTGTATGAAGAACAGTATAGTAGTATAAATACATTGTTCAGCTGAAGCTATATGCTTTTGGAAAAATGGTTTTGTCAGAAATGAATGAGGCTATAAAAGGAATATCCTGTCAGTGGTATTGAAAGGGAAATCTATGTCAGGACACTGGCAGTTCACCCACCTTTATGCTTTCATAAAGTGCTCCATACAGAAGGGTGAGAGGGAAAGATAATTTTTGAGCTTGTATTCGAATTTGCTATTCCTAAGCCAGACTGATCCACCACATAAAATAAAAAAAGCCTTATGGACAGAAGCCACTGATGCCCAACAGCTGGGATTAGCCAAAAAATGATGTTCCAGACATATCCTATTTCCTTCATCTGTGCCACAGTCTTGGACACGACTGTGCTAGTCGTGGTTGAATATTTTTGGTGGAGTAAAAGTGGTGGTGATGCTGTGTGTCACAGTGATGGACACTTGCACTAGCAGTTTGCATCATTCTTTGACAGATCACAATAGTGATCATTACCTGTCCTGAAAATTGTGTAGGATAGGATATGCCAGAAGAGACACTGTGTGATAGCTCCAGAAGGAAAAATATGCACAGGACACCCTGGTAGTCTAATCCTCTCTTCTGTTAGTCATAGACTGGAAGATCTGAGGGGTAAATCTGTAATCAGATCCACTGAGCTGAGGACAGTAATTATGAACTGGGGGCCAGGACTTGCATCTGTTAAGCGAGTCTCTAATAGGTTTTGGTTGGTTCCAGCTGCTGTTATCTGAAAGACATTCTGAGTAAATTGTACTATTTAAGTATTTTGGTGTATGGTAATGTTTCTGAATGTGTTCCAGGAACAGTGGCAAAAAATATCTTCACTCTGCTAATGAGTAAAGTTGTTAGCTTCTACAGAGGCCAGCTTCCCAATATCATTGAAATGCCAGGCAGTCTGAGTCAGTCTTGATCATCAATTCAGGAAAAAAAAATCACTCCTTTTCTGAAAAATAGCATGAGAGAGGCATGACCTCCCAATTACTTTGCCATTCCTTGGAACTGGGGAACTTGGTGTGAAGTACAGCACAACTTCCTGAGGCTTGGGTTGACAGACAACTCCTTTATGCCCCAATGCTTCAAGTACAGAAAAAGATATTTTAACCTCCATGGTGCTAAATGTCTTTCCCCTCTGCACAGCTAAAGCCAGTTTTTGTTTTCTGCCCCTCTTCCTTCCCAGGCATGGTAATCACCACTGGTGGAGCTCAGATTTACTTCCCCATTTGACTTTTCTCTTATGCCACTTTTCCTTAAATGCTTCAGAAAGTCCAGGCCAGCCTCTGTGCTGACAGAGGTTGAGTCCTTATGAAGAGATGGTGGATTCCCATTTGTATGCCTGGTCTTTAGCCCCAGTAACATGTTATGCAAAGTAGCTGCTGCTTCTGATTGGGCTTGTTCAATGGCTACAGACACGTCCCTGCCTCCCACCAGGGTCTGGGACGTGGGCCTTGGGAGACCTCTGTGTGAGATTTGGGAAAGCTTCCCATCACACTGCCCTGCTGTGGCTGCAGAGAGCCCAAGCCAAGTGAGCACCAAAGGATTCGGGTCCAAAGGTGCATCCTTAAAAGCTAAATGTACCCAGTCTCCCTAACTGGCCACATAACTCCTTACTTCAACATACTGTCTGTCTTAATACCAAATATATCTCCAAAATTAGAACTAACAAGAATACTAAGGAAACAGATGAAGGAGATAAAGTGATTTAAAATTCTAAAACTGAGAACATTTTTCCCTTATGAATTTGATATGAAGAACAGATGGTCCTCTTAAAAAAACAAAACAAAACAAAACAAAAAACAAAACCAAAAAAAAAGAAAAAACCAAAAAAAACCCAAAACCAAACAAACAAAAAACCCAGTACAGAGAGAAGAAAGGAGCCTAGAATGAGTGTCTCACTGCACTGGGACCATGACCAGCTGAAAGGCTAATGCAATTGATTGCTCTGTAGAATGGAAATGGCCATCATGTCTACAGAGAAAGCAGGTCTCTCAGGGCTTTTTAATTCATAGCTGCTGCTTCTAATTTTGTTTCTCAGTAACCAGTGTACAACAGAACCACATTATGTGATGCTGAAATATGCTGTCAGTTGGAAACCTTAGCTGGTCTTCTTAGGATGCATTTTCATTACTAGTCTACATTGTGAAGATGAAGCAAATAGTAAGACCTCTTATTTTTTGACTCTAAAATACATTCTGTTTCCAGCAATCAAGACATTTGCTTAGTAGGTCAGTGTGTGTATAAGAAGCTGATTTTTTCTTTGTAGAGATTACTCTGAAAAGCTCAGTTGATACTGATGAAAACCCCAAAATGTAAACCCTACTGAAACAGTTTTGGCCAGAAAGAAATTATTTTTCTTCTTCAAAAAACCTAGTGTTTCTCTTTCCTGATATCTAATGATGAACAACTGGTGGCTGAAGGACCAGTTAAACTTCTCTTAAGTCAGTTCATTACTTGCCTTGGTGGCCACCACAAAATCTGACACAAATGCAGACCATATTATCTTCTTTTCCTTCTGTATTCACAGCTCTCTTAAGCTATTCACATGGAAATAATTTTGAAAGTGGAAGCCAAGTAAGTGGTTCTCCTGTGGTATATTTTTATTTAAAACAATTGGGTTATTAGCCATTTATGCTGGCTTGGTCTCCCAGCATTCTTCTGTGGCAGGCCTGTGATGCTGTGTTTACAAAGAGGTTTGCCTCTAAAACTAGCATAAAAGGTCCATTTCAAATTGAACTAGTTAAAAATTTATTGTTTGGCAGGTGCCAAAGGGAGAGTATTTTGAGGTAAACAAGCATTTGGATCCTTCACCTCGCAAATCAAAGGATACTTCCTCAAATCAAATGCTTTCTATTCCAGCTCTGTTATAATGTTTTCTACACTTCTTTCTATTTGTTTAATTTGGCAGGACTGTAATTACAGGCCAGACATGGACAAGTGTTCATCTGAGGGAAAGAACAGTGAGTGAAGCAGAAGAGTCTTGTCGAATTTTCAAGTAGCATTTTTCAAGGATGAACATCCTGTTCTTTAAGCTTAAATACTCAGGGAAATGACAAGGCTCTGCTTTTTCTAATTGCTTCTGTTCTCCTTTAAAATTACTGCAATCAGTAATTTTAAAGGGGAACAAAACAGAACAAGTTAATTCTAATCACATCACAAAAAAGGGTAAGACCTCACCAGAGGGGCATCAGACAAATTCAGACTGCAGCTGTTACTGAAATAAACACTGAGAATCTTCTCCTCTTTTCTCCTCTGCAGAACCAATGCTCTTGTATCACCTTTACGCCACTGTAAGACTTTGACTTTACTAGGCTAATTTCTGGTTTATTTCCCTTGTCAATAGTGGAGGGTAAATTCCCTCATGTTCATGCATCCAGTGGAGGATGTAGGAGCTGCAGGCCGTACAATAAACTTAATCTATGGGAAAAAATAAGAAGCATCCAACTAACAAGAGTGTTTCCCCAGAGGAAGAGGAAACTGACTTTACTGAAGAGCAGCTTCTGCATATTCTGCAGTTTTCATCATTTGGCTGCTCCAAGTATGTGTCTGAAAAGGGTCTTTGTGCTTGAAATGAAATACTCAAATGAAGTACTACTACCACAAAAAGTTTCTGTACGCTGCATAAGTTCCCACCCTATATATGTACTTGTTGCTCTTACTGCTTTCTGATACTTCCACATGAGGAAAGACCATTTTTGTAATTGGAGTTGAATAAAAATAACACTTGAATGTGAAAGGTATTTGCTAGGTTTTAGAACATTTTGATTTCTGGAAACAGACCACCTGCTGCGTAGGACCCATAAGTTTCCTAGCTAATAATCTTCTCTCCACTTGGACTAATTTTAGCTA
Organism: Luscinia megarhynchos; assembly: GCA_034336665.1. Taxonomy (NCBI): domain Eukaryota; kingdom Metazoa; phylum Chordata; class Aves; order Passeriformes; family Muscicapidae; genus Luscinia; species Luscinia megarhynchos. Next base: position 21,617,789 of record CM067592.1, on the reverse strand, counting down.
TTGCCACTTGAAACTTTTAATGGCTTCAGCCACCTACTGCCTTAACGTAACTTTTACAGCCCCTCTCTAGAGCTCTGCCTGTTCATATATCTGAAGATTATAAATAGTTTTATTTGGAAAATGGTCATTAGAGATGGAGGTGGAGAGACAGGAATCATCTGAGAGTAAATAGATTGTTAATTCCCTTCTGAGCACTGAGCTGCTGATTCATTCCCAATCAATTCCCACACAGCCTGGGCTGAGTCAGCCCAGAGGGTGTTGAATAGTCAAGAGCAAAGACAATTCAGAGGATAATGGTTCTGAAAAGTCCAAAACAGAAAAGTGATTCAGAAGGGGTAACTAAAAGAAGAAAAATACTTAGTGGAGACAGAGAAAAAAAAATAAAAAGAAGGAAAAAAAAAAAAAGGAAAAAATACAGAAAAAAAATGACAAGTAACCCCTATGCTGCCACCTCTGTATGGGAAACTAAGGTGATCAGAGAGCTTAGAGAAGAAACGGGTAAAGAATGGATGGAAGAGGTGAGAAGTCATTAAAAACCAAAAATAGTATTGGAATGAAATCATCAGAAAGAACCAAAAAAAGAAGATGGGTAGGCAGAAAATGGACTTGAAGTAGGAACACATTTCCAGGTATGTCTCAGCCTTGGCACTGATTTCCTATCCATGTAAGTATGCACATAAGAGCTTGCATCTATAAATGCCATAGCATACACATCCATGGGAAGGAAATAGAAGAAGAATGGCCCTACAAGGGCTCTACAAGGACTTTAATTCTTTATAGATCAAGGAGCATGAGGCAGAAAAATAATAAGATTCATATGAGAAACGGACACTTCAAAGGTAAATGAACATATTGGGAAGCACATCGATCCAGATTAAAGCCAGGCTTCTCCCTCGGAGTCTGCTGTCAATTAAGTGAAGAGGGTGAAGATGAACTGGGTGCCCTGAATCAACCTGTGAGACATTTCCACAGCCTTTGATTGCTCTAACACTTCAAAAAGTTCTCTAAGCCTGCTTAGTCCTCATATTGCAGCTCTCTTAAATCCGAGGTTCAGTGCTGCAGCCTGCTTTAGGCTCAGGACAGAGACTTGGCACACTGGAGAGCGTCTTGTGTCACGCCTTGTGCAGGAGCCTTCTCTCCTTGCACTTTGTTCACATGAAAGGCAAGCTGCTGCCATGGTGCTGTGCCTCCCACAGCAATAAGCTCTCTGCTTGCATTCAGCACTGCTGAATGTGTGTTATGCCACAGTAATATAGGCTCTGATTTTCTTCTTCTTACAGCTTCTTATTTTAAAATAGCATGCATATATTTAACCTGAGCTAGTTTAAGGAGGCCATGGGAAGGCTTATCAACAAGAAGACAGGAGATTGTTAACAAGTGACTATATTCCCTTGCATCTGGCAGATTAAAGCACAGTAATGGTTAAGATTTAGGCACAAATTACTGGGATTAATCCCAAATCTTGAGGACAAACACTTAAAGGCATATCCCTGGGTACACCAGCACTGCTCTGTACAGAGCTATAGGGATGATGCAAGGCACACTTGAGTGAGATGCCTAAGTTAGGAGTGTGTTTGTCCAGTGAAAGGTGTGGTGTGAGTGGAGAGAGATGGCACCTGAGATGATGATTCAGGCAGCTCAGACTCTACAGGTTCAAAGAGCACTGGCATGGCCACATTTATCAGCTCAGATAGGTGATTAAAGACAGAGAGCCCAGGCCTAGATCCCCAATTCAGACTTTAGGTTAGATGTTCATGTGAGGCTGTGCAAGTTCCTCCAAGAGCATGTTGATTATTTATATGCAGAAACACGCTGCAAGTAACTGTGGTGGGAAAATTTGCATGTCAGTTAATCCCATCTCATTCCTCTAGGGAGCTGAGGTAGACTTAGCATTGCATCTAAGGCAGCTTTGTACTGCTCTGACACCCAAAAACTGACTAGAACAGATGAAAAATAAAATCAACTCTTTTGGTACACTGTTCATAATGCCACATTTTTCGGCCAAATAGAGACTTGCATGATCATGGCTTATGGTCTGGTAAGCCCTTGAAGTTGTTGAGAGAAAACTGTTCTAGTTTTGTTGTGTATTCACATAGAAAACTTCAAAAAGCACTCTTCACACAGCACACACTATTGAGTTTTGAGATGATCCCTGGCTCCTGGCATGGCTGAAGAGCAACTTCCAGAGTCTCAGACCAGCTCCAGAGAAAGTCATATCTCCATGAAATGGAAGTAGTTATTATATCTCTGAGACACTGTTAGGCCTCCAAAGAGAGTATTCTGACTTCTGGCTGGGAAAAATTACTGTGAGACAGCTATAGCAGACTGTGCTAGTGGGACAGAGCAGAAAGCCTGTGAACAGTCATGCTGCCTGTGTCAGGACTACCCAGGCTACAGACCCTGCTAAGGGTGAGCGTGAGCTCCCCTGGGCCAGCTGGAGAGCTCAGCCTGGCATTGATCTGAGCCCTCACCTTGCCATAGGCACTGCCCAGCCGTGCTTGTCTTCCAGACACCTCAGTGAGGAACTCTGTCCAGACAGAGCTCTTTGTCAAGTGCTGTCTTCCTGCATTACTGTGCTGCAGGCTCAGGCACTCCTTGCTCAGCTCACTCCAACACGTGGATGGCTCAGAGGAGCTCCAACAGGGTGAGTCCTGGGCACTTCTCCTCTCCCCCATTGAATGGGGCACTTTTCTTTGCTTCCTAACACCCTGCTCTAGGGCCTGCCATGGTTTTCTTTGCTGCTCTTCCCACAAGGTTGTTCTGGATTTATCTGCTATTACCTAACAACACAGGGGGGGAGACAGGAAAGGAAATGGAAGTGTCTTCACCTTCTGAGAGGCTCCAACAGTAGGAGACATGTCAGCTTGAATCATTCCTTGCTTCAGAGAGTCTTTGGTATTATGGCTCTTACACTGTAAACACGGCATGCATTTTATAATTTACACGCTTGAACACATGACTAACTTCAGAGGACTGTTCCCATAATTAAAGTCGGTATTTAAGTGTGTTGCTTAATCAGTGACCAAATGCAGAAACATTGATTCATTACATAAGAATAAGAATATAACAAGAATTAATAACACCTTAACACACTAATAAACTCCTAATTGGTTTCTGCCTGTTTGCACTGATAGGATTTAAGAAAAAAACAGTATACTTGCAAAACAATTTGAGATCCTTCTTAAGCATAAATGAATGGACTTGTCTTACCTCATTATGTTTGACTGGAAAAATTATGTTTGTTTTTACTGATGGTGTAATCAATTTGTCCAGCTTAGGTGAAAAGCTTTTTATATCACTTCAATGTACTAAGAAAATTTTGATAGCAAGTTTTTTCAACAGCTCACTGTTCAGTGGCATGATTATCTGTGTATATTCTTGACAGATGTGAATCTGGAATCTTAAGGGGGTTTTCTTTAAAAAAAAAAAAAGGAGAAAAAGATGGAATAATGATATTTGGATTTTTTTTAATATTCCATCCATAAAACAAAAAAATATTTGTTTGCTGAAAGCATTAGTTTTTTATTCAAAATAGAATATCTCAATTTTGATGTTGGAAATTGGAGAGTTGGGACAGTACAGCTAACAGAGAAAAAAGAACATCAAGATAAAAGCAATTGGAGACCTCAAAAAGACTGAGTGGGGAAAAAAACACTCTTCAAGAAAAGAAAAAGAAGTAAAAATTACATAGGAAACTAAGGCACAATCAAGTTAATGACATCATGTATTGAGATAATCTCTCGTCTATTAGCAGCCTCCATCTGTAAGAGACCAAGTCCAAACCTTTTGTCCACAAATGTCTGGCTCGGGATATGTTTAACAGTATTTTGTGGGATTGAGTACCCTATGCAGGGAGTATGTTTTATGACCTAAGGTAATATTTAATCTCCTCTGGAAAACAGAGGGCTGGCTTCTAAGAATTCAAATCCACTATGTGCAGGATGTTTGATCACCTGGAAACTCAACTGGAGAAAAGAGAGAGATCACAGGATCGCAGCATATGCTGAGTTGGGAAGGACCAAACAGGATCATGAAGTCCAGCTCCTGGCCCTATGCAGGACACCCAGGAATCACACCCAGTGTGTGACAATGTTGTCAAATGCTTCTTGAACTCAGATGCTCCCACTACAGACTACATCAGTACGCTGGATAGGTTAGGCTGGGTACTAGGTATTTGAGCTATCTAATACCACACTGGAGTTTATAAGTCAGCTAGTGTTTAATTGAGAATACTTGAAGGAAAAATATTTTCCTTCACTTTATTCACTCAGTTCAAGCCTAGGATATCAGACAGTTCAGAAAGCAAAATAAACAGAAACAGAGAACTCAGCTAAGCCTTCAAGTGGTTGCAGTGGGTGCTCTGGGGATCAGATCCAGGCTTGAGCATCACAGCATTTGAAAAAATCTCAGTACAGCTTCTCTGCCTTGGGTACCTTCTGACAACCTCAGACAGGGATTCCATCTGGAGCTGGAGTGCATTATCTTTTGAATCACCATACTTTTCCAAATGCTGAGTTTCTCCAAACTGTTGTATTTAATGAATCACCTCATATCTATTACTGACAATTCCAACAGGATGCTGTCTGAAAAGGTAGCACAGTGAAGGAGCAAACTGTTCCTCCCTTTGAACTCGTGCAATATACAGCAGGCCCTTTATCAATAAGTCTCTTTCACGACACTCCTGTAAGGGAGAAATAGTTTATAGGCTTCTTTTTTTGGTTGGTTGGAGTTTTGTTTGGGTTTATTTGTGGTGTTTTTTGTTTTTGCAGGGATTTTTTGTTGTTGTTGTTGTGGTTTGGGGTTTTTTTGTTTTGTTTTGTTTTGTTTTGTTCCTTTTGGAGGGGAGCGGTTTTGTTTGTGTTTTTGTTTGTTCTTGAGGGTTTTGGGGGGGTTGGTTTGGTTTTCTTTTTTTTGGTTTTTTTTTGTTTTTGGGGTTTTTTTTTGTTTGGTTTGTTTTGTTTTGTTTTTTTCTTGTTGTTGTTGTTGTTGTTGTTGTTGGGTTTTTTTGGAGGGGAGGTTGTTTTATTTCTTGAAAAAAATAGTTAACTCTCTGGTGTACTATTTCTTTACTTGTTTTTCTCCATCTTAAGTCATACCCACATTACATCTTTTTTACTTTAGTGTTGCACAGACTGGGAACTTTCTAACAGCTTCTTTTCCTCACTAAATTAGGAAAATTGAAATTACTAACTGAAATGCTTCACAAAGGCAGATGCTTGAAATTGGTGCTATTTCTAGCAGAGGATATTGTTTTATAGGCCAGTGGTTAATGGGACAGTGCTTAATGGAAACACCAGCAGCTTACGGTGTTGGTTTACCTCGCATTCCTGATGTGCTGCAGGCTCCTGGAGGCTCCCTCAGATGACAGCTTTCCAGCTTCCTAGCTTTCCTTTAGCCCAAGACAGGCAGAAAAGCTCCTCTTTTGTCCATTAAGCACTGCCTATGAGTGCAGAGGCACTAAACCCTGGATGTTTTATACTTGTTACATTTGATTAAGGGGGAAAGTTGTCATCCTGTATCAGCCACGGCACACTCACAGTTTCATTTTTATGCCAGTCAGTGGAGCCAGAAGCTGTTTCTCTGAGAAGATCCTGCACTAGTCACCTTGGTTATGAGCACCACTATCTTCCTGTGCTGTTTTCCTTTCCAGTGGGAAGGAGGATGTTTGGAGCAGAAAGCGCTGTGAGGAATCTGCATGGGTTTAAGACAGTTTCTTCTTGCAGAGATTTAACACTGAATTCCAGCTCTCCCGCCAAGATAAGCCAGCTACCCCATAGCAGCCTGGATCAGAGACTAATCCTGCCACATCATCAGTTTAAACCGGGAGCAAACAGACTTTATTGAATTGGCTAAGCTCTCAATTAAAATAATTGGAATGCTAGAACATAACAAATACTTAAGCAGTGAAGTGAGGACTAGATAAAAATGGTTTTAGAAACCACCACTGAGAGAGAGAAAAAAGAGCTCTTAAAGAAACCCAAGAGCATAATGCGTCATATCTACCAGGGAGAAAATAAGCACTAGGAAAGAAAAACATATTATTACGATGATAAAAGGAACTATGTTGGAGTGATTGTCTGCAGACTCCAACATCAAAATTAGAAGAATTTCTTTTCCCAGAACTGCAAAAGAGCTGATTCTCCACATGAATAATGTGTTTACCATGTATTTTCTTGTGCTCTTCATTACTGAGACATTGCAGAAAAGAACTCTTAATTCTTTTCTTGGAAGCCAGTAATTGCAACAGGAACAGCTGAGGCTCCTATGACCCATCAGTCTAGAGGTCTGTATATTAGTGGAGAAACCTGTTGTTCAAAGTCTGATCATAATCCAGTGCTTGCAGAAAACTATGAAGTGTTTTTTTCTTTCTACATATTGCTAAATGACCTTCATAATACATAGTATAGGTCACTGTGAGCTAGGAATTCATGCTGGGAAGTGAAGGTGGATCCTTTGTAGCAGCATGGGGATATATCAGCCTCAAACATCTGCCTCATTATAGTTGCTGGGTTTGTATTTTTATGAAAAGCATTCATATGAAAACTTTTGAATAACTAGTTTGAGAGACCATGGAATATTCCAGTTCCAGCAGAGCAGTGATCAAAGTCTAAAGAAGATGGTTAAACTCTTCTGGTTGATCTAACTAAACTAGGTGACTGTATAATCGTTTGCATGTGCATGTCAGCACAGTGTGTGGCTAGCTGCTGGTTTTGGGAACCATTGTGCATGTATCAATGTTTCTGTATCACCTACCAAGCAGTGAACAGCTGAGCAAGGATGGAGAAAAAAAGTGCAGTCATCAGGGAAGACTGCAGGCAACAAAGAAGGAGAAACTTCCTGATGAAGGATTAGTGAGGAAGTGGGAGTGTCACAGACAACATGCTTAGCCCAAAGTGGTTAATCTGATCAGTTTGTGAGTACTCAGCTTTATCTAACTCCTTGTATTGCTGTTGTATTGGATTAGACTCTCCCACAATCCCTGCTAAAACCTGTATCTGCTCATCTTGTTGGCCCTATCATCTGACAAAGCATGAGCCACAAGGTCTCCTATGATTATGAACCTCTCCTTGCACTTAAGAAGTGGAGAGTGCTTCCTTACTTGTTTTTTCCTACTTGTAAAACCACATCCCCTTTGTGATCTTTTCTTTCTTTCTTGGCCAAAAAAGATGATCTCCTACTGCAAACCCTCTTCTACCTTGGATTTTGCTGTTGAATGCTCTTACTCTCTGATATCTCCCCAAACCAGGGAAAAGCAGGAAGAGAGAAATGGGATCATTTCTCTGCAGAGTCTGTTTCTGGCTATTGTCCATTTATTTTGTGATTTTAAACTCTGTTCCACCATCCATGATAAGAAGATACTCTGGCCATAATTTACAAAGAATAGGAAAAGAGAATTTTGGTTTCCCTTTCCAAAACTAGAAGTAAGCCTCAACCTAACATTGCCTTTGTTACTGACACCAAACTAATGGAGACAAATATGTAAAATTATGGCCACCTCCTCACTTGATCACCTCTTATATCTCTGTGTTTCCTGAGTATAGTCAGGGAAAACTTGAGCCCAAAAATCAGAAGATCCTCCTAACCTCTGTACCACAGAAAGGGCACCAACCAAGACTGACATTATCTAGGTGTGAATATTCCAGATCTAATATTTGTATTAGAGTTGAGCATATTCTTGTAGTAGTATTCCATTTTGTATTTGTTTTGCATTGAGGATAGAGATAGGTAGATTTGATGCCTAGATTTCAACCTTTTTTGGTCCACTTTTTGTGAGCCTTGACCAAAGCTCTCAAAAAGTGCACTAAAATTTTGACCAAGCCTTTCTCTTTAGGAATGCTACAACAAACTCAAGCCCTGTGCCATCTCTTTGGTTGGTCCTTGTGGAGGTATTCCCTTCCCTGAACCACCGACCAGTTGCTGATTTGATTTCCTGCCCTTGCCTCTCACTTATTACCATATTGGATCCCATCTGGTCATACACCTTAAAAATGTAATGTGCTGGTGTGCTAGCTGTCTTTACACCACACGGAGGTGTAAATATGGGAGAAATCAATGAACTTTATAAGCCATCAGAAAGAGAAGGTGAGAAAGTATTAGAAAAATATAGGTTAGGGCAAATAGAGTAGGATGGCGTTACTTTAGGCCTAAAAGATAAATAGATTTTGTATTCAGTAGTAAATATTTCTTTGAGATTATTTGAATTTATCGTTAAGGATAAACATAAGGACAGAGAAACAGGACATTGCTGACAATTGATACCTGTTAGACCTGCAGAGGTTCTTCCTGGATGGATGAGAGGAGAACAGTGGATAGGTCTACCTCAAATTCAGCAAGGCTTTTGATGCTGTCTCACAACATCTTCATAGGCAAACTCAGGAAGAGTGGACAGAATGAGTGGAAAATGAGGTGAATTGAGAAATGGCTGAATGGCAGATCCCAGAGGGTCAAAAATACACGGGTCTAGTTGGAGGCCTGTCCCTAGTGCTGTCCCTCAAGGTTCAATGCTGAGCTGTTTAACTTATTCATCCTTGACTTGGGTGAAGGGGCAGATGCCTGCTCAGCACATTCAGAGGACACAAAGCTGGCCAGAGTAGCTGATACCCCAGAGTGCTGTGCACCCCTTCAGAAGGACCTCGGCAGGTTGGAGATGGACAAAGAGCCCTGTGATATTCAGCAAAGGCAAGAGCAGGGTCCTGCACCTGGGGATGAACAACCCCAGGCACCAGCACAGCCTGGGCTGACCTGCTGGGGAGCAGCTCTGCAGAGAAGGACCTGGGGCTCCTGCTGGACAACAAGCTGCCCATGAGCCAGCAGCGTGTCCTGGTGGCCAAGAAACCCAATGGGATCCTGGGGGACATTGGGAGAGCACTGCCAGCAGGTGAAGGGAGGTGATCCTGCCCCTGCACTCAGCTCTGGTGAGGCCTCACTGGAGTGCTGTGTCCAGCTCTGGGCTCCTCAGGACACAAGGGATATGGAGCTCCTGGGGTGGGTTCAACAGGGGCTACAGAGATGATGAGGGGTCTGGAGCATCTCTCTTATGAGGAAAGGCAGAGGGAGCTGGGGCTGTTGAGCCTCGAGGAGATAGAGCTGAGAGGGGACCTCATCAATGTGTACAAGGATCTGAAAGAAAGATATCAAGAAGATGGACCAGGCTGTTCTCTGTGGTGCTGAGCAATAGAACAAGAAGCAATGGGCAGAGACTGATTCACAGAAAGTTCTACCTGAGCATAAGGAAGAGCTTATTTACTGTGGAGGTGACTGGAGCTGATGGCCCAGAGACTTTGTGGAGTTTCCCTCACTGCAAGGCAGAACTGTCTGGACACAATCCCATGAAATTGCTCTGGGATGTGCTGGGGCAGGGAAGCTGGACCACAGGACTCACTGTAGCCCCTTCCAACATTACCCATTCTGTGATATGATCAGAAAAATAAGCGAGAAGGAACATTTTTGCATTTACTGCATTCTATTAACAGGTTTTGTACTAGACATGAAAAATAATTAGAATGGTCAAGAGATTCTATAATAAAAAGATTCAGAAATTCATCAGGAGATCAGGTTCTACCATCATCACATTTATATAGCAGAAAGTTAACTTTGGCAATATTGCAGTAAATAAAGCATGTACCACAAAAGGCTCTGCCAGAAAGATCACCAGTGAGAATTCCAGATACTACAAGATGCTAGAAAAACATGTATTACCTTTCAGACTTAAAGCAATAGAAATTGCAATTTCATATCTGGATATCCTCTAGATCCCTAGGCTTTTTTGATTGGCAACTAATGGAACAACTGAGAGGTTACCAAGACTGTGCTTTGGAATTTCCTGAGGCATTTAGCCATAGTATGTCCTACTTTTTGACAATGATTGCAAATGTCTGATAGCCACAATGGGATTTTGTTGCAAGCTGTGGGTGCAGTTAATTCTGCTTTGATTTTTTCCAGTTGTCATGAGTCTTCACTTTGGGGATGTTAGAATATCTGTTACCTTTAAAAACCACCACTAGAGATCCAATTTTTGTCATAGCACATAAAAAACTTACAGCTTTAAACAATTTTAACCTGAATGCTGTTCTACGTCACAAAGATGAGAACTGACTCATAACAACCTAAACAAAGACAATTATGATTTTGGATATGTATTGGCACCCTATCTCTTAAGCAGGATAGTTCCTGGAAAGGTTGTCTGAGCACCGTTCTGCGAGTTCCCTTGAGTCAGCACTCATCTTTCAACACACATCTCATTCAGGAGAACCTAAACCTGGACAGAGGCTGTAGAAATGGACACAGCCTGTAGCCTTGTAGACAGGACAGGAAAAACCCTAAGGGTTCTGCTGCAGAGAAAGGGTCTTGGTGAGACAAGATATTGGTATCTGTGGGTTGCAGAACACTGTTGCAAGGGTGAGGGTACAGAGACTGGAGACTGGCATCTATGTCCAGCTGTACAACATCTGCCCCAAACAGAGCCCTGCTCCACAGCTAGGGAGGGCCCCCTGCCATAGCAATAAAGCCACTTTCTTCACTTGGTCACTTGCTGAGACTTATGAAGACTTTATTAGGATCTGCTAGTCATTGGGATTTAATTATGTGGCTCACAGAAGGATTTTTATCACTTTTTTTTTCTTTTATCTATGCATTTCTGAAGCTGTCTCATTATAGCCTCTGAAAGCCTTCTCAGAATCTCCCCTGCACTAAGGTCATAATGCTGTTGATGAGTTGTGTTCAGTTGTGTTTAGAACCAGGTGAAGATTCACTCTGTTCCTGTTAGGCCCTGTACTTCTTGAAAGACACCAGAGGTTTTAATCCTACAGAATTTTCTACATATTTCAGTGACAATGCTTTTCCAAAGAGGGCTAAAACTAAGATCTTCTGGCATGACAAATTGATTGCCTTATCCACCCACAAATTACTGAGTCCAGCCGTATCTCTAAAATTCCAGTCCCCAGGACTCTGATATTTAATTATTGACAGAAATTCAAACACCATTAAGAAAAGATAATTGTAGGTTCTGAGAAGAGTACTGCTAGTGTTCTCAGAGCTCTCAGCAGGGCAAGATGATGGACCAGATGTACTCGAGATCTTCCTTCCTGTTAGTACTCAATGATGTTGCTGTTGCTAAGAGCAGGTAGCTGAATTATCATCTTAAAATTCCTATGTAAAAACTCAGACCATAAGGCTCTTAGCTACTCTGAGTTCTTTACATAGGAATTTCAAGATGATAATTGACGGAAGCAGGTTTTAGAGAAAGCATTTTTTCAGAAAATTCCTCCCCATCTCTCACATTGCATTCTTAGTGTTTCACCTAGGCATGTTCCTTGGAGGCTGCTCTTAATCATTGCTTCCTGTACTTTATGTTTTTCATAAAATCAGTTTTTCATCAGAACTTGTTTTAAGTCTGGGGCAATCATACTTTGCTGTTTGATAGTAAAAAGTTAACTTGACTAAATCTTTGTAGAGTAGATATCTTTCAGCCCCACATGCTTTAAAGAGAGCTACCAGTGCCAGGCTGAGACTTACCCCTAAGGCTGTGTAGTGGACCAGCCTGATACTTTCAACACATAGATATTGACCTGGATTTGCAATGCTGTTCTGGTACAGAGGAATTGTTCTGGTAAACAAGATGGGGTTTTTGAATTGTTTAATTTTTTCTTTTAATATTGGCATGCCTTTCTCTCTTTGACAGCTCATTTGCTTGTAGATTAGAAGAAAAAACTGTGAGAGAAGAATAGCTCCTGTCTGCAATGTGCTCGTGACCTGTTGAGTCAATGAAGACGATAATTGTTTGTTTAATATTATTTTCCTAAGTTTTGATGTCTGATAACCAGCTGAGCAATTCACTGCAGGTTTCCACTCACATCTACATAACTTGTACTGCACCCACCAACACCAAAACTGCTGATGTCTGCAGCAGTGTCAGTAGGCTTGGAAATTACATCAAATTCAGCTTGCAGTACATCATCAGGTGTTTCTAGGTCTTCCTTCAAGGAGCAGTCTGAGATGAAGTTAGACATGATATTTCTCTGTAAGTGTATTTCCTGGGGGAATGCACCTGTCCTTATACTTTCATGCTTTCAGCTATGATATTTCGGGTTTGACCCTTTTTGGATGTGCCCTTTCTTTCATATATCAGTCATAGGAATATTAGTTGACTTTTCTGGATGATGTGCATTTCTTCACATAATTCTAGTACAGCTTAGCTGTATGCTAAGCTGTACTAGAATTATCATAGATGTGATATTTTTCCTTACTTAAATGTCATATGTGCAGCAGTCCAGTGCCTTCTTGGTGTTGGAGAACCACACTCTGTAGAGTTTCTGAAGCCCCTGTGACATTTTGATATTGTGCACAAGTAGGATTCATTCCAAAGGGAAAATACAGTATTTTTGCTCTGTTTCACTGGTTAAATTTGTACAGACTTCATACAGACCTAGCATATGTCTTGGCTTTGCAGCTTGTCAATAATTTTGAACTATCTTGGGTGAAATATGTGCCCCTCCAGATACTGAGGAAAGTGGCTTTGAGCCATTCCAGTCATGGGCTGATACTCATCTTTGGAAAATTTCCAGTATAATCCAGTGGACAGAAGCTTTGTTTTTCACATAAAAAGGTATTGCAGATACCAAGATATACATGCTGCTCATCATGAGGAGTTCTGCAATTCAGTAATGATCTCAGAAATAACTCACTGATCACCTTTGCTTGGGACCTATGTCCTCTGCTTTGATCTATTCTGTCTTCCAGTGAGGTTACTCCTGGTTTTTTGGTGATCTGATAGACCTCATCTTTTGTGGATTCTCATCACAGCTGTGTCTCTTCTGCTCCCACATTCAGAGTACTTGGTCTGCATTTATTTCAGGGCTGGGAGAGTCAGACCACACAACACTTGAGCTCCCCACAACACTTACTGGGGTTGCTTACTTCAGACTACCTGCCTCATATAAGTAAAGACATTTCTGTTTATTTTTCTGAAGTATGGGCACTGTTCCCATTTCTTTATAAGTGTTTCCTCTGTGTTTTTGTACCATCTAGCTCAGAATAAGGCATATAAAGCAGAAATTTTGATTTCTGGCATTTTATTTATTCTCATTTCATTCAGAAGCCATTTCCATTAACCACTTGGACAGAACTATGTAGAGTTGACTATTCTCTTTGCTGTTGCAGCAACCTATCCCATCCTGTTATCTCTCCCACCTCTCCATGCTGAGGTGTTGACTTTTCCCCCTGTCTATTTGTGTTGGAATCTTTGGCAATGGCATTTCAGGCCCAGCATTCTTTCCAGGTCAGAAACAGCAGGGAGTTTTCCTTCTGACTGCTTCTGATAATTTCCTACAAGGTGAAAAAAGAAGGAGTGTGTGCTCTGAGCTCCCAAATGGGCATTGGTTTACATGTTTGGAGATACAGGTCTAGACAGCCATTTGACTAATGACATTTTGAAAGTGCAAATGTGCTTTTTTAAAAACCCACCTTCTGTCATCCTTCTCTAGAAAAGACAATCAAAATGTCTTGAAGGAGAAGCTAACTCCCATGGCCTCTGGGTATTATTGGTTGTCATTTTTTTTGAGATCTAATGTTGACAAAGGCAAGTACCTCTCAATAAAGCTTCAGGAGTGGGCTCCTTTAGGTGAAGTTCCCAGTTGTAAATTGAAGTGTTATTTACTGTCTGTGTAGGAAATTAATGTAGGAAGACTAAGCAAAACACCGTGTGAAAGGAGAGTGGGATTTTATTTTGCAAATCTCTGGGTAAGTTGTTTCTACCTACTGACTTTCTCACAAGTGCATATTCCAAGGAAGGAAGACATACAGTCAAGTTTCCCTACTGTTTTCTTTCCAAGTTTTGGGCATTTGTGCCACTATGGTCTGTTGTCCTATTGGGAGAGCTGGAAGAAGCACAGCCACATGGACCAGGCTGCACTTCTGTTACCACCCTCCCTGCATCACAGCGTGGCTTCGTCAGAGCACAGGCTATCTGACCTTTTTGTACACATTGTATTCCTCTGTGTTGATCAGTTTCATTGCTTCCACTCAAGTCCTGTGAGCGCAGGTCATTCTTCTAAACCTTACTCTTTTTTCCTGCCTCCTCTGCTTTCACAGGCGTATTTCCACTTTATATTAGAATTGTCATATTTCTGTTATGCAGAAAACCTCTGCACCTGCCAGCAGGTATTAGGATAGCTTGGGGGTGGAGAATTTCAAAGGTTACCATATGGCAGTCTTTCTCACTAAATGTAGTCCCATGTCACACACTAATGCCAATACAACCCCACTCTGCTCATCTCAACAGTACTGGTTTTCACAAAATACTGAGTGACATTTTATATTCTTTGATATATTATATATTCTTTATATTCTGGTACTTGTGGAGGTATTAGGCCTGGAGGAGGATGGTCTCTTCAAAGAAAAACAACCTAAAATTAATTTGGAGGGGTGTACTAGTAAGAAGCCACACTTCAGGTCGCTTCATTTGCTGTGTACACACAAAACTGGCTCCTCTGCTGCAGCTTCAGCCAGAGCATGAAGCCTCTGACTGTCTTTGAAGTGAGACCTGCCTGGGATGAGAGCATCAAAACACATTCCACATACATGGCCAGCAGTCCCTTGAGGGAAGGCACACTGTGCCATCTGCTGTCTCCAGCACAGCAGAGGCATGCCGATCATTTTCAGCAAGCAGAAGAGTTGGCATGGAACAGGGAGTGGTAATACTTTCAGTCTGTTAGCAGAGCTTTCTTCATCCTTTAAGAAAATCCATCCTTTTGGTTTCTTGCCTTAATCTTTTGGGAATCATAACTGGGTCTGTCTTTATTTAAAAACTCCTGTTTCTGCTGAAGAAGCATATTTCTTAAATGCTGAGCTCAAAGAATCTCATTGATAAGCTGCTGAGCTTCCAAAAAGTGTCGAATGAAGTCCTTGTGATATATGCATAAAGATATCCATTTTCTTTTATTATGAATAAAGGTTGCAGAAAATGGTTCTAACACAAATAAATTACATGCAAAAATTTCTAGTAATGTAGTTATTCTGTAGTTTTGTATAAAAAATGTATCTTTATTAGCTGTAAAAGAAAAATTGAAATCATCTGTAGGATTTTTTAGCAATTCATTTAATTTCCTGTTTTCTGAGTTATTTGACTTCTAGAGCATGATTGTTAAGACAGGAGCTGAAAGCATCAACTGCTTTTCTTTGAAGATGATACAGGAAACTCAGGAAACTTAAGTTTCAAAAGATTAGCCAGTTCATAAGAGGAATATATTTTACCAAGTTCATGCATATTCCAAATAGTGAACTGACTCTCAGCTGAGGTGTGGTGACCAGCAGCTTTCATCTGTTTTTAAAAAAATGAGAAATAATGTTTTTCCCGTATGTCTAGGACCTGGAAAAAAAGGTATATGTAATATGGTTGTGTAACAGTGACAGAGAATATGTACCTGCCACCTCTAATGCATAAAAATAATTGATTTTCTCTTCTCACTGCCTCCCAGTCCCACCTCTAGCCTAATGTAAAGATCAGATCTTCACTGATAATCTCTTCCCCATCAAAGCACTACAAAATGTTTTCCTTCCCAGATCTCAAATCCAAATCCAGAAACCTCCCTTTCAGGGAAACCTGAGTTTGTTGTTGGGGAATAGTGAAGCCATCAGTCCAGGTCTGCCTAAAAGAACCAGAGGTTAGGGCTCTGTCCCTCAGTATACAGATTTTGGCAGCTCTGTCCTGTCCCTGTGGGATCCCTGTACAGACTTTGTACAGTCACTGCCATTAGTGAGCCCCAGTTAATATGCCTTACCCTGGCCTCCAGAGACCCTCAAGAAACACACAATGAAAAGGCAGCAGCATGAACCGGTGGCATGAAAAAATGCATCCCGATGAAGGATGTGGAAATATTTGTATGGATTCTGCCCAAAGGCTAGATGCAGAGGAGAGGAACAGTAGTGCCCATAATGTATGTGCCTTTATTCTCACGCCACCTGCTCCCAGGGCCTCATGACACCACCCTGTGACCTCCCCAAGTGCCTGGGTTAGGATCAAGGGCACGAGTGCCATTTTATAGAGGCAATTCAAGCTTCCCTCCAGGCACAGAACAAGTTCAGCAGCCAACACCTCTAAGCAAAATTTCTCAGAGGCTAAATTCTGAAATTATCACTTGTTACCACTACTGGATGTCAAGGGAATGCCCTGGCCGCCCTACTCAACAAATGCCAAACTCCTGCACAGGCTGCTTCTTTGCTCCTGGGGAGGAAAAGCAGCCAAGTAAAGGAAGAGAAAGGCTCCTCAAAGAAAAGCTTTTATCTAACTTCAAAGGCAGGATCTTCAGAGAGCTATGGATTAATGAGCTTATTAGCAAACAAGTTCCATGTTTCTACAGATAATAGCCATATCTGATTCCTGGCACTAAAACCTTTTGATTCTTCCCATATTTGCAGTCCAGATCCCTTGAGCAATCTACTTCCAGGGCCAAGCCCCAATTGTATGGCTGAAACATAGGCCTGGTGCATGCAGATGAAGTGCAGTTCCATACAAACGGGCCAGGGAGGCAGCAAGTGTCTCAGGGCTAAAACCCAGAAGAGACGTGGCCAGCCAGCCCAAGCTTTTCTAAAACTTAGGCCAGAAATGCATCCTGAATTCTTTTCAGCTTGTGTTGGAGCAGTTAGAAAAGTAGCCCTCTCCATTTTAATCTCTATGGAGGTGGAATTCCTGCAGCTCTTTACTAAAATCCATTTTCTGATCTGTTAATCATTCTTCTTTCTGCTCTGCCTCTAATTCACAAGCACCCTTTTTGAACTGTGGGCATCAGAAACCATCTGAGCACTTTGGAATTTGCACTGATGTCAGAGACAGATATAGCAACTTCTTTGCAACTGGATGCAGGCCCGTTTTCATGACATTTTTTGGCTGTTGTGGCCCCCATGACCCACGGAGGGCTTACAATTTGCTAACTATCTGCTGTGATCCCCTGTCCTCCTTCAACTGCTGGGACGAGTTCCCTTATTCTGCAAACACTCACGATGCTTGTCGTCTTCAATGGATGATTTGCCATTTAGCTGTATTCAAATGCACTCTGCTTACCCCACACAGTCAGCCTGTCTAGATTCCACATGGTTATATCTTCATTTTGCACTCCTTCGCATTCAGGGGTATTTTTTACCATCTGTGCTGCTAACAGGCAGTGTGATAGAAAATAAAAAGAATATTAGTTATTCAGTCCAGGAACAGCAGGGAGGGTGACTACTCCTCAGCAGCCTGCTTTGCTTCTCTCTCTCTGGTGGCTGCTGCCATTTTGGCTGAGCATAAGGACTGTTACAAAACAGGACAGTGCATAGTAACGCAGATGGAGAAGGGCTGCTTGGGTTTACAATGATTGTGGAATCTGCTGGAGAGCCTCTCCTCAGTGCTCACCCCCACGCAGTCCAAGGGAGGCAGGGCATGGACACAGAGATGATCATCTTACACAGCTGATGTGTTCAAGCTTCCTGGCAGGCGCAGGAACAAGATCCAAGCTGGCTACCCAGCTACTCCAGCAGCCAGCCATGGGGGCTTACCACAGCCAGCTGGCCCAGGCTCTTCCATGAGGCTTGTCCAATGGCCATGGCTGCTGGGCCAGTGGCATCCAAGCCCTCCAAGCAACCAGCACGGCCTCTGCTGCGCTCTACGCCCTCAAAGGCCACTCTGGATTCGGCAATGCTTAACTTTTTAAGGTACTTTAAGAACACCTTCCAGAATTAGAGTTTGCAAAGTACACCTCAGTGTCATTTCTCATTTGCCTTTTGACTACCAAAGGGAATTAATTAGTATCAGCATGAGTGTAAGTTCTGCAGGAAGCAGAACAAGCTGTATGAACTTTCTTGAGTGTATTCAGCTCCCAGAGAGCTCTCATCAGACTTCATCCAAATGTCATCCTTGGTTTGCTTCTTTCAAAAACCGACTGCTCCTCTGTGTTTAAAATGATCCTGTGGAAGTACTGTTCATCTGAGCTAATTAAAGCCTGATTAAACTAACAGGCACATTTTGCTCCTTTTTCTATCTACGGATGCTGGAGATGCTGTATGTGCAAAGATGAACGGTATATGTTGGGGTTAAACTATGACAGCTTAATGTGCAATAAAAGGGGTGTATCTGAGCCAGTACTGTTTATTGCAGGATTAATTTTAAGTGTTCTTTTTTATTTTGATGTTTCAATAATAACCTAATAATTTTAATCCCAGGAAGAAAGAATATATAACATTCTTATCTTTTAAAATAGTTTCACTCTTATATGAAAGTTAATATTAAATAGGTTAATGTTATAATTTTGTTTATTAACTCTCTCAAGTATTTTTTGGTCAGCTCCTGATAAAGCTTTTCAAATTAAAATCTTTTGTTATAATATTTGATGAATGATGGTTAGGAATTTATTATATTAGTTCATCTGTGATGTTGTCTACAATTTCCCCTGTTAGCTCCAATCCCTTTTGAAATCATAAGTGCTATTCTCTGCTTGAATCAGCAAAGGCTGTTCCCATAGCATGCATTAAGACCCTGTTGGAATGAAATGTCTGTGTGGCAAACTAGATTTATAGACAGATGGATAAGACAGGCAAATCGATGAATTACATCGAGATCCAGTCCCAACTGACATTTGTTGAATCAATATTAAAATAGCTGTGTTAAACCACAAGGCTTTTACATTGGGTATGCTGACAGCAGTTAATGAGTGGAGAACAAGAGCAAGCTTCTTCCAAACCAAGATAATGGGACAGCTTTTTCATTTATTATCTCAGTAAGCCAAGGACATTGCTATCTCACCATGGACAATATTTGCCATTTAAGAATATATAGTACTGGTACAGGTTTGAGGTCATCTTGTAATATCCAGAGTGAGGATGTTCTAAGTACTGGATGAAGGGGAACCTAATGCAAAGAAAATTCCATTTCTCCTCATGCTAAGAGGAACTCCTGTAATTAGGACAGGCCTTCCCCATCCCCTGGCTGGAAGGCACAGGAGGGGAGTGTTGAAAGATGCATCCTGAGACAGACTGAGCTGCTTAGCACTAGCTGTTGGAGGGGCACTCTTTGTCATGTAATGACTCTGATACTGCTACCAGCTCTCACAGATTTTCGGGCTGTTTGTCACTTAATCAGAAACCAATGCCCCTACTGCAATGTTATTTGTTGCATTAATGCCTTGAGTACTACTATGAGTGATGCAAGGCTGGGCCCCTTTCACAATATTTCAAAAAGCTGTAGCAAATTCTAATCCCCAGGACTGATGGTTCACTCCCATTGCACTGAAGGAGAATTTTATTTTTTGTGTCAATAGGAGCTTCAGCATATCTTCCAGTGGCAACCCTTGCGTGTCCTCTGTAGTACAAAACTCAGGTAGGAAAGCATTGTCTGAAATGTGATCTCAGTAAGATAGGCCAAACCTGCCATGAGAAATAAAGGAATCAGTGGTCATGCTAGGATAAAACAACCAGCTAAAGGGCAGGAGAAGAAACAGTAGGTATCTGAATATGAGTTTAACCCACTACCAGTACTTCTGCATTGACCATAAGCCAGTGAGGAGGTGTTCCATTAGCAAAGATTCAAACTTCACATATCACATTTTTCTAGGGTTAAAACAGACAAACAGGCAAACAAACAAAACAAAACAAAACAAACCCCAAGTTACTGAGGAGACATGATTCTTAAGGGCCAGTTTTCTGGATGGGGGTTGTAAAAACAAAATTTGTTATCAATCATTTTTATCACAGAAATCCAACGCTGGTCAATTGACTTCCTCCTTTCCTGTTCCTCATGAATGCAAACCAGATTTTTTAAAAACAGAGGCACACTGCTATTTAGGTACTTTGAAAACACCTGGTGGTGATAGGAAGCTTCTGTGTTAGTTAACCTATTTTACAGCTGGATTAATTCTAAGAAAAAAGTAATATCTTCCATAGCTTTTGTTGAACCCCTGAGGAGATGGGTAGAAGTGGAGAATATTATAATTAAATTGCCTCCTGTATTATCATCTGGATGTGCTTTCCAATAAAAGGCATGTGTCCTGAGTCCCCAGTTCTGCAGAGTGATGGTGCTGAAAGTTTCTTGGTCTGGGTTTCAGTCTTAAGTGGTCTGGAAATCTGTCCTGCCACGTATTGTAGCATCAGTGTAGTCTTGATATATCCAACCTTATGCATAGATAGGAAATAGGTCTGGATTTGAAAAAGCAAAAGGCAGTTCAGCTCACCCTATGTAAAACTATCACAGAGAAGAAGTGGCTCACTAAGGCCAGACTGTTTCAAATAGCCAAGCCTGGGGTTGATAAGTGTTAAGACCAAGCTATGAGCACTATCAACAGCTGACAGGTGTGAGAGTCCTCTGCATTACACAGCTTGGAGGTGTTTGGGTTGGGAGAGGCTGGGGTCTCCACATTCAGCTGTTCTCAATATTAACTGCTACTTCAATGGTGTATTGATACTGCTACAACAGAGGTTCATCACCAGATTCACATGCTTTGTGAAATGCTGGGATCCTACCAGGCTGCTCAGATCTGGTTTCATTCTACCAGGGCAGAACTGGCATAGGGAAGCCCTTGTAAAGCTTCACTCAGTTTATGATGTCAGGCTTAGCCTTTGTATCACCTCCAAGAAGAAGTTCAGGGCTACTACAGGTTATGTGAACTCTGCACCTGACAGCAGACAAAATAGAAAGGTATTTTGACAAGATGGGAGAAAATGTTGAACTGTTGACTTTGTCCAAGTGTCTTAATTGGGGCTCCATCTAGTCAGGAAGCAATGCCAAGTGGAAATTTCAGAAAAAAGGTCATGTACTTTATTTTTGAGGCATCTTGAGTATGCAACAACTCCCTCACATTATTTTTTGACCTGTTTAATTCTGAGGAAACTCTAAAGACACAGTGCTCTCAATTGAAGTAGAGCATACAGCTCCTGTGAGAAATCCTAGAACAACAGGGTAGCACACTGCATAGTAGAGGCACCATTTTACAGGTGTGTGTCTTCTTAGCATTGCAATATTTTAACCATGGAGTCATGGAGCAGCCAGCTACCTCAGGAGGTGATAGTGCTTAGATGCTGAGGTAGATAGGAAAGCTTGTCATACAGCCATGGTGATTGGGGAAGCTCTAAATCTAAAATCTCATGTTTGTCACCATCTCGTCTAATTTATCTTTCAATTGAGGGTTTTAACAATGTGATAAGTAATTAGACATAAATATGGAGGTTTTCTCCATCTGCTTATATTTGAAATCCACAGTTGGTCAAGCCTAGCACAATAGGTTTTACTCTCTGCTATGTGCAGTACAAGACATTTAGGCCCCTTGGGAGGTTTACAGGTGGAGGCAGTGTAATTGCCATAGCACTGATCCCCAGACCCCACTGTGCCCCTGCAGGGCACTAACAGCAGGACAAACCCAAGGCTTCCAGAGTGTTTTCTGGCAATGAAGAAGGAGCACCTCTGCTGTAGGAACACGTGGGAAGGTCTGGGTGGGGAAGATGTGCAGGGAAAGGGCTGCTGTGGGGTACAGCAATCCTAGCCAGGCAGGGCAGGATGCCAGCAGGACATCTGCCACCCCATCTTTCTTTGTTGCTGAAGGATTCACTGTCATCACCATTTATAAATTCTCTGCAGTTGTACCCAAAGCAATCCTGACCTGGAAGAGAAGAATATTTTTCTTTCCTTAGTTGAATGTCCCATTAAATTAACCAGACTAGAAAGACAGGTTTATCCTAATGAATGCTGGCCTATAGTTCTCTCAGAGAAATGATAAGTATATGCAAAGACATATACTTAAGGTCACCTTATAAAAACACTTAGATTTGCATTTTCAGCTAGTGTTAATGTTCAAAAATTTTAAAAACTGCTGATGTTTGAGAGGTTTGGTGTTTTTTGTGGCAGGGACACAGCTGAATGCTTTTATTCAGAAAGAAGCAAAGTTTGTCAGAATATACTGCATGCTTATACAACAATCCGGCCTGTTCAGATGACACATCTGTTTTTTCAGACACTGGCAGAAATGCCATCATAACAGCAATATTTTGTTCCCAGAATCACTAGAAAATGAAAAGAAAAAAAAATCAAATCAAAAACCCAACTAAGCTAGTCACTGTCTCCACCTGGAGGCAAAAGGCTGTCTGAAATAACCAGTTCATCCCATGCAGAACAGACCATGTAGTCAACAGCAAATTCAAAATATTTGCCAAAAGCCCCTAAAAAGCCAAGTATTGTCAGTTTCAGGTGCAGTCTCAGGGCTTATTTTTTCAGAAACATGAATGTAAGAAGAGCACTACTGATATTTAAATAGCAAGGGTTAACTTCTAATTGCTCTGAAGTATCTCTGATTTCCAAAGACTGTAGTAGGAATATGGTATCTGTATTCCCCAAGAAGCTCTTTCCTTGTTGATGACAAAATCTTCCTCTATTTCTTTCCTTAACAGTTTTTTTTCCTCTCTTTTTTAGTCCACAGGATCATGCAAGAGATCTTTATCACTTCACATCAGGGCACAGCTAGCCTGAAGTGAGCTTCAGCCTGAGGTGCCAGGAGCATGTGCCAAGTTACTGCTTACTGATGCTGTGGACCAGAAGTCCCCCACCAAAGAAAAGCATCACTAAGATCACAGATTAATGCTAAATGCTTATTTGGCACCAGGTCATGTTTCTCTGTGTGGAAGAGGGTGGCTGGGGTTCTGTTTGAAGTGGTCCAATATGGGCAGAGGGAGATCCCTTCTCAGTCAGTCAGAACAGCAGTTGCTGGAGAGAATCAGGTGAAATAAAATGTGCCAAAACTCCCAACCTGACAACTATGAAATACATCCTCCTACAATTCAAAGTGTGACCCAAGCCTCTCTGATACCACTGGGCAGAGCAGATGGTGAGGCAGAGCCCTTCTACCAGACATGAACATTGTGGAAACAGCCAATAAATTCAGAAGAGAGTTAGATCAGTACTTGCCTGAACTGGAGTTTTTCTGGAAACAGCTCAGAAAAAGATTAATCTGATTCTCAGGAAGTCAGGAAGACATGCTGTCCCTAAGGAGATGTCACATGCTGCAGTGCTTTCTCTGCCCCCTCAGAGGGCCCGGGAGCCTCACCAGCAGCCACAGGGAAGACTGTATTCTCAAATGTAATATGAAACTTGCCTTGGTTTGTTTTTTATCTCTGTGCTATCTAGGAGTTGGTTTGTCTTTTCCATTTGCCTGTGTTGAACATTACAGGGAGGAAACTGGGAAGACAATGGAACACAACAGAGACAGAGGTTACAGAAAATTGTAATCTCTCAGGAGGAACTCTACTGTGCAAAAGCGTGTGAAACTAGTGAATTTTAGCCAGCAGTTTCAAAGAGAAAAAAACAGAATGACAGAGGTTGTCATACTGTTTTTGAAATGCTGAGAGTCAGGGAGGGCTGGTCATATCTCTGGAGGAACCGCTGTGCAAACAAGAGGCTTGGTCTCACAGAGGTGCACTGGTGTGCATTGGCTGGGTAGCCTGGAACTGCAGGAGGAACTGCAGTGTGTCACAGCCTGGGATGTAGCTCTGTGCACAGCCCCATTCTGTGATCAAACAGTGAGTCTTGGTCATCCTCTACCTGCCAGCCACTTAACCATACCTCAGATTCCCACTCTACGTGCGTGCATCTCGTGGCTTTCAGCCCCACTGAGAGGTTGGGATGGGGCTTCCAGGGCTGTGAACACTGGCTGTGCAAGCTACTATGGGTGTTATCTAGATGTCTCCACTGTCAATTGGAGATGAACATTAGAATAGAGGTAAGATAAAGCTGAGATAGTACCTCAAAAAATCCCTGCATCAGGAAGGATCTGTATACTCAGCCCCATCTCAGAGGGTCAGCAGGCTGGACATAGACATGCTGACCCAGAAGTTTCACCATGGGGGTGTTCCACTGCTGTCATGAAGACAGTATCTGAGGCTGTGTTCAGCATTTCAGTGCGAGGAAAGCCCAGGTCCATTTTGGTCTTTGTGGTTCACAGGGAGTAATGTGATGTGTGTTATGCCAAAGGATGCCCAATACGATGAGCATTTGGATGAGAGCTACACTTTGAAATGGCTGTGATGGGTTCACTCCCACCTGCCAGGATTGCTCCAGGAAAAGGAAAAATTCAGTGTTTACTAAGAGTGCAGCTGCCTAAGGAGCTCTGTGCTGCCTTCTGGACATCATGTTACATGTGTCCAGCCATGGCTGCCACACACAGACACCACCAACAGTCCTGCCCCAAGGTAGTGCCTACACCTCGCCTCTCTCCAGACCAGGAGCTGCAGGAGCTTCAAACTGCTGCAGCTGAGCTGTATCTGTGCAAGGTAGCAAAACTTAACGTCAGTGGCAAACACCCCATCACTTGTCATGTCTTGCAAATGAAGCAGGACAGTATTTGGATGACAGTCTTCCAAGGGTGACGTACGTGCAGCCACCTGTGATGGCGCTGGCTGACTAAGCTAAGTCAGCTTTAAAAGAACATAGCTGGAGTGTGCTGCAAGCAGTGCTGTTTTTGACATGAGGCACTAAAGAGAAGTCCTCACTGCTTACTGCTATTCCCATTTCAGGAGTGCCTTTGTGTAGGAGTGAGTGTCTAGTAAGGCTTTTGCATCAGGATGCTAGCTTGGATTTGCTGGATTGATTCCAATTCAGGCAGTTACCATCCATCTCTGCAAATTTTCCATGCTGTTTCAGTTGGCTACAGAATGATTTTTCATTTCATGTTCAAATCTGACTTTAATAGTTACTTCATACACTTGAACAATTCCTTTATTTCATACTCAGTGGTGGGTGGAAGGATGTTAAGTAGCATATACTTGGATCCACTTCAGTGGAAGCTATTACCATCACTACTAGGGTTGCAATGATGAATAAATTCATGCCAAAGGGAGCAAATCAGTAAAACTGAAGAATATTTCATTGCAAAACCTACTGTGGGGCTTAGACTACCCTACTCAATATACCAGCAGATCATGACAGAAATTTATAGTAACTCCAACACTTTACTAAGTGTTCAGTTCTTAAAAAGGTTATTTGTGCTTACACTAACCCTAGGAAATTATATCTCTCTTCACTGAAAACAAGCTCAGTCTCTGCAAGAGTGGCCAAACTCCATCCTAGATGCCTGCGGTTACACTGACACCCCAAGAGAACTGATTCCTTGGCTACTCAAGTTCCCTCACTTCCCAAATAAACTTTTTTATTCTCTTATATTCCAGTTGCTGAAATTATTTTGTCACCTCCGCTCAAAACTGCATTTATCCTTTTCCTCCCACTTTTCACAACTGTCGGGATCAGCTCAGTGTGCAATGAAGATTCCTGAGATCTGATGTCATTTTGCTTGGCATATGTTACACACTCAAATAAGCTGTTGTGGTGAATAATGTACCATATGTATACCTCCCAGTTCTCCCAGCATTGTGAAGACTTAGCAGTGCTTGAATTGTGTATCACTTAAACCAGGATTTTGTTACATAGAGCTTCCCAGTCTGGTGTTACCAATGGAAACAAAATCCTCATCCTACCCTCTCTTCTCTGCTCTGCATATCAAACCCCAAAAAAGGTCTGGGAAAAGACTATTCTTTTGAAGACCTGATCTTTTGAAGATACTGTGGGGAACATTGTGGGGATGCTGTGTGCCAGAGACTGAGATTCTGCAGACCATGAGTTCAAGCCTGGGAGAAAGACAGTGATCCAGAATGTCCAGACCAGGCAGAGTGGTACCACGCTGTTATTGCTCTAGCTGCAGGCCATGCCCAGGTCTTTGAAAAGACCCAGCAGGGAATGGTCCCCACCTGGAGACAACACAGCAGGCAGACACTCCACTAAAGGACCCCTTCCTCCTTTTTCCAAGAACCTGGGCATCCTGTTACAGAGCCTCCCCTCAGCAAGCCCTGAGCATGACTTCCTTGCCCTTGTCACAGCCTGCTCCCATTATCACCACCCTGATTTGATTTAAAAATCCCCAGCAGACATGGGCACGCACAGGCAATGGGAGAGAAATCATGGCACTGCTCATGCCAAGCCAGACATGCACTGGAGCACTGGACTCCTTTTCTGCCTTCTGAAAGAGCTGTACAGCAAGCAGACCCAGGATGCTTCTGCAGGCAAGGGGTGCAAGTGGTGCCACAACACACCAAGTTTCTGCTCAGATGGAGCCTTCATTTTAACTGATGCAGTCTCAAAAATATTCCACTTTCTGAGAAACTTCCATAATGCCCTTTCTTGGAGGAACACAGTAATTAGTCCACATAAAGCAGAGCTGTCCAACTGGTGCCCACGAACAGAAGCATCAGCTCTAATGAACCACATTTTTTTTTCAGCTCTATTACGTTCTGCATGCCTGTTACTGGCATCACGTGTCTAAGTGATTCAAATTTAAAGACTTTTAAGCTATTATAGGGAACTGGAGTCTGACCACTATTGTAATATCTGATTCACAGTTAGCAATACATTCTGTTTTTCCTGGATCCCATTCACACCCTGTGAAAATATCAGGAACAGATGGTTTACTATCCAAATTTTATAAGTGGTTCAAAGAGGACTAGGCACCCCTGTATGCTACAAACATGATCATCTCCCACTAGCCACAGCCAACTGTGTCAATTAGGTTAGCAGTAAGTATGGAGAGAAAAGCCTAAGGCAGTACAGTTCTGTGAACATACTGTGCAACATTGTCTTGCACAGTATTTAAGAGTACAGCTAGAGAGCTGACACAAATGAGACTTCCATATCTAGAGAAGAGACTTTAACATTCATGCTGGGTTATTCATCAGTACCACTGGCTAGCAAAATAAATCTCTAGTGTCATTTTACCTTGCAGGTGTGAAAGGCTCTTACAGAAGTTTTCGGTGAGGAGTACCGTATCTGGAGTGCATTTTTTTGTTGATGCTGATTTTTTAAAACAGAGGCAAAAGTAATGGGAAGGTTTTACTTGCTTAATGGTCTTTGGGCAACTGATAAGGTACCTTTGGATGTCTTGCTTTTGTCCAACGAGAGTTAAACATTATATATCTGCTCTTTCTTTCGAGCCAGACAGTATGAGAGAGATTCTAAAGATTCGCAAAGCTCAAATTGATACAGAAAATTAAGACTCCATCTTCTATAATTACATATGAAGTGCAAATCAACAAGAAGATCTGGTTTTGTTTTATGATTTCTATGTATGTTTGATTTCTAGCTGTATTTTTTAAGTTCATCAAGAGCTGCACTTCAGCAGACATCAACAATCAAAAGAAGATGCAGTTGAATAGTTTTCTTTCTTGCTTATCTAAAGTGAAAAGTCTAATGAGTACAGCAAACTCCTTCTTTCAGGTGAAATATTTCCATAGCTTCCTCTTGATATCTGGAAATATGAAAAGCTGTTACAATCAGCATAATGACTTATTTAATAGCTCAAACAGATCTGCTCAGAAATCACTACAACTCATGAAATATAAGGAATAGATTCTGTTCCATTAGTCTGTAGGAATAGTGGCTTGGAGGAAAAGATTTCATGTCAAATAAATGCTATTAGCTAAGAGTATCCATGATATCTGAAGCTTATATGGCCGGAAAATGAAGTTTAAATTTGGAATTTGGAGACAAGTAATGTGATGTGATCTAGGTTGCAAACAGGATTTGTTACACAACATTTACACTGCATTTTTAAACTAAGTCACAGGTGTTAGTAGCTATAAAATATCCTCTGTAGGGTTAATGATTCAAGAGTAAAAGCCTTTTTTCAGAGTCAGAATTGAAATAGTGACACTCTTTTACTTTAAGGACACTAAGCCCAGGACTTGATCAGTTGACTTCATTTACATGTAATACATCTTAGTTTAATATGCATTGAATTTTAATATGACAGAGAACTTGACTTCTGGAATCTGAAGAGAATTGAAGTGCATTTGTACTATGACAGCCAGCATTTCACTTCCTGGAAAAATCTGCAATCACTCAAGGTCTGCTGAGAATTGAGACTAATTGTGGTGACAAGGCATCATCTAGTTTGGCACTTCCACAGCAACTAAAGTTTCTGCTCTTCTTTCTAGAGATCTAAAGACTTTAAAATACCTTTTGGAAAAATCCACAGGTCTGCCTCTTATGTTTGATTCCTCAGGTCAGTGAAGAAAGAAGTTTGGAAAGGAAGGAAAATAAAATTCATTCATGCCTTAACACCACTAATGTTGTTCAAAGAAATTCAAAGCGTGAGTATTAAATCATTAGGAACAAGATATAAAGCTTCTACCAAGAAATAATGCTTGTCTTTTTATTTTTTTACTGTATCATTTTGTCAAAAGCTCCAGGAAATTTTCATTCTTAAATGTTCTGGGGTGAAAAATTACTGGTTCTCAACAAAAAGAGAACACATGATTTAGAATATTGACCTGCTTGCTCTTTTGAGGAATCAACCAAAATTTCACTCTCCTTTCTGGTACTGTGAGTACCTTTGTCTTGTACCAATGCACTTGTAAAAGAATGCATTGTTAGCCCAAGGTGTTATAGAATACCTTGGCAAAATCAGGCTGTGGGACTACAGACTGCTCTAAGTGATGAACACACTAACAGGTTCCCATGCAGGATCCTTTCTTTATATTTCTGGACATGTTGCTTGCTGCTCCAAGTCTTTCTTTGGCTCCCAGCTCTCAGTATGGTACCCCCCTTCAGCTCTTCTCTTGTGACTTCTGAGGAGTAATACTCTGAGCTGTAAAAAGTTCTTTGCTTTCACTTTTGATAGATGGATAAAGTGATCCCATCAGCAGCTGTGGTTTCCAAGGGCACCTTGGGGGTGAGTCTCAAGACACAATGCAGCTGCACATCAGGCTGGGATATACTGGAGCTCTAAAGACTCTCTGTCTTCCTTCAGGGTACAAGTGCATGAGTGAGGAGATACAAAAACACAATAAGAAACAATTTAGGTGAGTCCTAAATGCATACTGATTTTTAAGAACAGAATTTTAAGTTTCAGGCAACCAAAAATAATATTGCCCTTTTAAAAAAGCTTTCCTAAAGGTTTGCCCCAATCAGTAATTGTGTTTTATGACTTAAACAAGAGAAATGCATACATGTCTTTGCCAAAGTGCTTAATTCACTATATCCTCATTCATATAGCACAGGAGGTCCTAGAAACCATATCCTGTTTTCCTTCCAAAAGGCAACATTCTTCCGACATCCATGTACCTGAAGTTACCAATTCAGCTAGTGAATAATTGGGAAGGTCCTGGAAAAGGATGAAGAGGAGAGGAGTACAAGCTATACAAGTCATTGTGTCAGGTCAAGCCATCTCATCTGTTCAGTGTTGGTGCTTGACCTCTGAAAACACTGGAAGCTCCTGCAAAAATGTACCAGAATAAACTGATTTTGTAAAAGCATGGAGAGGGAAAAGTGGGGTACGTTAATAAATCTGCCATCAAATGTAGTCAGAAGAAGTAGGCAATCTAAATTCACCTATATCAACTTAAAATGAGTGTATATCAGTTCTTTCCAGGGTGTGTCAGCTTCATATAAAGAATTTCCCAACTTTTTTGTAGGGATTATCACAAATCAAGCTACAGGAAGATATCTGGCAAAACCTACAGCTAAAGGAAATGTTACTAAAGTTGAAAACACACAGAAGAGTTATTTAAACCCCAGGCCATATTAAACTGACTGAAAAATAATGAAAAGGATATTATTATTCAGAACTAGCAGCTAATTGCTTGATGAAAATCAGATGGTTTACATACTGTGGTAATTTCTGAGAGCATAGCCTATTTTATTTTGTTCAAATGGCCTTTGGAAGAAAAGTGGTCTGGTTTTGTTCTGTACTGGCCCATTTATGGCAATATGCTATTTCAATAATAGCTCTAACAGATCAGCAGATGCAGCGAAGCAATGCAGGCTCTAAGGCTGTCAAAAACCTTTCAAATAGCCTGACAATTCAGGGAGCAGATGTCATTCTGGCTCTTACCGTCTCTTACTCCAAGAATGCAATTTGTGATTCAGGAAGTAAGATACTCCCTCTATGACAGTGGACAATTTTCTTAATGGTGAACAAAGAACCTCTCAAAACTGATTTTTCTTTATGTCAGACTTTGCCAGGCACAAGAAAATAACAGAACACATTAATTCTGTGCACCAGAAATGTGAATTAAAAACTCAAGAGTGGAAAATGCAGTGTTATGCAGATCAGGGCAGGACTTTTCTACGTGCCTTTACTGTGAAGGAGGTAAGGAAATTTTCCTTTACTCTGCCAGATAAAACAGCAACCTCATGCTCTGCAAAGATTTTCCAGACTACAAATCACTTTAGAAACTTGGCCAGTATTTGAACCAGCTCCAGAAACCAGCCCCTTGTATTTCTCAGGAACACCCACCTCTCCTGCAACCGGATGAGTCAGACAGCATCCAGGAGCTTCGTTCCAGGAATCTGGCCCACTCAGAAACCCAGGAAAGAAGCACTGTGAGCTGACATTTTCTTGATAAAAGGGAAAGCACAGTGAACAAACACTCTGGACAAAGTCTACCCTGAACATTGAACAAAAGGCCCTAAAATTGCCACGGTCTCCTCTTCAACTGTTTTCCTTAATGAATTGTACTGGTTAGTGAAAGAGACATCTGCCCCCACTCTTCTACCATTAATATCACAGCTTACCCCATTTAAGCCGTGCATCAGGCTTGTTTTAGAGTCAATCCTTGTCACAGCTATGGATGAATTTCTGATATCCCAAGACAAAGCATACATATTTATTTGTCTTGTCTACTGGTACTGACTGGTTATTAAATCCCAGGGCAAAAGCTGTAACAACAGGAATGGTAACATCCTAACATGTGTTGGAACTTCCCAAACTAAACACCCTGAGCAACTACATGGACAGCTGGCAGCTTCAGGTTCAGTCTTCCTCCATCTGGTGGGACTGCAGGAGAGCAAATTGGCACAGTGCCAGTGTCAAGATACACCAAAGTAAGTTAGGAAGCTTCTACCCCAAACTGAGATAAGCATACCTAAGTGTGACCTGAGGCTGACCCTAGAGAAAGCTGAGCTGGTAATCTGAGGAAAAATGTGGGTAGTGCCCACTGTCTTTCACTGGGGGACTCTCATTTCAGCTGTCCTAGTTCTCTTTAGAGTTTCTGGTGGAACTTGGTATCTACTGGTCAGGGCTGCCCAGAGCCCTTGGGGATTGCTGTCATGACTGCCCATTGCTGGAGGCAGTATCTAGCAGATAGGGTGCCTTCCACAAAATATCTTTCAGGAGAAAATAAATAAGTATTCCACCTCCTTCAGTAATTTTGAGCATGTCACTCCGTTGCTATGTTCTTTGCACTAGGTGCCACCAATTGCCAACACCATTTCAACACTTTGTCTTCCCTCTGTGAAGAGAGATACCTGGCTCAGCTAAAAGAAGGATACCAGATAAAAAGAATAATTCTTGTGTGCAGCTAAGAAAGCAAATAGAACAGATGGGAAACTGCCTTCTTACCCCATGGAAGCCAAGGGGATTTCTGAGTTTTTCATATCCTGCACCAAGGAAACAGGACCTTTCAGGGATTTTTGTGAAAAATAAGGTACCTCTGCCCACTTCAGAGAAGCAACAAATCCACGGTCTCAGACACTTGCCAAGAGCTGTGGAGCAGCCAAAATGAGTTATCACTTTCCTTAATTGAGAGTAGAGAGCTGAAATCCCTTTCCCACGTAATCACAGAGTATCAGCTATTCCAGGAGAATTTGTGCCTGCTCTGTATCCATCAGTTCCCTTCCCTCCTCTCCAAATTTCTATCTGGGTATGAGCAATCCTTCCTGTCCAAACCATTACATTTCTTGATAGAACATGTGAAAAACTAGTTTTTCCAGCAGCAGTTTCAGCAGGACATGTCTCACTGGCCATGGAGATGCTGTAGCCCTTCCTCGTGTCATGGCTGCTGCTGAGCAACTGTGCGTTGGTCTAGCGTGGCTTGATTTTCGGTGGGAAGAAGCCAGCCATGGAAGTGATTTTTTCTGTGAGCAGATGCTAGAAGCTTCCTCTGTGCCTGGCAAAGCCAATCCTTGGCTGGCTCTGAGAACAGACATGCTGCTAAGCCAATTAGAGAAGTTTGTAACGCCTCTGTGATGACATATTTAGAAGGAAATCCAAACTGTGTGCGGTTCTTCCGAGGGGTGGGGAGGCATGCAGCCGGGGCCATCCTGGCACTGCCAGCACCCCTGTGGCCAGTACGACCATGTGGCCAGCGAGCTGTCCTGCCTTAGCCAGACACGCTGCGGGCAGAAGGGAGCGGCAGCAGCTTCTCCTCTTCTGTGCCCTGCAGGGGGAGATGCAGAATGGGTGCTGGCCCACTGAGGCTGCAGGGCCACATGGCAGGAACACGGTGAGCCATTCCTCAGTGTGGACCTGGACAAGATCGGCCTTTCAGCGCTGCAAAACCATATAAGAACTTTTCAATGGCAGAACTTTTGCCTGTGGACAACAATTTTCTCCTGAGTCAGAGAATGGGAAAAGTTGAAGACCTGTGAGGAGAGCTAACATGGCAGCACTGAAGTCTGTAAAGAAAGAGGAAGTGCTCCAAGCACCAGAGTCAAAATTTTCTTCTGCAAACTGTGGTAAAGGACTGTAGTAAAGTAAGCTGTCCTCTTGCAGCTCATTGGGTCCACAAGAGATACACAGAGGTCCACTCGCACGACAGTGAGTGGATGCCAAAGGGGGCTATAGAAAACCTGCACTCACAGGGATGAGTGACTCATGGGCAGCAGTTTTGGGAAGCTGGTTTTGCCCATGAGAAGGACTCACATTTGCAGATTGGGCTGGGCTGCTGCTCACCAGAAGAGAACCAGGTTGGTGAAGTTCACAGAGAACTGTGACCCCACAGTACAACAGAACATTTTCGGGTTTTTTTCCCTTTTCTCCTGAATGAACAGAAGAAAATTAGAAGTGATGAACTGACTAAAAAAATCCCATGTTTTATCTCTCTGTGTTGTCAGCGTGAAAGATGGAGGGTTTGGGAAGAAAAAGTGGTCTAGAAGTTTATTTTAGTTTCTCGTTACCCTCTTTTAAATCTGTTAATAATGATTTTTTTTCTTTATACCTTTTAAATATAAGTCTGTTATGCCCTCCTAGTCCTTACCTCAGCCCATGAGGTAATATGCATATTTAGAATCAGTAAAAACATTCACTGTCTTATCCCGGTATAACTCACAGGCTCTGATAAGCACATACAGCTCAGCTGACTGGGCTGACCATGGGGGCGGTAACCTCCCCCCTTCCTTTAATTTTTCCCATTCACAATAGAGTATCCTGTAAAACGCTTCCCGTTTATCACCCTTGACGACCCATCAATAAACACATTCTCTCCCTCAGGCCAGGGAGTATCTCTCAAATCTTCCCTAGCTCTAGTCTGGAGATCTATAACCTGGATACAATCATGGCTTTCCTCCTGTCTCCTCCTTTCTTCGGGGCCATTCAAACAGGAGGCTGGATTAAAATTTTCTCCATTTTAAAATTCTATATCCTCCTATTCCATTAATCTTGTTTAAACAAGATTCATACTGTAATAATCAAGCACTCGTCATCCACTTCGATGGTCTCTCAGTTAACAAAGCTTTAATCTGGTGTGAAACCTTTACGATCAGATACCCTCCCCTTGTAAGCTTTCGTGCCTCAGCAACCATCAGAGCTGTGGCTGCACAGTTCTGCAGACAATGGGGCCAGCCTCTGGCCACCGGGTCTAAAAATTTAGAAAAATAGGCAACAGGTCTTTGTGTCCCTCCATGCTCTTGTACCAAAATTCCTTTAGCATGTCCCAGTTTAACATCCACATGTAGTTGAAATTCTTTTTCTGCATCTGGAAGAGCTAAGACCAACCAATCCATCCCTTAATTTTCCAAAGCACTGCTTCACCTCTGGTGTCCACATTACAAAACCAGGACCGGTCTGGGTTAAAAAACTACAGAAAGGTCTAGCCATAACAGAAAAATTCTCGATCCAAGCTCCGCAGTACCCCACCAACCCCAAAAACCGCTGTAACTCCTTGTTAGCCTGGGGCAATGGTATTTGCAAAATCCCTTTTATTCTTTCTGGATCAATACACCGTAATTCCTCAGTCAGAATGTGTCCCAAATATTTGACTCTTCACTAACTGCTCTTTCCTTTCAGACACTCTTTGAATAACCACAGATCTTTTTGACAATTTTCCCCCCTAGGTATAAAATTTAAGGTGGATCGGGAGGCCCCTGGGTCTACCAGAAAACACACCTCCTCTCAATCCGGACCCACCTTAAAAGTTATTAAGGGCTCCTGAATGGTGGGTCCTTGAGATAATAGGAGCTCCTGACACCCCTAATAATCCAGTTTCATTATCCTCTGGACTTCCTCCTCCTGAGGGTCCAGCTGTTTCTGCGGACACTCATTTTTCCAATGCACTTTTACCCAGCAGATAGCACACCGGTTCCTCCCCTGCCGCGGTTTGGGTTGGCTATCCCCTGCCGAAGAGGGAATGCCTCTGCCACTTCCCTGTGGCCGACCCCATCCCATCTGTCCCGGGGGACCCCTTCGACTCTGTGTTTTATTCCTCCGGGGCTGCAAAAACTCTGCCATCCTCTTTGCCTTAGCCTTTGCCTTTTCCTCATCCCTTCTTACATATATCTGCTGTGTTTTTCTAACCAATTCCTCCAAAGGCTTATTTTGCTGCTCTTCATCTTTTTGTACTTCTTTCCTTATACCAGGCCAAGCCTTAGTAACAAATTGCACTTTCAGCAATGTGTCAAAGGCTGGTCCTTCAGGATCCATCTCCCCATGCTTCCTCAAGGCATCCCTAATCTTCCCCAACCAATGAGATGGACTTTCCTGTTTCGCCTGTTCTAACGACATAGCCTTAGCTACGTTGTTAGTTTTGGGAGCAGCTGACTTGATTGCGCTGATCAGATAAGCACGGTAACCACGGAGGTGAGCCAGACTAGCCTGGCCACCTGGGCCCCACTGGGGATCGCCCGGGGGACGGCACCATCCACCGTAGGTGCGTTGGGTATACCCCCCCGCTGCCCATGGACACCCATCCCCTCACAGCTGCCGAGCCCCCTGCAAAACCATTCGTCTCTCCGATGATCTAAACAAAACTCCCAAAAGAAAATGCCAATCCTTCCATGTATAATCCGCATTTTCCAAATATTCCTTTATTTTTGCTCTCCTTCTCTTTATCACACACCGTATACCAGAGCCTGTACCAGAGCCTCTGCCTGTCCTGTCACAGTCCAAACACAGCTCCTCCCCCACGGGTGCTCCCAGCGAGCACAGCCGGCACCATCGCAGGCGGCTGGGCGTCCCGAGCCTCACAGGGGCCAGCGGACACTGCCGGCCCTGCTCAGGGGTGGCGTGGTCAGGCACAGCCCAGCACTGAGCCCAGGCAGCCCCACAGCCCGCAGCCTGTGCTCCCGGTCCCGCACATCCGTGCCCGGCCCTGCCGCTCATTGCCTCACCCATATCTATCACACATTCCCTTCAATTCTGTTCCAATGCATAAACACTCTCCATCCACCTGCCTCTGTCAAGACCCTCTCTCGACTCTCATTTTTTGCCCCTCAGGGCATGGACTATCGAGACCCCTTCTCGATTTCCCTTATTGCCCCCCCAGGGCATTTATATAACATGGCCTTATAAGCCCCTTTGACAACTTATACTCTGGCCACACAAAATAACAATATTTTACTATAATTTTCATAGTTATCTCTGGGTAAATATACAATTTGTCTCAGTACCTCAGCACTCTCCCCAAGGGACTCTCCAGGGGCTCTTTCCCGGCTTCACCCTTCCAACCCTCCATGGGTGTCCTGTTTCACCTGTGCAACCAACTCTCCATGGCTGCCCTCCCAGGTGTACCTGTTCTACCCTCCATGGGCTCCCCGTTCACCTGTGCACCCTCCATGTGTGCCCACCCAGGTGTACCTGTGCTGCCCTCCATGGGCGCTCTCGCAGGTTTGCTCTCCAAGGATCCCACTTTACTCACCGGTGAGATTTTCAGTGGTCCTTCCCTGTGGACTCTTCACGGACCCCCCTGGTCCACCACACGTCTCTCCTGGACAGTCTCGGGAACCCAATCGATCACCCAGTGCCAGCCGGCACCCAGGGGAGCTGATCACTGGGTGAGGTGCACCTTCAGCTCAACCACTGCCTGCCGCCCAGGACAGTGGAAATATCCCGGAGGAGCCCCCAAATTTGTAAGGAAAATTAATCCACAAACACCAGAGGTTTATGTCCAAAAAGGAGACAGAGGAATCCTTTTTGCTTTATTCTAATAAAGGGAGAGGCCACAGGGCATTCCCCTGGGATCTCTCAAACTTTTGGAGAACACAGCCTCCATTTTTATCCTATTATCCTGGCCACTTTTCCCTCTCTCTTTCCCCATTAGCTGAGGTACTTGAGAGGCACAGACTTCCCAGAACGCCTGACACTTGACATTCCCCTCTAATGTATAACCCTTCCTTTCAATTTTTAATTCTTATAGAATTCATAGTTTCCCCCCCGTTGATTCTTTCCTCTTCTGTTACCCAATTGTTTCTTTTATCTCTAGGTGCTAACTTTATCTACCAACAGATCTACAACTTGTTTGTAAAGACAAATGTAACATTCCTCTCAGTGCTCTCCCTCTCTCACCTCTCTGTTCCTGAAAACTAAAACGGTGAGGTGTCTCTGCGAGTTGGCAGGCTGCCTAGCTGCCCTTGTCAAAACGGCTTGGTAAATTTGACCAGAGCAGTGAATGTTTACACAAGGATTACTTATACTTAATGAGCTGCTTAATACTCAAGGCATGTAATTTCTATGCACTGGGGGCGTAAATGAAGGACCACATTCTGAATTTTGATAAAAGTAAATCACCAACAGAACCCACATGCAACACTTGAACATATACAAATTTGGAATATTGACATCCATGATGAATAAAACCCATGTAATATAAAGATAAATTAACAAAAGGGAGGTGAACAGCACTGAGGAACATCCTTGTGCCATGGGCTGATTTACTGCAAGATCTTACTTGCTCTGGAACTACAGTGATTCCTGGTCTCAGCTGAACTTTTAATGAAACAGTAAACTTTGCTTGCTGGGTCCTGCACTGAGGCAGACTTACCTAGCAATTAAAATTTTATTTTTTTCTTTTTTATCGAACCTGCAGCAAGCCACTGTATTTCCCCCATGTTTTGCCCAGAAGAGCAGTATATTGTAACTCCTGGAGCAGTCTTTCAGTCCCAAATACCATGACAATCACCAAACTCTTACAAGAAGTCATTGAGGGTGAAAAGAGATGTTCCTGATGCCTCTCTCTTGATCACCTTTTCTTTCCTTCTCTTTCCTAGGTTCTCATTCCAATATGATCTGCTATCTTTAGGGAGCTGGTAACTATTCCTGGGACCTTTGCTCCTGGCACAAACAGCAAACCACCATGGCACAGGGAACCCTGGAATTAGTTTTTCCCTTCTTTGCTTTAACATGTCCTTGAGATGGTGCAAAAAACTCACCTGCCATCCTGGCAGCTACCTTTGATACAGAACTCAGCTCTAGAACAGGCTGCTCCTGGCCCTTACCTTTGCTGGGTAGGTCTTCATTGGGTGAGGAGGAGACCATAGAGTGGGGCTGGGGCTCTGCCCTGCTGCCCAGACCAGTACACAAGGCACTACAGGAGCATTAAGCCCCACATCACCATTACCCTGGCATGGCTGGGTCTCACACAGATGCAGAACAGCAGAGTTGCTGAGAGGCCTCCAGGCCAGATACCACATACCATATGCCTGGCAAGTGGCTGGGCATGGAGAACAGCTTCTCACCAAGAAACATGCCTATGATCAACTACTTAGGACAGCTTGTTGCCAACTGCACAGACCATCCAGATTTTTGAGCTACAGTATAGTTTGTCAAGCTAACATATAAAGCTGCTGTGCCTTTCTTCATGGGAAGAAAAAAAGAAAGAAAAGTACTATGAATGGTTCCTGCTGCAATGCCAAGAATCATACCAAGCAAAAGAAACCTGCTCAAGGGAGATTGCAAACCATTTTAACCAGGAATCAAATAGAGTGTTTTTTTCTTAATGGAGTGTTATGCTACATTAGCAAAAGTGATTTGACATCATGAATGTGTAAGTGTAAATAAAAGCCTAATATAACAGTAGTTTCAGAACAGGGAGGGGAAGGGGGGGAGAGAGGAGAAGGGGAGGGGAAAGGGAGAGGCAGACATTTTTAAAGCAGTCTTGGAAATGTTAAATAGAACATATTTGTGGCTATTAATTTGTAACATTCTTCATCTCATTTCTTCTGGAATATATATATTCTTCAACTAGGTGACACAGAAAAACACAAAATAGCCCTAAGGATTTCTACATACAGCCTTCACCAGAAAATTGCTGGGGAGCAGGGGCACTAAATTTGCAACCTGTCAAAATGGTCCACTCCACTTATGACTGGCAGCTGGATAATTTGCTTTCAAGGTAATATCTGCTTCTAGCCACCACCTTTCCAGGGAGAGGACAAGGAGGATGAGGCTCATCAGCTGCCGTGGTAGCAGCAAGGCCCTGGAAACCCAGTGCTATATCCCACGCTTGCACATAGTAGGCATGTGCACCAGAAGTGAACATGTGAACCTGAAGTATTTTAGAGATTGCAGAGTTGCAGAAGCTACAGCAGCCAGTGCTCTGCACAAGGAAGCAGGCTGCAAACAGTGGTTCCAAGGCCACACCACTGCTGCCCAGGTAGAAGGCTGCCTGACTCCTTGTGTTTCAGACCACCCACCAGCTCAGACAGTGAATGAAAAGCCAATTACCATGGCAGGTTTTCATCCATAACAGGTAGAGTTATGGCAGCCAGGGCTCCCCTTGCACCTAGCAGACACAGCCCATGTCCAGGACTCAATTCTTACGTACCTGCTCTAAGGAGACAAATCACACCTTAATCCCATCTTTCTCCCCTAGCCAGAGAAGCAGCTTTGACTACTTCAGATGCAGAGAGTTACTCAAATTGACCCCACTCTTCGAAAGCATTCATCTCCCAGTTTCAGAAGCCACGCACAAAAAATATACCCGTAAACTAATTGGCAGGCCTGGGTTACCAGGCCAGGGATGACACTGCTCACTTAAGGAGTTTGGGTTTGAATTCACCTAGGTTAGAAGGTAAAAAAAGTGTATGGCTATATGACCTCACTGGTTGCCTGGGATGGTATGCATGACTGCAGGCAATGTTTCTGTGATCTTCAGCCCTGTTGTCCTCTGCCATCAAGGGAATGAAATGAGCATTGGTTTATCAAAATTTCAGATCAGCCCAATCACATGGCCCAAAGCTCACATTTAGTAAGATCAGCAAATGTGTGCCTCCTCATTACCCCTTTCTCAAAAGAAGTTGTGTTGAAAGAAAGGAATGGTACTGAAGAAGTGTGATAAAAATTTAAAATATAATCTCATGGATATGCTCAGCTGCTTCAGTTTCCTGTCCTAGCAGTCAGAATTGTTTTGGGGTTATTTTTTGTTAATGGACTTTCCTATAAGAAAAAAAAAAGCCACTCAAAACCTCAATGTACATACCACAAAAAACTGTAACAAAATTCCAATAAAAATCCAGAATTTTAATGTTGGAATAACAACCCTTTTTACAAAGAGATTTTCTAGGTTGTGTGTATGTATTCACAAAAGCGACAAACTAAGGCAAATTCTCCATAGCCGTGTTTGTAAAAGAAAAGCTCTAGAAAGCTATGTGACTTGATCTCACATAAATCTTGTCAAGGTACAGGCAGTACAAATTTTAAAGATTTAAATTACTTTCGCATGTAACGGACTGTCCATTTATACAGTTATCATGAATATGAGCTAAATTAATTTCAAATCTCTGCAACAAATACTCTAATAAGAGCATGAAGCTTAAACAATATTTTAAAGTGCTCATTAGAAACCCAATATTTCAATTAAGACATGTTAAAGATGTTACATTCCTTATATATGAAGTCCAAAGGTAGAATATATACACAATCTACCATCTTGTCTTTACAAACAAGAAGGAATTTATCTATGCATCTCAAACATGACAAGTAGCCAAAGAGAAGCTGAAAGACTATTTCAATTTGGCCAGGAAAAAAAATAAACCCCCCACAGGACAGTTATCCCACACATACAGCTATCAGAATGGTGTACCCCAGCTACTGCCATTTGGCCAATCTCCTTGTCTAATTCTCTTTACACCTACTCATGAAGCATCTGCCAGTACTTTGCCAGTAAAAAATTACAGAATCTCTCTTGTAACAGAATTGTTTGGGTCTCTAGAACTGACAAGGCTTCTGTTAAATACCAAATATAACTGAACTGAAGAAATATGCCCTGCAATATACCACAGTTAGCAAAGAGAAAAGATCTCTGAACTACATAGACCATCATATAACAAAAACTTTGACAATTTTTAATTTTCAAATTAACTGTAGTGCTTGTTAAAAATAGGATTTAACTAATTAAGAGGCATTTGTGACACATTTAAAAGACTACATCAGCTTTCTTATAAAGCCCTAACCTAATAGATGCAGTACGTTTGCTAGTCAAGTCTTGTCTTGTCAGCAACTAATCAAATGTCTCCATCCACAACAAATTTTCTGTGATTTTGACTTAACAGTTTTGCAGCATGTGGTATTACTCTGTGCACAGGTTAAGCCTGTTTCACAAAAGGCTAATACGAGGTACTGTGAAATGTTAGCATTGTGCATCATTTTAATCCCCATAGCACACATGCTTTTCAATAATCCCCTTCAACGTTCAACATGACAAATTTTCAAAGATACAAACAACCATAAAACACATCCAAAGTTCATTAAAGCACAATAAAAATATTTACGTTCCTGTAATTTTTTTCATTTCTCAGCTGCCATGAATGGCAACATTCTGTTTTTTCAGACTTTGCAATTGGACTTTGTCCTTTTCAGACAAAGCGTCTACCCACTCATATACAGTAACATGATTACAGTAAAATCAAAACCACAAAATAAAATAATAGTGAACATTCCATAAGCAGATTTTTAACTTTAGGTAAACTTTTCTGCTAGGCTAAAGGCAAAAATATGCTGTACAATTCATGTTAACATCTGCAGCAATAAGCTTTGCTTAGCTTAGCTTAGCTTCAGCGTAGTGTGTGTTCAGACTGATCTATGCAATTTCTTAAAAGAACAGGTAGACAGAATATTGTAAAGCTCTACTTCTTCTCTACTTGTACCCATTAGCAGATCCTTCTCTTGCAAAACATTCATGTGAAAAAGAATTTACTGTGGCACTCAGCTGAGTTACAAAACACATGTGTATGGGCAACAAGAGATGTCAAGGTGATAAACGACTCATTGGGCTGCTTTCCTCTCCACCTGCAGCAAGCTTGAGCGTTGTGAGTTTCCGAGGCGGATGCTGAGGACTCTTACGAAGGTTGTCGTCCATCTGCAGAGAAACAATGAGAGCAGGATCTGGCAACAGCAGAATATAGATTATATGATTAGTCTTATTTTTTCAGGGCTGCCATCATTAATACTGGGTTGGTGTATGTTTACTGTCAGGACCAGCAACAACTGGTGATTTGGTTTCTTTCTACTCCCAAATATATGCTTGTGTTAGAGCTGCTAATCATGCCCTTACATATGGTGCATCAAATCCAGGGCATCTGGATACACTTCTGCTCAAGCTGTTCGGTCAAGATTACTGAAAGAAGCAACACCAATTCTAGGAGGTCAAATATTGTACAATAATCAAATGCCGTGAGAAGGCAGATCAAGAGTCAAACTGCTAAGATCAATGGATGCTTATGCATATTCAGCACCATGCAAGAATAAATCTTTTGAAATCAGAAATGTGCTGGAGATGCTGAGTGAATTTGTATTAGTTACACATTGCAAAAAGTACGTAATAAAGCACTTGTGATAAGACCTCTTTTAAAGACAGGATAAAATTCATCCCAGAATATAAACAATTTACATTTTCATAGGAAATCACTCTAATGCCCTGTGTGTAATGTGGTCTGAAGAAGTTTAGTTGGTACAGAATACAAGCACAGGGAAGATCTGCAGAGGCTGCATAGTCTATTCCATTTCTTAAAGACAGGATCAGATTTTCCTCAATCATGCCTGACAAATGTCTATGTAACCCATTGTTTAAAACTTCCACTCACACTTCAGTGCCAGAAAAAGCATCCTAAAAGTACCTAATGCTACAGTAGCTGATCGTAATTAATGATCTATTTCACACACTGATATTTTTCAGAAACAAATGCCTTCTACTCTTTCGTTAGAGTGTTCTATCTGCTTGAAAAGGCTAATTCTTCACAAGTATATTTCAGGTAAGTTGTATAGCTTTTGATAGGTGCTGAGTGACAGCCTTAGCAACAAAGAACATAAGAAAAATCAGTCAGATGTAGAACAAGCAGGACAAGAGTGACTGCCAGTTAGTTACTACAGCATGCAGCTGGGAGCAAGGAAAACTGGTGATCACTCTTAATTTCCAGGACCATTTCTGAGTTTTGACCAATACATTTTCCTCCTTCTTTGCTGAATGTACGCTTGCAGAAAGATACCACTCCTCTGTTGGTGTGAACACCTGCAAGACAATGTTCTTTTGGTTGTATTAAAAATACTTTTTTAGTGCAAGGCTTCATTAATTTCTCCTTTCAAATGAGGCAATATTCTTCCTGCCTCTCTACACAATGTATATCACTAGAAAAAAGGTAATTAAGTCCACTGTACAGTTGCAACTGCTATGCAAGGATATCTGTGAACAAGTAACCACAACAAAGCAGTAAAATCAAAGATACTGAAGCAAAAGTAACCTTTTCAATCAAGTTGGATTCCTTATTTACAAGCTGTGTGAGTTTCTGCAGATTAGCATCTGCTGTATCCTGTC
Source organism: Luscinia megarhynchos (assembly GCA_034336665.1). Lineage (NCBI taxonomy): Eukaryota > Metazoa > Chordata > Aves > Passeriformes > Muscicapidae > Luscinia > Luscinia megarhynchos. Next base: position 21,575,000 of record CM067592.1, on the reverse strand, counting down.
CAGATGGAGAATGGCCTGGAGAGTGAAGGTAGAAAGAGGAAGAGTGAAAACGCATTTACAGAAACTTTTAAAGTCTTAAAAAATAAACTCACATTGGAGAGGGACTTCATGCAGTATTTTTACACAAAGAAGAATTTAAGTGCAAAAGCCATTTCATGTGAGAAAATCAGGAGTACTGAGCGTGAACATGCCAATGCTTGATAGAATCTAAAACTGACTATTAACACTTGCTTTTACTTTTGAATCCTTTCAGCCCAACTTCAGAAGCTTCTTCACTTCCCCACAGAAAGTCTAGCATAAACTACATGAAATCTAATCCTCCTTGGTTCACAAATACAGATGACAAAAAGGAGAAAAGAAACACAACTTACCTGAGACAGTTAGCCTGAAGTAACAAGTTAAAATATCATCACAAAATCGACATAGATTGGGAAGCTGTTTCAAATGCTCTTGCAACTGTACCCTCGGGAAGCACACTTTATAAATTGGTGCAAGGAAACCAAATACGAAGGCATCCAAGGTGGTAGGACTAAAAAGAGTGACACAAGAAAACACTGAACTGACTTGAAATAAGAACTTTTAAGACTTCTACAAGCTAGTTTTCAGTGTATTTCAAGTACAACTCAGGACAAAATATAGTCAGCCCTTCTGTCATTCCACCTTTGCCTATCAATCTGGTAAATACTTTGTACCAACTAGCTGCTCCTTTCAGCACCTCTTAACTAGAGACATGCTGGCAAGCTGAAACAGTAATGTCAGCATTACAACACAGTCATGCTACTCCACACACTGATAAGCAAGACACTCTAAAACACCTTTCTGGAGCCACAGAAGACCCAGGACCAGCATCCTCCCTCATGGAGTGGTCCAACTTCTACAGCTAAAGAAGAGATCATGCTTTTTCAGGACCCATTGTCCCTGTGTTGCTGGCCCTATCAACTTCCTGATCTCCACATATACCACAGGAATAGTGTTCCTGGACCTACACCCTCCTACCATAAGGACAGTAGTAACACTGCAGCCTACAGCATTTTTTTCAACATACAAAGTCAGGAGGTGATATTCAGTGGCTAGAAAAATGCTCTCCAGTGCACCTCACATTTTCTTTGCAGCTGTGGGAAGCATTTCCCTCTGTGTGGAAAAAAGCAGGATAAGACAGACACCACATTGACTCAGTCTGACAATCTCATTTGTGCCCTGTTGCTCATTCAGATTTATCTGAAAAGCAGAGAGTGAGATATAAAACTATTGGGAAGAACTTTTAACATTCATTTTAACAGGTTAGAAAGGAGAAAAAAAAAAGGTTCAAGTGTTCACAGAGTGGTGTGGTAGCTTTTCTATCAGTCATTTACCAAAATAATTAAAAAAACAAAAATCACACTCACGTATCTCCAAAGAAAAACTGAGATGTTCCCAATCTCTTCGACAGGAGATTTAGGCACTCCTTGGCATCTCTGTATATCTGATGAGACACAAGACTGTCTAAGAGCCCTAGGTAGCCAGGCTGGTATGCACAGCACCATTCATCATTTGACTATGTGCTAGGCTGTTTCAGTTCTTGTCCTTGACAGAACCAATTTATCAATTCTTCTGCATAACACCTACCTGTGCTTCCACTTCCGTGAGACTATAGAGTGGAGGCCCTCCCTTGGTCAGCAAGATCCTGTTCAGCGCTTCCCTGGACATCTTTCCAGGCAGATACAAACTCAGTGGGAAGGCAATCTTTGAGGCAAACCACGGCTTTGTCACAGTGCAGTAATTTTCAGCCTCAATCCAGAAAGTGTGCAGCTGTATTATCAATATGAGGAAAAATGTAAGTGAAATTTGAATGGCATGAGTAGACACTCGTGACACTTGATATGCAAGACCTCTCTCAAAAAAGCAGAAGAACATGAAATTATTGTAATTTAAGGCTATCAGGCTCTGTAGAGGAATATACTAATCTCTGAGTGTGGAAGTATATAAGTAAAGCACTAGTTACCTTCCAAATAAAGAAAAACACACCAAAGATATTACAGAGATCTATATGCATCTGCACAAAATTACGTATTTACTATGTATATACAGATACATACACACACACACACTGTATACAGAAAATATATTATAAACAAAGTTGCAAACATACAGCAACAGGTTTGAACTTTATGGAATTTTATTTTGAAATTTTATATAAATCTTATAATGCAAGATATTACAAAATTATGAATTTGAAAGCAGGGTCAGCTGAAAAGGCTAGCTCATGGTACCATCTGGTCAGAGTATTTTTCCCTGTACAAACTGAAGTTAAAGTGATTCAAGTAACTCAGTGTCTGTGGGTCTTATAGCCCTAAAGTAATTACACTGTAATACTGTAATATACTGTAATACTGAAATGGTCATGTCTTATTTAGAACTGAAAAATTAAGCTAGTTATGGCATTTTAATTTATTAGAAGTTTTAACTCAACAGTTCAAAAGGCTTTCAGCTGTGTGTCTCACATCTTAAATATTTTTCAGGAAAGCAAATGACACAAAAACATGGCAACAATAAGGTGTTTTCAAGATACTGCTTCCCAAAGACCGACAAAAAAAAGACCCTAAGTGTCCTTTTAAAATGTCTTTCATAAATATATTATTATTATTACTTTGATACTCCACAAACACACAGTTATTTTCTTTTCAAAAGTTGCTAGGCATTGTTTCCAAAAAATAAACTAACAAAACAACTAGAATCCAGCCAGGGCTGTGGCTGAGAGACTGTAATGTCTTTCACACTGGGCATGTCTTATAGTATTCAATTTCAAGTATTCTGACCATTACAAAGTATTTATTAATACTTACCAGAGCAGGAAGCAGTTTCTCTTCAAGTAGTGCAACATATGCCAGTGTATCAGCTCCTTGTTTTGCAGACAAATCATAATCAGCATTGTATTTCTACAAAAAAAAAAAAAAAAATCTTATGCTGAACTTTCAAAAAACATCATCAATGAATTGCTTCAAACTTAATACATATCAAGGCAGTAAATATATATACAATTTTTGGAACAGAAAGCATGCACTCACTATGATTTTCCACCTTCAGGCCAATTCTGCCAAATCTTGATGCATCTTGCTTTTCCACTTTCCCATTTCTAGAGCTTTGGGCCCCCCTATTTCCAAAGTTATTTTTTCTCTACCCATTTGTTTCCAAGCAAATGTCCAGCAATACTCAGGGATGTAGCAAACCTCTGGTAAGTCCCCACTGTTATTTTTCAAGGAGCACCTGACACTTCAGCAGGTGTAAGCATTAAAAAAAACCAAAAACAAACATGCATTCCCATATTTTGCTTTTAATGAACATTCCACAAGCTAAGAAACTGGATGGTAGCAATGTCAGGGAACAAATATACAGCTAAACTAATGCAGTTACTCACTAGACTTTTAATTCATCTAATTTACATTATAAGGATTGAAAAATTTATGAGCAGAGTGAGTAGATTTGCTCCATTAATTTATAAAACAAAGGGCGAATGCTGACATTTGAACATCTGAAAATAAAGCATACAATTCTTATACTCTAACATAAAGAGTTTTTTTTTCTCCTAATATTATGGCACTTTTGTTATTCACATGAATACCAAGTTCAAATTCGAGCCAAATGAACCTGAAACTTCAGAAGAACTGTCTAAAATTTTATCCCAAATGTAGTTTTCAGATTCTGTTTTTCTCCCCGTGAAGATCTGAAGTTTCACTGACATGGTATTCATCAGATCATCTGACCAGACAGCATGTGCATTTCTGCAATGTAAATGCAGAATAGTGGGCTAGAGGACCACCTTAGGAATAAAAAGATGATGCCATGGTTTACTAGATATCTTTATACTTTATGAAAAGAAGAAATTGTACAGGTTTATTCTTTGTGTACAAAACATTAAGAGTCTGACAAAAGGCAAACAAGAGGCAATAACCTGGTGTGTGTCAAGAAACATCTGCCAACATTTTCATGTTACAAGCTATAGAAAAACTGCAGAGATTAAGAATTATGCTGTATGTATTATCTTTCAGAAAAAGAGCACTGGGAAATTACCCATTTAAACTATTAACATAAACTGTGATGTCCTAGGTCTGCAAAGTCAAAAAGACATTAAAAGTGTTATAATTATAAGCAGGGAGATCAGTAAGAAACTGCTCAATTAGGGACTGTATGTTGTCATTTTCAATTAAATTTCTTTCATGCTTATTTTTAAATCTTTCACACAATTAATGATCAAACTTTTATAGAGCAATTTCTTATCCACCATTTTGCCATTGCCATGCATGTATGAGAAACAGAAGAGCATTAGGTCTGAACTAAACTCCAGATTTTTGGAAGCCTGTATCAGTGTACAAAGCAGACATGCAAGAGCCACTGCAAGTCAAACAAAACAAACCTTTTTGAAAGAGACCTACCTGCCTCCTTAAGAAATTTAGTATTTTTGCTGGCTGAGAAATAACAACGTCTTCTGATACCAGGACTGGCAGATCTCCTGGAAGGCAGAAATAACACAGTCAACAATGGATGAGTTCTAACTACAAAGTAATCAGTCACTGTATGTACTTTCCTTTCTTCAATAGCATGCTCTGATTTTCCTAACATTTAAACATAAACATAAAATTTTACATAGCAGGCGAGTTCCACTGAGGTTACAAACACTCTTAGTCTATTGTGGCCTTTACTAAAAATAAACATAAAAAAGGGCAACGTCAAATCAGACTGAAGCCAATGTTTTTTGCTAGGTATCCAATACTTTAAAACACAGGCTTCTTGTCCGGATTTCAGACATTTGTCTTAAGACAAAAATTCCAACTCAGACCAACTGTTCTCTCAATCCATCTACATCAAAGCCCCTCTTTAATTTTTCCTCTGTCCTTCACCTCCAAATCCAATTTAATCAACTTTTTTCTCTAACCTTGCTGCGAACAATGCCTAAGCTACCACTGCATTACCATGAATTACTCAGAGAGCTAAGCACTTCCCCTCTGCCAGAAGTTGAATGGACAGCCTTTAGTAGTATGACTGCAGGATCAAAGCCTGTAGAGTGCAAAGTCTCTGTAACAGGGGCTACCTTACAGCACATTCACAGAACTGCCAGAATGAGCCCAGCAGGAGAGTGCTAAATAATATTTAAATATCAATTATCACCAACACTTACTAATTAAACTGCTTTCTTAATTGATTTTACGCATTTTCCTTATGAAGATAGCCACCACACTTCTAGCAAGCTCACCCAGCTACTTCTTGGTATTTTCCCCTAACAGAAAACAAGACACTGAAAAGCAAGAAACAAAAGCTCAACTTCTGCATGAATACATCAATGCCTGAAGTGATAATGTGGTTACGTGTAAGCGACAGAGGATTTTAACCCTGCAGTGATTTTACCTCTCTTAAATAAACCAAGACAATAACTGCTGAGCAAACAAATAAGCAATAAATAGAAGCATTCAAAATAAAGAAGTCCTCTCTGACAGCTTACGTTCACCTTTTCTCAGTCAAACCCTCTTAATTCAGCACAATACCAAACAACCCAGCTAGTGTAAGCTGTACTTGCTGAGGCTCACATTCCACTTCCAGCTGTAGCAACCCTTTAAGCCACAAGGAAAGCAAAAGCTCTTCTGTACATGTCTAGTAACTACCTTTATAAATACGCAAAGTACAAAAAGATTACAAATTTGCTTTCACTACACCATCAATTTAGACTGCCTGAGTGAAACAGTTACTTGGCATTACTGCTTTGTTAACTGTCTGTTGCCTCATCCATACACATTTTAATAAACTGTCCTTTTGAGCACTTATGACTTCCATTACTTCATTCTCACAAATTCATCACACCTGATCCTGCGAAGTCGTTTAATTGGGGCTGACTGCACTCATGAACACGAACACAATGCAGACACAGAAACTGGAACCTACATTCATAGTACAGCTGTGATTAGAGTAATAAAGGCTGCAAAGATGGTACCTTTTGGCGCTCTCCGGGAGTTATTTATAGTATTCACTATCAGGGGAGCACCAGAAAATTTGGCGTAAGCCTGCAATAAAGATTGGAGGGCAGGGGAGAAAACCTGTCACAATGTGTAAGAAAGGCGTAAAAGAGAGCTTCAGAAGTTGTGTTAAACACCTTCGGGCACTGAGGACCATCCGCCAGCAGGTGCGGCGGGGTTCATTGCCCTAATGCGGCTCAGGGAATGCAGGGCAGAGGCACCGCAGCCCCCGGGAAGGGCGGCAGTCCCGCCGGGAAGGGCTCGGAGCCCCCGGGAAGGGCGGCAGCGTCTCCCGCGGGGAACGATCCAGGCCCGCGCTCCGGGCCCAACACCCCGCCTCCCACCCCCGGCCTCCACCGAGGCAAGAAGGAGCCCCGCGGACGCCCGTGCGGGCGGCAGACACGTCCCGGGGCGCCGCCGCTCCCTCCCTCCCTCTCGGGCCGGGCGCTGGCCGCCGCCCGTTACCATGACGGTGAGGGACTCCGGGTGCAGGGACGGCAGCCCCCAGTCTCCTCCCCAGCAGCTCAGCTCCATGGGAGCCGCCATCTTGTCCGCCGGGCAGCGCGGCGCCGCTCGCCCGCCTGGCGGCGCCCGCGCGCGGGGCTCGGGGCGGGAGGCGCGGCGGGAGGAGGGCCCGGAGCGCCGCCGGCGGGGAGCGGGGAGCGGGCCGCAGAGCCGCCTGCTCCCGGAGTCGGCACCGCCACCTGCTCCCGGAGCCCGCACCGCCGCCTGCCCCCGGGGCCCGCGCGCGGGGCATCACGGAGGCACCGATTCCACCGGGCCGGATAAGGCCTGTGAGGTCATCGCCACCAACTGGTGGTCGAACACCGTGTCAACCAGACCATGGCACCAAGCGGGTTTTCCGTGAACAGCTCTAGGGAGGGTGACTCCACCACCCCCTGGGCAGCCATTCCAGTGTCTAATCACGCTCTTCCAAATGTCCAGCCCAAAGTTCCCCTGGCACAACTAAGACTATGTCCTCATACTACCCCCGTCCCTTCCCAAAAGGACACCCCCTGCTCGGCTATAGCCTCCTTCCAGGTGGTGGTAGAATCTCTTCTGAGGTGCCTGCTTTCCACCACGCTAAACAAACAGCTCTCTCAGCCTCTCCCCGCAGAACTTGTGCTCCAGAGCCATTCGCAGTTCTGTTGGCCTTGCTGCAGCACCTCAATGTGTTTGAATTGAGAACTACCTCCTTTTGTCCTGTCGCTACTTGCCTGGGAGGAGAGGCCAACCCCTGCCTGGGAACAAGGTCCTTTCAGGCCGTATGCGGGTGAGGGCCAGCCTCTTGGGAAGAGACCTGTGATCCTGTGGCGAAGTGCTGCAGCCGTAGTCCTTTGAAAGCTGTAGTCCAGCAGCTGTAGTCCTCTTGAAACTCTTTTGGTACTGTCTGGCTGAGCCCTCACCCTCCAGCCCTGACACTGCATACAGAGTTGTGACTTTTCATAGGAGCAAAAAAAAAGTTGTGGTCTCAATCAACTGTGAAGAGCAATAATCAGGAATTTGGCTCTAAAAACAAGGAGCTCTGATCATATGTTGCCAGTTTTGACCAGGTTATAATGATAACCCATTCAGTGTGGTTTTAACTGAAGATGTTTAGAGTCATCAAGTTGCCAACTGTTTGTCCCAGAGCTTTTGCAGACATGCCACAGCACATCTAAATGCTACAACAGGTTTCCATCCTCCCCACAAAAAGAAAAAAATATCACACACTGACTAAAAAAGCCCCCTCCACTGACCACCCTTATTCTGGTCTTCTATGCATACGGAGGAGAGTAAGGGTAAAGCTTCGTTTTTCCTTTCACCTTCCCAGATCCACAATTTTAGATTCACATGAAATTTGTGGAAGAAAGTGTCATGATAAAAATTTATGCCACAGATCTACTAGATCATTCTGCTCCATTTTATGAGGAATGTGGGAGAAGAAGTACATGCCCACTTTTTTCCTCAAAAAAACATACCACTGGCAATGGTAACAGAAGCAAATTTTTTTAATTGATGCATTACATTTTTCCTTCTAAAGACTAATTTAAGATATACATTCTAAGGATATATTTTATGTCTTTGCCTTCCTACAGGCACCAGCTAACTTCTCAGTCTGTATTTTGCTTTGGTCCTGTGAACTGACATGCACTGAGATGCAAAGCTCTGAAAGGGAATTGTGGATGCTAGCAGCTGTGATCCCAAAGATCTACTTCTGTAAGGAGTATTTTACAGAGGAGTCAATACTTACATCCGCCCTGTTTAGTATCTTTGTTGATGACTGGACAAGGGGTTGAGTGCAGCCTCAGTCAGTTCACAGGTGACACCAAGCTGTGTGGGTTGTTGATGTGCTGCAGGGCAGGAAGGCTCTGCAGAGAGATCTGCATAGGCTGGATCATGGCTGAGGCCAGTGGTGTGAGGTTCAACAAGGCCAGTGCTGGGTCCTGCCCCTGGGTCACAACCACCCCAGGCAGTGCCACAGGCTGGGGCAGAGAGGCTGGAAAGGACCTGGGGGTGCTGGTGACAGCAGCTGAACATGAGCCAGCAGTGCCCAGGGGGCCAAGAAGGCCGATGGCATCCTGGCCTGGATCAGCAATGGTGTGGGCAGCAGGAGCAGGGCAGGGATTGTCCCCCTGTCCTGGGCACTGCTGAGGCCACACCTCGAGTGCTGTGTCCAGCTCTGGGCTCTTCACTACAGGAAGGTCATTCTGGTGTTGGAGTGAGTCCAGAGAAGGGCAAAGGAGCTGGTGAAGGGTCTGGAGCACAAGTCCTATGAGGACTGGCTGAGGGAGCTGGGAGTGTTTAGCCTGGAGAAAAGGAGCCTCAGGAGGGACCTTATCAGTCTACAAATACCACTATAGATGGGTGGGATTCAATTTTTTCTTCTGAGTAATAAGTGTTAGCATAAGAGAAAATTGCCTCAAGTTGCACTAGAGAAGGTTTGTATTAGACATTACGAAAAATTTCTTCACTGAAGAGGGTTGTCAAGCTTCGGAAGAAGCTGCCCAGAGAGGTGGTTTGGAGTCACCATTCCTAGAAATGTTGAGGACTCGTTTTAGTGGTGATTATGGTGGTAGTGCTGGGTAGATGGTTAGACTCAATGAACTTCAAGGCCTTATTTTAAGAAAAACCTAACCATTCTATGAGCTTTTCTGTCATATGGCTTTTCTTAAGACAGGCTGCAAGAAAGCTTAGGAGATAAATAGGGTAGTAAGCTTTGCATTGCCTTCAGGCCCAGTTTATCCCTGTGCTGTTGTGGAGTCTGGAGCAAAGATAAAAAAAGAGGCAATCTCTGCCTTCCCTCCCCCATGTCAGGAACTTTTTCCTCTTGGTTGCCTATGTGGAATTCCTATCAGTGTAAATGAAAAGTTAAGTAGGTGCATTGAAGATGGATATATGACTTGACTTGGAAAAGTGGAGCTTCAATTTGTGTTTTGGAGAAGCAAAGATTCTTTTGAAACCTGTTTTTGAAACTTGAAGCCCTTGAAACCAACCATTCTTTTTTTGAAAATGAAGCAGGATCAAAACCAGGTGTGTTGACATAAATATGAAAGGATATGTTTTAGAGCAGATACTTCACTTGCCTTAAGATTTCTATATCTTAATTGCCCATGAATCCTGATTTTTAATCATTCATATAATTCCAAGAAAATAGTGAGTCTCCTGATGCACATTATGAGCAAAACGCATAAGGTGAATTAAGCAGCAGGGTTCTTTTCTATTTCCCTTATCCCATTATTTCGAATTTGAGCAAGTTATAGACACTTCTTAAAGCAAAATCTGTAATGTTTACAGCTTCTCTGTATTCTGTATGCTTAAACTCTTATCAAATTACGTATGCAGGTCAAACATCATAGTGATTGAGGTTTTCTTGCAGATTCTATATAAAATATTACAGTCACATGACTTCCTTAGGAAATGTTACTGGCATGTTGAAAGTTTCTTGGAAACACAATTGATTAATAATGTTTTTATTTTTGCTTCTTATTTAACCTCCAGTAATTTAAGCTGGAGTTTGTACTTCAGAGTGAAAAGGCAATTGCAAGTATTCCATTGTTTCCATGGAAAATGTTGGTTAAAAACTCAAATAATCCCTTCCAGACAGCAGATAACTTTCTACTTTTTGAAATCCCTTAAAGATTGTGCTTGAGCACAAAATCCCCTTTAGTATGTAACATGTTCCAACATAAAACGCAGAATATAAATGAAAACTGGAAAAATTACAGTGACCTTTACATGTACTAAGTTCATCTAAACATGGGCTTAAGCTTCTGTTTATATACATTGTTCCCTTCTGTCATATTGTGTTGTGCCACATTGACTGTTTGCCAAACATTTCTTCTATGTGCATTCTTTGTGAGTAAGCACAAAGAATAAGCAGATACAGAACAAGAACAGAATATGGACCTCAAAATCTAACACTAATGAATATATAATACTACAAACAAAATCCTCCCCCTGTAGGGCTGGTCAGCACCAGTGTAAGAGACTCCTCTGTATTTAAGTCAGAAGTAAGGAATGGCAAGGTATAATTACTTAATAATTTTTTTGTGTCAGATAGGGAAATTGTTCAAGAAAAAATTTCATATGCTTTGATAAACTCAAACTCAATAAACTCAAAGCACATAATAAATGGCTGCAAATTACTGGTGATGTTCCCCTTAGGTGAAAGCAAAGCCTTGCTATCCTTTTTTCTCTCTTTTTTTTTTTTTTTCCCAGAACTGTAATGATTTTGCAGACATTCGCAGTGTTTTTCTGTCATGCACTTAAGTATATGTTTGCAAAAAAAGCTCTTTGTTGAGTCAAAGCTTTTCCTTAACAAGCAGTTGAACATCATCAGTGCTGCCTTAGATGCACATATTAGCCTTGCAGCATCTGTGCTGTCTCCCCATGCTTTAGACTGGGGACAAATTCTGAACTAACACTTCTTTTTGAGGAGCTTATGACACTCAAGGTTCTTCCTATTCTTTTTCCATCTTCTTGCCTCTTGCTTTCTCCTTTTAGCCTCCCTTTTTTCTTTGCTCCACAGCACTCTGCACCTGATGACCTGTTTTTCTCACTGCTCTTGGTAGCTCTTGGCCAGCCCATTGACACTACCATATCATCTTGTCACTTCCACTGCAGGGTCAAGGATGTGGGAGGGAAGCTGACATGCTTCTTCTTGTGTGGAGACATATACAAGGGCAGTAGGGTGAGGAGGAGGAATAGCAGCATACTGTGACACAGTGGATATGGCAGAGCACCCTTCTGCCTGACAATGGGCGGAGGAAGAAATGGGCAACTTAAGGAGTGGGTCAACACTGCTAAAAAGAATAAGCTAAGAAGTAAGGGTGTGTTGATGGATATATGCCATGTGGCAAGGACAATTAGAGGACAAGTGAATTAAGGCCAGCTGAAGGTATCTGAAAATCTCACTGGGCCTGTGTTGGAGAGCTGCCCACAGCCGTGCTCCATGTGGTGTAAAGCTGCTCGGGCAGCCCCTTTGCAGCACTCGCAGCCCCGCCCTGCAGCGTGCTGTGTCTTGCCTCACACACAATGAGCCCCCCAAGGGCTGTGCTCTGTGGTGCTCCTTAGATGCATGCACCAAGCCTGATGAGACTGAACATTAATCAGCACTACTTTGCTCACTTTAACATAAACTTTCCCTTCTATTGTTGCCCTACTTTATGTGATGTAAATAATATCAGACAGCTCCAACTTTTCAAACTGAGTGTGGATAGCAAGCTGCGATGGGCCAAGTAGGGCTTTTTGGATTTCTGACGTGACAGAGGTTCATCAGCAGAGCTGATACATACAGAGATGTACAGGACAAAGAGCTGTGCAGCAGGATGGAAAGCTCACAATGTCTTTGGGTTTCTCACTTGCTCCCTTTCTCCTCTACTTTCTTAACATCAGCAGTGCAGAAGCTAGAATTTTCTGAAGTACAGGACAAACAATGGGATAATGATCTCCTAAGGGAACACACAGTGCTGAAAATTGTTGTAGTTGAAAGAAAAAGGGGTTTTTTTTAAATTGACTTTGGCAAAGTTGTTGAGTTTGGGAGATTGCTAATACAAACAGCCTTTTTCCATAGTCTCCATCTGGTCAGTTTGAGCACTCTCAATGCTTCTGAGCTCTTTAAATGAAACGAAGGAGAAGATTACACATTCCTCAGTTTGCCAGTCAGTCTTCCAGAAACCAAATTTGCCCTAGTCCACAATCTGCAAGGCCCATCTTAGTGACACTCTTCAGTCAGGAAAAGTGGAGTATTTAAATTCCTACCAAGACCAAGTCTATACACAAGAGCACCTCCATTTGTTTTGACTTCAGACATGCATGAGACAGAATCTGTTCTAATGTATGTTAAACCTTAACTGTTGACACTAGACACCTGACTGAAGAGCAGGCAGAGAAACTTTTAAGAGGGCTTTGCAAAGACGACAGCTGTATTGTCAGGAGACACAAAGAAATATGTGGTCACCGTTTGCTGAGCATAGAAAGGGAGGCAAGTGAGGTTTTAAAGTAAAATTGTCCCAACCTCAAAGTTAGGCATCCTGCAGTCAACAGGACAGGGTAAATAAGGCTGTGTTATCTTCATGCTTCTGACACTCATATACATCCCTCACCACTGGTAGTTCTCTGAAGGGCTGCTTGCAGCAGCATAGGACTTGCTGTCCCTCCTGACATAACTCTTACTTGGCTCCTGAAGCACACCCAATTCACTTCTGGGGCCATCATCTTGTGACTGGCAGTAAGCATAGCAGCTTATTAACCACTGGACTCCATCAATTTAAAGGTCTTTTCCTACCTTACCAATTCTGTGATACTATGAATTTAAAGCCATTCAACATATTTCAGTTTCCAGGGTTCCTCAGAGGGCAGACTCCAGATAGGGTCCCCACAGGTGTTGATTTTGGGGAGCGTTGCCAGCATCTTCGGTTCTGTCCGAGCCACCTCCACCGGTGCCAGTTCCCGGATCGCGTCCCGGCGGCGCGCTGGCTGCTCCTGGTCCACCCCAGCGCCCGCCCCCGGGGGGGAGCCCCGGCCAATGGCCCGCCGCCTGCCGCCGGCCGTGCCCGGCCCCGGGGCCGCCCCCGTTAAACGGGGGCCCGGCGTGCGGCGGCGGCTGTGCCTCGGCGGCTGTGCCTCGCCGCCCTGCCCGGCCCGCGCCGCCATGGGGTGCGAGCGCGGCGCCGCGCTGCTGCTGCTGCCGCTCGCCCTGCAGCTGTGCGCGGGCCGCGCCGCCGCGCCCGGCCCCCGAGGTAAGGGCCCCGCGCCCCCGGGAGCGCGCTCTCCTAGTTCCCCTCCTTGGGAAGGCTCTGCGCTTGCAGTGTCCCGTCCCCTGTGCTCCGCAGGGAGCCCTGCCGGCAGCGAAAGGGAGCGGCTGTGCAGGTGCCGGGAGCCGGAGCCGTGGCGGGCAGCGGGGGCCGCGCTGCTCGTGGGGCGCAGAGCCGCCCCGCCGCGCTGCCCCGCCGGACTAGCGGTGCGGACCGGGGCAGATCGGGGTGTAGCCGCTCTCAGCCGCCCCCGTGCAGCCTGCGAAAAGTTTTGTAGGTGTGCTAGTAGGTGCGTGGAGCATCTGAATAGCCCTTTTTCGACTGCAAGCTCTCCTAAAGGAGAAGTGAATTTCTAAGCCGCGAAAACTCTTTGGGAAAGCTCTACTACGTAGTAAAGTTGATAGGAAAGCTCGTGCTTCTAAACCCAGCATTGCCGTGGCAGTATTCTGCGCATAGTAAGTCAGGAGCTACTGTATTTTAGAGCTCGAGTTAAGTGGGTGGTATCGCTCTGCGGTGGGAACTTCTGACTGGAACCAGCTCGGCTGCCGAGTGCAGCAGTTAGAGCAACTTCGTGCTACTCCAAGAGCTTGTGGTTTTCGCTACATTTTTAGCCCCCTTCACAGCCTTACAGAATTATTTTTAACACTTCAATAGGTTATTACTTAAGCAGATCTAGAAGACAGCAATTAAAACAATACAGCTGCATTTCCAGAAGCCTTTGTTGAAGACCTTTACGGTGTGAAAACATTTCAGAGAAGTGTTGTAATGACAAGTTGCGTATTACCGAATTTTAAAAAAGAGCCAGACTAAACTTGTCAGGGGCAGTGGCCGATGAAAAACTCCACTCTCAACGAGGGATGCTTTCAGCTTCTTGGGGATCAGTGGGAAATTGTTGTGGTAAGGGTTAGGATTTCACTCCAGATATCTAAGCCAATACTAATTACCTTGAAAAGTGCTGAACAGTAGTGGAGCAGTGTTTACACCTACATTTATGATTAGGTGTGACCAGATAACAGCCTTGGAAAATCTTAAAAAGCTGGTGTGATATGACAACAGAGTTAGAGGAAAGAAAGGGTATTTTAAGTTACATCCTCTCCAGTCTTCCATGCCTCTTCATCCTAGCACTTTCTGTCAGTCTTCTAGTTCTCATATGAAAAGCTAGCCTTGATGGGTTTGGGCAGATTTCCAAAGTGTGATTTGCCACTCTCTCACCACTGTTGTTAGCATTTGGCTAGGAAGGTGAGCAGCTTTATTCTAAAAGCCATGGAAGGAAAGTGGAGGAGAGAATTCCTGCTCTGTCTCAGGAGCAGGGTCACTTTAGCCCAGTGGGTATGCACACTCGTGCATGAAGGCATGTCGGAGTTTTCAGTCTATTGCATGGATTAAAACCAGCTGCTTGTGCCTTTCAGCTTTGGCAGTCCTATTCTATACATTTGCTTTCAAGTCTGTCTTTTCAGGGAGAGGAACAAAGACACAAGGTTCTTCAAAAAATGAAATGTGAAATCTTTGTGGATCTTTTTTTCCCCATTCCTCCCAAACAAATAATTGTCTCAATAATGGCTGGAACTGTCTCTCTCTGCCAGCTCTGCTAGGGATGTAAAATGGATTTTCATAACCCCCACATTCTTCTGCTAGCTGCACTTGCTAGCATGCATGTAAGTTGTGCTTAAGGATGGATCTGATCATGTAGTGCATCCACATGCTGGTCAGTGAAGATATTCCAGGAAAGAGTTTGATAACATAGCACTGAAGGATCTGACTGAGGCACTGTGCTTTGTGGAATCCAACTGCCAAACCAATTTGAGTATTAATTTAAATATGCAAATTACAAATATTTCAATAACTGTTTTCTATAATGTTAGACAGATGTTTCACAGTGTTTAGTCTTTTCTTTTGTAATATTTTTAAGTGGCTCTAACACAGATTAATGAGTATCACAGAAATTGGTAGAAATTCAGCCAATAGATTTAGAATTGAACAAAATGTAAGCTATATTTCATGCTCTCAAAGTCTTTGGTATTGTATTGCATTGCTCCAGCTGGGGAAACACAGCTGTATTTTATGAATGGCTATTCCTTGTAAAATGCTGTTGTAGAGAGTAGTGAGTTGCATTTTAGTCTCTCACATGGGCAGTTGCTTTGCTCTCTCTGCACTAAATGTGATGAAGTACCCAGCCTTTTGCTTCTGCTTTCCATGTCACTGGTTTCAGTGGGAGCAGTGGTTGTTCTGGGATGCTGTAAATCTGAACTAAATGAAAGAGAAGTCTTTTGACCAGGTCCACCTAACATATATGTTTCTTAGTTGTCTGACAGCAGTATTACTAGTGCATGCAAATCAAGGGCCTGGTATTTTTTGTCGTGTGTCCTGAAAATTCTTTGTAGAGTCATGAGATCCTTAGACCCCATACGAGTTTAGACTTCAGAGAGGATTTCAATGACTTCATGAAATGAAGGGGAAAAGGTCTTAATTTTTTTCTCTTTTTTGGAAGTAATATTGCTGTCTAAATGAATGGATGCTTCAGAATGAGTGACAGGAGCAGCATGAACCCACACTCTAGTATAAGGGAACAGGGTTTCCCACATATCTGTGGGAAGGTCTGCGTGCCCATGTTGGTTGTTTTTTGAGGGTTCTTCAGTCTTTTTCTGTGTGTAGCATATGGAAACACTGGAATGGTAGGATGACCTCATCAACAACAGCTTTGAGGTTGTGCTGCATAGACAAGGCTCCTCTGCAAAGGTCCACCAGTGTTTTTCTGCCTGGGAAACTAAACTAAAAAGTACAACCACCAGCTTGAATAAAGCTGAGGCACAATGTGCTGTCATGTGCTTTTGCTGTCTGCCTGGTGTTACAGCTCTTCTCTGGTGACAGCTCTACAGTAGTGTTCTGGTGTGGGAGAAAAATATGGCCCAGCTATGGTAGGACTATGGAGTGCCAGTGGTGTGCAATTGCTCTTATATTTAAATAACACTTGTGCATAAAAATTTATCAGATTTTACTGGCAGGGTATAATGTATATACTGCTTTAATTTCAGCGAGTTGGAATAGGAGACAAGAAACCTAATGGAAACTCCTATTGAGTTTGGAGATGCCATGGATTTAGGAACATTGAGGAAAACCCCAGTTTGTTGTTTCAGTGCCATAAGGGACATAGGGAACATACATATGTGTAAAATCATAGACTCATTGCTGATGCATTATGGAAAAACTAAAATAAAAATTTGAAACAGCTTTCACTATGCCTTCCGGGTTTGTGGGTTTTATTTTGTTTTGTTCTGTTTTGTTTTTGTCAGGCCTGTATTTCTTTGTTTTCTATGCCAGAAGGGAAAGATGAATCTTATTTGTATAATATATATTCCAAAAAGTCAGTGAAGTGAGAAGAAGGTTGTGAATATTGTATTGCTTACCTGTCTTTTAATTGGTACCTTGCAAATGCTATCAAAGGATATAGCACTCTGGAAATCTGTCTGAAAATTTTAATGCTGAATCCTTATCTAATTGACATGTGAACACAAACATCTGAATTTATGAAAGCAGAAATAGGTAAAAAAGCCTTCTGTTGAGGTGAATCCTCAGAAAAGATCTACCTAAAAATATTTGAGTACCTCAACTTGAAGACTAGATATTTCTATGTTAGTAACTTATCTATAATTCCTTTGAAAAACAAAAGTTGCTAAAATAGTATCAGTTACAACAAATTATAGATATTTTGATAGAATCGTGGAATAGCTGTATCTGGCAGGCACCATCTAGTCTAAACTCCTTGCATTTGTGGGGAACATGTTTCACTAGACCAGATTGCTGAAGATATCCCTTCCAGTGCCGGTGATTTGAAGTGAGTATCATGTTGATAATTTTTTTTTAAATTCTGGGTAGGAAGAATGTACAGTCTCCAATATGTGGCTCCAAATCACATTGTTCTTTGGTCATGATTGCATTTAATTTGCTGTTGAAATTTGCCTTTTCTTTTCTCCCAGTTTTTGATCTTCTTCCTTATTCCAACAAGCGAGTGGTACTGAACTTCTTGCAACAAGCATTTGGGGATCCTTTGCTGAATGAAGTGTACTTGCTCTCAACATTCAAATTACAGCCAAAGAGCACAGCCACTGTTTTTGGCCTATATTCATCAGCTGACAACAGCAAGTATTTTGAATTTACGGTAATGGGAAGGATGAGTAAAGGTGAGTTTGGAATGTGTATGGTAGAACTGGTGTTGGATCCATACTTACTGGTGTGTGACAGATGAATGTTGACAACTGTGTGATTAACCTTTGTGCTTGAGTCATTCCTGTTGCATGCTGTCACTTTTCACATCCCCTCTCACTCCTTCATCTCTTTCCTTCATCTCCTTGATGCTGCTTTCTCCTAGCCAGTGGAAGCTGTCCTGACAATCAGCTGGTATCTTGACTCAGCTTCAGCGCTTACTCTGAGGAATGCTTCAGAAAGGAGGAAATAACCATGGAGTATGGAGAAATGAATCAATTTGGTCTGGTCTTTTTTTTTCCTTTTCTTTTTCCCCTAGGAACAATCACTGGTTTTTATTACTCAGGAATTTGAGGGACACATGCACATGCTGCCTCATGCATATGAAAGGCAGGTTCTTGTTCCGCTGACCCTGGAGGTTAGATGTGACTATGCAAGACCAATGTTCCTGGCACTTACATGATCTGTTGGGTGAAATAAACTATTCTTTATTTAGTGGAATTAGTTAATCAGGAGTCAGAGCAAGAATTGCAGCAGTTTTAGAAATAGAGTGTTTCATTGATCTGTAAACCAGATCTAGGATAGACTACAATTTTAAGGTTCAGGTAAAGATTGTTGATTTATGTACATTATTGTTGCTGCATTGACTTCACCACTGCTATAGTAATTTGCTGCTGAGTAATTAGCTGAATCAAATATACTGTGAAATTCTACTGAGAAATTTCAATTTATACGTAGGGAAATTATTCAATATGCTGCAAAAGAAGAAAAACATGACTTGTTGGGGAACGAGTTAGATAAAACACTGGTAGTTTTATCAGGTCTGCCAAAATCCTTCTGAGATAAGAGAATAAGGGCTGTATGTATGTTTGGAATGGGTAATACATGATAACACAGCCTCATCAAAAGTGTCATACAATTCCTAACACTGACTTTCTTAATTGCTAAATAAATTATAGATTACACATGCTCACTCTCCCTCTTGCACATGCACAATTATGTGTAAATGTTGCAATACATATAGGAACACGTGTATGCACAAATGTGTGTGTATATACCTACAAGTTTGAATATACCAAACTGATTTTCAAGAATATCTGCATATCTGATGGCTGCTGACAGTCTCTTAAGTCTGTTAAAGTGTTTCTGGTGGAATGTTACATGGTTTCTTTTGGTTTTTGTCTTTAGTAGGTTGATGTTTGAGAAGCATCTTTGTGACAGGACAAAAGCAATAGTGGCGTATGTATAGGCAGCATGAAGCAACTTGTCCTGTTGGTAACAAGTGTTAAGTAGACAGGGGACGTCTGCAACCTATCTGATGCAAAGATTGATGCTAAGAATTGGCCAAAGAGAAGGAGACTTTTTGCAGCAAGACTCTTCATTGGATCTCTTTGTCTCCTTATTACTTTAGAACATCCTGTTCAAGGTATATGGCAGTGAGCAAGTGGTAGGCAATGTTTTCACATGTGATTTCTCTGGAAGTGTTAGGGATCCCATATGGTAACTTCATACAGTATGTTAAACTGCATCCAGGAGATTGTCATGTCAGCTGCAAGTATGGAGTGTGTGAGTTGTGTATGATCCTCTCAAGACTGAGCATCGTCACTTAAGTAGTGAACCAGTGTTGGCATCTCAGCAAAATGCAGGGTCTTAATATCAATGATTTTGAAAGAATGAATAATACTTTCTCTGCATGGTATTTCTAGTTATGCACCCAAATCTGATCCAAGGAGCTCAAATCAGGCCTTAGTTACACTTTAAAATGTCACATTTAAGAGTTTTGTTCCCAATGGTTGCCTCATATTCTGGTTTTATTGTGGTATAACTGATAGTAACATGTTTATAACACCTAAATGTTTTTGAAAGCACAGGTCTGAATTACTGACTTGACAGGTAAACTTATGGCAGACAATTGTGCCTTTCAGAGACAGCATAAGACATGGATTTCTTATCCTTTTTAAATTATGCCTTTATGGAGCAAACAGCAGTTAGTTCATAGAAGTGTTGCAGTTAAATAATTCTGTGAAGCAGCTTCTGTTTTAATTGAAAATTTAAGCAGTTTACTCTCATGAGTAAAATATTCAAGCAGCAAACATACTGCAGGGGCTTGGATGAGTTAAATCTTAGGGGTGGAGGCTGTGATCCAAGAAAATCTCTCTTCTACTCTAGTTTACCAGATGAATGTTTGGCTTTGGCTGAGGAAAGAATACTTGATCCTTCCTCCAAGCCTGATTGCTCCTTGTCCTGGAACGATTCTGGCAGGGTCTGTTCTGGGCTCTGCCTCCATCTCCTCTTTCTTTCTCTAGGCTACTGTTGTGTTTGGTCACTCTGAATGCAGGGCCCAGATCCAAAGATCTTACTTTTATATGACCAGGTGTACGTAATATTCACATAAATGAAATGCCTGCAGTGTACTCTGTCTTGCTGTATCTTTGAGTTTGCCAAGAAATACTGCCTTTTAGTGAGTTACTGGTGACCTCATGCACCTTGCGGAAATCTCAGCTCTGGCAGTGTTTAGACACAGACAGTAGTGAAAACATTCCTGATATTGATCACAGCTGCTGAGACTCTAGCACTAGTGTAGACTTCAAAGACGGAGACATACCCTGCCCCATTTATGCCGTTATAAATCTGGGGTTTTTTTAATCATTAGACTAAGGAATTAGAAAAATTTTAGGGAGCTTGTGTGCTGTAAGTTGGGAGGTCACCAACAAAACAAATATCATAGCATCAAAGCAATTATATTAGTAGTGGAAATATGGGAAGGTAGTTGATGGTTTCCGTACGTAGCTGTTATTAGGCCCAAAACTAGTAAGAGCTTTTACGTCTGCTATATCCTCAATTTTTGGTTGACTTAGTGTCAGACCATTTGTGAGCTCTTACATGATGCAACTGTAGCAGCCATCTGTGAATTTCAGACTTTAGCAAGAGCTGGCACGTAAATATTTAGATGCCTGGTGTCTGTGCAGCTTGATTCCTCATGCACGTAACTGTTAAAATCTGGAAATGAGAGACTCTCAGCTGGTGATCAGTGAGATCTTTGAAACAAGGTCTGTTGGATATCGCAGGGAGTTATACCTATAACTACAGATGTGTTCAGCTCGTTGCTTCTACAGATATGCAGTTGGACAGCCAGGGAGAGATTTTCTGGAGAGAACTAGCTACCTGACCTTAGAGATCTGATTCACAGATTCTAGCTTACTTATCCAATTTCCTTAGGAAGGAGACTTTTTTTCGATATTATTCAGAAGATATTTATTGTAAGAGTATTTGTCTGCTGTTGGTTTTGGTTTTTTTTTTTTTAATGGTGCATTTAACTTAATGAAATGAGAATTTTTATCAGGTAAGTTGGTCACTAATGCTTTTAAAAAGAGCTGAGAGAAGGTTTAGTCATCTCTATGAGTGGACTGTGCCTTTTTGCATTATACTTTGATTTTAATGAGTGTTTGTTACAGAGAAATGCAAGTTATTGGTTTGGAAACATGCTTCCTTTGGTTTTTAATTGTGCATTTGGATACACTCTTAGATGGCTCCACTGTGTGTGGTATGTATCACTGAAATTTATTTTCTAGTAGTACACTTCTGCTACAGAATATTTCTGGGTCTATCATATATGTGTGTGCCAAAGTGCTGACTGCAGGCTGCCTGCTACACCCTGTAACTTTACCACTTGCCTTTTAGCACATTATGGCCTGTAAAGTGACTTTGGTCAAGCCATTCAGAGACGCCTGGACAAAGCAGAGGAAAACTCAGCACAGGCAGCAGAGGGTCACACAAACAGAGGGTCACACAAGCATCCTGCTAGTGCTGCTTTGAGAGTCAACGTCCCATTTATTATTACTGTTGTGTCTGCATATGGGATGCATTTACAAAAGCGGACATGTGGAAAAATACCAGAGCAATTGCAGATTTCCACAGGATGCTCCTTGATCCGCCTTGGGTTATCTGCTACCCTCTGATAGTCCTTCTGTGTATTTTGTCCTAGCGGTGTTGCGCTATCTGAAGAGTGATGGAAGGCTGAATTCCGTCATCTTTAGCAACATCCAGCTGGCTGATGGGAAACCCCATGCTGTCATCTTGTGGTTGAGTGGCCTGCAGCAGGGATTGAGCACAATAGAGTTGTATCTGGACTGCCTGCAAGTAGGTGCCATTGAGGACTTGCCAAAACCATTTTCAGCATTGTCTCAGAAGGTGGTGGCAGCTGAGTTGCGCACTCTGCAGGAGAAGCCACAGGTGAGCATGCAAACTGGGAACAGGCTGAGGACTTAGAGGAATCAGCAGTGATCCTCTGGGTCACTGGGTTCAGACCTCAGTCCTCACAGCAACCAATCTCTGTATGGTAATACTTTAAGTGTTACTTAATACTGAAATAAATGAAATAGAGGCTCCCTATGGAGCAGGTGAAATCTTAGCCCACATGAACCCTGTAATAATTATGCCATTTGTTTTAAACACAATTTTTATCTTTTTAAATAAAGTCCAGAAACCTACCATCTCCTTCACTTCAATCTAGTGGTTTTTTTGGGGAGCAGACTTTTTGTAAGGATTAGCTAATGCAGTAAGGGTGGCTTTTCACTGGCTTCTTACAGCTGTTCTGTATGAGGAATACTTGTCTGTCTATGTGGCTTTCCTCTTCATGATATTCCAAGAGACTGAAAAAGACAAAAGCAAGGGGGGGTCTCTCTCATGGTGCCAGAGTGAAACCCTCATCTGTTTGACTGCAATAGCTTTTCTTCCTCTGTCTGCCAACTAGGAGCTGATACGGCTTCTTGTCATCTCCGTATCAGCAGTCGGAGATAAAGTGTCATCCACAGCATCTTCCATCATCATTAATCATAAATACTTACTAGAAGGTGCAAAGGCATTCTGTGTCCCCCAAGGCTGCCAACTTCCTTTGTTTCATTACAGGCTTGAAAGTGAGCCTGTTTGTATGGAGAATGACTGAGGTGCCCGTATTCCTGACATGTGTATATGTACCTGTTTGAGAGGGGAGGGAAAAAAGATGGCTTTGAATGCACTTAAATCAGATGCCACAGAAATATGTGAACTTCCTAGTATGTGAAATCATATGACTTGGAACAGTAAAAAAAAAAAAAGTTTGTCATAAAACCACAGCAATGTGAAAATCTGCAAGGCAAAGATTAGAGATTTTATACAGTTCAAATGGTCCTGAAGGGAATGGTGTAGAGCTCCTGAATGTGTAGGAAATGGACTCCCTCTTTTAAAATAATTAATTTACATTGTCTGATATTTCATTTTTTTCCCATCATTGTACCAGAATTGTGAGCTCTGTTCTTTTTGTGAGCCTAGGATACACTAGATGAGCTAAAGCTGGTAACTGGAGGAACCCTTGCCGAAGTGGGAAACCTGCAGGATTGTTTTCTTCAGCAAATTGAGCCTGTACCTCAGTACACTGGTAAGGCCTGTGACTGGGAGTTAAAATTATTCCTAATGATTAGCAAGGAAGCTAATGTGATGAATAATGAAAATGTGAAGAAGTCTATTGTCAAGTAATAACGATTATTTGACTAAATTATAGCTATGACAATTTCCTGTAAATTTTTTTAGAAATAACTGTGGAGAGAAATGGTGATAAAGCAATGAATTTAGTGAAAGACAAGTCTGTAGCGATTCAAAGAGGTTTCTAAGCCTAATTTGGAAGGCAAATTTTTGTGATGATGATCTGCTTGTGTCAGCTAAATATTTTAAGTATACAAATTGCAAACAATTGCAGATGGAAAGTAGTGCTAAATGGGGTGCATTGCTACAGGCTGTATGAAAGGCAGATGAATGGAGTAGCAAGACCTACCTATGTACTTACTTATCCACACTGACGGTATTTATTCTCTTGTTGAGCACTAGACTGGCACCCAGAGGGGAAGAGCAAGGTGTGAAGAAGCTTGAAGGAGACTCAAGAAAATGTTTTTGCTGTGGCTACAGAGCCCATATGTCAGTGTGGGAAAAGCCATCATAGAGTAGCCACTAGTCCTGCCACAGTTTAGCCAACTTTTTGTCACCTGCTGAAGGGCACATTGATTTAAAAACAATTCCTTTTCTGCCTGTGCTGAGCATTGTGGAGACTGAGCTGGGAAGAGGGAGAAAGGGAAGGAGCCACAGCTACTGGTATCCCTGCCCCAGGGGCTTAATGCAATCCCCTGTGTTAAGTGAGGGTACTTCCCAGCCTCTGGACACAGAAAACCTGTGCTAGACTGTCCCATCTGTAGTCATTCTAGTGCCTGTCCATCTGCCTTTCTGCTGCAGGTGTGAGGTCGAAGAGTAGGTTCACACTGTGCATGCAATGTGTTAATATGACAACCATATATGAAAGAAACTCAGTACAAGTTTTGAAGTAGGATCCATGATAGGTTCTCTCTCTTGTACCCTTTCCTGTCCTCCCTGCCAAACCCAACCCTGCAGCATTGCTAGTTTTGAAAAGAACAGAGACAAGATACAGAAATGTTGTGAGAGTATCCTGGGTATGTCACATGAATGTAGGCATCAGTGGTGTGCAGTGGTAACAAAATCCTGTCTACTTTTAGCTATGTAAATCCTTATTTCCAAATACTGCTATTTCCTTGCTTCTTAACATAAATACACTTAGATAAAAAAATTAATTTTATCCTCAGAGCTCTCTCTTTTTCAATAAATCAACAGGTATTTGAACATGGAACAGGAGGGTAATTCAGTGTTTGCTTCTGCAAAAAATGGCAGCTCTGTGAGTTTCCAAATTACAAACTTGCAGCTTTCTCATGTGTAACTTTTTGCTCACTAATCAATAATGCAAATGGTAGTATACAAACAAATAGTCTCTCCGTGGCTGCCTCCACCTGGCTTAGACTCTCAAAATCAATTGCTTTTAACTTTCAAGTAGAATTAATATCATTAATAGTAGTAGTAGTAGTAATAATAAAGATAATAATAATAATCATAAGCAACTCACATAAATACATTCTAAGTCTACATAGTCAAATCCACCAAAAGAAAAGGTTGGTGTTCCAACAGCAATTTTAACTTGTCTACCTTGAACTTTGCGTATGTTTCATGATGACCTTCTGTGGCAGTAACATATCAGATAATGAGAATTTTGCCTACTGACAGGAAAAGCTGGAATGCAAATGTTCAGCTGTATAGGGGGTGAGACCTAATATCTTGGTAAAAATGTGTGCTTTCATATTAACTGGAAAATCCTTGGGAGTGCTTTGGACCTGATTAATTGTATGTGGCTTTGACTGTGTGCCTTGTTGCTCATTGCTTTGGCAGCAGCATCCATGTTCAGTCTGTGAGGCTGAGACACCTAAGCAGTGGGATGAGATTATCATGATCAGACATAGGCTGAAGATGTATATTTGGATTTTTGTGTTTGGGTAAGAAAGTAGAATGCAAGGTGCACTGGGTTTGGTACATGAGATTAGTATACTGCATGTGATCATCATCACAAAATCATTCTGGTCAGAAGGGATCTTTGGAGGTTGTCTAGTTCATGGAGGGTACCTGAACCTCACAAAGTATTGAAAAAAAATAGCTATATTGGACCATTCTAAAGGATGTTTTAACCAAGTTGCTGTTAGAGACAGTATATCAATATAGTCCCATGGGCAAGAGCATAATGGAATGGAGTCTTAGTGTGGCTTTCTCTGAATGCTTCACTGTTCTCCAATTCATGGTATTCATAGCCCTTGGCTCAGAGGTGATGTCTTTGTGGTTTGTACTCAATATATGTTTTGTCTGTGAATCTGTCCAGCCAGTTTTGAATGCATGGTCAAAAATGCCTCCTGACAAGTAATTTATCACGTATCCGAGGAATATTTCCTTATGTTTACTTGGAACCTGCCCCTTCCTAATTCCACATACAACTTATATGTACAGCTTCTTTGGTGAAAGATTATAGGTTTTTCAGAAACGCTTTTTTCTTGTAAGCCATCATCTATACTATAATCATGGTTTGCTCTCTGGGCAAGAAACCACAGTCTTCCAGAACTCAAGAAGTTGGACAATGTTCTCATGCCCATGGTGTGATTCTTGGGATTCTCCCGTGTAGGGCCAGGATTTGACCTGATAATCCTTATGAGTCCCTTCCAACTCAGGCTATTCTATGATTCTGTGGGTATCATTCTCTTTGAATGACAGTTCAGGATTTGAATGACAGATAGGAGCAAGTGTGTTGCTTGAGCCAGAGAGCTGTTGTTTCCAAGACAGGTAGAAGCAATATCTGTGAAGTGTTCTGCTATGGCTAGTGTTTGTGCATGCCTGGGCCAATTGGCAATGAAACTGGTTGCCTGCTCTAAATCCAGGGCCCTCTATTTGGGCAGGTTGCCTAGAGAAGCTATGGATGCCTTATCAGGAAATGCTGAAGGCCAGCTAGATGAAATTTTGAGCATTCTGGTCTAGCAAAACATATCCCTGCCATGGCAAGGAGGTAGGACTAGAGAATCTTCCAAGGTTTTTTCAATCCAGATTTCTATGATTCTATACTGCAATGTCCTGGCAAGAGAAAGATGAGGACTTCAGTTCCTTGTGGGTCAGTAACACTTCAGAGCAGTCTCTGAACTTATTTGTTACTGTGAAAGCCATTCTGCTAAGCATATTGTTAATGACTCAAGAATATAGAGCTATGGAGTAGCTGAACTTGAGTTATTAGATATTAGGGGTATGGGTGAGAGAGGCTGCATGGAAGGGCCAGATAACTGTATAGCTCAGGCTTTTGCTTCCCTGTTTTCTCTTGGATCTACTGTGTTGTGGACTGACAGCTTCCTTAAAGGCCTGTCTGAGTACTTAACCGTAAACTTTGGTTATTCTGCTACAAGTGGGGCCTGCTGTTGGAATTGCTTTTAATGGAAGAGTCAAAAAAACAAAACCAGGTGTATTCAGCGGTTTCTGCTCTGCTGTCAAAATTTACACACAGGACATGTAGTTCATGACAGTTTAACCTGTTTAGTCCACCCTAATGTTCAGTATTCTGCAAAACTTAACTACAGAATAGATCTGGTTTTGATTTAGATGCTAGCCGACAAACACCATCTGAAGTATTTGGAATTTTTTGAAGATTTCAATCAATAATGTCTACATGAGTCTTTGTTTTAAAAATAAAACAAGAACAGACCTCAGCATCTGGCCTGACAGCCTGTGTGCCAGGTTCCACTATGGCATTCTAAAACATCCATGGTATTATGTCCTGCTGTTGTCACTCAAATAACAATATGGTTAGGACTAGAACAGAGGCAGGCTCTGGAACAGGTGATTCCTGACTCTTTAAACTTGTTCAGTGTTTTGATGAGAAAATATGAAGTGAAGAAAACCTAGTATGTGAGGAGTTGGCCAGTTCCCACTAGAATGCTTGGAAACAGTTAGACATGCTTTGAAGTACAAAACAATGAGGTAACCATTAAGAGAAGCATTTTTCATATAAGCTTTCAGTACTCACAAAAATAACATGTGAACAAACCTCCCTGAAGCTATCAGGCATAAGATCAAAATATCCTGCCTGCCTAGATTGTGAAAGAGCATATATTTGTGAAGTTTGTTTTTAGATACAGACTTAGAGAAGTAAACAGATATCTTCTTCTTGAGAGGTACCAATTCAAAAGTAAACTGCAAACAGAAGCAGCTACAAGCTACTGTGCTAAACATGTTCTGTTTCATTTAAGAGATTAAAATATCTTGTGAAGGTCTTGGGTTTGATCGGGTCCTTCCCTATTGCTCATTACAGATGTAACTTTTGGTCCTGTTTTTAATTTGTTACTTTGTATTGAAACTTTTGGTGTTAGTGTGTTGAGTTGATGTTTTGTGAACCCATACAAGGTCTGCACCTGTCAGAAGCAAATGCAGCCATGAAACTTGTGTACAGTGTGATGAGCTGCCTTTGAGAAGAAAAGCTAAATGATTGTCGCAATTACTAAAAACACTGTTTTATCAGAGCAGGCACTGTTAAAGTGTTCTCAGAGCTTCACAGTGAGCTTGCTCAGAAAGCTGGGTAGCTTCACTTTGAAAAATATGTATGAATCAGTTGTGGTTACAACTGTGCTGTGCCAGCAGAACTAGGGAAGTAATCAACCCCCTGTACTTAGGATTGGTGAGGCAACACCTCAAATCCTGTGTTCAGTTTTGGGCCCCTCACTTTAAAAATGAGATTGAGGTGCTGGAGTGTGTCCAGTGAAGGGCAACAAGGCTGGTGAAAAGACCAGAAAATGTGTCGTATGAGGAACAGCCAAGGGAGCTGGGTTTGTTCAGTCTCAAGAAGAGGAGGCTCTGGGGGACTTCATGGCTTTCTACATGAAAGTTGGGTATAGCCAGGTGAGCGCCACTCTCTTCTGCCATGACTGCAATTGGAGGCAATGGGAAATGGCCTTAAACTGAGACAGGGGTGATTCAGCTTAGATATTGGAAATATTTTTCATTTTTAGGGTGGTCAGGCATTGGAATAGATTGCCCAGGGAGGTGGTGGAATTACCTGGAGGTGTTCTGGTGGTGTCTGGATCTGGTGCTAAGGTGATGGTTTAGGAGTCACGGTAGTAGCATTGGGTGGATGGTTAGACTGCATGATCTTGAAGGTTTCTTTGAAAGTTGACGATTCTATGACTCTGATTCTTGGACATGGAATGCACTTACACAGGGTGTCTTCCCATTGCATGTACATATGCTTTATGGCCTCACCTTGCCCTCCTGTCCCAAATAAGTTGTCAAAAATAATCAGTTCTGAAATCCTGAGGTTTCACTTAGGGTTGCTGGTCTCAGGCCTGGGAGGAACCAATAGCACTGGTGGAGTTAGTTGCCTGGGAGAGCCTTAACACTGGTAATGGTAAAAGAATCGTGATCTTATTTTTCTCTCTGTGGAGATCTTCCTGCTTTCCCCATTACTGTGGTGTACGAAGAGTTCAGTCCAGAAAAGCCTTGAGTTCATGAAAATCACACTATAAAATTTGAGATAAATATTGTGTTTGCTCTGATGGTTTCTACAGAGCTTGCATAACAGTAGTGTCTGCCCTCCATGGCTCTTCATGGGATGTCTATCTTATATCTCAGAAATTTCCATGACAAATGAACAAGGGTTATGTTGTGCACTTTTTTATTGCTGTTTCCCTGCAGGTGATTTTAATAGGCAGCTGATGGGTCAAATGATGCAGATGAACCAAATACTGGGAGAGGTGAAAGACCTTCTTAGACAACAGGTACTGTATAGTGTTTTGGTGTGAAGTATCCCAATTTTGCCCCTTTGAGAGAGTCAGCACAGACTTCAGGTAAGCAGTAAACTTCTGTGTAGACTTATTGCCTTGGAGGCATGGTATGATTGAGAAGAAATTACCATATAGGTCCTGGTACCTTGTGCTTGCAAGGGAGGATCATTGAACATGGGAGTGTATGGGACTTGCTTATTCAGACCTAGAAAACTTAGTGTCTGGTGGGGAAGTAGAATAGCCATCCTTGCCCACTATTAGATAGTTGTAGGTCTGTTGCATAGAACTGAAATTACATTTGTTTCACTTACTGGTGGGTGTCAGAACTGAAATTGCTGGTGGCACACTCCTTTGGCCAAACAAGGACCTTTGGACCTTTAAAGGTCCTTGATGAAGGCTGAACCTAAGTACATCCATTATCCATATTCTTAATTTATGGAGTATGAAGAGCATCTCATTTAAGACCAGTTACTGGTGTTGCATGGTTTTGGAAGCATCTTGGGGACTAATGGTTCTTCTCTCAGCCAGGTGCAAACTGGAACTACCTGTTCCTAAGTAGTATTTATTTTCTATATTCTCAAGGTCAAAGAAACAACTTTTCTGAGAAATACCATAGCAGAGTGCCAAGCATGTGGTGAGTATTCCTGTTATTGCTGGTAATCTAGAAGAGATAAAGAGTTATTTTAAAACCAGTATTGATCGAGTTAGCTTTATGTGGTTTCTAGAAAGTGCTTTTGTAAAAATACTGTGTCCAAAGTTCTAGATGCATTTGTATTTGGACACAAATTCAGAATAGATTTTCATTAGAGAAAAAGTTTCCACAGACCCAACAATCACCTATTGGAGGATAAAATGCCGCTAAACCTCTCAGGCTGAACTGTCAGTTCTCGCTGCCACAAAGCTGTGCCACATGTTCCTGTGGAGGGACACGCTGTCTCCCAGCTCCCTCATACACAATCTTAGTAGAAGGACAAGGAAGGAATAATGTTCTGCTCTGGCTGGTATTATCAGTCTGAGGAAGATTCTATTCAGTCCACCTGAAGTTTGTCTGATTCTGAGTAGGTAGTCACTAGTTAACAGCAACAAGGCCCAAAAGGTGGTCTGTCTTCATCTTTTCTCTAAATTAAAAAAATGTGTACTTTTACAAATGCCACTGCATGGCCTTCCTGCATCACACACAACTGACAATCCATGCGCAAGTGCAGTGAGTATAAAAAGTAACATACTCCCCTACCGTGTGAGATGAAAGATCTTAAACTCATCAGGCCTCTTAGTTCATTTCTTCTCCCAGTCTTTCAGCCTCATCAAAACTCAAATTGAGCACTGAGCAGGGTAATCTTTGTGTAAGTGCCAAAGGAAAAGTCAAAAAGGTTCTATAACTGCAGTCTCAGAAAGACCCATCTTTGCCTGGCCTCTGTACATACTCTGTATGGTTCTACTGTGTTTGTGGGCTGCTCCTTCTTTATTCTTCTTATTTTTAGACTGTCAGAGATGCTGTTGTGAAACCAGAACATTGTTTTTCATATGAAGTGGTACTGTTGTCAATTTAGCCAGAGAAATGCCCTGTGTTTCTGCCCTTATACTTGAGTCCCTTGGTCTGAG
This sequence comes from Luscinia megarhynchos, assembly GCA_034336665.1. Classification (NCBI taxonomy): domain Eukaryota; kingdom Metazoa; phylum Chordata; class Aves; order Passeriformes; family Muscicapidae; genus Luscinia; species Luscinia megarhynchos. The sequence goes on along the minus strand of CM067592.1, from coordinate 21,544,808 downwards.
GTCACAGGCTTTCAGAGTTTCCTGTCCTGGCCAGCAGCGGATATGTGTTAGGACTAACATAGGGGAAGACTCCCATATGTAGGCAGGAAAAGCACATGGACCTAAAAGAGCAGCCTCAATTTCTCCTTTCTGGGGACCAAGTAAGCTCCTGGGCTATTCCCAGCATGGAGGCTTTTCAGCCGCAGCACAGCTGGCAGCAGCACAGTGCAGGGACATGAAGTGTCCTGGGAATTTCTTCTGAGTGCTTGCCAGCTGACAGCCATGATTCAAACACTGAAACTGTTCTTCTTTCTGTACTAAAGGTTTAGGCACTGTGAGTTTTCCAACTCAGCTTCCTAGGCGCCCTAAACCGAAATGTGAAGTTAATTCCTGCTTCCGGGGAGTGAGGTGCTTGGAGACAGCAGAGGGATTTCAATGTGGGCCCTGCCCTGAAGGACTCACGGGAAATGGAGTTACATGCTCAGATATTGATGAGGTAAAATAGTTATATTCACTGAATTTAAAAAAAAAAGCTAAAAAGCAACTGTTTCATACATATCAATGGGTTGCTAATACTTGCTGCCTTCAGCATTTACTGACTGCTTCCACAATTAATTAATTCTTATTTGGTTTGATGTCCCTCTTTTGCTGTTTCTTCAACTTAATCGAAGTTATGTGTATGAAAACTTGAAATACTCTGGTGAATCGAGAAGTCACTCAAAGGAGCTTAATGTTTGGAAAAAGAACACAGAACCTAAACCCAGCCAAAACACACTTTTGACATTGTCATTTGTATTCTGCAAGAAGGTACTGCTGCTTCTGTTACAGGCTGCAGAAGCACTTTTTTTAATATGGGCTTTGTTTCTTTAAATCATTGTGCTCCTGAAGCAGCCTTGGAGCCCAAAGTCTACACTTCAACCCAATCTGGAGTCATGTTTGCATCCTTACCTTAGAAGTCTATGAAGAAAATAACCAATCATTGTCATTGTTCCTTTTGCTTCTTTGTGTTTGTGTTGAAATCTGATAATGTTGACTTAAATCTAGTTCTTTTCGTGTGCTGTATGTTAGAAATTCAGAGCTTGCTTGTATTGAGGACTGAATTAATAAATTTACAGTATCTTAAGTAATTAAAGGAAACCTGTGTTAATTGGAATTTGACACTTACTCAGAACAGAAATAACAAAACTACTTACAGGTTCACTGCATTTTTTCTGTGGGATGATTTTTACCATTGCTCTTTAGTCTTTTTTGTGGAAAAGCACCTGGATGTGATAGACCAAGGAACCAGCAGAATTAGGTCATAAACTGTGCCTGTGGATAACACAGTGTACCTGTTTAATAATGTAAAACAGCAAAAGCCATTCTCTATTTCTCCTTCCTAGCCCACAGGAAGTCTGCTTTGACTGCTCTTTTTTTTTACTCCCTCCTGTAGACCATCAGGAGAGGATTTGATGTGTCTTCAAAAAGCACTGGGGAGAGAAAGTGAGTTGAGTGTGGCAGTTCCCTGAGGCGATGGCAATGTCTCTTGTTTTGCCTTACGTGGCATGGACTGTGTCTGCCGCAACAGAAGGCGCGGAAAATGGAAGTGAAGCTCTGGAACATGAATGAAAGTGGTGGATCCAAGACAGCTGTGGTACATGTTTCATGGTACAGACAGGCATGCTGTGAGGCTCAAGCCAGCCTAGGTGGAGCCTGCCAGTACAGATGGGTGTCAGCTCCTGAGCTATTTTCAGACTCAGGCAAAGCATGGCAATAATCTCCTCCCTGCCATTTTCAGGATGGGAGCAACTCTACCCATTACAGCAGTGGTGGAAAAAGAAATAGAGCCTGGTTTATGATGGCTTGATATTAAAGTGGTTGTCTGTTAGCAGTCAGGCTCTAATCACTAGAGATTCATGTACCTTCATCTTCTTGCCACCACTCAACATGACAGACCTGCTTTCACATTAGAAAAAACAAGGAATTTTTTTCCAAAATTGTATCATAAAGACTTTATAATAAGCAAGACTGTATGTCTTTATGTCTTTAAAATGCCACCTTGTCAGAAGCAGTCTTGTTCACCAGCAAATACCTACTTAATCAGTAGATTTGCACAGGGAAATAAAGAAGCAATAATTGGCAATAATTTTGAATTGTCTAATGAGAGGGGATGTGTCGTATTACTTGTTTTCCTGAGTTAGCTGATATGCAGGAAAGTGTTTTTTGTTGGTTGGTTTTGTTTCGTTTTTAAAAATTTATTCAAAGCCTTTTATGAATGAAATATTTGTGCACTTCCTAATAATAGGCATTTTAAAATAAGTTATTGTACAAATTCTGATAAAGACAAATGTGGAAGATTCCTCACTAAAAGCTGCCATAATCTTTCTTGAGGTTGTTAGCGTCTCTGCAGTATGGTCCGTAATTCATTATCAGTTTGAAGACATTACTTTGGTATGCTGGCGCCCATTATCTTGGGAGCTGCAGCTCTGCTCTGTGTGCTGTGTAATTTGGGTGCCCTCTGCTGTCTACAATGAAGAATCCACTGCAAAATAAGGAGGCACAAAATGTCTGTCCTAGGTCTGGCGTTTTCCTTGTATTGCTGATTGACATACTATTAACAAATCTTTCTGTCAAACACACTTTGATATTAAACATACCTTTTCTTGCTTCTCTGTGTGTGTGTTTGGTTACAAGTTGTGTGTCTCTTGTATGTAGATATTGTCAGATTTGTTCTTCCTCCATCTTGCAGATGCTTTTCTGTTCGTGATGAAAGGAGAAATAGAGGCATTTTTTTAAAACCCTGTAGTATCTCTTTCTCATGTTCCTCATTTTTTGTTGTCTTTGAGCCCTGTGCTGCAGGATGGCATGTTGATGTTTTTGGTAGCTAGTGTTGATGTTGTGGGGATGTGTTTCCCAGACTGGCACCCACAAGACCGGTGAAATCGGTCACAGCTGTTTCGTAAAACTGCATAAGGCAATGACCTGAACGGTGCTTTCAGGCCAAGAGTGATTTTGTGAACATGTGATATTTTGGGAGAAGTTCCAAGGACTGTCTCTGGGCCTCCAGTCTAGAAATGTGTGGATGCCACTGACACATCCCTGCTTATCTGGCTTATGTTTGGATTCCTTCTGGCTATGAGATTTATCCAAATTTAAATGAAGGAAAATAGAAGGGGTGTTTGGAGGCTTAGAGTTATGTGGCTTTCCTGGTATTTTGGTCTGGACCCTTCCAGGAGCCTTTCAGCCTCCAAGGGATCTGAATCTGCCCAGCTAAAGGAAGGATTCAGGATGAAAGTTTAGGACATCAACTACAGGCTATAATGGAAGGTTGCAAATGTTATTTAAATTACAGAGATAGCTGAAGACTTACTGAGGTCAGAAATACCTGCAGAGACAGTTTCCTCTCTAAGCCTTCTCTGAACAGAGGATGTACAGGTGTTGCATGCAGCCTTGCCTTTGGTGAGAGGTCTGTACACACAGTCAGAGTCTCGATGTTACTGACGCACAAACTTGTGCTTAGTTGTTTTTTTCTTTGCAGTGTCGTTACAACCCTTGCTTCCCTGGGGTGCGATGTGTGAACACTGCTCCAGGTTTCCGGTGTGAGACCTGTCCTCCAGGATATACGGGACAAACCGTGCAAGGGATAGGACTCAGCTATGCTAAGAACAATAAGCAGGTGAGTGGTAGCACCTCTGTGGCAGCTTCCATTGCAAGGTGCTGATTTTATATTAGCAATGCATCTGTATTGAATTGTATTTAGTTTCAGTTGTTCCATAATTGCCTTATGCTGTTAGACAGAGCTCAGAATATTTTGGCTAGAGATCTGAATTGTGTTTGCATAGCTTTAATGGGAGTATTAAAAATCTAATACTCCTGACTGGCATAGAGACAAGATACTTATCTTTGTAAGTATCTCTGATCAACTTCAGGGGGCTCTGTTGATTTGTGTAAACTGGCTTTGAACTGGGAAGAAAAATATATAAAAGGCCTGTAATATTTTTTTTGATATTTCTGTAAGCATCCCTAGAACGTGAACACAGTTTTTATGTAAACTCCTCTGGGTGAACCAGAGCACATCCTAAAGCTGAAATTTTCTGTTTCTTCAGGGTTTGGAAAGTTAGCCTATGGATATATCTGTGACATTGTGAGAGAAGTTTCAGGGGAGGCTACATCTCTTTTCTAGCCTTAAACTTTGGTGTTGTTTCTTCAGTCTTTGGTCTCAGTAATAATCTCAATAAATCGACATTATTTTTATTATTTGTGGATTTGGTTTATTGCTAGGTCTGCTTAGATATTGATGAATGTCAGAATGGAGGACTTGGATTCTGTGTTCCAAATTCCCATTGCATAAACACTTTGGTAAGCGTCTTTTTATTTATGCCTTTGAAAAATTGATTGTTTTAAAGTTTCATGGGGCTAGGATTGGATTTATAGGTCTGATGAAAGAGCAATTAATAATACAATTTTTTTTGTCTTCTTATAAATCAAAGAAGCTTTTCCTCTTTTCCTAACTAATGATAAAAAAACAGACTTGATTTGTCATGAACACATCTCCCCTGACCTGAGATGGCCTGATGATCTGAGGCCATTTCTTCTTCTCCTGTCACTTCTTACTTGGGAGAAAAAACTGCACACTACCCACCTATAGCATCCTCTGTGGTACTTTTAGAGTGATAAGGCTCTCCCTGAGCTTCCTTTTCTCCAGGATAAACACCCCCAGCTCCCTCAGGCACTCCTCACAGGACTTGTGCTCCAGACCCTTCACCAGTTTTGCTCTGGATTCAGCACCTCAATGTCCTTCTTGTAGTGAAGAGCCCAGAGCTGGACACAGCACTCGAGGTGTGGCCTCAGCAGTGCCCAGGACAGAGGGACAATCCCTGCCCTGCTCCTGCTGCCCACACCATTGCTGAGCCAGGCCAGGATGCCATCGGCCTTCTTGGCCCCCTGGGCACTGCTGGCTCGTGTTCAGCTGCTGCCACCAGCACCCCCAGGTCCTTTCCAGCCTCTCTGCCCCAGCCTGTGGAGCTGCCTTGGGAACAGCACCTATGGCCACCAGCTGGATGTAGCTCCACTCACCCCCACTCCCAGGGCCCAGCCATCCAGAGAGTTTTTTACCCCATGAAGAGTGCACCTACCCAAGCCATCAGCTGCCAGTTCCCCCAGAGGATTGCTGTGGGAAATGGTGTCAGAGGCTCATCCACAGAGCAGGTCACCCTGTTACAGAAAAAGCAGGACCTGCCTTTCATAAATCCATGCTGGCTGGGCCTGGTCCCCTGGTTGTCCTGTACATGCCACAGGCTTTCTTCATACTACGATAAAAGTTAAAAGTATGCTTCAGGTGTAAAGGTGGTCCTTTCTGCAGCAAGGTATTGTTGAGTCTACCATTAGCTTTCCGTGAGAATAAACTTGTTTTCTTAGAGCTGCTTTCACTGTTCAGTATGTTTGTATTTATTTATTTTTAATATCTAGAACATTTACTGTCACATTTTGTATCTTGCTGCGTAACTAGACATGCAGCCTCTTTGGAAAGCCATCGGGCCCTGTCTGCAGAGGGCAGGCCCCAAGTGTCCTGCCATCTGTTAAAACAGAGCACTGTGGGGTTTCTAATCCTGTATCCCTTCAGACACAGTCTGGTCTGGAAATGTTGCTGTAGAGGCTATTTTAATGCATACCAGAGCTTGATATAGGACAGAATATACCGAGCAAATTCGGCAGACTCCAGAAGACACTATCCTGGCATCCATTAGGATAAATTGCACAGGCTGGTATGTTTTAAATAAGCCACGCCATTTGCAAGGCCCAGGGATTATTTTACTCTTCAGTCATCCTGAAAGTATGCAGACAGAACAGTTAAAATTTGTCACAAAGTTAGGAATAGGGGAAAAAAAAAGTCCGTCAGAGCAGTAAGTAGATTTCTCTGTGATGGTGGACTACAATAGTCCTGACAGCTCTTCCAACGGACTTTGTACATGAAGAGTGAAGTCATATGAAGGAACTCACTTTCACCAATGGTTAGATGCACATGTTTGTCGGAGATCTGCCCATTTCTGTCCCTTGAGACATCAAAAAATATTCTCCATAAGATAAAAGGATTTTCTCAGTTAACTTTCATGTCATAAATGACAGGTCTACAAGAATGTGAGACAGAGACAAAAGCCACATTGGATGCCTAAAGAAGACCCCATCTTATCAGCTTTTATCTGTTTATGTCTCATATGGTGTTTGGCCCAGCACATAATGATTTTCCTTGGCTTAGCTCTGTTGTATTTGTTTACATAAGAGAGTAATAAATATGAAATACATATGCATGTGTCATGGTAAATCATAGCAAAAACTTACATGGATGTTCTTATTGCAGTGTAAATGAGGATGTCTGTCTTCATATAGATTTCCTTTCTGAAGAAGATTTGGATCAAGTTGACTTAAAAACATTTTAGCTTAAAAATAAAATGGGATAAAGATATGATGGACTTTCATATCTCTCTTTGGTTAAAATTTGTGCCCAGTTACCTTTAGATAAACTGATAGGTGTGCTTTACAGTGAAATAAGATCATCCAGCCTGATAAATCAACTGCTGCTTAGAGTTTTTCACAAAGTTTCAGCCACCTGGAAGCAGCGCAGGGTGATGCTGGCAAGGACAAGGCATCATGAAGAAGCTTTTGCTGCTACATTACTTTTCTCTGACTTAAGAAAACAGTGGTCTAAACAAGCAAGAGTTGAGTATGTTTTCTAGCATGCACTCTGGGAGACAAATACGTGTAGGAAGTAAAGTTTGTTCACAGTACATGAGGCCTCAGTGGATGAGAAACTACACTTGCACAGCATAAACAGTATGACATGAAATGAATCTTGCTCTTGTGCTTGCTTTAAAAAGGAAAAAAGTGCCATTAAAAGGCTGGCTGGAGAGTTTTTGTTCTTACAGGGGTCTTACCACTGTGGCCAGTGCAAACCAGGATATACAGGAGACCAAACTAGGGGATGCCAAGCTGAACGGAGCTGTAGGAATCGAGCCCTCAATCCATGCAGCATTCATGCCCGTTGTATTGACGAGAGGAGAGGAGAGGTGACATGTATTGTGAGTTCATAAATTCATGCATTTTTACGGTGAAATCCAGCCTTTTTTAGGCTGGAAATGAGAAAGGCTTTGTGGTCATTTTATACAGTTGGATGTTTTACCAATTGTGACGCACTGGCCAAGACCAGCTGTTAATGTTGGCTTGCAAATGTTTTGTTCTTGCCACATGTCTGTAAAGCAGCCATATTCATGTATCATATACACTGTGTCTGTGTAATTCGATCTTTAGGAATCATTTTCGTAGACTTTTTGTAGTCTCCTCAGAAAACAATGCCAAGTGTCACTCTACAGAAGACATCATAAGGATAAATTCCTCCTTGTTGCTCAGCTACATAGCTGTGAGTAAGGATCCTCTCTGCATAGCCAATGTGCCTGTATTTGCTGGCTGATAAGAGACAATGTTTTTTTAAAGTGAGATGACAGATTCCAGCACAGGGAGGCTGTACTGTGCTTACCAGCCAAGGGAGCAGAGGAGAACAAGTACCATATGAACTTCAACTGTAAGAGTTTACTGAAGTGAAATTCTTAGTTTTTCCATCTTGCAACAGAAAGCAAGAGACTAACCCTGTGTTCTAATTTTGGATACAGTGCATGCTTTTGCTGGCACTTGCTTTGGTCTCATTTTTAAGTACATCTGTTTCAAAGATAAATTATCTAGGATATTTTAGGTCCATGCTGTAATGGGAAGATGCCTAGATACTTGTAGTAGGCAAGTCCTGATTTTAAGGGAAGGCCAGATTTTGACATGAAGTTCTTTGTATATGTCTTCAACACAAATGATATGTTGGTTTGAAACAGTAATAATTCAACTGGCTAGGAGAAACTTGTGTGCAGATGCATTTGTTTTGCATATGCAACCTTTGTAATTGCCCACGCAGTTTTCTCTTAAAACTTCCTCTAGTTGCAGATGTGTTCTTCAGATACTGAAAAAATGCAGTCATCCCATCTAGCCATGTGCCTCTTGCCAAGATGCTAGATGCATATTCTACCTAGGTCTCTTTTCTTTTACTTAATCTGCCAGTGAGGAGCCAAAATTAGTTCCTGGCCAGTTTCTGTAAGAAATCTATAGCTCCAATAGCTATGACTAAAATTATTAGATGTGGCAGGCACACATTCCAGTTGACATCAAGTTGTAGTTCTTTCTAGCTATGTCTGGATACACTGCAGCATCTCTTGGTATGGAAAGAAAATCTTTGTTCAAGCTCTCTGTGTCTCATTGTACTTCAGTGCGTGGCCATGTCTTCCATATGCTGGTTTTCAAGACTGGTGTGAGTTTTCCTTCTTGAATATTTCTACAGTGACTCATTAATCATTTAATAGTACTACCGTGATGTTTTATTGATAGTGTGGCATTGGCTGGGCTGGTGATGGTTATATTTGTGGAAAAGATGTTGACATTGATGGCTACCCTAATGAAGAGCTCTCATGCTCTGCTGAAAACTGCAGAAAGGTAAGAAATGCTTTCTTAATTCTATAAAAATTCAGAGCATGAAGTGGTAAAGAGGAAGACTAAGAAACATGACTTAATGTACTCATCTTTTATTCAGGTTATTAAATTCTATTTAATTTGCTTCTTAATTTCCAATTAATTAATAATAGGAAAAAGTCATTCAAATTATGAAGGCATACAGTTTACCTATAGAACATCAGACTTGTCTCCTTTTTTGTCTAGGACAATTGCAGATTTGTCCCAAACTCTGGACAAGAAGATGCTGATGGTGATGGGATTGGAGATGCCTGTGATGATGATGCAGATGGAGATGGCATTCCCAATGAGCAGGTGCTGTGTATAGGTCACGATGCAGGGGTCTGTGCAAACAGAAGGATTTCCCACTGTTGCAATGGGAAGTGATTCTGAAATCTGACTAAATCTGTTTCACTGTTGATTGCCAGAGATTGTTACATATCCATCACTGTTAATGGCCCCTTAAATCCTTTCTTTTTCTTTTAGATAATGCTCATTCTTAAAAGACTTAAACCACACAGCCTTAAAACCCATCTGTGTATCCTCTCTTACTAGCTTTTATAATTTAATTCTAGAGCTTTCTGTGTACAAAGCTTGTGTCCTTCTGTCATATCCTCCCATAACATGACCTTCAGGAACATTTCTTGCATTAACATCTTTCTATTTAAAGAGCAGGTTGACCTGACAGCACATTTCATCAGGGATCCAAAACCCACATTAATGAATGTATGTCTTGCCAATAACTTGAAAAACTTTGGATTGTGTCATCAAAGCAGGAAAGGTTTCCAAGTGGATACACACTGCAGAATATATTAGAAGATACATTCAGACTGGAAAAGCTGTTTTGTTTTCACCCTGTGTTCTTACAAGCCGACTGTTGTTCTGTATTAAGATTGACTGATACTGCTTAGTGTCCTTCCAAGCCAACAAGAACATGTTATCCAGAGTACAAATGTCCACCTGGAGCTAGGGCAGGCTAGTAGTCACGGAAGATCTGTCTCAGGCTGTTTTGCCACTGAGTTTCACACGAAATTCTGCTAGCTTAAATCAGCTGGTTTTATTAATGTTCTAAAACGAAAAAAATTAAATCCTCCTACAACTGTAAATCTATTTTCAGGTTCAGCACCTCCATAATCAACTATTCAATCTATTTTGTTTCTAGTGTCTGTTCTTCTTCTTTACAGGCAATAGGAAATTTTATACCACTTTGAAATAAAATTTTCTCCATATACCTCCTCGTGGACTTTAAAAGCCAAAAGCAGCTGGCTTGAAACAAACAAATCCACCAAAACCAAACAAAAACTGGTACCTTTGTACATCAAGTTCTTTCCCCAGTCTCCAGCTAGTCTGTACCAGAAGGGGGCAATGGCCTTTCACTGACAGCATCTGCAAACTTTGTCAGTCTCTGAACTACAGCTTTTGAGAAAGACCACGTGAGAAAGCTTTGGTACCAAAACGGGTTCCTCACCATGCACCCATGCAAAATGAGAATCAGAAATCAAGGTTATAGGTAAAGCTTTATAGTATTGAGTGTCTGATTAGGGTTCCCACAGTGTGGTTCAAAGCAGAGCTTTGAGGGAGCAAGTGAAATCTGATCCAGAGCTAATATTGACATAAAATGTCAAACCTGCTTGCACTGTTTTGTTGTTTTTGGTTGGTTTGTTGTGGAAGTAGAAATAAATACAAGAGTTTTATAAATCAACTAAGTAGAAATTAAAGATTTGTGGCCTGACTGATGTCTGATTCTGTGTCTATTGCAGGATAATTGTGTCTTGGTTCCCAATGTTAACCAGAGAAACAGTGACCAAGATATCTTTGGAGATGCTTGTGACAACTGCCGTAATGTTCTGAATAACGACCAGAGGGACACAGATGGTGATGGGAAAGGGGATGCTTGTGATGATGACATGGATGGAGATGGTTGGTGATTTTTCACTGTCAGCTTCTCTGAAGTAATTCAAATTTGCCCAGAGTGTGCTGCGCGATAGGAGATTTCATGTCACCAGCTATAACACATAGTCTTTCTTCATTAAACCCATGTTTTTAATAATTTTAATGTAGTTCATACATATCTTAGCCTGCATTGGGAGCACTGTACACTGTAACAGAGCAACCAAGCCATGTTTCACTTGGAAGTTAAGGCTGTTGATCATTCAGCATTTCCTTAAAGGTGCAAATGTTCTGGAGCATCCAGCTGCGGCTGGTCACTGGAACCCGAGGGCTACATAATATATTATTTTCATTGCTGTAGGAGGCTTGAAAGAAGTGAAAAAATCACATCCCTTCAAATGTAATAAAAAAAAAAATTAAATGTTCAATCCTGTACATTGTGATACAGGAACAGGATAGAGTGAAATTGTGTATAATTAAAGGGTGTGATAGGGTGGACAGCTGTGCTTTAGAAAGATGTTCCTAACTACTATTAAATGAGTGATGCACACATAAGAAAAATTAACTGTGCAGTCTTATAATTTCATTGCAGGATTAAATAGTTGCTGAAAAAGAATGGTGTCTTTACTGTTTTAATGTTTATGTTGTCCAGGATGGACAAAATTGGGAATTGTCTGTAACAAACAATCCACTTTACTCTAGGTGTTAAGAACCTTTTGGATAATTGTCAGAGAATCCCTAATGAGGACCAGGAAGACACAGATAATGATGGTGTTGGTGATGCCTGTGACAGCTGCCCTACAATCAGCAACCCAAACCAGGTTAGTAGGCAGAAGGAAAAATTAGTCTTGTTTAGGGAGAGGGACTACTGAGGCCTAAAAGTGTGCAAGAGAATTAAGCAACCCATGCAGTCGTAGTGTTTATATTTTAATAATAAAGTGTATTTCCTGGATGATATGATATGATGATATGATATGATTGATATGATATGATATGGTGTAGTATATATCTAGGTATTCAGGAGAATTTCACAGACCTGCTGGCTCTCCTGATGTGAGAAAGGGGAGCCAAGTTGTACTCTTATGGTTTGGTATGTTGTTAGGACCTCTGCCCAGCATGTCTTATACTCTCAAGCTCTGAAATGGGCTCCAGTCCCACAGAGTTCAATGCCAGACTCCACACAGGGGTGTGATTTAGTTATACGTGATATTTCTTTAATTAGGATGAAAAATCCTGGTCTCCTTATTTATCAAAACTTTGAGTGTTTTTAGGAGAGAAGTCATTGCAACTTTTCATATGTTGGAATTCTGATTCACCCCCTGTGACTAATGAAAAGTGTTGGAAACTATGGGAAACAGTACATTTTTAAAGATGCTTAAGAAATAAACCTTGGTGAGAAATGAGGAGTACTTATTTTGCTTGAACTCCTCAATTTAGTTTAACCATGTTTATTCATTGTCTTTTTTTTAATATAAAACTGAATTTTTGGTTAGATGGATGATGCAAGAGAGAAAATATATTCTGTAAAGCAAGTGTCTTTTCATGCTCTTATTTTACTTGTATTTTATTTGGTTATGTTTTGATTTAATCCTGCAATTTAAATACATGCTTTTCACAGCTGATACTTGAACTTTCTCTGTTCCCTTTTGCAGTCTGATGTCGACAATGACCTGGTTGGAGATTCCTGTGATACCAATCAGGACAGGTATGCTGTGAGAGACGCTAGTCCTGAGCTGAAGCATGCTGCTGATTCCTGGAGAACTGTAATTCCTCAGGCTAGCCTGGATTTAATTCCAGCGAGATGTTATTTCAAAAACATTGTTCAGATTTATTAGCCTTGTTTGTTTCCTTCCCTGTGGTAGTACACTTACAGAGCCTTCACCTTTATAGGCTGTAAAACCCAGAGCGCTGCTCAGAGCTTCTTAGTGAGAAAATGTCTTTCCTGTTTTTCTTTATTCTTCATTCCTCTTTTATTTCTCCATTTCTGTACCAGAAATTTCATAGTTAAGGGCTCTATGTTTTCCTTTAAGAACCTAGTGTTGCAGAATTAAAATTTTATTATCAAGTGTAAGACACTTACAGAGCAACCCCTTTGCTTTAGCACAGCAAGACTGGCAAGTATCCTCCATCTATGGCTTTCATATGCCTTGGACATTCACAGAAGCCCATCCCATGACAAATGTCATCACTTGTCTAGAAGCAGCTTCTGCCTGACCATCTTAAGGTTATGTGCACCTCCCATGTGCACCTCACTTACAGCAAGAGGCTAGGGAAATGACAAATCCTGTGCTGTCACAGCATTTCATCAGCCACAGACAGCTGCAGAGTTTCACCCCAGGGCCATTGGTGGGTCCCGCTCTCTGCAAACGGATCGCAAGGAGCCCACTTCTCTGCAGGGATCATTCCCACTCTTAGGCTAGTAGTTGCCAAGGCCATCAGCATTTTACTCTTAAATTGATATGTCTTTGTTCTTTTTCCTGTTTTATAAAAAGGACTTTTTTCCCTGCATAAACTTCACTAATGTGTGTGAAGCATTTCCTGTGTGAAGCATGCTTAACCTTTCAGTAGATATATCTGTGTGCTGCTTATTGCATTTTATCTCAATATTGTGCAAATGTTAATTACTCTGACTGAAATTAAAGCACATTTCTTAAGCAGGGAGTGGTATTTGGGAATATTCCTACCTGTAAGCCATATCATGACCTTAATTTGGCTGCAGGTCACTTCTGCTCCACCTGTGGTGATTAGAAGCTAGTGTGGGAGAATGTGCCTGCTAATTGCTAGAAAGCAGTTTGGTTTTGCATACAAAACACACCACACTTCAGGGAGTTTTTCTTCAGGGCTGCACCTAACAGTTGGGATGCAGAACACCCCGTAACTTCTTGAACCCTCTTCTGTAGTCTGTGTCCCTGTAGACACAAGAGCCTGGTGGCACTAACAAAGCAGTGCCAAGCCCACCATGAAAAAGTTGCTATGCAGGAGGATGAGAACAGTGCTTGTTTTTAAATAAGTCTGATTTCAGGTGCTCATGTAGAGTCTCTCAAAGTTTAATTTCCACTAACACCAGCATGTTCATGAGCGCCAAGACTCATATGCACATGTGCACATAAGACAAGGGACAGCAGGGTGTCCTGCTCTTGCTGTCTCCTGAGTGCCTCTTGATTGGTGATGCTGCACTTGTTGGATGTGCCTTACACACCCTTTAGGAGAGGACGTTGACGGGGGTCTTGGGCTCCAGTATGCTCCCCACACCATGTAAGGCTTATCTTTCTTTTTTCTGAGTATTTTTATAGTTCCTGGATTGGTCTTTGCTTTCCTGACACCTTATCTTATCTAAGCCTCTGCTCCTGCTCTCCTTTGCAGTTCAGCCACCTGAGCAAAACCAGGTTGTGTTGTCCACTGGTCTGCTTCCAGCTCTAGAGCTGCCACTGGTGTGTTTTCCTATCAGATGTCCATGCTGTTCCCTGTGCAGAGGCAGGAGCTGATGCTGGCATACCATTTCTTTTTTGTTTCTGTGCTTGCAGCGATGGTGATGGGCACCAGGACAGCACAGACAATTGCCCCACTGTTATTAACAGCTCCCAGCTGGACACAGATAAGGATGGGCTGGGTGATGAATGTGATGATGATGATGATAATGATGGCATTCCTGACCTTTTGCCCCCGGGCCCTGACAACTGCAGGCTGGTCCCCAACCCAGGGCAGGAAGATGAAAATGGTAAGATGGGCCTTCAGAAGCCATTTTGATTCTCAGGCACTGCATTCATCTCCACACTGCGTGTACCAGGATGCAGCACAGTCATTACCAATCCATACAGCTCATCCCAGGAACAACAGCAGCACTCAGAGCCCTTTGGCCAAAACAGAGCCACTTTCTTAGGCACTACAGCCAGCAGGGCTGATGCTCTGCCTGCTTCTTGGACACCCTAATCCCATGGCTGGGCCTGCTTGCTGCACCATAAATCTCTCACTTCTCTGATGCATTCAGGTGATGGAGTTGGTGATGTCTGCGAGTCTGACTTTGACCAGGATACAGTGATTGATCGGATTGATGTGTGCCCTGAGAATGCAGAGATCACCTTGACAGACTTCAGGGCCTATCAGACAGTGGTGTTGGACCCAGAGGGGGATGCACAGATTGATCCCAACTGGGTGGTTCTGAACCAGGTAAAAATACACTTGGTCTTTCTTACCTGTCTGAAAAAGATCATTTGAAAACCACAATAAAATTGGCTCTATAATTGCTGGACCTCTGGCAGACATGAAAAGTGGAAGCTGTGGGTTAGTAGACTACTCTCAGGAGTAATAATGAAGGAATTTTCCTTTTGATAGCCTTCAAGCTGTCAAAATTGATGCTCCTAATAACCTAAAACAGCTACATGCTGGCCAACTTATTCTGGGTGGATTGCACTGCTGCCGGAAGGCAGACATGTGTTACCCTGTTGAAATATTACTGTAGCAAATAAATTTCATTAATCCTTCCAATAGGTTAAAAGTCTGACATGCTAAATAACATAGCATTTCATAGAGTCATAGAATGGTTTGGGTTGGAAGAGACCTCAAAATTAATTTCATTCCAATCCCAACCTTCCGTGAGCAGGGACATGCATCACTAACCAGGTGTCTGAGAGCTCCAGTCTTGAACATTTCCAGGTTTGGGGCATCTCTGAGCAACTTGTTCCAGTGCCTCACAACCCTCACAGTAAAAATATTTTCCGCATACCTAATCTAAACCTACTTGCTCTTCCTTTGAATCCATCGCCCCTTGTCCTGAAACTGCATGCTCTTGGTAAAATATCCCTCTTCATCTTTCTGGTAGGCTCCCTTTAAGTACTGGAAGGCCACAATTAGGTCACCCCAAAGCCTTCTCTTTTCCAGGCTGAAAAAATCCAATTCTCTCAGCCAACTCATAGCAGAGGTGCTCCATCCCTCTAATCATCTTGGTGGCCACTTCTGGACTCCCTCCAGCAGGTCCATGTCCTTCCTGTGCACAGACCCGAGAGCTGGATGCAGCACTTCAGTACTCCTAGATGAAGTCGAGTAACTTATTTACACTAACAAATTCTAGCCTTCTGGAAGTTAATGTGTTATGAGTCACAGGGGTCATGCAGTTCTTTCCCATTGCAAAAGTCTCTGCCAAGCCAGCTGAGATGTGTACATCTTCCTTAACCCAGTCCTGGCAGTCAGTTTAATCCTGAACTCCTTGATCCAACTGTATGAGCAAAGCCTAGGAATAGCTCTCTTCCTCCCACAACCCTCTTCCCCTGCACCCCAGTTTTGGCAAGATTCAGATTTCCAGAAGATTGCAGTAGGGAAAGGAGGTATGAAAACATTTGCATGACTAATTCTGCACTATGAAAACCGACAAATCGTTCCCAACTCAGGCTATGCAAGCAGCTGAAACATTCATATTTGATTGTAGCTCCCATTGATTTTAGTTCAGAGCTCCAAGCGTCACAAATATGTTGTGAGCAAAGAGAAGAGAGGGATGAAGGCGATGCTAGAGGGAGACCAGAAAAGGCTTAGACAATCCAGCTTGCCACACATACTAACCACCCTGAATTTACCCTTACAGGGGATGGAAATTGTGCAGACTATGAACAGTGATCCTGGCCTTGCTGTTGGTATGTAGCCTCTTCTGAGATTCAAGTTTTGCAGCAGAAAATGCACAGAATATGAACATGTGTTCTGCAGAATTGTTTTTAACTTGTGTCTATCCTTAGGTTACACGGCTTTTAACGGTGTTGACTTTGAGGGCACTTTTCATGTGAACACAGTGACAGATGACGACTATGCTGGCTTTATTTTTGGTTATCAAGACAGCTCTAGCTTCTATGTAGTAATGTGGAAACAGACAGAACAGACGTACTGGCAAGCGACTCCCTTCCGAGCTGTTGCAGAGCCCGGCATTCAGCTAAAGGTACCAGTGGTGGCTCCTAGCTAAGGACACAGTGCTCTCTGCAGCCTGGCTATGCCATCTTGCCCTGTGCTGGCCATGGGCTAGCTCATCATGCCATGTGTAAGCCAAGCCATTGCACTGCATGTCAGCTGTGCTGCCCGAGTGCTGTTCTCTATCAGCAGCTGCTGTCAAAATGGTTAAGTCAGGCAGCTGTTACACAGCCCTTTTAATTGCACTGTTTTTTAAGCAACTTCATCTTGCCTTTCTGGTCAGCTGGAGCATTTAGCCTCTGCAGTGATTGTGCTCTGACCCTGACTGTCAGATTGATTCCTTTTCCTTTGTCCAGGTACCCAGCTGGTTGCTTAGTCCATGTAGGCAGTGGCTGTGGCTGTAGAACAGAAGTTAGGGGCCTGTTAGCAGCATAGAGGATGCTTCTGCAGACCTGCTCCTCGCTAAAAAAAACATGGCTCCTTGAAAGTGACTTTTCTCTGTAGTCAGTGTTGGAAAATTGTATTTTTGCAGGCTGTGAAATCCAAGACAGGTCCTGGCGAGCACCTCCGCAACTCCCTCTGGCACACAGGGGACACCAATGATCAGGTCAGGCTGCTGTGGAAGGACCCCCGAAATGTAGGGTGGAAAGACAAAGTCTCCTATCGCTGGTTCTTGCAGCACAGACCTCAGATTGGTTATATCAGGTAAGAGAGGAAAGGATAGATAAGGTGAGTACAGATACGTGTCTGCCTAAACTGTAGTTTCTCAACACCTGATTCAGATGATAACCTGAGAATTTGTGTTATGTCTGGGCTTTGTACTGATGAAGGCTTATAACAAATTAGACTTTCAGAATTCAGACTGCAGCTCTTTTCCTAGACAATTCCAAGTTTAACCTCTTTGTATGGACCATCTGTCTCTTTTAACTGTGTCTTACCCTGATGAGATCTTTTCTGGCTTTAAAACCTTGTTTTCCAAGCTACTGCTGGCCACTGATATGAAAAGCAACATATTTAAAATGGGCTTAATTTTGATATTTTAGAATGTTTTTGTTGGAATTGGGATAGTTCATTTATGTATTCCAGGATAACAGAATAAAAGTTGTCCAATTAAAAGTTAAGATTCTAACTAACAAGTAATAATCCTCATGTGACAGATTCGACATTACTCAGCATATAGTCAGAAAGTTTGTGAAAGATTTGTAAAGCATGTTATATATTCTTTTTTGGGGGAGTTTTTTGGGAAAAAAAAGTTAATAATATCAAAAAAATCACCATTCAGGATGAAACATTTTACCCTGCAACATTCAGCAGAGAAATCAGCAGGAATTATACTTGTAGATCAAGGCTGATGTTAAAATGCAAAAAACTAACTACCCTGGCATGATCATCTCAGGTCTTTCAACCTTATAATAGAACAGAAATATGAGTAAGTCAGCTTTTTTACAAGAAAATCACCACCTTGCAGTTGGGATGTAGTAACTTGATGGTGTAATTATTCCACTTCTCTAGTGCAGAGCATCATATTCAGTGGTAATTGGAGTGAGCATGATTGACTTTTACTAAAATGGATTAAGAACGTTTATAGAGTCAATTATTGTGCCCTAGTGAATAGCTCTTGGGTGGCAACTTACATTTAGACCAAGAAGTTAGTGAAGCTGCTGCATGAGCAAACATCTCCTATGGCTGCAGTCTCTCCACCAGCCAAAGTAATGCTCCCTGTAACTGGGGAAGGTAGTACAGTCTGTGTCACAGAATGCTTTAGAACTAAGGGCAGCCAGGCCTGAAGCAAGCCTCTGTCAGCTCTCTGTCCACTCTCACTGCGGTCTGCTTAGGCCAGATGCCACAGACCACTGTGTGTCTAGCAAAGGTTTTCCTTGGCTTCAGGGGAGCCTAGGAAAAAGTCTTTTGAGCCAACCACTCCCATGGAAATTTGCAAGACAACAAGTTCTATTCATTGTACAAATACTTCTGAACTGCCTCAGTAAATAAAATCGGAAACATAACAGGATTTAGGTTTTTTTCCCTTATTTTATGAAAATACGTAGGAACTTCCATTCCTTTCACCATTTGCTCTTTTCTTGTACGCAAAAATGTATCAGCAGCGTCCTCATCCACAACAAGGCTCTCAAGGTTCATTGTCCAGTATCCCATAGGCTGAGGGCTTGATGTGGGCACTGCTGCAACAAACAGCTCAGCTTTCTCCAGTGTGGTCCTGCTCAAGCCTTCAATACAGAGCACACACTGGGAAGCTGGGGGGGCGCAGCTTTCACCGAGCTATTTGGGAATTTGCTGATGAGTTTTCTAACAAGAAGATATAGATCAGCAAAACAGTTCCTGGAGTTAATCATATTAACATTTTTAAAGAAATCTCACAGGCAAGTTTAAGATCGCAATGGTTTGTTTGAAACTTTTCCTATAACAAAAAAAAATGTTCAACTTCAAACTTCAAACTATGCAAGAAAATATCCATCTAGCCCTCTTCAACTGACCTAGTCTGGTTCTCCTGTCTCTATTTGCTGTGGAAAATTTCAAGAGCTAAAGCACTCAGCTGGACAGACTAGAAGAAAAAAAAAATTCCAAAGCTTTTTTAGCATATGCAGAAATCCCTCACAAAATCCTCCCTTGTCTGGCTCTTGCCAGCATGCAGCATTGCTCCAGTTCCCAGCCTACAACAGGAGCTGCCTTAACTGCTTTTTCTCCCCTGGGCTAGATGGGAGGGATAGCATGTCCAAGAATAGAGTCTCCATGGATAACAACATTACTTTCAGGAATGTTGCAGTCTTAGAAAAGACCTAATAGAGCTTCTGTTTGCTTTCATTAAGGGCAAGATTTTATGAGGGCTCTGACCTAGTGGCCGACTCTGGTGTAACTATAGACACCACAATGCGTGGCGGACGGCTTGGAGTTTTCTGCTTCTCTCAGGAAAACATAATTTGGTCCAACCTGAAATATCGCTGCAATGGTAATGTTCCTCTTACACCATTCTAGCTAACAACTAGCAAGTGACAATGAAGAACTGGTAGTAAGGCTGTTGGATTAAGCCATTTAGCGTTTTTTCCTTTGCCCTTCCAAGTTGTTCACACCTGTGAAATGCCTCCCCTAACAACAGCAGCACACGTAGCCCAGCCTGACAGGAACTAACACCTCACAGCTGCTCCTCCAAGAGCAGTCACTCTGCTACAGAGAATGTGCCATCTGAGGGGAATAGCTGTCATCAGAGGATTAGGAATGTTATATAAAACCAACTGACTGTGAGAGCTGTACACACACAATAAATACGCTGACGCCATCATGTATGTAGATGCCTCGAGCTTTGAATACCAGGTGAAATACACCTGGAGAGCCAGTGAGCTCAGGCATCAGGCATCACTGTCCCTGGTTGGTCCTGTGTGTAGAGGGACAAGATCATAAGCTGCCTTTTCGTCCCACTTCTCTTGCGGCAGGAGCCTTTTAGCTTAGCCCTGATCATCCACTGTATAAAATAACTCAAACTTTCATCACTTACACAGAAGCTGATCACTTCAGGGTATTTCTGTGCCAGCAGCAGTTCAGGTAACTGCCTCTCCTCTCAGCAGTCATACCCAGCCTTTGGAAAATAATCTACCAGCCAAGTTGGAATAGTTTCTTTGTCTGCTTTCTGTGGATCTGAGAAGCTCAGTCCAGGACTGCAGGGGACATGGCCACTCTGTGGCCTGTTATGCTGATGGACTCTGGTACTTGGACACTTAGTACATTTAGGCTGGCTCTTGGAGTCACAGTTAATCAGGGAACTTCTAGATAGTCATGCTTACAAATAAAAATTACTTGGTAAGTATTTTCCACAGTATTGTGGTTTCCAGAAAGCATGTTATCAAAGCTGCCACTGAGTCACACTTACATGCCAAGAGCAGGCAAGCAGCATTGCTGCAGGAACTACATGAAGTCAATAAAATCCACTGAAAAAGACTCTGAAGTCCCACAGTATCTCTGTTTTCATATCAGAGAAGTTCCTACATTACGTGGAAGAATTCCTTTCAAGCCTTTTAAAGGTGCTAAACAAAAAGGACTTAACTCCTTTTTCTACATACTGTGTTTATACATGTGGGTTTTTTTGGGGTGGCTTTTGTGTTTTTTTTTTAGTTTTGAGCTACTTCTCCTACATCAGGGTGAAGTAGTTGGGGTCATGCAGCTGAGCTTTGTTGCTGTGGCTCCATTGTTGGCTGCAGCTTTAACTCTGTGGTTGCTCTGTGGCTGCCCAGATAAAATGTTCTGGGATCTGGCAAAGGCAGACTGTAAATAACACTTCAAACAGAACTCTAGCTGCTCTTATGACATTGATCCATCTCCAGCTCCTTTGTTCAAGTCTCAAGTCTTTATGTCAGTTGCTATAGGTCCTGGGGTTAATGCTTTTTGTCTCTTCTGGCCTGGGAAACCATCACAGGGAAGTTGAATTAGGATACATGAAAAACAGAGATGCTGATGCTACAAATCTGTCTGGCATGCAGAGCAAGACAAGCACTTGCCTTTCTGGTTAGTGCTTATTGATAAAAATTTAAGAGTGCCTTTCACAAAGTTTTCAGAGATACGTGATTGGAAGACTGTACTCCTTTGTGGACTGGCACTGTAGCACTCACTGCCTTGTTAGCCTTTTCATGTTTTTCAGTGGTAAACAGCTAAAACTGAAAACATTCCCTGTTCATTATTAATGTATAAACAAAAGAGAAGCATGTTACCTAAAAAGAGAGTGGTGGGTAATTTAAGTGCTTCTTAATTTTGTGAGAAGAGATTAAACTTTTGCATATTTTCCTGTTTTCAGACACCATCCCAGAGGACTTCCAAGAGTTTCAAGCGCAGCAATTTGGTGTTGGGGATATTTAAAAAGTAAAAGCAAACTAACATTGCTATTGCAAACAGTAAAACAATGTATTTTAAATCCTTATATGATTTTTGTTGTCAGAGTGCACACCGCAGCTTTGTTCTCATTGATGTGACTATGTCAGACTTTTTTTTTTTATAAAAGTGAAAATAAAGAGGAGACAAAATAGACTTGGGCCTCACTTCTTTTCAAATTTGCCCTAAAATCTAAGGAGCAGCATGTGAATGGAGTGATAAGTTGCTTAAAACATTCTCAAGAAATGCTTGAACCTATTGCCTTTTTGGATTCAGAATTAAACAGGGTGGGGAAAAATGAAATTTTCTCTACCTTGAATGTGTTGTAAACAAGAGGTTGCAAATGGCAATGGAATGGTTCAGAGCTGTTTGGCTGAGCCAAGTAGTACCTTTCCAGTCCTTCTAGGAATAGGCTGTATCTCCTTTAGGACACTTTAAGGCCTTTGAAGACTCTTACCTGTGGCAGACCTTCTCTTGAGCAATATATTAGACCTCCCACTCCCAAAAACTGCAGACATCACATCCTGGAAAAGCAAAAAAGCTGACAGGAGAGCATTGTAGTCACATCTTATGACTTGCATGTGAATAAAACAAACAAACATAAATACTAGAGAGATAATAAATGCAGAATCATGTAGATAAAACAATCCTAACTTTCACATACCCAAAGCCAGGCTTTGACCTGTCGCCAGAGCTGAGCTTTCTAGGCAGGTAGTGCAATATTATGCAAAGAAGTCACCAAACTAAAACTCCCAAAACATTGCATTAAGCATTAGTAACCATTAGGAAAGGACTGAAAACAGAAAGCCAAAAGAAACTGTATCACAATCTAAGTTGAAGTGCAGAAAGGTGTTAATACAGTGTGCATTTTTAATATACTCTCTTTCAAAATGGAGCTACCAAGGGAGAACAAGCTCCAAGGACTGTTGAATAGATAGGATAGTTACTTTAAAAATAACTATATACTTTTAAAACAACTGTAGGATAATGACTTTTAAAAGGACAGTCAGAAATGGCACTTCAGCTTGAAAGAAGGGGGAAGGAAGAAATACAAAGGGAGGGAGTACAGTGAGAGTTTTAAATTCAGAAGTAACTCTGGGAAAATGAACAGTCTTAGCTCTTTCCCAGCACAAGGATACGGGGAGAATGCTGAGTTAAATTATCAGGTGAGAGCATCAAACAACAAAAGAAATTTCTAGTTCTCAGTACAAGAAAAATATCCTTAAGAATATTTTACAATATATCAGAGGCTTACAAGCTATTGGAGGCCTTGACTACTGGCAGAATTTTCCCATGGGCCCTTCCATCATTGCCAAAGTTTCTGGAAGCAGGGTGGCCCTAAGAGCTGTCCCACAAGGATCCCAGAGTCCCACTACAAAAAGCACAATGCAGAAGCATTCCTTTGGTTCACTGCTTCATGACTGAAGTTTCAGTCCTCCTTTGCCCTTGGCATCACTAAACCAAACCACTCACCAGATGTCTGAGGACTGAAAGGCTATTTACTTTGGAGCAACACAGAGGGCATTGTCAAATCATGCTTAATAGATCACAAAAAATGTCTTTTACAAGCTGAGCATGGGCTGTAACTGCAGTATTGTTCATTTATGAAGGAGTACACACACTGTAAAACAAATTTACATCTCCCCATGATACATTTGCATTTCACCAGAAGAAGCCCCTTCTTCAGGCAGAAACCCTTTCTGAATGGTCTGGGCACAGCCTGGGCAGAGGGCAGTCACTACACTCACCCCCACCACTGCTGCAGAACACGTGGGGCATGCAGGGCTCACATTTTGCACAAGTGGTCTCCTTGCAGTAGATGCAGCAGGCCTGGCCCACCCTGACCTGTCTGCAGCATGGGCAGCACACACCAGCTCCATCAGAAAGTATGATTGCACTTGGCCTTCAGACCCTTGCCAGGCGCCAAAGCTCGGCTCAGCCCCCCTGTCTGCAGCCTCTCCTCTGCTAGTCACTGGGAGGGAGCAGCCTGGCCCTTTGCCTTATCAGCTGGCTTACCACCATGGAGCTTGCCTGCTTCCAGGCTTTCCCCAGTCCATGGCTACTGGAGGCTGGAAGGTGAGATACAGGCTCTGGCTCTCATGCTGTTGCCAAAGGTAACGGGGTGAAGCTGTGAGCCTCTGACCGCCCCTGACAGAAAACCTACTGCCTTGCAGTGCTGACAGCCACAGATAGAAGTTACAAGTCAGACAGCCAGAATTTCCACTTCAGAAGGTGCTGCTGGGACCTTATGATGGGATGCTATTGATACACCCACTGCTGGGCAGCCTTTAAGCTCAAGAGTGAAGCCAGCTGTAGTAAATATTTGTCCCAAGAAGATCACGGTCTGGGCTTGGGAAACCTTCTGCCTCACGTTCTCATCAAAGATTGTGCAGTCCCTGTTCGAAAGTGCTTGAACAAGCTTTTTTAGCACTACAGCCCCTTTCTGGACTATTGTGCAACTCAGACATAGCTCCATGTGTGGCCTCTGGCAAGTGCAGATGCTGCAATTCCACGTCTTTAAAAACTGAGCATGGAGCTTGCTCTTGACCCCACTGCCTGCACAGCAGGGCTGCACTCAGCTGGAGCAGCAGCTGTAACTACTTTGGAGTTCAGACTCCTGCAGCTTCTCCACTAGGATCCACCCGCTCAACAAAGGTTAACTCTTTCCTGTGTGCTGCTAATACCATGGCAAACACACTTCAGGTGCTCCTGTTCCCTGAAGACCATCTGGTTGGAATCACAAGGAGGGAACATCCTGCCAGGATGCAGCGGTGGGCAGACTGGTGGGAGGAGGAGCACAGGCACTTCACTGTTTCTGTGCCAGGGCACCACTTGGAAACCTGTCCCTGCCTTGCTCCTAGGTGCAAACACACACCCTCCCAGCTCCAGGCACCAGAGCTCTCTCACACACCAGGACCAGCAGCCACCACGGGAAGCTTGGTCAGCAGTTTCTCAAAACCACAGGAAACTGTGTCCTGGTGTGGCTCTGGTCAGCTCCCCACCACGGGTGCCACCAGTACCAGGAGGCAGCCTGCAGCTGGCACAGGACATGGACAGTGAGAGGGGAGGAACCACCACCCGTGGGGACAAAGCACTTTCCCTGGTGTGGATCTCAGCATGTCAAATTGAACAGCTGCACACCCCACCATCTGGACAACTGAGGGGGAAAAAAACAAAAAAGTCAGAGATCTGTGTCTCAAACAGCTGCACAGGGCTTCAGTGCTTCATCAGCCTTGATGTTTTGTTTGCACTGCCAGGATATCTTACACATCTCAGGTGCTGGATGTACAGAACAGATGCCACAGACAAATCTGTGCAATCTGCCATCATCCAGTATCACACACCAAAGAAATACAAAAACAACATGGACATTGAAGGACTCTAACATTCCACAGAGCAGCATTTTTTTGTTAAACAACACTGAAATTTAGTGAGAAAAAAAAAAAATCAACCAATTTACTGGCTCAGTAACTGCATAGCTCATATATTTAGATTATTTTTTAAGTTTCTTCTAGAAAGAACTGACTTTGCAACTTTAATGTATCACAACAGTTTCAAATGTAAGAAAAATTTTATTGGTCCATTAAACATTAAATCTATAACAATACATTCACTCAGTATACAAAAGAAGTGTCCATAAAAACCATTAACATGCTAAAAAGGCAAAGCTGTTGACTATTTTACAAGTAAGATCTTACAATTCTGGAATCTTTACCAATCCTTAGAAGTCAAACTGTTACATTTACTAAAGACGACAACACTTGCAAAAAAGTTAAACAGACTAGCAAACTTCCACTTCACTGGGTTACAGCTTAATAAAATAAAACCACACATACACACCAAAAAGTTCCCTTGAGATATTAAGAACCTTGAAAAAGACTAATTAAAATCCCCTCACCATTAAGAAAATGTATTTATATTTTGACTATTTTGCATCCAGTTTATGAACATGGCATATATGAGACTGAACACCACACATCAGTGGTGAACAAAAAGCAGACACTGAACATATGTTCCTAGTAAATATTTTCTCAGCTTGTATATTACAAGTAGCATGACTTTATCTGGAAGTTAATTCTCTGCACTTTAAGTCTGCATGGATGTCCAAAGGACACCTAAGCACCTGGACTTGTATTGGTAAGATGAAAACTAAAGCTATGACATGTTCAATGATCCATTACTTCCCCGTAGTTTTCCAAAATTCTTGGCTTCACACCTTCCTCTTGGCTTCACGCTGAGGCTTCTTTGGCAAAAGCATGGCTGCAGTGCAGCACCCTGCAGCTCTGGTGAGCAAAAGCCCTGGAAGCTTTAGGCTGCTGGAGTGGTTTCAAAGCTGTTGAATGTGGCTCTGAGCAAGTCTGCAAAAATGTCTGTACACCATGCACTGGGAACTATCATAGACTGGCACACAGCAGGGAAGCCAGCATGGCTCATATCCAAAATAAATTCTAATTTTTTGAAAACAACATTATTGAACAGGTGTGGAAAGAATCAAATCCGGGTTTGATAAAAAACCCTGAACAAATGGGACTTAAGGCCTGCTTGAAACCTACAGAATTCCCTTGGGCATTAGAAAGCAGTCATTATGCCAGTCTCTCAAAGATGCTGCTTCAAACTCTGTACAGTGTGTCTACATCCCCATTCTGGGGCACTTGGGCACCCTGCCATGAGGATGTAGAAAATGCAGAGACATACCAGTTCCCAAGCTATGTATCCTGTTCCAAGTAAAAAAAAAAACTAAATCTTTTTAAGCATTTGACCCCCAGCATTCACTTGTACAGTCATGTGAAACATTGAATTCTAACTACTGTTTACAAAACTGAAAACACAAGTAAAATGTCATGGTGCTCATTATGTGTTTCCCTCCCACAAGAACTCGTAGGCCACTTCAGAAAACAAGCAGTTTTCACAGAGGAAACCTGATCCATGTAATAAACTATGTTACTTGACTCTGCTTAAATGCTGCAGGTTGTCCTGCCATGAAAATGAAAGGATCAGTAAGACTTGGCAAAGAAGTTTTTGCTAGTTTCTAGCACCCATTTGACAGGCAGCAGGTTGTCTGGGAACGAAGGAGGTTTACAGTGCCTTTAAAGAGAGAAAGTATGCCTTTAAAGAAGACGCCTTTAAAGGAGAAAAAGGCAAGTAAAATGAGGAGATACAGCCTCTAAGCAAAAGACGTTGCTTCTAAAGCCCAAAAGGAAAATGAGAGCAAAATTTTAGCTGTGGATAATCTAAAGTCATCTAGCCGCAAAGGGACTGTCTTGTGGTATTTTGTTTCATCAGCTTAGGAGAAAAACCTAGCAGTTTATAAAATCTTTACAGTTTAAACACAGTCAATGGATTACTTCGTTGCAGTTTTGTTCAGAGATGCCCACATACTGTTGGCTTCTAGTCGAAGTTCAAGCAGCCCTATCTTACGTACCCAAATTTTCCTGATGCCATCATTCAAAGCCAAAGAACTGTCAAAAAACAGCTTTTTCACAAGTGCAATGGTTGCTTCATTAATAGCAATGTTCCAGCCCAGAAACGGCCACAGCAGTAGCTGACAAAGCAATTACACATGCGTAATTTATAATCTCAAAGCGCTTAAAGATTTGTAAAAAGGTGCTAAAACATAAAATAAATAAATAAATAGACATGCAGTGTTTATGATTCTGCAAGGGGAGAAACCCTCTCTTGGACTATGTGTACATTAGCAACACAATTCTGCATTTCAGAGGAAGGCAGCCCAACCCAGCCAGGATTTACCACAGTAGCTGGGCACGTACAAGCTGTTTGAACCTCATGGAAATGCTCGAACGAGAAAGCTGAGAGCAGGACAAACATGCAATACCTTCAATGTGCGATTGCAGTGGAGTCCCTTACTTGGCATCCAGCTTCAAGGGCTGCCTGCACACTCTGAGAACTATGTGGCAAACAAGCATACCCATCTGCTTTCCACACATCCCCCGTAAAGTTTCATTGTGTCATTTGTTAGTCCAGTTACTTGGATTCAGACACTTGCTCTCTGAGTCTGTCCCACTTATTTTATCCCAAACACGAAACAGTCATGACTGTGGCTTTTGGTTGCCTTCACGAGGAAAAGCAAAATTGTTCCAGTCTCAGATGATAGTGCAGCAGCAAAACCCCAAATAATCTTTACAATGGCAAATTTGAAAAAGTAGAAAAAAAGCCAATAAAATTGTTTCACCTTCCCAGCAGGACTTCCGTGAACACTGTCTGTTCCTCCAAGAGTCTATTAAAGATAGCATTAATTCAAATTTAAATAGAGGAATTTTGGTATAGGACATGTTCTCTGATCTTGCTGTCTTTGTAAGCTTCCTCAAAACCACTAGGAGCCAGAAGTGCTGCACTGCTTACGTCTGGGAACAAATTCAATGAATAATCATGGTACGAGGCAGGATAGGCACCGTGCAGTGAACTGCCTCAGCAGTCACCTGCACTTTCAGGTACAGGGAGAGAAAATCAACTGTTTACAGCTTAAATGTAAAATAATCATTTATTTACAAAAGCATCAGGCTACTTGTGAGTTTTCCCACCTAATTTTCCACTGCACAGTAATGCCTGAAGCAGTCTTATCCCCAAAGGTTTGTCAAGAGCAGACTGTTTGGTCTTCCACATGCACCTCGGGTCTGATTGTGCCTCGTACACACTGGTGTAAGGTACAAGGCAGCATCACCCAGTCACAGGCTCAGTCCAGGTTTTCCAGTTACAGTGCCACCTGAATTAATAGTTATCACAGCAGTAGGTATCAAGGCACTTCTTAAAAAGTTTTTTTTAAAAGCCCATTTGCATGAACTGTTTGGAATCTATGGGCTGGGAATTTGATTCCTTGACCCGAGCCGAGGATTTTATTATGTAGTTGCACATGGAAGTTCACAGTACAGATGTTACAGCAAACACTAAGGCTGTAATGTTTACCTGGCCAGCAGGGAGCCTTGTCTTGGTGAGGAACTAGAGTCTTTGCACACCCAAGTGCTACCAGTTACTGATTCCTTAGAAGGGCCTGGAAGTCCATAGCTGGATCTGGTGCATCATGGACATACAGGCCCTCAAAGTTATTTATTTTGGGGGGTTTTCCCCCAAACATGTGCTCAAAGTAGACAAAACTGTGTAAACAGGCACTGCCCTATTCCCTCTCTATGTATACCTACAGACCTAGATGCTTAAGGTCAATAGTTAGTGGTAGGGAAGGGTGAAGAAGCAGCTCATGAGGCAAGTGCTGGGTAAGAAGAATGGACTCATACCTCACTGTGGACTATCTTTTACAGCCTTGTTTCCTCTGTGCAAAAGCTATTTCCCTAAACACAAACTGTAAAAAAAAAAGAGCACAAGGAAGTGCAGAAAGCCCTGATGAAAATACTACATAAAATAAGTGTTTCTGTAAACAAGAACATCCAAGGCCAAGATTGATATTAAGATCGTCCACATTTGTGACTGGCATGCCTGCTATCAGAACCAGACAACAGGAACATCTCCCTGCCTTGTAGCTTGACATAGTGCATGCCTTCCTCCACAAAGCTCCTTTCCCCAGTTGTTCTGTTACAAAAAAACATGGCTAATTTAGGAAAAAAAAAAAAACAAAACCAAACCAAAATAAACTTGGTTTCTCATAGTACAACACATATGGCACTAGAAGGCAACTCTTGCATGCCTCTTAGGATCAGGCAAGGCAGGAGCCTGGACTATTTCAGCTCCAGCACACAGCCACAGCACTGGATCAAAACTGTTTGTCAGACTGCTGCTGTGAGTTAGGTGGGACAACTGTTAGTCATCATTGCACAGCCCACAAGCTCTTATCTTAGAGATTGGACAGATAAATGCTTCTGGATTGAAAAAGCATTAATAAAGGCCTTTTCCAGCTGCAGCAGTATCTGTGTAGCAAGACTCTAAATGCAGGCAGAAATTTTCTGACAGGTCCCCACAGAGAGCTCTTGGCAGGATCAGAACCTCCCAGCAGAAGCAAAGGGAAAAAGAAAAACCTGCCTCCCTGTCCAGAGCTATTTGTTGGTTTTCTATCTCAGTCTCAAAGCCCAGCTTCCACTGCTATTTAAACTCTTGGTGCAAGCAAGAACACCAAGGCAGTCTCTGTAGGACAGACTCCTCCTTCCCTCAGATCTCAGGACATGTATTTTGAGGCTCTAATCACTGAGATAGGTGGCATAAGTAGACAGGACTGCAGACCTGAAGGTTTTGTTTCAGGTAAGAGTGCACAGGGTGGGGAAGATAATACCCCTAGAAAGCTCCAACAGGACAGAAGCCCTGGGATACCATAACAACAAGGCAGCTAAAAACAGTAATGAAAACAAGACCAGAATCAAGATCCAGTACGTCAAGATTACTCATCAGGTGTGCATTAGCCATTAATTATCACAACAGAACAACTAAGGCATGCAAATCTTTTGGCCAACCCATTGGCCTCCATGTTGTGCTTTTCTTTGATTTCAAGAAAGCAGTAGATGAAGATTTAAGGCTCAATCATTTTTTTTTTAAAAAGAGAGCTGCTAAATTGGTTGATATTTTGTACTGTACATGTGTGAGAATATACATGTCAAGAGAAGACAAAAGCCACCAGGATTAGCTCAAGTCAGAAAGTCATCCCACCAGAATGCAGATATGAACTGCGGGTGTTCAACCTTTTTCAGCATTCAGGGCATCTGAGCTGTTGTTTTACAACCAAATCATCTGCTTAAATCACTATAAAAAAGATGACAAGGTAGTGTTTAATATCAAGTCATTTGTACTAAGGCAGCTGCTTGTTATATTTGTGTCTCCTGGTTTTGCTTTTCTGACTGCTTATTTCAGTGCTTGGAATAGGAGTTCTACAAAAGAATTTCTGTCTCCATTAATATATTGGTTGGCTAAATCCCATCCCAACAGCAAAACTAGTATCAACAGAGGAGTATAAAAATATAGCAGTTAGAAAAACTACTTTCCAACCAACACACAAGCAGAAAAGGACATATGACATACTACAGTCCTTTTCTGACCATCAATGCATCTAAAATATTATAAAACTAGTCATGGAAACAGAACTGAAGGGCTGGGAGACCTTTAGATACAAGCTGAAACAGCAGGGCAGAAAAGTAAATGAGCACCCCTCTTTTAAATTTAACAGCAATTGGCAGTGCTCCCTTAACTATTATTTTCTCAACAGCAAACAATATGAATAAAGAATGTACCTTATCTTACATCCCCATGCAGTACACTCAACTTTTGAGTGACCTGGCAAAGCAAAATTGGACAAAATTCAGTTTAAGAATTTGTGTGTAGAACTCCCCTTCAGTTATTAACTGGACTAAATCTGAATTGCATAAAATATCCAGGTGTCTTTAAAGTAATAATAGAATAAATACTTTACTATCATTGGTACATTCCTTTCTCAATCTAGGTATAAAATAACTTAATATATTTAATACTTATATAATTTTTAGTAGATGCTTTGGCAGTCAAATTTTATATATTCTCTTATTTCTACAGAAGTATTTAGATATGTTTTTGGAAAAAAATTATCTGGATTCTACTTACAAGAATTATATGCTGTACAAAACAGCAGTCCAAATCATCACTGCAAACTGTAAAAGAAACAGTTAATGAAAGAGTATAAAAAGGAATGAATGTATATTTGCTGGAAGATACCAAACATTCATGGAAAATAAGAAGATACCATCTGCACCATGAGTTTTTTTTTTTCTTGTCAATGAAGCCAGAGAAAGATTGTCAGTTATTTGAAGAGTATTTCACTTATTCCAGTTTATGCATGATGAAACAACCGTGTTTTCTACACACCATACATATGCATTGTAAAGTTTTGAAACAGATTTGTTCCCTTAGGCAATGCTTGTTCATGATAATAAAAAATGGTAAAAAAAGTCTTCAATCATTTGTTTTGTCTGACTAAAAAGGTTATAACTGGTACATTATGATAACTCAGTAATAGGTGTTTCCTCATTCAGAAAAAACAAAACAAAACACAAAAAACCAAGAGAAACTTAAAATGACCTTTTAACTTTCACACTGAGAACTCTCTGGTTGGGCAACAGAGCGGAGCAATAAGAGTCCATAAGTATAGACAGACACAAACCCAACAGGAGACCATCTTAATCCAGAAGATAGACCAGGTTCCAGTGAAGAATTTTTCAATCTGAGCACTTTCGTAGCTGTTAAAGGGAAAAAAAACATGACATAAAAGACTTTAACTAGGTTAACCCATAGAGGAAGCAAGGGAGAGCTGCCCTTTATAGAGTAAGATCTTGCTCAAGGATGCCCAAGAAAGATTTGTAATGTCTCTTCAAAGTTCTACCATAAGGATAGGAAACACCCAAACAGCAGAACTTCCTGTTCACACTCCCTCTCAACACAGAGAGATGTTAATTTCTTGGCATTAAAGAAATACATGACAGAAATACACTTACTGGAACCAATGGGTTACTGTCATCATCACATAGAGAGAAGCCAGGAAGAAAACAAAGTGGAAGTAGGCATAACTGTACACTGTGCCCTTCTTCTCATCATAAACCACGGTCTGGCCTCCCCTTTTCTCAACATGCTCTTCAGCATCAGCTGTAAGAGACAGGAAACAACAAAGGTTTGCAAATGTAATGAGAACTGAAAACGGCAGCTGATCAGAGAAAGCCAAGACAGCTTCACAGAGAACACAGCTAAACATTTATAGTAATTCGGGAAAGAGTGACTGAAACAGAGTAACACTTGAACACTTCCTCAGGGCATGGGCCTAAACCCTGTGCCCAAAACCGAAATCCAACCTTGTATCAGTTTCCTGGTTTACTGAGTAGATTTCGAGCATTGAGAGCATTTAAATTGCTCTACCTGTGCAATACTTTTCTGGCAGGTCCAAGCTGATAATCCTGATTGTACCAAGTCTGCAAACAGGACACTCCTTTCTTATCTCACTCCTGAATGCAGTCCCTGCAGAGCTGCTGAGCCAGAAGTCCAGCAGCCAGTTACACTCACAGGCAGGAAAAAACAGAGATTACTCTTTGTATGTTGCAGGATGAAATGTATTTCAAAGAATTATTAACTAGCCTAGTATTTTTGAAATGGTGTTGTGACATCTCTTGCTTCCCTCTACAGCCTAACTTGGAGCACTTCATCTGCTTCAGCTTGCATTCAGTACTCAATTGAATGAGGGTATGAGCAGCTCTCCCTCCACAGCTGTGTCCCTACTCTCTCAGCTTTGGTCCAAAAGCCACAAATGAGGTAAATGTGCAGTGAAAACATAATTACCATCTCCGTCAGGTACACAGCAAAAGCAGCAACGCGCTACCTGTGGAACAGAAAACAGGAATGGGGTAAGAACCTGTGCTACAGCAAACATATCAGCTGGGGAAGGAAGGTCTGATACGTCTAAACTGCAGATAGTAATTTAGAAAAGTCTGGTTTGTATTTCCAACCGGCACAAAACTCAAATTTGCCCAGTAGCTGAGAACAGCAGTTTCCAAGCTTTGAAAAAACTTGCTCAGTAAATCTGAAGAAATGAGCCAGTCTTTAAAAATTACCCATTTTACATAACTCTAGGTCTAACATAGATGCAAATAATTATGACAAAATGGTGGAAAAGCTACCATAAAGCACACTTATATTCAGGGGACTTATCTATTTAGATGTGCATATAACAGCTTTTTAGGACATTCCTGTAATAAGATGAAAGCATAAGGAACATTTAAGCTCTGATGCATGGGTTGGAAATCACAGCTGAACCAGTCTAAGTCTGAAATGTACTTCTTTTTGCAAGATTTTGCTGAAATGAAGCCAGAATGAGCAAAAGAAGAATGAGTAAAAACAGAAACCTGGTTTTACTATTTTATTTAAATGAAGATTTAATTTTTTTTAACCTGGTTGAGAAAAAAAAGCTGTAATTTACACTTCCTGTGTTGAATGGTAATGTAAATGGAGAAAAGATGTTGACCATCCAATAAACAAATAAAAGTCTATTTCCTGCACCAGACTACAGTACAAGTCAGCACTTTCTGTACTGTATCACAAATATTATTTTAGTGGTAATATCTTTCTCTGGGATTTCTTTTGCTTGTGGTCTGATTAAGATAATGAACCCTGTTAGGAAAATTTGCTTCCCTATTACATCAATCAGTCTTTATAGTACAGAAGTGTATTAACCTTATTTGTATTAGTTCACAGTATACTGTACAATATAATAAGGTACTGGAATTTTACTGGAGACTTTGGTATTCACACTTAAGTAAAACAAACTAAAGGACAGCCTGGTCCTGGAAATAAGGACATAGCTTCTTAGAGCTGTCCATGAAGGATAAAACATGGCCCTGGACAGCCAAGGTATGGCCAGCATCCTAGGGCCTTTAAAACACTTTTGAAACCATACTAGCATTATAGATAAGCAGCTGTCTCAAGCCTGACTTAAAGGATGTCTGAATCAACAGACGAGCAGCAAGACTGCTGCAGAAATACAGTTGCTTTGTGAGGTTTTACTATGATTAGTAATGATGGTGTGGGTGCCAGTGATTAGTCAAATCATGCTGCATCTGAATGCCTGAAGAGTAGAAGACCCTTGTGTAAAACCACATTTGGGGTGGCTCAGTTTGGTTTGGACACCACATACACATGAATAAATACTTATGCTTTGCACTTCTAAATTTTACATTTTAGCTTATCCCCTCTTACAGGGACTGGGTGAACGTTTTCCCAGACAGAAAGTCTTTAAAGTAGAAAGTCCAGTAGAAACATCAAGTGGCAGGTTTACCCTGCATATCCTTGGTGACCTGCACTCACTGGGTTCATAAACTCAGGAAAAGCCAAAAAGCTCATTCTTTTTCAAAAGACTGTTTGAGACTTTCAGTAAACCCCTTATTCTCTACCTCTTTCAAGTCTTGTGCCAAGCCTCACCTGCAGTGCCAGCGTGAGCTATGCTGGGGCTGCACTCACATTCTGAAGCAAGCACTGCGCTCCCTTCAGCATTTTAACCAGCTGTAATAAGCACTGGCACACACAGAGTGATGAAATTAGCACAGCTGGCACACCCACCCCGACCCCCAACACTCAGCTGCCTCCAGCAGAGTGGGCAGACCCTCTCTGGGCTGGGAGACAAACGCCCTCTGCCACAGTGACGGCAATTGGAGTGCAAGTAGCTGCTTTTCACCAGTCCTTTATCTTTACATTTAGTAGCTCTTGTACACTCTTTAAAACCCAACAGTCCAGAACTAATCCAGTGGGCAAGTACTCTGGCTGACGAGAAGTTCCCGGTGAGGGAACATCCCAAATCCATGCCAGGCCATAGGTCCCAGCCTTCCCATTGCTCCTCCATGGGGCACAGACCCCACCTCTGGCAGAGGCCTCCACAGGCTCTGCACGGCTGGCAGAGGAGGTGCAGGATGACAAAAGGTGGCTGTTTCCTCGCCAGTGCTCCCCGTCCTGTCCCTCAGCACATGGTGGAAAAGCCACGTCAGGACCTGCCTAAGCCAGGCCATGCCCTCTCCCGGTGCTCCATGCCCTGTGCCAGTGCTCTATGGCATGTCCGGTGCTCCATGCCAGGTCACTCTGCTCCATGCCACGTCCCAGTGCTCCGTGCCTGCTTCCAGTGCTCCATGACACATCCCCCTGCTCCGTGCCAGGTTCCAGTGCTCCATGACACATCCTGGTGCTCCATGCCTGCTGCTGATGCTCCATGCCCGCTCCTGGTGCTCCGTGTCCTGTCCATGGCTGCTCCTGGTGCACCATGCCCTGTCCTGCTGCTCCGTGCCTACTCCCTCTGCTCCGTGCCTGCTCCCTCTGCT
The DNA here is from genome assembly GCA_034336665.1 of Luscinia megarhynchos. Classification (NCBI taxonomy): domain Eukaryota; kingdom Metazoa; phylum Chordata; class Aves; order Passeriformes; family Muscicapidae; genus Luscinia; species Luscinia megarhynchos. Next base: position 21,509,889 of record CM067592.1, on the reverse strand, counting down.
CCGTGCCCAGCTGGCAGGGAGGCCGGGGCTGAAACTGCCGCCCTGTCCGGCCGCAGCATCCTGCCACAGGGAAGCGCCCTGGGAGCCTGGCACTCCCACCCTGGAAAGTGCATTGCTGCCCCATGCCCAGCTACTGCCAACACCAAAGGCCTCAGCAGATACCTCTGTGGTTTTGAACTCCCACTCTGATTAAAGAAGCTGAAACTGCAGATGCAAGTAACACCAGTGCAGAGAGAGCTAGGGATGGAGACTTATCTCCCAAACACACACACGTATTTGAAGAGCATCGCTAGCGAGCCTAAAAAAGGGGAAACTGTTTCTTAGCAAAATCCCACTCATTTCCCAGACCTTTCTGGGTGGTCCTAGGACAAGAAAGCCAAAGAAACAGACAGATGGAATGAAGAAACTTATACAGCTGAAACAGGGACAAGAAATACGATCAGAGATTAAATTACAGGCAAAAAGAAAGGAACTATTTATGTATGGAAACAAAAATAAGATATAAAAACCTGAGATCTTAGTTGCTTTGAGAACAAAGGCAACCAGGAACTGAAAATGTTTAAGAATGCCTCCACTTTTTCTTCTGGAAGCTTTCCAGCACACTTTTCCCTTAAATGAGAGGACATGAGCTCATGTCAAACATAAGTTTTACAGGAAGTCTGCAGGATGCTGAATGAACTTCAAGAGCAGCAAATTGCTTCAGTACTTAAAGGCTTCTCCACAGGACCAGCAAGACCTACAGAAGGGTCAATGTTGACAAAAGTTCTGATGTGCCCAGAGGCACATAGCACACATGCTACCAAGAACAGCTTCTGTTTTCAGATTACTGGCCACAAAAACAACAGCAATAAAAGCATGGGAAAAAGTCTGCACAAAAATCCTGTCTGAAGATGCAAGAACTCACTTCGGTTTCAGCTGTTGCATAAATTCCTCTCAGTGCCTCTGAGCTTGCACGTGTTGTTGAGGTCAAACTAGGAGGAAAAGAAGACAGTGTCAAAGCCCTGGGCTCCAACAGGGTAAAACTTCAACATCACAGCAAACACAAATAGTCTACTCCAATGTCTCAGCTAATCATTTGCCTGGATGCTATCATCAAACATTAAGTATATGAGAAGTTTGTCCTGCACTAGGTATAAACCAGCCTGGCAGATGGCCATTGGCCAGTTCAGACTAAATCATGAGCTTAAAAATAGGTCACTCCTGAAAGGTGATGAATTCACCACCATCCGACAGCAGCAAAATCTAAGTGCTCCAATTTGCAAACGAGATCTCCCCTGCTGTGCACAAACCAGTGCTTTTATACTCAGTTCACAGCCATCACCTTGGTTCAGCATTTCTGTAAAGGCTTTGCCAGCAAACACACAGGTCTCTGGCAGCAGTCAGTTTTCAAAAGTAACTTACCAGCAACTGTTGTCAGTGTACCGGTTCCTAAAAATGATTTCCTTGCATGACTGTACTTTTTTGGGGAACAATCCTTTCTACTTTCTTCTGACAGAAAACACTTCTTGCCCAGTCCTGACCTTTAAGATGGGAAATGCCAACTTCCCATTACACACAGGAAGGCCTTGGTGTACACACTGAGCCTTGGCAAGCAATGCTTTAAAACACTCCCCTTGAAGGTATTCTTACCTCCCCAGCTACATGGTGCAGCTCAGTGGCAGGCTACATTGTCTGCATGCTGAAACACCTTCCTGAGCCACTGGAAGTGCCCTTCTAACGTGAACTAGATCCATAATATCCATATTTATGTGTTTTATATCAGAACAAAACTGAACACATATGCATATTTGAGAAAGAGAAGTTTCTTGTTTTCACTTCTCAAAAATATGAAGGGATTTCTGCATGTGAATTTTGAAGTGGACCGATTCAGAAGCAGAACCTGCCCAAAAACTTGCAGCAGACAGGCAGTGCTGTTTCTTGGCAAGCTGCACAGCCAAGGTAAATGACACACTACCTTTCAATCACTGGTAACTCCCTGTCCCAGAGTACAACTTAATTTATTGAAGTGAGCTGCAATAATACAATATGAGCATCGAAGCTGAGCATCATGGGGACAAGAAGGGTTTTTCTTAGAGCAGATCAGTGCCAAATCCTGATGGCAATACTGTGCTCATCATTTGTTCAAAGGAAGCCCTAAACCCTCCCAAACAGTTTTTTTTGTTTCAAAGACCTTCAAGGACAGTCATAGCCTCTCTCAGGAGGTAACAAACATTTCAGATAGATTTTTCAGGTGAATGTAACTGCACAGAGTTTTAGAGTTAACACTGAGATTATTCGGGATCATTGATAGGTGGAATTTTTTTCCCCTCTACCTCTAGATTTAAATTGCCCTACTTGATTTTAAGGAGATATATTTGTTTCAAAAACTGTATTTTTAGTTAGAATGTCTAAAATTCTGCAGCTGAGGACAATATGAACCTTCCAGCTCAGCTTTATTCCACAACACTCTGTGACTTTTCATGAGGCCTGCTATTAGCCTTCACTCTTTGCACCACAATACTGCACTTACAGAAAGGTATCTGCAAACTCCCAGACTTACCAAGAATATAGAATGCAGCCAAACAGAATGGTAGTACCCAAGCCAGTAACCAGGTTTTCATCTCTGTGCAGGCCTTGGCTGAATTCAGGTACACAGATTGTGATATTCCGGTTGTTTTCATCCAGGACTTCACAAAACAGAACAAACAAAAAGAACAGTTTGCAGACCTCATTTCATTGCATTTTAAGGTCATCTTCAGACTGAAGGCTTTCACTGGTTTTTTATTATGATGGTAGGTAGGTAATTTCAGTAGTTTCTATCTTTTAGAAAGATCACAGAGAAAAAATGGGTAATCTGACCTAGCAGACTCTTTGTTTCAGACAAAATAAAAATGCAACTTAGCAGGGTACTAAAATTTCCTGTTTGACCACAACAGACAAACAAAGAAAAAAACCCAACAAACTGTTTTGTGAACTAAGAAATAGGAAACTGGAAGTCTGCCACTTCACCCAAGGCTATAAAAGCAAGATAGGACAGACCTCAGACCAGAAATTTCTTTGACAGCAAGGGTGCCTTGAGGACAACTATGAAACCCACACAGTAAAAAAAAAAAGTGGTCAGTAGTTGCCCTGTTCTCAGACTGACTCACAGAAGACCAAGGGAAAAAAAAGACGCACTAGTTACAGGCAAGTTGGCATGTAAGCAAATCCTACTTCCAGGTCCCTGAAATGAAACCAATTCAGTCCTTGATGTTCCAAGTTGCATCTGGCTTTTTATAATCTCCTTGGAGTCAGGGCAAGGCATAGAGCAGCCTGCAGCATCACCCCAAGTAAGCAGTAAGAGATGACAGCTGCACCTTAATATCAAATCAAGAGCTTTTTGAGTCAATGCTGCTCAAGGCACTTCCCTTTTCCCCTCCAGCAACCACATTGCGTCCCTATTGAGGCAGTACAACTGTTTGTAGGGGCAGAGGGAAAAATGCAGCAAAGACTACATCCAGGTTAAAAATGAACTCAAAGTCATGAACCCTGACCCAGGGGGAGAGGACTTTGTAGAGCCCTGCAAAAACAGCTTTATCAGCACGCAGCAGGGACAGCACCAAGGGGAGAGCAAACAAAAGGACTGACAGGATTTACAGCCTTTACAGAACACCTTGGCCAGAGATGTGCAGATTCCCCCCACCTGTGTCCATTAACAAAACGTCTGCAGCCAGACAGTTCCACAGTTTGGCAGGTGTTTTAGCCAACTCTGGCACCAAAAAGCTAAGGCACGCTGTAACTAGCACAACAAGGAACATAATTTTCTGTTTGCCCATTCTTTCTAAAGACATATGCAACTCTTTTAGGGTGCTGTAAATACCTGTAACTTGCATTTTTTTCAGGCCTTGGATGCAAGATGTGCAATTTGGAAATCCCTCCTTGACAAATGAGTCAATGTTAGGTAAGTTCACGGCAAACTTGAGTTACAGGGCCTGGGACACCATAGTAAGTGCCAGCACCTCACACATTCCCCAGCACATACTACTGTGAAAGCTGAAAAGCAAATGTGGAGTCCTTCTCAAACAGACACGTGAGGAAGGGCCACCTCTGAGAGAGATGACAACCATGAAAATTCTTAGGCATGGGAAGACGTGAAGGTCTAAGAGTGTGCTGGATGCATACTCTAACAAATGCAATAACAACACTTGCAATATATACAAGAATTAGAACATTCACTTAACTGCTGAAGACTTTGTGACAAGCATGAAGCAACATAAGACAAATTATTTAATTCCACCTATCACTTTCTTCCCCTTCTTTTTCTTTTTACACTGTGGCAAGACTTTTGAGTAACCCAGATGAACTCAGGACTTCTAAATTAAATTCTGTGTTAATTCAAAACACTGCTAAAGTTCCGTAAGTAAATTTTACACCTAAATACTGTCTGGTTTACTTCCTCACTCTAGAAAACTCTTGTGTGTATGGTCTGTACCTACACAAGTATGACATACTTTTCCAAAACCTCATGTCTCCCCCTTCTTCTTGAGAGGTGGCCATATAAACCTTTTCTTCCTGTCATTGAACTTATTTTCCTCTAGTTATTGTTGTTTCAGCTGTTGAACACTAAAAGCTGGTCAATAATAAAGAAAGGGTGTTTTAGTACTAATTCAAACTATCTTTTCACTTTGGTGTGAAAAGAATGCTTCCAATGCAAACATAGGAATATTACATTTATTTAGGTAAAGGAACAGTTTGAATTCTGCTCTGAACTCTTGTTCTGGTTTTGTAGCGCAAAGAACTTAAAGCTCCAGTGAGTTCCATACTCCTGAACTGTAATATGGGTGGCTGAAAGGCAAGTGGAGTTAAAGCACTCTGCTGAAGAACAGCATCATCTCAGTTGCATCATAACTCTGAGACATAACTCCAAGTTCTTTCTTGGAATATTTCCTCTCAAAACAAAATACAAGTGGTACTCAAATTTTTGCTTCATTAGGAGTCCAGGCCTACCAAGCAGACTAATTCTAGGAGAAAAAAGTGTCGTATAAGTATCCACTTTGATGGCCAATACCTACTACTTGGACCTTGTAAACTTTTGGATGGAGCTGATCACCCAGCTTCTTCCAGAGGAATCCAGGAGCCATTTGTTCCAATCCTTTCCTATCAGGTGACCTAACACATTATGTATTTTGTCATATCCTATTTTATGAGAACATGTATTTGTCACAGGAGAAACAGACTACAAGCTTTGGGAAATCTGTTCATAGGAAATGGTGCAACTCACAACAGATGCAACTCATCCAAGGCAAATTAAGCACACTTAGACCAAAGCATTTAACACACCTGGAGAGTGCCAATTGAACAGTCTCTTGGCTGCACATTTGCAGCATTTGCAATTTTTCTGTGAAGACCAAACCCAGCACTTCTTTATCACTGAGTCTGTTAATCCAGGTTTGGTAAACTCATGCTTTTAATACATAGCATGTTTAAAATTTGCATAAAGCATTAGATAACTTACTAGTTTCTGGTGGTTTGCTGGATAGTGCTGAGAAAGTGAGGTACATGACATAGCAGCTGATAACTCCTGACTGCAGCAAGCCAGAATGGGGCTGGCCTTTACAAGAAAGAAGAAAACTAGTTATTTTTGTAGACACTTTAGAAAACTGAGAAAGAAAATTATATCCTTTAAAGAACAGCACACCATTATCTTTTATTTTTTACTTAAGGCAGTTAATAAGTGTTTGAGGCAGTTCCACCATCCAATAAAGAGAAAAAAGTCTATCCTTTAGTTCTGTGGGCCGTTTTAGAAAAGCATTAGACATTCCCGTGTAAGTAAAGAATCACCTCTGTGCTTTTGCCAAATGCAGCAGCTTTTCAAAAGCTATTGACAAGCCACCACAATAACTTTATTTGCCTGTAAAATCTCTATTGGAGTCACTCTCCTATTTTCAGCCCCAACGTATGCAAGATACTAACAGCACACATAGTATAAAATACTGCCAGCAACTCCACCAAGGCCAAACTTTACAAATTGTAAATCCCAAGAAGTCAAAAGCAAATGGTAAGACAGTAGTGACTTTGAGATCTCCCACTGCCAGACTTAGGTAAATCTCACAACACAGTGAGAGCCATCAGCAGGTGGGCCCTCTCCACACCCCGCGCCTGATGGCACACCCCGAATGTCTCACACCTCTGCAGTTTTAGCAGTCAAGCTGACAATGAGCAACAGCACTTCACACTGTAGGGCAGAGTCAAGAGCAGCACCAATTCAGAACTATCTTTAGACTTTCTGCCCAGACATGGCTTATGCCTCCAAGCACACAACTGCGGCAGCACCAAAAATCCAGGAGGAGAAAAGGTCAGTGGACTCACGGTTCTGGACACAGGGCGATATGGCCACCAGGGACACAAAGAGGCACAGGCCACCGTTCACTCCAATCAGCACCTTGTTGTACAGGCAGCCCTCTGAGCGCGTGTAGAAGAGAGCCATGAGGACCAGAGCAGCCACAGCAATGGAGTACAGCAGGAGAGTGACCAAGGCAAGCAAACCATTCCACATCTGCTTGTGGTTTGCACCTGCAGTCCTGCCGAGAGAGAGACAAGCATCTTAACTTTGTCTTCCCTTACCAGAACATAAAATTATAACAGCTGAAGAGCTCATATCCTCACACACAAAAGACAGTGTTTACTTTCCCAAAGCATGGGTGTGTCACCATGCCAGCACAGACTCTCGCAAGGTTCCTACCCATGAAACAGAGGGAAACATTCCTTAGCACCAGTGTTTATCTTCTGTACTATCACAATCAGCTCCTTCTGTAATTATAGCCCAGTGCTGACTCTTAGAATTCCCAGGAGTTCTCTGGGATCAGCCCATCAGCGTATCTCAACACAACACTTCAGGAGTTTCCTCAGCAGCAACTCCAAGTGTCCCAGGCTGGGCTAACGGGTGGTGCTTTCCACACAATGAAACCAGAGATTTATTGCTTGGCCTGGCCTCTCGTCTGCTCCTTGTACTACCTTGACAGCTTTACAACTCTTTCACTCAAAAAGCCTCCTCTCCATTTGGGTCAAACCATCAGTCACCCTCAGCTAAAGAGTGGCTTACCTTGTCCTCCTTCCTTCACCTTACAAAGCCCACCAGAGTTTAAAAGGAGTAACTAAAACCGTTGTTTTGAAACAATGGCCTGTTTTGTAGATGGAAAGTCTTTTCATTTTTTTTCCTTCCTGTTGTTTTGTGGAAACTGGACTTATTTTAAAAGAATATCTAATGTAAAGAGAGCTGAAGTTAAATGCTAGTGCTGGAAGTCTTTCATCCACAGAAGAACAGCTACAGTAACTAAAACAAAAATTATCTGTGGAATAATGAATTCTCACCTCTTCCTCCCTGAAACTGGAATTTAACAAAGCCAAAGGTTTGCTAAAACTCTTTCTTAGCAGGTAGTACTTTAATTGGAACAAGAGAGAACTAGAAGAGTTTATAGAGGAGGAAATGTGAGACAGAAAGGGTGGAGGTGCAGGAAGAAGAATACGAGTGGGAGGACAAGTTAAATATTTTAATTTTATGAGAGGTGAAGGGCTAGGACAGTAATAGAAAATATACTTGAACCAAAAATGAAGTCAATGCCCAAATACTGTATATCCAGGTCGAAAATGGAATCTTGCATATTCAGATGGCAAGAAAGAAGCTGAACACAAATTAGCAGTTCTTAAATTAAGAAAAAATATTGATGTGTATTAAGTTGACATAGAAAAAGCAGGATGTATCAGTTCAAAACATTGCAAACAGTCCCACTACTACATTTTGTAAATCCAGTTTTATTCTCTTGCACTACTCTTCTAAGCAGATGCATTTTCATATAAAATATAAAATAACTTAAAGTAAGAAATTTTTGCATCCCAAGACACTATTACTTAATAGAAGCCAAGCAATACAGGTTAAGAATAAATCAGCAGAGAAGTGAGCAATGAAGAAACACTTCTGTTTGGGGAAGGAGAAAGTAGATGAAGCAAATATGAACAGCTATGAATACTGATATTCACGTGTCTTCTTTCAAAAATTACATCCAAGATACTTTTAAATTCTTATTACAAGAAAGGTATTGGTCAGAGGTCCACCCAAATTTTAAGCAAATAACTACTTGCCCAACACATACCAATTTTTATTCCACTTGTGTGCAAACTCAACCAGCAGGATGAGCTGAATGGCAATGAAAAGGAACCCTCCTGTCGCTCCCACGTAGCGCCAGGCTGCAAGGCAGAGAGGCAGAAAATAGGTCAAACGCCTTTCCCTTGAGATAAAATGGATTTATTGTCTATGCAGTGAAGCTGGTAATGTGGTTTGAATATCTGAAGCTCACAGTGTAGCAGGAGATGAGAGATTTCAGATGAAAGGCAGCTCAGTTAACTCAGTATTAGCTCCCTGATGAATTCAGCTTGCAACCTGCTACACTTTAAATGGACAGCTACTGAGTCTCCCTAACCTAGAAAATTTTTGTGGAGACTATGAGTTACTATATTCAGACAGAAAATACTGAAACCTTTATTTGTGACTGGCAGGAGGGAGGTTGTGTGAAGGCATTCCACAGGAATCTAAACCCTGAAATTGCAAGGTACTGGAACCCAATCATTACTAAAAAGGGCAATTTCTTCTCCTCCAGATTCCAGTACCACAGCAAAACAAAGGTGGGGTTTATCTATTCACAAACACTGTTCCAAGCCACTCCCAAGGAACATTGAGTATTCACTGACTGGTTTTAAAACAGGTTATTTGAGTAGTTAACTGTTGACCTAAATACATACACTGTATTTGGGTAGCTGCTTAGATGTTTTGGACAACAGATTTCTTAAATTTCTTAAACACCAGAAGTGTCTGAGGAAACATAGATACCTATTTTAATTTTTAGGTGCATATACAGCTTGTGCTACCCTGCAGTACACAGCCTACAAATTACTCCAGGTGTGCAGCTGATTTCAGTGAAGAAAAGACCAAGGAAGTGCATCAGCAAAATTCAGCCATATCCTTCCAATGTGCTTTCCTTTTGAATAAAAACCATGTGCAACTTAAGTGGAAGAACAGAACAGTCAGGGCTCATTTCCATTAGCAGATGTAGAGGTTATTTTTTTCCTTACTCTATCATAAGCTCATTATTTAAAAGCAAGCAAAAATGTCATTGTCTGGTTTTCTAAATGTATATACTTGACAACCATTCTATTCTTCAAACATACAAAAAAAAAGGGATTAAGTTATTCTGTAAGAAAGTACATAAAAATTAGGAAGGGCACAAACTGGCATGTATATTTGGGAGAGTGGGAGCAGGAAAAGTCAGGCCACCAATGGAGTGAATAATCAAAGAGACAGACTCTTGTTATCTCCCTCTACCACATTATAGTGCAGGACATCTATGGATCAATCACAGATAAGGTCAGCATAGCCAGTGTGTATTTAACACTACAACCCACAGAAACCTACTGCTTGCACATAGTCTTCCTTCTCCATGATTAACAAATCGCTTGGGAAACATGGCAAGAGATTTTATTTTTCAAGGAAAAAAAAAACTAGCAGTTGGGAGAATGACCCCTCCCTCTAAAAAAAAAACCCAAAACCAACCAACCAACAAAACAATAGTGCAAGTTTCATGACAGGAGGGGAGAAAACTCCATCCTACAAACATACCATACCCAAACCACATGTAATCTCAATTTCAGGGGCAGACTAGAGGTCAGTTTAGAATACAGCTAAGGTCAGTTAGCAGAATACAGCTTCAGAGTGAAAAGTCACAAGCTGTTTTAGGCTTGTTATGCTGTATCTCAAGACTACATTCGACTGGTGTTGAGAATCAGAACAAAAATGTCTATTTCTCCTTTTCTGCAAACACTTCAGCTCCTGAAGACGTTTCACCATGAAAAGGGTCACTTGCAAAGATGACAGGCAGTCTCATCTGCTCACGAGTACAAGGCATTGTACTGCTACATCTAATCCAAACAGAATGGCTCCTAAGGAAAAATACATACAGCCATCCCACACCTTCACAGAGGAGATGGAAACAGAGCCAGGACCAAACAAACAGACAGCAGAAGCAAGATGAGGAATTATATCTGTCAGTGGTTTACACTTTACTTTCCCAGAGTACTGCACTCATGGTCTATCTGTTCACTATGTTCTCTTCCCCATGTTACCTCTTCCTCCTGCCCTTTTAAACACATGGCTAGAGCAGGTGGGTGTTGAGAACAAGGTAACCAAGCAAGTCTTAGTGGAAGCAGGCACCATACACAACTGCTCCTTTGCTTTACTGATCCCATCCCTTTTCAGCTGTCCAGACCCAACAGCTTAAAGGCTTACAAGCACCTGTAAGATGTAGTTATTGTAAATGTAAGAGAAGAAACTCATCTTGGTATCACACCAGGATTTTTGCTCCTAAGCCCTCAAGACTCCTGTGATACACTCCCCTCCCAGCTGGCACTTCAGTACTGGGCTAGTACCATCATGCCTGTGCTGTGGCCAGCATTCTTCCCAAAGCAGGAAATGCTTCTGACATGGCATCCTCAGCAGAGCACATGTACCATGGTCCAGGAACTCCAATTTTACCTTACTGGACGTAAGCCCACAACCTGAAAATCAAAATCCCAAATTCTTTTGGGGCACTGCAAGTTTCCAGGCAGCAAACACCAGTGCCCAGCAGGTTGCTGTGCCTCCTGGAGCACTGGCACCTCTCCACTGTGCAGCCTGACTGCTGCACTATGCCAGAGCTACCTGCACAAGCCAAACTAATATGCAGCTCTGTGTTCTTGAGTGAAAAATTCCTTCTGCACCATTATAGTTCTGTATTTCTTAATGAACTGGCAATAATTCTTTAAGAATTGCTGCAGTGGTATCGTTACCTACCACTTTGGCCTGGTCTTGGTCAGAAAAAAAACATGCTGGTTTTTTTCCTGCACATTCACATGAAGACCACGTAGTTTGCACACAGAGTGTTCCTACAAACATCTCCAAATACTAGTTTTGCATCTGGACTGCAAAGGCTTTACTTGAAGAAAAAAGGCAATATTCATGTTGGTCAGACCTCTCAGATTTCTAACCACTCAAAAGAAGCATAACAAAACAAGAGGACATACCATTGAGAAAAGTGTCCTGATCAGGAATGAAGAAGGCTCCTGAGCACATTGCTGCCAGAACTATAAGTTTAATAAGCCAGAATCTGTATGAGAGAAAAAAAAAAAAAAAACAACAACAAGAAAAAAAAATCTGGTTATAATAGGAATTAGAGATTTTCCGTTTTAGTACCACATGAAATCTCTTCTTAAAGCATAACAAGAAAAACACCCCATCCTTTGATGACTGATTACCACTGTACTTAGTTTGCGCTTGACCACATTATTTCTGAAAATAAGAGCAAAGTAAAGGTTTTCGGGTTTGGGTTTTTGCTTTTTCTGCCTAGTACTACACCCAAGTGAAAAGTTTGTGGCATAAACTTGTAAAGAGATGTGAAAATTAGGGAATGAAAGAACTCACCCATTATGAATATATGCTCGGCAGCTTTTGCTATTGTTAATTTTGATGGTGAACAAGAAGAATAAAAAGAAGAAACAGGCCATTCCAAAACAGACTTTGTACACTGCAGAGTATCCCACCAACTTCTCACACATCTCACCCGCCTGAATGCCCTTGCACATCTCCTTGTAGAAGGGAATCTGAAAAGCAGAACACATTATATAGAAGCTGTCAGAAGGGACACGAAGCAACATAACCAAGCACGTCTGCGCACCACTCACTTTTCACTAGCTTCATTTAATACCTTTGACACCTCTTCAGCCTGGATTTCAGGGTTCAGGGGATATAACAAAATCTAAAACATAAGGGACTGAAGTGTTCCAGAGCCTTCACTCCACTCTTTACAGATCCCTTGGGGTACAAGTCCGCCTTCTATCAGCTCTCCTGGTTCATGCCATTCCTGCCCATTACTGCTGATTCCTCACCCTGGGGACCTTCTCCCTTCATCCCACACTGTACAGCAAAGACTCTGATTGCTTCAGTAATCCAGCTGACATGAGACATACCAAGGGCTTGTGCTGCCCTGGCTGGAAATGCAGACTGAAGCACACCCAAGTGTCACAGGGGCAGCAACCACCCTCCTCTCCATCACAGCTTCTGCAAGGGAGTTGAGCCAGTTGACCTGATTTTGTTTTAAATTAACAGAAAGGTGGAATATTCCTGCCTCTCTTGACTCATTAAATATTTGCCTTTGAGGCCTTTCCCCACAAAGGGGAAAACAAACAGCTGCACATTTGGCTTCAGTTTCACCACATGAACATGATGCTGGGTGCTCAAAGAAACAGGTCTGTGGCCACGACCCACTGCTGTGAGGCACCTCTGTGTAGACATCTGCCTCTCACAGCCATTTCACTGCACAGAAACACAGGAATTTAATTAGAACACCACTGTCCATTTCAAAGAGAAGAAAGGCCTCCCTTGTGTGCCTACAGCCTTCAGCTGGGGCTGGTAAGACCAGTTGAACAACATTATTAAACCCTCTGGAGCTGACTGCTGCTATCCGTACAGGTGACTGGAAGACAGAAAACCCAACATGTAGCAGGACACAACATGCACAAATCAACAGCCATGGCAAAGGAAACCCCTTCATTCAGCCAGCAGGTCAGTACACAACGCCATTACAATGAAAGAATAACTGGGCATGGGTGCTAGCCATCAGGCAGGATTCCCAGCTGCAGAAAACCCTCTGAGAGCCAGGAAACAAGTGATAAACAAGTAAACTGCCAGCTTCCACCCACCAGGCTCTGAAAGCCTACCTGTCTCAGCAGGGTATGCAACTTCAATCCCTGTTCCAGGAATCCAAACCAGTCAAGAGATCAACAACCCTCTTAGCAGTTTCTCAAGAGGAGCTCACAACAACACTGAGCTAAGGATACCAAACCTAACTACAACATGGAGCTGATCCTCAGTGGGCTGGAACCAGCTGAGGAGATGAAAACTGGTCTCAGCTGTGTGGTGTTATGAGAATGGATTCAAGCTGGGCCACTCCGAGCTGCTCTTTCAGCCACAACTCAGAGATTAGTAGCCACTGCACAAAGAAGCTGGACATTAAACAAGTGGCTGTGGCTAAATTGCATCCAAGAGTTTTTGGAAAGCTCCTGAGAAATTGTCTGGAGCATCAGCAACACTCTTCCCACGTCTTGGAAAGCAATGAAATGTCAGACTGGGCAAACACGCCAGCGTACAAAATGAGCAATGGATTGACTGAAATAATTATGAGAACTATTAATGCCACAGTGATGCCAGGGCAAGGCAAGGGGCCTCAACAATGCCAGAGAAAGCAATTGGGCTATCAATTAACACTTTTCTGCTCTTTCCTTATAATAACCATCAATCAGGAGAGGATAAAAAACAGCATAATATTGAACTAAAAATACTGAGAAAATTATTTATTTGTTTGACATAGATGATAGTACTCACCAAGGAGACAGATTTCTACAAGATCTGTTCACTTTACTTACAAGACATTCAGAACAAAACACAACAAAACAAAAATAGCACATAACTTGATTAACTGACAAGCTAATTAGAAACAGATCTCTGAGTAACCATAAATAGGCACCTTCTTTAACTGCATAGGTTTCTACAGAAATCTTGATGGGAGTTTTGAACTTACACATTCTTTCCTCCTGTAAGTATTAGCTTCATTACAGGTCCAGCTGAGAGTAAATAGATGGATTCACAAGAACAATAGCTCAGTTTGCCCTACATAAGCAACAAAGAGTTTAGCCACCATGTAGTATTCACCACACTATGCAGCAAAAAGAGATGGCCACAGAAACAGTCCTGTGGTACTGAATGCTCTTTTAGGAGACTCATGGTCCCGAAGGAACAAAACAAGAATAAAATCAAACTCTTGGAGACCCTAACAGATAAAATACACAAGCACAGTGCTGGGGACAATAGGACTGGTGTAATAAAAAGACCATGTTTTTCTGAAAGGATGGTCCACTGCTGCGAACAATTTATCAAACCTTATGTGACTTCACTGATAGACAAAAAAGACTGTTTCTTTGCAATGTATCTCTGAAAGCTGAGAAGGCTGCCCACCCTATGTGGTTTACCATGCTAACCATTTGCTGGATATTTTTGATAGCTGTTAAGTCACATATTAGTTATTTGCCAAGATACAGTAAAATAGCTATTTTGTACGTTTAAAAGCTGCAGAAGCTAAATTATTTGGCCCTGGAGTAGAGGACAAAGCATTCTTGTTGCAGAAACTCAGTATCAGCTCCAGTAACACAAACGCCTCAGCTGCTGTGCAAGCAATGATGTTATCACAGCAAAGCTGGCAATTTTCCAGCATGCACTGAAGCCCTCAGAGATGATAAGCATTTGAGCAGCATCGACAGAAGCAGGATGCTCTGAACTTACTCTCCTCTCACAGCAAGCTGCAAGCACACAGAACCATCTTGGTGCAAGAAGCCAGCACTGGCCGGGGGGGTCTGCCAGCCCCCAAAGGTGCGAGCACAGGAGCACCCCAGGAAGCAGAATGAGGAGCTGTGCAGAAACAGCCCTGGAGGACCCTGCTTTCACCTGGATGTCCTCTTTCAAGGAGAGAGAACACAGCAGGCAAACTTTGTTATGGAAACAGAGGAAGCATGAATGAAAATCTGTGTAGGTGGGAAAGCAAGGGCAAAAACCCTACATACAATCACCTATCCAAAATTTTCCTGCAAATAACCATCAACTTCTTCCCTATTCCTCCACTGCCTCTCTCTTCTTTACTCAGAGATCGACTACTGTAGAGACTTGGGAACTTACAGGAAAACAACCAAAGATAAAAAAAACACCTCTCACTGACAAAAGAGAGATTCCTTCCATGTAAGATCAGCATGAGTATTTGAACTCGACACTGGTAAAGGAGACACACAGCTCCTTGCCAAGATTACAGTTCTAAAAGGGACTACATTAGAATTTTAAATTCTTTGCCTAAGTGCAAAAGTGTTGGGTTTTTTTTTTAATCTGATTAAAATTAATCAAAATCCATCTTCCTTAGGGAGTGGTGAAGTCCCAAAAATATCATGCAAAGTATTTGCTTACAGTCTGGCTTCAGGAGCTGGGCGTGTTCCATGACTGAGACAAAAGCAAAGGAATCAGTAAGTGCACAGCACTTTCAAAACACAGCTCATCACTGGGAAGCTGAGACTGGTTAGTCTGAATAAGCATTTTCAAGGTGCACTCTATTAAAACTGTGCTGAATGAGCTTCAGGGGTCTTTGAACTTTTAATAACCCTTAACATAACTATTAAATTAGAAAGCAGATAAAGAAAGCCTACTTTCAGATGGTCCATTTCCCATTCAAAGACCCCAAATGTTCTAAACTAAGAGAGTGATTATCTTTCCACTTCAAACTAACAACTACTCTTTGTGCCATTTCTTCCCACACTGAGCTTTCAAGACTATGAACTGGAAAAGAAATTTGGCAATACTGAAAAGCATGTTGTTGAAGGCTTCTTGAATCACTTTTCTGTTGGATAAAGAGTATTTTTTGCTAAGGATACAAGCTGCATTAAAACCACACTACTGATGGAAAAGAACTTTATGAAATTTGGATATGAGCACATAATTTGTCTCCCACACACTTAAGTTCCTAGGGTTATTCACTTTATTGCCAAGCTAAGCATCTAGTAAGTCAAAGTAATTCCTGGCAAGCAACTTCAGCACGCACATGTTGAGAAGTTTTTAAGTCACAGTTCACAGGCAAGCATCATGTCTGCACTGGGCGCTCCTACAGGGTGGTCATCAGTTTCTGGTGGCCTGGGGTAAAATGTGGCACTAGGATAACTGATGCAAAATGCTGTCAAATGAAAGAAAGTTAGGATGGAACATAAAAAGAAGGTACAATGGGAAGAAAGAGGTGATAGGCAGCAGAGCACAGAAGCCCTCAAATTAGCCTGCTATAAACCCACTGGTTCAGCTGTGCTGCAGGAAGGGGGTGCTGCCACCAGCTTCTGCATCTGGGATGATCTGGAGGGAAGTGTTCCAGAGACAACCAAAAGTCAAGTGCAGAATGTAACCAGGGCATCAGCTTGTTCAACTGGTTCAATGAGGAAAGAGGCCTCACTGTGCAGCCTCACTTTCCTGGGAGAGGAGCACATAACAGCAAGATGCTCACACTGATGGAAGCCTTCTGAACCTCCAGGACAAGCACACACACAACCCCAAAGTCCAAGGATGCATTTGGAGCAGAGCCTTCATTTTTAAGAATTAACCAATGCAGCCTTTGTTCCTTCTAGTTCAAAGCAGAGTTTTGTTACTGCAGTTTGTAGTGGATGAGAGAGAGGATTTGTGCTACTTGGGTGGCTTATGAAGCCAAATCAAATATGTGGTACAACAGGACCAGTGTGTGAGCACAAGCAGGCTGGTGAGCATTTAACTTAGGAAAGTTATATTAAGACTCTGAAAAAAACTTGAGTTTTAAAATCTAGCTTTAGCCACAGCTCCTTTAATGTTTTTGACGCTCTCTAATTAAAAAGACAATTAGAGATGAACAATATTTGCTGTGGTGAGAGGTCATGTGAACACAATGACTCACACACTGAAGAAAACCCCTTGCAGAGACTCTGCAGCATTATGCTTTGCAGCAGTCTGTCACACCAGGAAGGCAGAATTAAAACTGTAACACTTGAAGAGTTATTTACTAATTTGCTGCTTCTGCTGCTAAACAAGCTGCTAGAGACAAAATCAAGGTTAGACTGAACGGATTTGTTCCACTAAAACAAGTTCCCTAATGCTTCTCCCTCTAGTGACAATGCCTGCACAGCAAACCTGGGGTGGGCTCACTGCAGCGGATTTCTGCACCAGGGAGGAAGGATGCTGGATGTTGTGAAACATATTCAGTGGGTGACAGGAAGACGCTAAGCATGGAAAAAAAAGGCACTGAGCATGGAAAATCATCCCATTGGGTTTAGAAGTGGATGGTTGGAAGAAACTGACCACCTCCTCTGAGGGAGCACCCCTGTAACAAAGAGCTGTGGAAGGAGCCCCAGTTTCTTCCAGGGGCAGCAGTGACCACATGCCTGTTACTTACGTGAGTTTTCATTTCGTTAGCGACTGTTGTAGACATCATGACGCAGCAGATGATGGTCACCAGGATGAAGTAAAGCGCGTACATGAAGCGGGTGCTGGTTGACTGCTTTATCTTGGGGCAGCATTTGCAGCACAAGGAACATGCAGCAGTACCACAGCAGCAGGCCAGCTGAAAAGGAACGCAAAAAAACACAAGTCAAAAATCCACCAGAACCCTCCATCTTAAGGTTTCTATCACAAAAGTTAGACAGGGAAGCTGGGAGACTTCTTGCAAAACTCCAGAATTTCTCAAGTCCTCTCCTCCCAGCTGAGCATCACTTAAGTGGAAGCAGACTGTCTTGTTTATCAAAACTCACTAGTTTTAGGCACATCAGTGTCTCATTTTCCCAGATTTGCTAAGGATGAGTGATAGATTTCCCTGTGTATTTTAGCCTTCTACCAACAACTGAGGGTCCACCAAGATAAAATCCACGAAACACAGCAACACCCATGTACTTATTTTATTCAAAAAGGAAAAAGGTACTGAATAAATCCTGAAAGGGATCTAGATTGAGGTTCATTATTTTCTTGCTGTCAACAGTATCACTGACTTTCAAAGGACCTGGATTCACCTTTCCTGCCTTCTACTTTTAGAAAAGTCATATATAAAATACAAGGTAAGCCTTAGTTATATACATAAGGCAGCACTGTCTATGGACAGGCCCTTACTTGCAACAGGCAGCAGCTCCATATGGTTCCTGTCTGTGCTTAACCCACCAGCCATGACCACAGGAGGGGTTTTTGGACATCAGCAAGCAGCCAGGAGCAGGGAGCTGCCAGCCCAGAGTAACCTCACCCCCCTTCCCCTCCCATATTCCAGGGGCTCCCTGAGGCTGGGTATGGTGTGCTGCCAGAGCCTGGCACTCCAGCACACCAAGGCTGCTTCTTACTGGTGTTTCCTCAGCTCTTGGAGGAGCCACCGGAACATTCAGAGGACCTTCTGCTTTCAGCCAGCAGCTGTACAAGGTGCATGCTTGCCATAAGATTGAAAATTCACAGGTGCCACATCTGAGCCATCCAGGAAAACGTCACTGGTTGCATGTGTCTCCAGGCACCCAAGCACCATGCACTGTTTTCCTCCCAGGACACTTTCTCTTCCAGCATCAGTGGCTTGTCTGATAAAGGAGAGGGGGTTTCATTTGTGTCTGCAGACACATATATCCAACTCCACAGAATCTCACAACCAGACTAGTTGTTCAAAGACCTCAAATAATTTTGAAGAAATCTCCCGAAAGACTTCCAGTTTATCACTTCCTAGCCATGACTATGTCTGCAACACCCAAGGTCATACTTCCTTCAGCCCAGGAAGGGGGTGGCAGACAGGCCCTTCCCTTTCTCAACAGCAGCTCTTCAGTGCAGAAGACATAAAATGGGGACAGTCCAACCCAGCCCCCACGCTGCTCTTCTCTCACTTCACCACTGGATCTCATGCCAGAGGAGACGGGGCCTCAAAGCACGCAGCTGCTAAAACTGCTGCTACTGCAGAACAGAAATCCTCCCCAAAACACAGAGCTCCGGATACGGGGAATAAACAGAACGGACTCATGTTGGCACCTAAGCTGGAAATTAAAAATATTATGTGCAAAAGCACATCATGCAAGTATACTTTCAAAATAGAAGGCTCTAGTGGCTGAATGGCAATTTTATTTTTTATAGGTAGTGAAATTACATTACCTTTCAGAGCATCAACACAAGTCCAGGAAATAAGGAAGCTACAGCAAGTTACTGATTCAGCAAACAAATGGGATAACATTTCAAAACAAATGCGCACCAGAAATGTATCATTCACCCACTTCAGAATTGTAACAATAACAAAAATTAAGATTAAAGGTCCTTTTAATATGAAAAGATTTGGTATCAGCCCAATCCAAAGTAACCACAACGAACCTGAACCGTTGGCCTTAGCATAACATTAAAAACTACAGTATAGAAGTAAAAAAGGTATGCAGCTTTGGCATCTGTAAGGAGAAAAACATTTTCCTACACCAGGTGCTGGAGAGCTCTGCCAGTAAAATCTCATCTGCATCCAGCAATGTCTGCTATTCTACTCCTGGGTCCCTGGAGCTGCTACTTTAAGCAACAAATGCTTAAACAGAATATGTAAGTCATTTATGTACTTTTCCACATTTCTTAGACTTTAATGATAGTTTCTAATACTGAGCATGTACCCTATAAATAGGAAATATTTGTGAAAAATACCAGTATTTCCATCGTTTTCCACATGCACCTCTTCAAGCACACTGAATAGCCATGGAAACCATAGAAAATTGGTTAGACTATTCAGCCACAGCCCCAAATTTGGTGGTTTGGGGGGTTTTTTGTGAGGTTTGCTTTTTTTCTTCTTTTTTAAACTGTACTTCTAACATTCCAGAGTAGGCCACAATGAAAAAGGTGTTCTCCAAAAATAAATGAGAACAGTCTCTGTCCCGAAGACTAAGATGCAGCCACAACCTACTGACCCAAAATGTTTCAAAGATATTATCTTTGGGGGACAAGACTTCAAAGCCCACATATACACAGAGTTCTCTGTTAAGTTTTGGCCAATGTGCAGCTAAGCTCCACAGATGCTCTGGTGCCACATCCTTTACTGCAGGCGTGGCCCATCTCACTTCTCCTCTGCCTTTTGACTGCAGCAATGGTCTGCACAGGGCCTCAAAACTCACTGCAAGCCAGCAGCAAATTTTTGTCATGTTATTAAAAAAAGAGACTAAGAAAAAAAGAAAGTAATGTGAAAAATCTTTTACAGATTTAGCTTATCATTAAAAGCTCCTCCAAAGCATGGGGTTGTGCAGGCGGAAGATGCTGTCCAGTTTTTAGGACAGAGACAGCCCAAACAAAAATGAGGGTCTGTGACCACTGCCAGCAGGCAGACCTTGTATGTACAGATCCTCCAGTCTCATGATCAGTCCAAGCCCAGCTTCTCCAAGAGCCCAGCACAATGGCACCTGAACCAGGCTGTCTACCTGGAGTTTGTCATCCTGCAGCAGGTTCTGGCTTCAAGTCCTTCTCAATCCAAAGGCTCCCAAAAGTCAGGCAGCAAGTTTAGCCAGCCCAGCTGTCATAGCTTTACATCTCCTCACCGGGTGAACACCAGAGTCTGACAATAATTACAGACACTGGGCAAATACCAATGCTTTCCACAAACACTCACCATCAGCCAGCTCCCTCACACTAACCCCCACTGTGCCACAGTGCAGACCAGCCACTCTGTCAGAGCTCACAGAGTACAGTGCCAGCCTGCCTGAGACCCCAGAATCTGAAAGCCTAATATACTTGAAAACAGACTGTACCAGGATTTGAACTGCCAGGATGGTGGCTGACTTGACTGGTTTCACAATAGCAGCTGTGGAAAGCTGCGTGGGGAGTATTTTTGTTAAAATATATTCAAAGCACAGTTTCACAGACATTTCAGGTGCCAGGCTGGCTTAACAGCCCCGGGCTTGACCCAGCCTTTCTCCCAATGACACCAGAATTGTGGGTATGATCCCCATGTGTATCATTCAGGTAAGAGCTGGACTCAGTAGTCCTTGTAGGTCCTTTCCAACTAAGACCAAACTGTTACTCCTCTGCCAGCCACTCACTCACTCCTAACCCTTGCTACAGCCCTGACAGTTCTTTCTTCTGCTGGGGTGATCAAATAAAGCAACCTTACAGCAAGGTGTGAAAATTACATATCAACCCTTCTCAGCTGCTGATTTATTATACAACAGCAGGAACAATTCTACCACTTCACGGGAGGACACGGTGCATGGGCAGGAGGGGAAAGCAGAGGTGGATGTTTTGCAGCTCTCCCACACACCTTCTCCCTTCTCTGAACAGATGTTTCCAGTGGCATTTTCCTACCACCTCATTCAATTTGAGTGCTGTAGGTGCTTGCCAATGCCAGGAACAGTAATTCTGACATTCACCCAGTAAAGAGCAGAAGGAAGCAGACACGTAACAGCTCTAGTCCATGCAAACCACTTTTCCAAGTACAGGCAGGCCCGGACATTGAACAGTCCCATCTTACAACAGCCTGGGGAGCACCTATGGTTATAACAAGAGTTAGGTTAACACAGCAGGGTAAAAGCAGGCTCACCAACTTGCGCACAAACTATTGGTTCCCTACAATAAATACCCCACTAACACACACTTAACACCTGCCACACACTCAACTCTTGATTTTTGCAAGCTGTGATGCAATCTGATAAATCAGTGGAATGGGGTATGAGAATAATGTTAAGCACATGTAACTGTTTACATACAAGACTGAAAAGTAAGAGAACCTATCTTGCCTGCTGCTTTTATAGAGACAGTGAGATTTTAAGAATGTATTTTCCACATACGTTTCCAAAAAGATCTCGAAGGGTTTAGAAAATACTTTGTGTAGTCATTAAAGTGAAGAGTTTCAGGATCGCTGCCCAAAATAGCCTATGGTATTTTTAAATTATACAAACCATGGGCAAGTATCAAGCTTATCACAACAAAGAATTTCCTTTTGGGAGACTTCAGCAGAAATGGTAAAAATCAAAGGCAATAAGAGCACAATGAGGAAAAAAAATCTGCATTCTTTAACGAAATGAAGACTTAGAAGTTTTTCATTTCTTCCTTCCTAGCTGACAGCCTGGTGAGAACAGTGGGGAAGAATGCATGCCTTGCAGCCTGTCCACAGAGCACAGGAATGTGCCTTGCTGAAGCTTCTTTTCATGGGGGCCTAGAGCAGCTTAGTTTTTCATGCACTGCTTGATTACTTGACTACCAGCATTATCTGGGCCATAAGATCTGCAGATAATGCAGTCACTGAGCTGTTAACAGCAGTGTCTACCAAAAACATCCAAACATCTACTCTCACAGCTACAGACAGCATCCAAGCAGGCTGGACCGGCAAAGCAGCCAGCCTTGCATGAAGAAGAGCCTGAAGTGGCTACACACCTGCCCTTGCTTGGACTTCTGGTTTCAGGAAAGAACATCCAGAAGCAAGTATTTTATTAGTGCACTGGCTCATGAAAACAAGAGATGTCTGATGCCAGGTGTCCTGAGTGTTAGCAGCTGGTCTCACACTATTATTGAGAACCTAGTGCTGTTATGCATATGCATTTTCCAAAAGCTTCTTCAACAGGTCACATGATTACACAGCTGTTTGTCCCTCTGAAGTAACTAAACTTACCGAAAAGGAGGCTTTATTTTGCCCTTTGTCTGACTTAACTGGCTTTCCACTGCTTGTTATTTAATATTCAGACTCGCCATGTGACTTAAGCCAAGAGGCTTTGTGAACCAACATACCAGTTAATCAACTGACGGCCCATTTTGAGGAGCACATCTCACACTGCAAACTGCGCAAAACTAAAACAGATTTCAGAGAAAAGTCACACCAGTCAGAGTCATGCATTCTGGTGAGGGTTTCCTGCCCTCAGCCACCACGGGGCAGAACTGCCATACAGCACCAAGCAGCTCGAAACCTAGGCAAGAAAGCTACACTGAGAGTTAAACCGTGGGTGAGCCACTGCCAGGACCAGCAGAGCTGAAGTTAGGCTGGACTGAGGGTGACTACCCTGTCTCTGCACAAACGTTACTAAGTGATGACTCAGCTCAGCATTAGAAAACAGCATCACTGCAAAATGTCTAAATCCAAGACTGCTCAACTGCTCTTCTCCCGATGGTTTTGGAAAAATCACGTCAATTGTTTAGTCTGACCTAAGCCTCACAGAGTATCATATCACCCCATCTCCTCTACTGAACTATTTTCCATTAGCATAGACCATCTGGATTTGACAGCAGTATGAGGCAGACTGTCCATCCCTGTGGTTACTTAAATCTGACACTGAAAAGAGGGTGGGGGGAATACGTTCTAATTTTTCTGCTAGAGTTCCCCAGGCACTGGTTCCTGGGTGAGGCTTTCTTCACTAGCTTAGTCAGCCTTTTAATTTCCTGGTCTTTCCTCCCTGCTCATCAAAGAAGGAAACCAAAACATTTATCCTCAGTCTCATTTGAAGGTTTTAAGACTTCTCTTTCCAGCACCTAAATTGTTCAGGGTCCTTCATCCTGAAAAAAATTCAAATTTGCCCAGTCCCTCCTACAAAATCATGGCAGTCCAACTGCAAACAGTCCAGCAAGTCACCTGACTCCTCTCTCCAGCATACAGCCACAAATGGGGTGGGATTCAGCCCTGCAGCACCCCACATACAAGGTGGGCAACCAGCTACATTATTTAAAAAGCTGTATTTTACTTGCAGTGGTATCATGCCGTGTGGGTTACATCTGCTTCAACAGTAGTCTCTGCTCCACCAGTCCTTTCATCCTGTGCGCTTCTGGGAGCAATTTTAAACATCCTCTCAAGTCACTCAGGACAACAGACCTGATCCTGAAGTTTCTTCGCATTGATGCCTTGACTTTCTTCACTGACAGCAACCTCTGCTGGGTGACAGGTTCAGCTGCCCTTTCCAATAATTTCATATTTCACAGTTTTCTCACCTGCAGGTAGTTTAAGCTCACGCTGCAGCCACTTCTCAAACTTTCACAGCAGAGGAGATAATAACCGAGCAATTGAAAGGTGAAAGAGAAATCAGCAGTGGCAAAGGCTCACAACTGAGGGCATCACTTCATA
Organism: Luscinia megarhynchos; assembly: GCA_034336665.1. Taxonomy (NCBI): domain Eukaryota; kingdom Metazoa; phylum Chordata; class Aves; order Passeriformes; family Muscicapidae; genus Luscinia; species Luscinia megarhynchos. Next base: position 21,486,232 of record CM067592.1, on the reverse strand, counting down.
CAGAAAGCAGATTTTCTCCAGGTTAGTTCTGATGTCTGAGACCAGGAGCCTGGAGGTAGATGGCACGTGGTATAACATGCTGCATCACCAGGTACAGAGAACAAAGTGCAGGGCAGTAACTGCCTAAATCCATATACCACTGGAGTGAAGAAGCAGTTAAAACGCAATTTTCATATGCATTGACTTAAAAGCACATAGCTGGAACAGCTGCTCTGCTTTTGAATGAACAGACAGCTTTGAGCTGTTCCACAAACATGCTGTGCCTCCAAAAGATGGTTTCAGTACTAAATCCAAGAGGACTTTAGGGTGGGGAGTAAAAGAAAAAAAAATATATATTAATACTTTGTACAAAGTGACAAAAGGCAATAAACTGGTACAAAGTCTTTCTCATCCCTTCACATCAAAAAACAAAACTCTATTTGCTCAAGGCATTGCTAAAGATGCTTCAGTTTACATCAATGTCATAACATTCACACACTTTTCCAGACTGGCAGGTTCAAAGTGGAGGCTGCTCACATCCTGACATTGCTTCTGGATGAACATTTTTAAACATAATGCCTATATCTTCCTGACACAGGAAGTATTCCCAAACCACTGTTTTGCCAGTGACTGTAATAAGCCAAGAGAAAAACACTTGAGACAGGTCTTTTCAGAAAACACGAAGAACAGTTCCTGTTAAAACTCAGTACCAGAGATTACAGGCTGATGTATTTTGGATCAGCACTACGGGACAGAAGGAAGAGCAAAATTTTACGTTTTCAGACTGTTAACATTTAAATTTTTAAATACTTGAGCACACACCATCTTTAATTGATGGAAGATCCAATTACTAAACTGCAAACACTAGTTCCTGCATAGCTATTAATGATGATTAATTAAAATGATGATGAGATCGCTGGTGTGTAGGTCTCCGTTCAAAATGGGCACAGAGCCACCTCCCCACACATGCCATCACCAGCACACCCTACAGTCCCCCCACAGCTCAGTCCCTCACTGCCTCATGCTGTAGCATGCTGATGCTGAAGCTTATCTCCTGGATGATTTGAATAAGGCAGCAGGTCAAATCCCACTGACAGAACGGGCAGCTGCAGCCTAAATATCTTGGAGGCCAGGCATTTAAAATGCTAAGACCTATTAGGGCCTGCACAGTTGAGCAAGAGATGGAAGCACCATTGACTGGGGTCCTTGAGAAGGACACAGGAAGCAACCTAAGGTCCAAGTATCTTCACATGGATAACTTGAAAACACCACGTTTGGGATGAGAGCAGTCACTAGCTCCAACAAGATCTTCATCTTCTACCATAGTCACAGCTCAGGCTTTCATCCCTGAATTAAGTATGTCTTGTACCCACAATTGTGAGTGTTCCATTGCAATGAAAGCCCCAGTAACAGGAAAAAACGTATATATCCTGGAACAAGCACACTTGCAAAAACTAAAATAAAACCAGCAGTAGTATTTAGATCCTTGGAAAGAAAAATACTCCCTTGCCCTTAAAAGTGAAGGCTCTGCTCTTATACTGCATTCACTCCACAGCTCTAGAGCTATGGGTATTTAAGGCATTTCTTTAAACCCACAACACAACCAACTCATGGGATGCAAGAGAAAAAGTCTAAAAAACAGAAAGCAACTGGGAATCAGGCAGGAATGAAAAAGACTGTCTTCTCCTTCTCATGAAGTGAGAAGAAAAGGATTTCAACCTAGAAATGCCATGTCAAATGATACAACACTTACAAGATGTCCCCATCTTTTGGTCACCTTTCCTTCCCTTTTTGATCACTTTTGAATCCAGCAGTAAATTGTATCCCACTATGGCAGGCAGATGGAACCTCAAAGATAAGTTTTTTAAGTTTCCTTGAAAATAGGCAAAAGTTTCAATGGAGAAAAAAAAAATTATCTCTCAACCCTAAGCAAGGAAAAGATTGCAACAAGACTTTGTATTTATTAGACAGGAAATCAGAATGAGATAGCAACCTTAGTGGACAAAGCTGCAGGAAATCAGGCTTTGCTAATTCAATGATTCAGGAATCCATTTATTTATGGCAAAAACTCCATGTTTCTGCAAACAGGGAAAATAGTCCTTCACCACACTTTTTTTCCTAACATACTGGAGTACACTACAATATTCTACATCTGACCTCAGTCAGCTAGTTTCACCTTCTATCACAATTAATCATAGCAATGGCAGAATGTGGAAATATCCACAGTGTTCAGGTCAAACACACTAAACAAACCCCTCTCACCTAGGGAGACCATCTGCAGAACAAGAGATGGTGTTTTTGGGAGCACTGTGTGGAGTGAAGCCAGGAGCACCGACACCATCCCACAACACTGAGGTACATCACACTCCACACACATCCTGCAGTGCTCCTGTGACCTCAGAGGACACAGGTCTGCATGAGGGTGACAGAACCACCCTCATCACCACGCAGTGAAAAGAGGAGACCGTGGGGATGGGACTGCAAGCCCCCTTCTCAACCTGCAGGTGCAAACAGGCAGTGCCAGAGGCAGGCAGTCCTGGAGTGCACAGGGATCTCCCTCCTTCCCCAAAAAGCTATGAGTCACAGAAGTCATAAGATCGAGGTCAACCTTAAAACTACAGCAGCACTGTTTTACCCCCTTTTTTCTCTTTAAAAAAAAACCCATCAGAATTAGAATTCTGGGTAGAAAATGAAAAGCTGATACTCTAACTTGTGGCACATCTTATATTTACTGCAGGATATGATTTCTCAGTGCAGAACAATATTAAGAACATCTCTCAAGATTTACCAGATCTACAAAAACAGCTTCATAAGCTTTAAAAGCTACCAGCTTTAACTGAAAAATTCATCATCTTGAACAACCCAGCTACAACACACCGTCCACCCAAAATGAATGTTAACGATCTAAATTACATTTATTTAACTCTGGAAAAAACATATTCATTGTAATAAAGATTTTCCGCAACAGCTGCTTTCTTTAACCATGATCTCAACTTTATTCTCTTGAGAATCACTACTGAAGAAAAGCCAAATATAAAATCCTGTTTCCTGTCAGTTTAAGCAGAGTTTTTATGTAATCAAAAGCATTGTTGAGGCCCAAGCCAAACTGTATTCTCACTGCATTCTCAAAATAGGTCTATCAACGAGACAGGAGCAAAAGAAGAAACATTTAGCAAGCTTATTAAAGCTCAGAAACCTAAATATCACAACTGTCTTCAAAGCAAGGTTGTACATTGCCCAATAAAAAAACAAACGCAGAAATTAGTCTATAAATGGCCAAATTCCTTCAAAGAAAGTTTCCAGGGTCCACTTGGCAAGGATGCAAGTCACACAGTAATGTCCATTAAGATAATTTTAAATAATTTTGCAAATGCAAGATCAGCATAACCAAAGTACACTGAAGTCTGGCAACTTGCCACTATATCCTGTAACAACAGGAATCTGGGCTGCAAAACCTGAATGCATTCATTCTGACAGCCACCATCAACTAGACATTTAGCATAGTTTGACTAAAAAATACCAATCACTCATCATCTACTGCATTTTTAGAAGTGAAAGCTAATTGTCATGTTAACTCACAACAAAATTTTGGTATCAGCTGCAGACAAACAGCAATTACACACAAACACTGCACTTAAATAGCTCAGAAAGACAATACCAAAGTTGTCAGTCAGTTCTAGGAAAGCAGATACACAGAGAGAGGCATGCATAAGATATAAACAAGGCAAAAATACCTGCCACAAAAAATCCTCATGCTACAGGACATCAAGCACAATAAACTACTACATTTTAAGAAAAAATCAGGGATCTAACATGAGAGTTGTTTTGTATAACTTTTATAAAAGTTTCACCTTTTCTCAAGCACTTAATCTCTCTTTCTGGACACACAGTTAACTTCATCTTCAGACATAGGGTTAACTTAATCTTCAGGGAAACACTGAAGGAGAGGCCAAATTCCTTCTTGATTTTCCAGCTTGATTAACAGTACCCACAAAGCGCCTGAGGAAGCTTGGATTAGACAGAATGAAGAACTTCTATCCCTTTTGTTTTTCTTGTGCATTAATCATGTTATACAAACATGCCCTCATCAAGGTTGGAATAAATCAAGTAAAAAAGGCAAAGACCATTTTTCATTTAAAAAATGTGACACTGCATGCTATTGAAACATGGTTTATGCTGTTTATTATCTTAGCCTAAAAAAAAGGTTATCCTCACTATGTTTGCTGGTGTAACTCCAGCAATACATCATATCCAGCATAGATAAGTCTTACATCAAGAGTAGTGCTTGAGCCAGCAGAATAAGTCTCCCCAGGGATTTCTGGCACTATGACTACATCCACCTTAAGGCTTTCACTCAATCTTCAACAACACTGAGGAGTTCAGTTTATTTACAGACTCCGAAGTGACACATCAGTGTCAATGAAATTACGTTACCATCAGGGATTACCACATGCAGTAGGGAGAGGCTTTAAGAATCTCTCAAATGTTGTGCACTCTAAAGCCGTGCCATTCACCACTGAGCATCACAACACTTTCATCCTCTTGGTAATTTAAGTTACTTCTCCAGGAGCTACACCAAAAAAAAAGCAATGGAAATGCAAAAAGCCATGAACCACTGTAGCAACAGCACCTACTAACTGCACTTTGTTGAGCTGCTCCACAACTAGTTTCACACGTTGCCAAAATGGTTATAAAGCAGCAGTGAGGCACATAGCAAATGCAGTTACTGCTGTCCCCCACGTCCACAGGACTGTGTGGAGAGGCTCAAGGCAGCTTCCAGAGGGTAAGCAAGTGGATGCATCCTCAATAATCCTTCTGTCCCACTGAAGATTGAAAGAACCACAGACAAAACACCCAGTCTAGCCCAGGATTTCAAACTACACGAAAGATGTAAGATTTTTCCCAGAAAAATCACACAAGAGCAAGAAAATAATCAGATTTTAAGAGTGGGCAGAGTGAGCAATGGAAAAGAAGTATCAATAGAATTAGGCCCATAACATGTTTAAATATGTAAAACAGCAGGAATTAGCTCGCTGGCTAGTCTGTTGCGCACAGAAGTAGTAAAGGGTTTCTATTGCAGAAACAGAGATTTGTGAAAATAAAGTGCCTGGAGAAGATGTCTAACATCACACCAGAGAGACAATTATTAGGAATAGGAGTCCTTCCCCTCAGTGCAACCACGGAGGAGATCTGGAAAGGGCCCCACTACTGCCTATCTCCTCCCAGTCATGATCCTTCATCTATGGAATTGATTTAAATAGGAAAACAGGTGCGCCATGGTAAGATGAGGAGTAGTGAATCCCCACCCCAAGGATACCGAACAGTGTAGGTCCTGCACTAGCCAACATCACCAGTTGCTCTTATCTCTCACTTCCTCTGCAAGCACCTGAATTTACGCCGAATTTAAAGGGGATTGTGAATGGGTCTGAGGCAGCCAGCGGCTATGAGATTAGTAAAGACCACTCCAATTCTTTACCATGTGGTCTCATCTCCCCACCACCTGCAGCCAGTGGCTACTACCCAACCGCCTGCCGCAGCTCTAAAGGATCTGTTGCCCTTTTGGGAATCGCTCCTCGCCGTGCAGGGCTTTGGGAAGGCCTCTCTCCATGTCGGCAGCTCCCCTGCTGCGGGCGCCGGCCGGTCCGCACGGCCCTCGGGCACATCCCGCGCCCAGCCTCCCTCTCGAAACGCCACAGGAATCCACCCGGGAAACTGGCGGGAGCGCCACGGTGGGCACTCGGAGAGCCTGCCAGCCAGCCCGGCTCGCTGCGAGGGCTGCTCGTCCTGTACCGCGCCGATGGCCCGCGGAGCGCGGCGCACAGCCCGGCCGGGCCCGCCGAGCGGCGGGCAGCGCAGGGAGCGCCCGCTGCTACCTCCGGGACAGCCAGGGACCGCCGGCCGGTGCCCCCGGGACAGCCAGGGACCGCCGGCCGCTGGCCCCGGGAGAGCCAGGGAGCGCCCGCCGCTGCCCCCGGGAGAGCCAGGGAGCGCCGGCCGCTGCCCCCGGGAGAGCCAGGGAGCGCCCGCCGCTGCCCCCGGGAGAGCCAGGGAGCGCCGGCCGCTGCCCCCGGGAGAGCCAGGGACCGCCGGCCGCTGGCCTCGGGATGGGCAGGGACCGCCCGCCGCTGCCCCCGGGAGAGCCAGGGAGCTCCGGCCGCTGCCCCCGGGAGAGCCAGGGAGCGCCGGCCGCTGCCCCCGGGAGAGCCAGGGACCGCCGGCCGGTGCCCCCGGGAGAGCCAGGGACCGCCGGCCGGTGCCCCCGGGAGAGCCAGGGAGCTCCGGCCGGTGCCCCCGGGAGAGCCAGGGACCGCCCGCCGCTGCCCCCGGGAGAGCCAGGGACCGCCCGCCGCTGCCCCCGGGATGGGCAGGGAGCGCCCGCCGCTGCCCCCGGGAGAGCCAGGGACCGCCCGCCGCTGCCCCCGGGATGGGCAGGGAGCGCCCGCCGCTGCCCCCGGGAGAGCCAGGGAGCTCCGGCCGCTGCCCCCGGGAGAGCCAGGGAGCGCCGGCCGCTGCCCCCGGGAGAGCCAGGGACCGCCGGCCGGTGCCCCCGGGAGAGCCAGGGACCGCCGGCCGGTGCCCCCGGGAGAGCCAGGGAGCTCCGGCCGGTGCCCCCGGGAGAGCCAGGGAGCGCCGGCCGCTGCCCCCGTGAGAGCCAGGGAGCGCCGGCCGCTGCCCCCGGGATGGGCAGGGAGCGCCGGCCGCTGCCCCCGGGACAGCCAGGGACCGCCGGCCGCTGCCCGGGCCCGCCGCCGCCCCCGCTCCCCGCAGCGCGCCCCCCGCAGCGCGCCCCCCGGGCGGGCCCGGCACGGTCCGCCCGCACCTGCCGCGCTCCCCGCGCCCCCCGCCCACCTGGCCGGCGCAGCAGCGGGCGGACATGCTGGCGGAGCGGGCCGGCGCGGCTCCCTCGCTGCTCCCGCATGCAGGGCGCGCAGGGCAGGGATGTCCCGGGATGGGCAGGGCTGGGATGTCCTGGGCAGGGCAGCGCGGGGCGCCGCGGGCGGAGCCGCACCGCCTCTGCCCGGCCCGGCCCCGCCGCCCGGCTTCCGCTGTCGTCAGCCGCGTGTGGGCTCCGCGCCGCGCTCCGAGCCGGGGAGCGCCGGCCGCTGCGGGGAGTCCCTCCTCGGCGGGCTGTGCTGCTCGCAAGGACGCTGCTGAGGTCACTTGCCTGCTAAAATGCTCACTAAACCACCTGGTTTTGGGTAGCTGGAATCTAATGAGTACAGTGACTAGGGCATTTAAACATGCGGATCTTACGAGGCCGGGTATCAAATTGAAGTTTAATGCTGTAATGCACCAACAGCGGTGCACACTGCTTTGCCGCATCGCACGGCCGGCACACAAGCCCGTTCCTGCGTGGAAATGCCAAGTTTGTTCCAACAAGACAGCCGTAAGGCCGTGCCTTCCTAACAGGACCTGAGACCTCTCCTCGGTGTTTCCGAAATACATTCTGCAGCCTCAGTCGCTAAGAATCATGCGCCGTGCTAGGCAGTAGCCAAGGATTTCTGTTTCCCACGAGACGATAGGAACTCGCAAAGCCAGGTTCGGATATGACAGGCGTCATCCTATCAGACGAATGTGTCTTCGCAAACACATTGCGTGAATCTGCTTGTAGATAAGGCCAGAGATTTTTAGATAAGGCAATAAGGAGAGAACCCATTAATTTTAGAAAGCTTTACTGACACAGACTGCCGCTCAGCCAAGGTCGTGCTAAACTCCTGAACTTCGTAAAGAAAAACAAAGACTTAACAGAGTTATGAATATTACTTTCTCTGCCCAGGGCGGACTTAAAGCTAATTTTAAGGATCATGTATGTTGTACAGGAGGACTACATATTAGGGAGATGTGTTGTTGATGTATGGGAAAGTCTACTTTCACAGGACTTCTCTGTCTCCTTTGTGGACATTAACCTGTAGCAACATGAATTTTCTGCACAGATAGGAATTACTACTGCAAAGCTATGAAAAGTAGAAATTAAAGGACTCTATGGAAAGATTCCCTGGTCTTGACTGCTTTGTGTCTTTCTGCATGTGTGTGTGTGCATGTAGTAATATTTAATATAACTATTTTAATTTCTATTTCTAGTCTTAACTGCTCTTACTTCAGGAATTCAGTGCAACTAGAAGCTATTATCCTGAATAATAGGTAGATAGAATAGGGATGTAGATAATGTAGCAAAACCTACCAGGGAAACTGGGATGGGTTGCAGGATGTAAAACTCCTTCCTCTTTCCTCATATATGCAAACAAACGGAGTTGATGCTTCAGAATGTGGATCATATGATGAATCAGCATCACATAATTTGGTGTTATACTAGGGACTGAAGAAACCAGTTACTATAGTGGAATAATTAATAAAAATCAAATGGTGATCCAAAAGCTGCATATAATTAGCTAGAGACAAGGTATTTACCACTCTCACAAGATTAATTCTGTAACCAGATGGCTATTAAACTGCAAAGGACACCAGTTTGTGAGCACCCAACAGGACCCCAGCACAGGTCAGGCACTGATGTGGCTGATGCTCCTGCTTTGTACAAGCAGCAAAGGTCCTAACCTCAGGTGAAGACTCCTGAAGCCAGGACTGGGCTGGGAGCTCAGCACACCTTCTCTGATTTACAGCTCCTTTCCCCCAGACTCAGGAATTGAACAACGATCAGGAAAGCAGCATAACCAGCCAACAGGCAGTGGAAAACCACTGATGTGTTTAACTTTGAAACACAGTCAGCTTCCCAAAGAATGTGGTTAAGACATGGGAACACAAGGATCACAGCACAGTGAGAACTCAGCAAAAACTGCAATCACCTTCTATTTCTGTTCCAGACTGCTTAAACAATTGCAAGAAGCTGTCTGATCAGGCTTTGCCTAATTTCCACATCTGCAAAACCAACTCAACACATGGAGGAGAATCTGACGTTTAATTTAAAAATGAAACTGTCTTACCAGAGAGACTGGTGAAGGTGATGTATGGGCATGGTGGAAGAGTAAAAGGGGCTGTACCACAGATCAGCATGGCTGCAACAGCACCAAGCATTCACTGCATGGGGAGCACCATTAATTCACTGCTCTATGCAGGTCTGTTAATGCCAGCCAGTGCTATTATGAACAAATCCAGCCTCTGCACTGTAGAAAACAGCAGAGCTCTCTAATGGCTTTCCAATCAGTTAGAGCACCCTAGAGCTCTGGGATGTGTGCCTTGGCTTTTTCAGTAAAAAATTCATCACCAGAAAGGCTTGAACTTCCCTGCTGTGTTGCTGGCAAACATTGCACAGACTAATAGCAAAGCAATGTGCAGATGTTACTACATGGAAAGAATTGTCACTCTCAAACTATCAGTAAATTTAGAATAAGGTTTATCCATCCAATACACATTCTGAAATCGAGAATGCTGATCTGACTTACTGGGCAGAAATCTTCAACCAGTAGTTATTCCTGCCTCAAAATCTCCCTTTTGGCAGGGGACCTCTTTGAAGAGATGTTAATTCTGATTTAGGGCTTTCAAGTGACAGCCTCACTAGGGAAAGGCAAGATGCCTTGGTCTTGCTTTGCATAGGGAATGTTATGCACACAGATTTACAGAGTTCTAGTAAGTCAGGGAGAATGGAGGCATGGAGTGTCCCCACAGGACAAAAGACAGCCAAGAAGTACCCAAGAACTGGCTTAAAACTCTGATCTTCATTCAGGTGCCAGGAAGCAAAGAAGAAAGGAAAGCACTGGGTTAGAAGTTGTAACCATGGGGCGATTCTCAGGAAAACCCCTGGTCAGAAGCCACCTCTGCCTTGGGAGCAAACCATTCTTCTCACCAGAATGTGTGCAAGTGAAGCAGCAGAACCTGAAGCATGTGGCTTTGAGGCACCTTTAAGCAGCCCACAAAGATAGCCAACCCATTTTTAGTCATACTAGTGACCTCTGGCACATCAGCTTTGCTCAGATCACTGGGACAGGTGTTATTACCCTCAGATGCCAACCAGAGTTTCACTTGCATGTGTTGCACCTTTGCACGTATCTGCTTTACTCTTCCCCCACTCATTTCTACATGGATTGTTACAGAGGCAGAGGTTCTCACCCTCCTCCTTCACTGTGAGAAGAATGCAGCATTACTACTTCTACAGAGAACTCATCTTCTGAAATAAAGCTGCAATTCAGAATGTGTTATGTAATTTCAGGTTTTTTCAGTAATTAAACAGTTTTGGTTTGTGTCAATTGGCAAAATGAAGAGCACAAAATATCTGCATCTAATGAGGAGAAATATATCACTTGGCTGTTTTTCAGGTGAAATTAAATATGGCAAATTTTTTCCAAATGTAAACGCAGGAAGAAAGAAAACAAAACCAGATTGTTGCATTTTGTGGTGTCCACTTCTGTAAATTTAGAATTTGTATGCCTGTTGAAACGAAAAAGACTTGAAATTGAGTTTTAAGAAAATGTGTATTTTGCTTGAGCCTAGTAGATAAGAAAGCAGGCAAAAAGTTGGTTATGGAGAAGGAGAAATGTCTATACATTGCACACACATGTTCTGGAAACCACAAATTAGATTCCCAACTGGAGTCTGACACAGCCAAAGACCTCACTGTTTGCTACAGTTATTTCCTGTGAAAAGATATTCCAGTATAGGGAATCACTCTGCAAAGGTGTGATCAGACAGCAGAAGTAATTTATCACCTGTAGTTTCACTTGTGTGTCACTGCAAGATCATTTACATCATGCAGTCTGGGTGGCTAAAGACCATAATAAAGTTGTGGCTTTCTCAATTTGTGTGTGCCAGCATCTGGATTATGGACCACATCTCTCCACATTCTTGTAGGCAGCCAAGGGTTTCCAGAATCTCTGGCCTTTGGTCATCTTCCCAAAGCCAATGTAGGAATCACACCAGGAGCAGCTGGAACAGCACAGTATGTCCTTGGTGTGGGCCTGACAGAAAGAAAGTTGGAATATCCCAGTACTTGTTACTGCTATGACTGGATGATCACCCTTATGATGACTGTGTGTGGAGATTGGGGAGGCACAGTGAGCAACCACAACAGCAGCATGAACACCCAAAGATCTCCAGTGCAAGGCAAGAGCAGCCTCTAACTATAAATAAGGGGAGTGATCACAGAGACTATCAGTGCATGTGGGGCCTGACACACAAATGTAACTGCTCCTTTCAGAACAATGGGCTGGTCATAATGCTAATGGTGGTATCTTCCTCTGGAACTTTATTAGTATTTTGTAATTCACACACACAAAAAAATTCTGGCTGGTAGCAGTTACTGATTTCAAAAAAATTACCCATGCATTTAAGTATTCAAATTGGTTAGGCTCTGGTCAAATGAAACTTACTGGACTTGAAAGTATAAATATTGCACAGCATTTGAAGAATTTAGTTTTTAAAAACCCACAAGGCTGGTATTTCCAGGCAAAATTGCTTTTAAAACCTTGGGTTTTGGGAGTGACAGTTTAATAAACTGATTGCTTAGCTGTTCTTCCAGTCCAATGTTAATTTAGAATGGACCAAGATCTGCATTGTCTATTAAGGAAATGCATCAATTACACCTTTCTGAGGTTAATTTTTATAAGTGAAGCACAGAAGTGTGGCATTACACAGGTTTGCACTGAACTCCCCAGTGTTGCATTTGCATGCTCTTCATTGCCCCATTTTAGCACAATGCCATGAAATGCTTCACAAATGTTACGAATGTTATTCTTTCTAAGCTCCCTGCCACTGGATGCAGCACAGCATTCCTTTCTTACTCAGAATTTCATTACATGATGTCTCAGATTTCTAATCACAACTAATACTTTTACCTTAGAAACAAGTGACATGGACATTTAACTTAGGTGATGTTGAGGAAACTGTGTGCTGGGAGAAAAGGAGACAGCAGTATACCCCCACATATTTCACATTTCACACATGATAGGAAACAAGCCAGTAGCAGGGAGCCTGGTGCTGACTGGGAAGAACTGAGTCTTACTGAACCCAATGAGTGACAGATGGAAGAACAGAAGCCTGATATCCCCGAATTAATGGATAAGGTCAATATAAAGGGTCTTATTAAAGCAGCTCTACAAGAATATGAGGTTAAATAGGCTCAGGCTGGCAGTCATCCTGGTTCTCCATCCTTACAATGGAACTTGAAGCTTGAAGAGTGATGACTCTCAGAAAGCCAAGCAAGCACTAGGTTAAGATCAGACAGTTGTTAGCGTATCTGATCATCTGCCTTATTCCTCTGGCACACACAACCTCTAGCAGCAGAAAAAGCTAAGACAGTTATAAATCAGAATTTGAATTCATGGAATTAAGTCTAATAGACTAAAATCAGTTTCTACCACCATATATAAAGTTGAAAAACCTGGTGGCACTTTCTGGACTGTTGACTTCTTTGGGATGCTAATGTGAGAACACCAGAGGAAGTTCCTGAACCTACAGGTAAATTCAGAGTAGCAAGAAAAGGACAGTTTTATATTTGTCAACTCAGCAGCAGACTTCTTTAGGACTTTCAGATTGCAATAACTATTAATTATCTGTTAATTTGGACAGTGAATGTTTTCCTTAAAAATTAATTCACAGATGACAAGTCCATGCAGGACAGCATAAGTATTCTTTGAGGGTACCTGCCTAACACCTTGGCCCAAAGTGGAGATTTCCCCAAATCAAAGCATATAACTTTGATATATACCTGTTGTATAAATGAGCTTAGCATAACTATCAGTGCCAAAGGAACAAATCTCCTGTGGTAGGCAATAAACTACACAACAGTAATGTATTCTAATTAAGAGTAAAGCGCCACATCTCCTTCTTCCATCTCTGCAGATCATTTTGCTCATATCACAGTAATGAATTCTGTCACTATAAAGCTATCTGGGCACAATTTGAGCCAGCAGAATAAAAAGTGGTTACAATGCTAATGGCCTCTGTACTGTCCACACAGCAAGACCCCAGAAAAATCCTTGAGCAGGACCTGCAGCCTATGGATTTGATTCCTTGGAAGGAAGAGGCAGCACCCTTCCCCCCAGCCTGTCCCTTTATTTGAAAGAGTTTTTAAAAAGAAATAAATAGAAAATTCCTGAATAAGTTGCCAAGAAGAAAAAATATTGGAAACACCAGAATGAAACCAAGCACTGATACAAGTCTAATTCAATAGCATCAAAGCTGTACTTTGGAAAACCTGAAAATGAGAAATTGGCATCATATGATAAAAAAAGTTTGGCCAAATAGTTCCCTCACTAGCAAGACTAGAGCTGTTTCAGGAATACTCCTGGTAGTCGTGGGCTACAGGAGGAGTCAGTCTAATTCCCAGAAGGTTTTCAGGAAGATTAGGATCAACAGAAGGCTTTCCTAGGCAGTGCTGTTTTGCAGCCGAGAGACTGCAGATGTGCACCTCATTTGCAGAGGCACTCACTACTGGATACCAGCAATGCCACCAGTATGTGGCAAAATACAGCCTGCCAAAAGTGTTCAAAGCACTTAGTTTAGTTCTCTGCATTTTTCTGTCTCAACTTGATGAACCATATGCAGACGTATCCATGGTTTATCCTGTAATTTTATTACAGGCTTGTGGAGAGAACAGCTTAACTCAGAGACAAAGCTGACATACCTGAGTATAAAATGCAAGGGGGAGGAGGGAGATTAAAAGAAAAACAGACCCAGTGATAGCCTTTCTTGTAATGACCCCTTCCTTCTCTTGCAGTATGAAAAGGCCACAGGTGAAACTGCTCTGTAAAAGAATCATTACACTGGAGCACATGGAGCATAAACATTTGTGCACAAGAAGAAAAGGCTAAGTGAGCAAGGCACATGCAGTAATTCAAGAGAACAAAAACAGGAACAAAACCCAAGAATGACTGGTAAAAACAAAGAATTGGCAGTGCTGCCTGAAGCACATCAAGGCCACACCTCGTACAGAAAAATATCAAAAATGCAAAACAGTAACTGTATGTTACAACTCAACTCTGAACCTTCTTTGCCAAAACAAAAAGGATTATGACATCAGCATTGGCATTAATCAAGAACCAGGGAGACAGAGGAGGATGTGATAGCTAGCAGTCCTTATTCTCCATGCCAGCACAAGTAATCCTGGCATCTACAAGAAAAGGAAATCAGTTTGGTTTAAAACAGAGAGCACATTTCTGTATGGTATGCTCATACAATGATTTTTGCTACATTTATTGTGGCAACAAAGTGGAAAAAGAAAACAACATTCTAGTTCTAATTACAAACAATACCAGTAAAATGCATAGAAGTCATCCAAATTCCAACAAGTCTTGAGGTAAAAGCCATCATGTTTACAAAAAGGAGAATTAAGAAACAGCAGCAACTCATGATAAAGAGATGGTAAAGAGAGAAGAAATGTCTGAAGCCAAGGCAAAAGGCATTTACATTACATTCCTGTTTGTTCAGGTGTAAAGCTGAGAGTTTTGCACAAGCATGCACATGGCATGCTCCAGACAAACTGTGCTTGACTGATGTGGTTCTGAACAGAAACCAAATAGATTGCAGCAGCTGCATATTCAGTAACTTGGTGTGATTAGAGACCGACTGTCAATGCTAAAGCATGATTAACATGATATGAAGCTTACAATAGAACAATTAAAAAATTAGATGACTAATTGTATGTTATATTCACCCCAAGTACCAAATATTTCTTCCAGGGTTCTGACCTGTCATGAAAGTTAAATGAAACCATCCGAAGGCCTGAGATTAAGAAAAAAATGTTGTGTTGATCTATAATCTTATCTTATTCTGTGATGCACATACATTTTACCTGTGCACACTACCACTAAGAGCAAGGCAATTTTAGTCCCTGGCATAGGTAGCTGAAGCAATTCAGCTGAACTCAACTGAAAACAAGATTTACTTCACACAGTCATAGTATAGAACAGGGCCCAATTGTGCATACACAGCACAGCCCAAATTGCTGCATGGAATGGAAGCTGGAGGGAAATAGGTCCTGAACTTCTATTATACAAAAAATTGCACTTGTGAACATCTGCTGTAGCACACACACATACAAGACAATAGTATTGGTCACAAAATATCCTCTCACTTTGTTTTGCCAGTTGATCGGGGCAATTTAAAGGACACAGACACCAATGAAAAAATGGTCTTATTTTACTACAAAAATTAAGGCAACACAAAAGTAAAATGATACATTCAATAAAACAATAAGCTTACTATGTGATCAGCTTTAGCAACATGCAAAAATAAGCAAAGTAATGCACCTAATCATTACTACACAAGAGGAAGGATAATCATTTAGAAAGATATATCACAAATTGCCTAAATACTTTACCATCATCCAGAGTACGAAATTGCCAGGGAGCCCCATTTTGCAGTGAGGACCTGGAGAACTCTTCCTGGCAACTGGGAAAATCCTATGCAGAGCATCCACTTGTAGATGAAATCTCCAAATTCACCCGGAAAGGGGGTCCAGCTTTTATGGGCCCAAATCAGCAAGTCAAAGTGCCTTGATTATATTTTTAGTGCAGAAGCATCTGGGTCTGATGGCATACTTCTCTCCCAGTTGGGGCCAGGGCATGGCCAGGGGCCAGGTCTTGGCTGGGAGGATTTTCTCTAAACTACACTACAAATATGTCTCTATTAATGCCAGCTGGGAAAATTCCTTAAAATGATACATATCTTGCAGATAGTTGCACAAGGTTATATGAAATTTTCTAAAGCAGCCAGTTCTAAAACAGCTAGCACAAGCATCTCAGTAATTTGTTTTTTGCTAAACAACACTGATGGTGTTAGCCACATAATGCCCAGGATTCATCTTATAAGTCAGCTCTAGCTGGGGCCTGCTGCTCAGGCCTTAGCACATCACACTTCAAGCCCACTCTTACACAGCACAGTAACCACACTCTGTACATTAATATACTCACTGCGCATCTAATTCTATACCTTCTCTACAACTTTTGCCAGTGGGAGCTTAAAGGATTGCTACTTATTCTAGTGGAAAAGGCTTCCTTCAGGGAAGGGTATCGTCTAGACAGATACAGCTTTTTTACAAGAAAGAAACTGTCTTCCTTTCCCAAAGCAGAACTGACAGAATACTTAAGATTGTCACTGTCATGCAAACCGTATCTGTTATCCTTCATAGTAGGGATACTGCATTTTTCAGTGACTATATCTGTTTTAGGGGCTAAAGGTTTCCAGGCTTTTAGGACCAGTTAAGATAATCTAATGCAAAAAAGTGCTCCTAAATCCCTCTTCCCTATTCAGATTAACATATTTTTGAACCTCTACCAGTGAGAAGTAGAACTGTAGTTATCTTAATCCTCTAGCCTGCAACGAGGAGGGTGATGTTTGATTAGAAAGACAATAAAACCTTATACAACTAATGTTAATGGATAGAACTTTCCTCTACACTGTCAATTAGATCTTAGGAAATCTGTTTACTTCTCAACAACCAATACAGAACACAGTCGGGTACTGGGAAAATACTAACTCTTATCCCTTACGTGGCCTAATACTTTACATTAGCTCAAGTAGCAGCAAAATGAAGGAACACATGAGTAAGAAGATGGCTGCTGTTCCTCTACAAGCCTCAAAGTCTTGCACTACTACACTTCCTGCAAAATTAGAAAAGAGAATGTTGAATGTGGTTCAAAGGCAGAAATATGACAACGACTCAGCAGATACCCCTGAGATTCACTATACAACAGCAGTGGGCACAGAGGTAAGAAGCAGCAACAGCATATATAAGCTTGGTTCTCTCCACTGCAGAAGTTTGGTTACCCAGCAGAAACCTTGCTGCCTCTCCATGCTAGAATTCAGGCAAAGCTGAGTCCAGTGTCTGCACTATAGATTGCTCTACAGACACAGGTTGACAGAAGGACTAGTATAGTATAGTTTCCCCAGCTGGATCTTCCCCCTCTCTCTGGCAATCTTCAAGGCTTTGAAGGAAACAGTATTTCTATGTTCTCAGGTAACTTCTCTTGCAAGACTTGAATAAGGAAAAAAACCCCTCCAAACGATTCATATTCAATCTGCATTTCATACTGTTTTTAAGGCACTGGATGTATCTTTGGAGAAGTCTTAATGCACAACTGCTGAGAGAGCATATGCAAACATTTGTTAATACTTCAGCCAACTAACTGGAACAAAAAAACATGCTCTGTATCCTTTTCCTTACAGGGATACATTTTTATTATTTATATATGTTCATCTAAGTTGCATGTGAGAAGAAAATGTTATTTGTAGTTTTCACCCTTAGGATATATATCTGTACAGGATAGCATGTGATTCAGACAGAGGTTCTGCAAAACTAGTCTGTTTACACCTGTAGCCTGCAGGCAGTTCTAACAGTAATTGTTTCAGAGCACGACTCAAAGGACAAGACAGCAAACCAGATAAAGTAGTATTTTTTTTCTCAAGGATGCTTTTATTGAAAAAAGAAGGGCTAATGAAACTTTTGTGTCAGTAAGGAAATAGTATATTAATATTTTACATATCAAAATATTAAAAAATAACCATCCAGCGACTATTACAGCATTTTATCAACGGCTGGGACTCGGGGCATTTTCACTAATTTTCATTCATCATCCACAGCAATCAAAATATCAGTTTTTTTGGTAATCCTGAAAAATGTAAATCACATTGTTAGCAAAGTATAGAAGTCCAGCCCTCTCCTTAAGGTATTCTCAAGACACATCTACTCTTAACTGCTACATGCTGTTTACAACAATGGCAGAACATGATGATATTTTCTAACAAATCTATAGGAAAGTGCTAGAATCAAAGTTCACTTGCATCAGTATGTATTTTCCAAAAGTCACAAATTCTGTTTTAATTGCATTTAAGATATATGTAAATATTTCTCTTTGTTCACATAAAAACCTAACAGTCAACTGTTGGTATCCAATTCTACTTTGAAACCCAAGGGAAGCAAGCTGTTCTAAAGCTTAAACGTGTCCCACCATACACACACACTCTTAAGGATTTTTCTTATGTGCTGTCAAATCCAGGACAAATTCTTAAATATGAATATAATGGTTCTGGGTTTTTTCCAATCCAACAGTTTTGATATTGGATTCCTTATGCTGAGTTAACACAGGAAAAGCTTTAATGTACCATCCTTTATAATCCCTGTTTTGTGTTACTACAGCTCTGCAGGAATGCTTATTAATAGGACTAGAAATAGGTGTTCTGGGGAAGCAGTTTTGCTTTTGGTTAAGTGACAGAGAGAAGATGGGCAGTTATATCATCACTGAATCAGTATCTCCACAAACCTCACTGATCAGAAATAAGTGGTAGCAGTAGATACAAAGCATGCATGCTTTTCACAGGCAGTCACCCATCTAGTGGAAGGTTTCCCCTGAAAACAGAGGCTGTTTTCTAAGAAGCAGTTAAGTTTGGTGAACACACCCCACAGGCTATAGGGGTTTGTTCTTGTGGAAAAGCAGCACATATGGGGATGGCATGAATCTTTATCCCAGCAGTCAGCTCCTGGTGCCAGTATTTTCGAAGAGGATACCTATCAGTGAGCACTCAGTCTATTCCGCCAACCTCAAGTGCTACTTCAACAGAGCTAGGGGAAGAAATGTGCTCTGCAGGATGCAGGACCTTCTAAGAATTTCAGGGAATGCAACTGATTTGTTTTCTAAATTACATTTGCACATTTTCAGACCCCTATAGCACTGTTATCCTTCAAATTTTTATTTAAGCCAAGACTAGAGGATTACTCTTCACTATTCAGATTTTAAATTTAGATGGTAATGCCTCATAAGAATAGCAAATGAAATCCAGGGTAGCAGATGTGCTAGCTCTATCATTGGTTCTCTCCTTTAACATTTGTTGGCATCAGAGGAACTATCTTTGAAACGTTTTCATCCTGCCAACCCAACTAAGGTAATAACAGAAATTTATGGAAAATCCACATTAGAAAATACATAATGTCTCCAATTCCACCTGGTAAAAATTATATTGCTCTTCAAACCAATACAAAAAGGTCTCAAAAAGTAATGCTGACATCTTTAATTCCTCATTTAAAGCCAATCTCAAAACTTCGAGCATTTATACAGAAGCATGATTTTCTCTTTTTAAAGGTGAGACTTCTGGAAAGATGTTAAAGCAATTATTGTTCTAGCTTGATACAGCTCTGGGAACTCTGCTCATTGCCAAATGCATGAATTCAAATCATTAAGTCACAGAAATCAAGGAAACATTTCTCTCTTTTTCCTGTCCTTTAGTTAACAGGTGTATTTTAGGGCGTATACTTCCAAACACTTATCACAAACCCCCACATGATCTTAGGAAAAAGAGCCAAAATGCTTAAATTAATTGCCTATGCTATTGTAACTTGACAAGTTCCCACACGCCAGGTCACCTATAGTACTGGGGTCAGCAAACAGTGTGCAAGTGGTCAGCTGATTACTTTTTTTTTGAGATTGAAAACTTAGAGTGCCTATAAAATAAGATGAACCCTAATAAGGGAGATGTTGCTCTGAACTCAAGAGGAAATACACTTTCATGTGTATTTCATGCGTAAGTAGCTCCATTCAAAAAAAAAAAAATCACTTATTAAAACTGAGTCTAATACTGGCAATAAAAAAGAGCTGATGCTAACCTGACAGCTATCATCTAGCATATTCCAGCTGTTAAGCAGACCAACTCCAAGTTTAAGAATAGTATTTGCCTGCCTAATAGAAGGCCTGAGTAATTTAGTGTCAGATACAGGTCTCAAGTCCTGAGCACTTTTGTTGCCACAAAGATAAGAAATACATGCTACATGCTCCTCCTGTCTGGGGAAGACAGGAGTTGGATCACAGAAGTGTGCTTAATGTTCCTTATCCAGAGTGGACTTAACTGTTAACTTCCTTACCTTAAGACAGAGTGAGCTGAAATCTCTCCTTTGAATCTGATCTACACTCTCCAGCCTGTCATTTCACAGATTATCATGCTGTTTCAGACTCTCTCATTTTTTTTTTTAAAGTGATGTGAAGTTAAATTACTTCCACCTGAGTAAGATGTCTCAGGAAAAAAAAGGTTCATCATAATAGCCTATAATTTACTGGGGAGTACCACTCTCCATTACAGAAATTAATGGAATAGGGTTATTTAGTCTAACAGACTCCTAAGCATCATTGAAGAGCTATTTTTTGTGCTAATTCTGTAGAACACAGAACTAAGACCCCAAACCATATATCATTAAAGGGCTTCAGCCAGTGCCCAGGGAATTAGCTCATTTAGAGCACTCTTCTTCTAAAACACTGGAAGAATCCCATTCTCTCTGAGCACATAACTCCTATGTAAAACTGGTGATATATTACAAAGTTACCTTGATCTATTCCTTCTGTTCTTTTCCTTTTTAAATTTAAAAGTGCATTTTGTTGCTCCTTTGCAGCTTCTGCAGGACAGTTGGGTCTTGGCAGCTGATTACCTGGAGTGGGCCCTGGTCGGTTACTGAAATACTTCTGTTTCAATGCCTTAATGATTATCGAAGAAAAAGAAACAAGCAATTAGTGAATGAAATGTCATTTATAAAGGGATTATAGTAAAACCAAGCACTTTTAATTCGGACTTAAAAACTACTTGAACATATTTATACTACAGGGTGGCCTTGGGGCAAATAAAGGTTGTGTTCGCAATTCCTATCCATCCCACATGGATCTGTTAAGAAAGGGACAATTGTGTAGTCCTATTTTTAACTAGTGCTCAGACATCCTGACAAAACTAAATTATTTTGTAAGAAGTCTTGTATAAGTGGCTTCTAGCTCTGAAGAGTTTACATTCTGAATAGACAGATGAGATGAGAATAAAAAAGCAAGTAAGAATAAAGAATAATTAAAGGAATATTTTTGAAGTCTTGATCAGGTTCAAGAACCGGACACCACCTGTTTTGTTAGCTTTTAAGATGGGTCTTTCCCCCATATTTCTTTAACTGCACTGTTTCTACCCCGTAAACTGTGAGAAAGACATCACTTGTATTACAGCAGAAGACAAACAACAGTCACCAAGATTGGTTTTCATGTAGTGGAATGAAACCTTACTTTAAATATTAGAAGCCAAGAGGCGTGTTTAACAAAAAATTATTGTCTCTCAGGTAATCGTTACTCATGCCAGTTACATTATATCCAATGTCAGCTATAAACCAAACCACTACAGTAAGCATGCATTGTTTCTTGTCTTAAACTCTAGAATTGTCAATAAAAAGTTTAGACTAGAAAAGTAATATATTATTCAAGTCACTATCCAACAATATGACCTGAAAAATTACTCCATGAACTACCACAGCAATTTCTTAAGCATAGCAGAACTAATTATCTGGAAACTTACACTGAATGTTCTTAAAGATGGTGGCTAAAACAGCTTGAATGTGCTCTGAAAAAGTCTTCTAGTAAAAAGATACATAACACATGCACTAATCTCCTGGATTCAGATCTAACCAGTGTAAAGTGACATACATAAAGAAATACAGTTTTCTAACTGCCAACAGGTGTACCTTCCTCATCACAGAAATCTATACTGCAAACTAGAACATTCTGCAAGATTTTTCTTCAAAGTCCTTAATTTCTCCTCATCAGGGAGTAGTGAAATTGAAAGTATCATGGAAAGGACAATTAGAAAAGAATGATGGTTAATCACCACAGAATTTTATGTTTAAAAAGTACTAGAGAAGTTTAAAAAACATTGAAAAAGAGACTAGATGAAGTAAGGAGAAAAACCTTTCAAACCCAGGGAGAAAGATAAACTATGTTAACACTTAGCCTTCAAGTTTTAGGTGACTGAATTTAGCATGTCAAAGATGACTATTGGAAGGTCGTGATTCATATACATTTTAGTTGTCACCTCGACTCTACACTGGGAATGGAGATGATCTATGCCTTTCACAGTTCTCTCTATAAAACAATAGTATTATGTTTCTAGTAATATATGTGATATTTAATTTCAAACCTGGTTTACTTGCTTCCAAACACATTTATCTGATATTAACAGAAATTTAATGAACATTAGGAGATAACCCAATTTACTTTACCTGAGTAGCTGTTACTCTGGTGCAAGGATTAAATGTGAATAAGCCTTGAAGAAGATTGAGTAGATCATCACCAGCTGCACTGAAGATATGTTGAAGTGGCATTCCAGGGAAAGGCTTAAATGTGACATAATCTGGAAGACTTGTCATCCCCTACAAAAACCAAAAATGGAATATGTTTTTCCCTAAGAAAGAGTTCAGCTTTTCACAGAAAGGGAACTTCATATGGCTGTCTTTTACCAGAAGCAACTCATCTTTCAAAACATATTGCTAATACTAGGTCACCAAAAGAAAATAAATATAGGAATAGTAGGTCATATAAGTGTTTTAAAAATAACTGTTACAGAGTAAAACAACTTTCCAAATGATTAGTCCTTCCCTTGCTTTACTTGTGACCAGTCAAAAGGTAAAATTGTTAAAGGAAGTATGAAAGAATTTTAGACTGGGTCAGACAAATTAAACAAAACTTCTTTTAGAGAACTGACATGGAGGGAGGGAAAATATTTACAAAAGAATCAGTCTTCACTTTCTCTACATTAATAAAAGTTAGCTGAACATCATGTGCATTTTGATTTTAAATGCACAATTGAAATTTTATATGGACAATGGGAGGAGGGAAGGAAGATATGCACCTGGCAGTTAAACAAAAAATTAACTGTCTACTTTTTTTGCTCTCTAGGTATGAAATCAATCCCATTGTGTTCACATTCTAGCATAAAAATTACACAGATAATTGTGACAGACAATTACACAAACATAATGCTTTTGTAGCATTTTAAGTATCTAAAGCCTTACTTGTCACACTTCAAGTTTGTCTAAGTAAAACATTAACCCAAGGTCAAAAATGGGTTCAATCAGCTATAATCTTAATAGTAAAAGTTTCAATTATTAAAATGTATGTGTTTGGAAATCTACTTGGGAAAGTATAGTCTTTGTTTTGTTAGCCAATCTCCTATTCTCTCTTTTCCCCACATGTATCTTAAATCTTCCTGTCCAAAGGAAGCAGAAATGTCACTGCAAAAACCTTCATGCGTTCCATTTAGAATCCTGGAGAAATATCAGAACTGTGGGAGGCTAGCAGTGCCTCACACAGCAGTTCTCCATTAGGCTACAGCGCCATTTTTTCATCACACACCATAGCATTCTAACACCATTTACTTTAAGGAAAAGCTGCATGGAGAGGGAGCAGAGGTGAACAAGTCAAGCAAGTGTTTTGACAACTCAACAACAAAAGAAAACAGTCTGACCAGTGAATTCAGGACTTCCCGTGCCTGGCACCTGGTACAAGTTTCTTATCAAACATTATGTCCCACTTCTGTCACTATATTTAATAACAATGGTTAGGTAGGTCATTGTGCGACCTGACAGTAAGTTTGGCCTAGTGATAATTAATTTGCTATCTCCTCAGAGAAAATTCTACTACTAATTTGTATTTGTTTCAGGATCATTGTTGGGGCAAATTGTTTATCCCAAAAGATGTTGGTAAGTGTTTCTTACCATCCCCAAACCATAATTTACCAAGGCCAGCTTAGGCCCCTGCAAATGGTTCTTACTGCTGAAAGCCATTAAAGTCCTCCAGGTTAAAGCACGCTAATTAAGCAAACACATTAAGCAGCAACAATAATCTCACACCAGTAGCCATGGGAAACTGCACTCAGAAAGGAAATCAAGAAATGTTGATACTGTTGGTATTGACCAGAGGTTTGCCAAGAGAAAAACAAATCTCAGCTGCTTCGTGAGATGAAGCAACCACCTTTCAAAAAATTCTATTCAAGTGTTCTGGAATAATAATTTAATTTCAAGAGCAAAAACAGAGAGTATCAAGTAAAACCAACGTCAATCCATTAAATAAAAAGACTCACAGGCCATTGTTCTTCTGTTGGAGTGCCCAGTGTTTCAAATATCCTTGTCAGCTGGTCAAGATCAGAGTCTCCAGGCAAAAAAGGAACCTGGAAGAAGGACATGACATTTGATTGAATTAACTTCTGAAATTCAAATTTAGAAAGAAGCTTTGAGTGATAACTCATAACTACAAGGCAAAATATCCTCAGTATTTCCCCATGAAGAAGTACAATGGATATTTGAGGCATTCTACTTATGCTCAAATAAATTCTGAAGGTTTCCTGAACCCAGGCTTCAGGTATCATTGAGTTGATAGCAGACAGCTTAAACATAAGATTACATCACAACCACATTAATGTGAAATTTACTAAACACAGAAAAGATTTTGTATTTCAGTTGTCAGCCTAAAGTCTGTTGGTCATGGCGATCTTTTCACCACCTGTTCTCTGGAGTTAGCTTTTATATATATTTAAAGTGAATCATAACTGGATTACAAGTTAGCCTTATGAAATGAAATTATGAGGAAGAATAGAGACCCACTAGGATAGAAAATCACACGTCATTTTAACAAAGCAGAAGACTGAAAAGGACATATCTACCCAGATCAACTTCTAGCTCACATATCAGGCACACAATGCAAGTAAAAAGTAATTTGGTGATGAAAGCAAATTTATGAAGAATTAGAGGCAGTGTTTAATTGATTAGGACAGAAAAACCATAATGGATATCCCTAGTAGACAGTATATTAATTGTGGCATCATGAAAGTCCCTTGAGTATAAACTACTTTCATAAAAAGCTCCCAGAAGTTGCATTGTCCTGAAAAAGGACGCATTTCAAAAAATCGCAGTAATAAAAACTGAACCGTAATACACTCACTGCTTTGTGACAAACTAAAGAATCAACTGAATTTAAGAATTATTGGCTTACTAACTTTGCTTATATGTATTCAACTTTAGCAGGTCTAGTGCATATTTATTTATCCATCACCAGTGCTGCTTAAAGAGCCATTGTACATTTCCATATCCGAACTGCCAACGAAATTAAACCAGTACACCTATTTGGTGTGACCAGTCAAGGCAGAAAGCTTCTTTTAAGGTGCTTTCACACAGAAAGCTCTCCAGTCTGGTTATGATATGGCCACAAAAGCATTCAAAGGTGCAGAAACCAAGCAGAAGCCCCTTAGTAATGCAAGATAAACTACACTGCAGGCTACTTCATGCCTTCAGCTGTGTCTATACCCCAGCCCTCCACTGCTCCCCTCACACTTTAATGTCTCCTCCAAAGAGCTGTACATTCTACTTCAGTAGAAAATACTCAAGGACCATTACATATGGGTACCACACTGAGGAGTGCCATTGGAATATTGGATGTTAAGATACAGCTTTATTCCAGTATTGTCAACTAACTGCAGTTTAGAAAAACATTAGTCTTCCATTCATTTTGAATAAACCCACGATTACGGTAGTGGTGATTATAATTGAGGAACAGTGTATAAGAGACTGCATGTATCTATGATGTTACATTTCTAGAAGAGTAGCGAACTAAAGCAGCTGTCAGTGGACTGCAAGAGTTACCTACTTGACCTCTCCCAAGGCAAGACTAACAGTTTGTTGCAACATTTTTACTCAGCTGTTTTTAAAGACTTCCACAGCCTGTGACGTTTACGAAGCCTCAGTCTATTCCAAAAAACATCTTTCATTACAGTCAATGAGCTTCTGGAAAGTTTCTTCAAGCCTGTGCTCCCCTTCTGCTTTCAGCAGGAAGAAGAAACCCATAACAAGGTGCAGTGAATGGAAGGGCAAATACAGAATGCTTGCACTTCAATACTTACTCTGAGGAGCAACTCAGCTAAAATACAACCAACAGCCCACATATCAACACCAACACCATACATTCTAGCCCCAAACAATAGTTCTGGGGCTCGGTACCACCTGAAAAAACACAGATTGGAAGAATTACCTGGCTTTGCTCATATCAAATGCTACATATTGCAGCGATGCAAAAGTTAACAAAAGGATATTATTTCTGCCTATATACCTTTCAGATATTGAAGAGCTGTATTCTACAAAGTATTTTGTCTAAAAAAGAATGAGCAAATTTTTGCACATCTCACCACAGGGTCACATACAATCACAGATGAACTGCAGTTTCAACTGACCTGATTACAAGTATTGAACTGCAGACATGCAAGGAAGAAAGTTCTTAATATGTAGATAAACTAAAATTCTTCGAATTCTATGTTGAATGAATCACAGCAAGACAGAATTCGTCCTATCTTCCAACAATCTCCATACCAACAGACCTAAGTGTAGAGACTACTTTTATGCAAAATGAGCTTGTTGTTTTGAAAAAACTACTCACACTGTCTAAGAAGAATCAGGTTTAATGAAACGACACACTATTTGATATGGTAGAATTTCTGTCTTTTGAATAAAGATTAAACCAGATTTGCCTGAATAGTTTTAGCATCATAAGTCAGAAAGCAACACATTGCACATATTGCAGCCCCACTTTTTATAGTATATCTTAAATAAGCATGCCATAAAAAATTTATAAATATTTTAACTGGTTCATGTGTTTGTCTCAAAACAGGTAATGCGACTAGTTCCAAAAATGATTCTAGGTTCTTGTGATTAGCAGAAAGTAGCAACGGTCTTGCTCCAAAATCTAGGCTTATAAGCAGACACATACAATTTCCACACACTTCAAAAGAGTATTATTTTGATAGGCATGAGAACCACCCTCACAGATGCATAATCTAGCAGATCTTATGGAGACTTCATTAAATAATGCTTCCTTGTGCTTTTTTAACGTGGCTCTTGCCACATCACATGAGCAGATGTGATATCTGAATATGTTGATTTGACATAACACATTCCAAGAAACACCTATAAAACAACTAAACAGTCTCTGTGTAAGAAACAAAATAGAGTATCTTACCTTGTTACTACCTGGTGTGTATAAACTCTATTTGGGCTTCCAAAAGATTTTGCCAAACCAAAGTCAGCCAATTTCAAAACTCCATTTTCATCTAGCAACAAGTTATTTGGTTTAAGGTCCTGTAGGTATAGAAAACAAATAAAGAGATTTGTCAGTACTGATAAAAACAGGCATAAAGTGAATCTCCTGGCAGACACGTTGTAACAGTATTATAAAATGAAAGATTTGATT
Organism: Luscinia megarhynchos; assembly: GCA_034336665.1. Classification (NCBI taxonomy): domain Eukaryota; kingdom Metazoa; phylum Chordata; class Aves; order Passeriformes; family Muscicapidae; genus Luscinia; species Luscinia megarhynchos. The sequence goes on along the minus strand of CM067592.1, from coordinate 21,459,287 downwards.
CTACCCTAAAATGTACATTGTGAGCAAAAAATTTTACAATCCCCAGGAAAGAAATATTTCATCATATATAAAAATCATAGTAAGACAGACCCATTTGAATACTAATACATTTAAGCTGCAGAGTTTGAAAAAGCCTCTTGATAGGTTTTGCCTTTTCTGCAGGTATAGAAGTTATCTGCATAGCTGCCAAACAAATAATAAAAAGAACAGGCCAATGCTTCAAATAATGGCAGAAATCACAGAAGTCACATAGTTCAATACAGCAGCAGTGTATTGTGGGTTGACCTCTGACCAACAGAAAAATATCAACACAGCCATTTGCTCTTTCTATTCTCATCCCATCCACCATGTTCAGCAGTACAGGGAAAATATCAAAAGCAAGAAAACTCTAGGAGCAGTATAAAGGCAGTTTAACAGGTGAAGGAAAAAACTAAAAATCCAAGTAAACAAGCAAGGCCATGGAAATCTTTCATCACCTCCTAAAATGAGAGTGATACAGAGTCTCCAAACACCAGCCAGCTTGGAAACCAAAATTCCCCTTTTTCTCTACTCCAGTTTTTACCACTGACCAAGGCATTACACAGCATGCAGTAGTCCTACGGACAACTTGGGTCAGCTGCCCCAGCTATGTCATTTCCTTACTTCTTGCCCCAAGCCTATTTATCAGGGCAAGGGCAGAGTGGGAAAAAGAGAAAGCCTTGACATTGCTTGATGGAAAAAAGAAAGCCTAAAGAGCTCAGCTGCTGTGAAAAAAGCCCAATCCATGCCAGGCAGATCTAGTTCACAGTGATAATTAAAAGTCACATCTAACTGGAGAATCTTTTGTGTAAGTATCGAAGTCATAATCACATCAGGTAATCTTAACATTTCTGGTCCTGCTATTATGTCTCCGAAACAGCAAATATGAATGCTTATGGAATAAGAATGTCTGAATTCCAAAACTACCTTCATTGGGCTTAGACTCTAAATCCACTCAATGTGATTTTTGTTGCAGGCTGAAGGCTGTCAATTTAGTACACGCTTACCCTGTGTAGAATCCAATGCTGATGTAAATATTCTAATCCTTGAAGTGTCATTAGCATATATGCCTTGATGTGAGACTGCGTCAACACGATACTTGTATCCTTTATAATAACCTGCAAAGTGTTAAAGTCATGGCAAAACTCAGCACACAAGGAAACTTATTTCTATTCTTTCAGCTCAAGAGTTATTCCAGCTTTAAGACAGGCTTCAAATTGGCAGTCACATATTCTTTACTATTTCATCTTTTTTCCAGAAAGGTAGGTCAATTCTGGAGCTCAGAAATTGAAATGGGGGGTCCAGATAGCCTTGATCTTTGCATAACCCAACAAAGAAAAAATTTGTGGGAAACAGAAGTTTATAATTTAATCTCAGTTCCATGCTGATGCCCAAACTTCCAGGACAAAAATGTACACATACAAATGATAAATGTATTAGTAAACTTGAAATTATGTTTCCACTTATTCCTTCTTTCTCTTTGCAACCTAAGCAACTAATCTCTGTAAATACAATCGTTTTCTCATCTATTTCCAAAAGGATCAGAGGGTACCCACTTTACAGTATTTTTTAAAATCTACTTAAATTTTCTACATTCTTTGATTTTTAATGTTAAAATTCAATGCAAACACCCCAAAGCTTGTTTAATACTACTGTCCTGTTCAGGAATAGCCTTCCATAAGCTGAGTTACAGAAGAGCTAAGACTGCACAAATTTCATGTATGTAGCATATGATTAATCACAACAGGCAGCAGTCTCAGAGGCAGCCTGAGTGATACTACAATATAATTTAAAGATTGCACACCACTGCATCATGCAGTACAGAAGTATTTTTCTGTGTACACCGATCCTCTTCATCTCTCATAACTACTATGCAAACAGGATGAATCCTCTAAGTCTGCTCATTATTAACTCCTATTAGCAAAAATCTGACCTAATCTTTTCAAATCTTGCATTCATATAAATTTCAGCAAGCCTGTAAGGTACTGATTTGCAATAACCTAGCATTGTTACATTTACAAACATGTGATTTTACTACCAGCTCATCTCTTACTACATCTTAGTGTTACACTTATGTGAACACACTTATGTCTGATATTATGGTTATCAATTGCATTCCAGAAGCAATGATCTGTGCCAGGGGTTCTACACCCAGACTGGAGTTCCAGAAAACTAACACAGTAAACACAATTTGTTTCTTTAAAATCATACTGACAAATATTTAAAATCAAATGAGAACTCATAAAAAAACTGAAATTACTCAAGCTACTTTTAAGACATGATTTTCATCAATTGACATAATAAAAGTCGCCTTTCTAATATGGGCAAATGCAAGCCTGTTAAATCAGCACTTTCATAAACCATCTTAAGATACTGAAATTAAAAAAAAAAATCTTAAAAAAATCTTACCTCTAGATCTGTTTCCATAAAATCAAATACCAAACTAATATTGGACTTGTGTCCAAATGCATCAATAAGCTGCAAAACAAAATACATTATGATTAAGCATGCTTTGATTTTTCCAGTTTTCTGAAATTCAACACCATTGTAGTCTGCATGTGGATTTTCAGCTTATTGAGAAATGGTCTACGTCTTTTTACTTGTAGCACAAAAATTCTTACTCAGTTTAGCTTCTTAACTCAGTTTCTAAACCAGAAAAAAATCCCTGTAAGTATGGAAGTAACATTTTACATGATTACCCTTACTTTCTGGAGATAGGAAAAAAGAGAAAGAATTAACTTTATCATGTTAACTACAACAGATAATGTAATGCATACCTTGTCTTCATAACTTTGCTGTTCTACAAAATTCCTACCCTTTAGTGTAACAAGCCTAAGTTTGCCCATGGATTCAGCTTTGTGTATCTGTTTCCTGTAAGCATAGAATATTTAGAAACTTTAAGTGTTAAGCTTTTTAGCTTCAGATATTTCTAAATGTGTACTCATTTTGGTAGCTAGCTTTCCAAGATAAGTAAAACTCTTTGGAGAACATCCAAACAGCCTTTTTGTAGGATGAAGCTGTGTAATGACACAATCCACTTCTAGTTTGAGACAACATAATCGTGATGTTGAGCAAAAGCAACAGATTATATAGCCTAGTATTCTTCCCTCAAGAGGGGGAAGGTATGTTCTCCCTGGTGGAGCTCATTCCTTAGTCTCAGTATGATGACCACATGAACGGGCCAATTGCAACATATCTGTTTGAATAGTTCATAACAGCAATGACTGTGCCCCTTATAGTCCCAAAACCCACAAAAGTTTTGTAAGGACTAATAAGAGGGGCGCAACATGGTCTCATTATAGAACCTGCTTATGGAACTCCTGACCATGAATTTGTCTAACTTTCTTGAACTGTTGATGCAATTTGCATCTACACGGCCCATGGCAACACACTGAGTGAAGCAGCACAGTTCCCACCCCTGCTGCCAATAGGTTTTAAATGCATCTCTTATTTCTAGGACAATGGAGTTTGGAAATAACAGTTCTGCACGGACATTATTTATCATCTTGGTTTTGTAGACCTCCCCATTCCCAGCCTTTTCCCATCCAAAGTGATGAATTCCTTATTTTTCCATACAGAATATTCTCCATCCCTTTGTCATTTTAGTTGTCATCCTCTGCATACTCTCTAACCTCAATAGCTAAAGCAACCACTTTGAAAGTAGGTTCACAATCCAGAAGAGAAGCACATTTCCACTTTGAAAAGTATAAGGAAAAATTCAACTTTCATGTACTTAATTACATTTGACACTTTCTATCACTATAAGCTAACTTTAAAATGCTTTTATCTCCAGTTGGGTATCTGCAGGTGCAGGTCTACCAAAATAAAACTGCAACTGAAAAGATATTAGTTTTACTCCTTCCAAAAGGAGATTTTAAACATCATATCTGTGTGCCAAAAATAAGCAAATTACTAAAAAGCCACAAGACTTCCCTTTTACCATTGCTTTAAAAAGCCTGCTTTTTGACTGTCACCTGTTCCATACGAAGCAAACAATCAGGTAAATACAGCACTGTGTTCATTTGCAATTCTATCAGAGATGCAAAATCAAGTGATCTACATTTTCACAATTGCTTCACCATTATTCTTTCACCACTACATAAGCCCTGGCTGAAAATTAAAAGGATTTAAAAAAATACTTTGCCTCTGTTATTGAAATAGGCACTTTGCCATAATAATTGTTGAACTACTGAAATTATTTGAAGCTTGATTCTAAAACTAGCATTTATTTTACTTACACCAATAATATTTGGATGGCTTAGCTCCTGTAACAGTTTTATTTCCCTGAGGGCTGTCCTGTTGATTCCTACATTGATGGAAAGAAGAAAAGAAGATGAAAGAACAAAACAAAACCTTTGGATTAAACTCCAAACAAACCTGTCCTTCTGCTACTCATAAACTATTTACTACTACAAATTACATTCTTAACAGTCAAGAATTTGCTAAATAACAAGGGCATTGCCATAACTAAGTGAACTGCTGCAAAATAGAAGTGGGTGTACACTTTTTTCCACAGCAAGTCCGCTTCACATGCCAAAAAAAAAGAAATCAAATTTTTCAGGGCACTGGAAGGCTTGCTTTAATTTTAAAGAAAAGTTTCATCTTGCAAACATCAGTCCCTCAACAAGTCTCACTTCCAGAATGAGGTGTACTGTCAAACTTCATGAATAAATCTCTTTTCTTTTTGATACAGCATTATCTAACTATGCAAGGCACATATTTTTCTATACTCATACTATAGCTTATATAAGGCAAAAAAGAGAGTGACTAAAACCTGCTGACTATTGCTTAAATCTTCTCATAAGCAGATTTTACAGAAGAAAAAACTCAGGGGCCAACAGTGAGCAAATGGTGCCCTTCAGCAGTCAAACTGACGGCACGGTATCAAACCATGATTCCTGCAGGGCACCAACTCCTCCTTCGAAAATGCTAGTATGTGTGGCTGGTATGAAAACTGGCAAGCAAATGTTCCTGTGGTATATCATGCAGGATGCTGCACATGAACTGAAAAACAGTGCTCTCCTAAAATCTGGCATATGATTCAATGCTAAGACTAGCAAAGTTTTGGGCTACGCCACATGGATTACTTCACATTCCTGCTTTGTCAGCTTTAATTACCTGGTTTGGAATCAAATTAACAAAGACTGCTTTTGGGTGGGCACAATCTTAGAGTAAAACCAAAAAGTATGCCATGCTATCAGATAACACAGAGAAAGCAAATCTGATCATTATTTTTAATAACCTCTTTCATCTACAGCTGGACAATATAGAGGCCAAAAGTAATACTGTCCCCAAGGGCCATTAGGCCACTGAAGGCCAGGTGGATCATGACTCAGGCAGCCGGCTCAATTGTGAAATAGCAGGATGAGTGACCAGTTTCTCTTTAAAAGGAACTGGAGAGTTGATAGCAAAGACTCTTCACTTGAAAGGTGGTAACCTGATGAAGGAGTCCTGAAGGACAGCAGCCTGTACACAAAATTCTGCTGCACCACACGCGATGAGAGAAGACCAAGATTACTTGGTTTCAATTTGCCATATCCATGCCTAGAGGCACAGGGCTGGTCACAGCTCATGCTCTACAGCACTGAACATAAAAAGGACAGAGACAAGAGTTTTGATCTTGTTTTTATCCATTTGTGCTGCTGCACATATCACAAAAACAGAACAAAGGAAACATCTGAAAACAGACACAAATACTCTCACTTGTCCTAAATATTTAAGGCATAGAGATGTACTGATACAAAAAGTGCTGTTGTTATTATTATTACTATTATGCTATGCTACATTCATGTTTGAATTCCATTAAAATTGGGAAGTTATATACTCATATTCACACATATACCATGCATGCAGGTATCTATGCTGCTTTTGGTTATCCCTGCAGTTTGTGAAGCAAAAGCCTTACAGCAGGCATTGAGCTCAATTTTATCAGCCAATGGTATGGGAAATCAATGTATCAACTCACAAAAACAAAACAAACAAAGCACAGCTTCTACAGCATGAATTTATTTTAAAACTCACCATCTTTAGCTTCTGATCTATGCCCCAGTTTAATCTGAAAATAAATATTTCATGTTAAGTAAAATTAAGATGGTGAGGAATAAATTTTTTAGTATTTCTCCCCGAGACAGAATGAGTTTTAGTATAATGAAGCATTTTACCAGTTGTGTTGGTTTTAATTGGTGTTTATTTCCCCCTTAAAAAAATAACTCTCTATAGCATTAGTTTTTACAAAAAATAGCCATGACAGCACTACAAACAGACATAATGCAAACTGACAGTATAAAGTGCTATGTAGTCATGAAGCTTTATTTTATCACTAATGACTTTCTCCTTAGGGAGAAATGAGAGATAAGTAATTGACAGTTATCTTAGAATGATTCTAGTAAAATTAGCATGGGCTGTAAACTTGGGCTGACTCTAGGTCCTTTGTCTCAATCATCCAATGCTGAAATATCAAGTCCAGAATCCTACCACTGATATTTCCAGATGATAAAAGAAAATATTCTGATGCAACAAAGAATGCTCTTCACCACAGCCTCTACCAGTAGCAACCATAAAAGAGATGTATTGCAATGCTAAAAGAGATTAATGCATTAAACAACATTACTTACTATTGACATAATTCAACTTGTTGAGTCTTTAACTAAAGAAACCACTAATATGCATTCTTATCCCTTAAAGAGAACAGCTGAAGACCCATTTTTAATACAAAAACTTCCTGCCATCCCTTCAGATAGTAACAAGTGAAACACTTTATGACAACATAAACACTTTCATCATTTGTATGCAAACAAACATGCTGGAGATCCAAGATCATTTCTGTCATACTTTATCAAAAAATATCGTGCTGGATAAGGGACATTACTGGAAAACTCTCCAGTCTAGTCAGGCCCTCTGATTATTATTCACTATTGATTGTTCAAGCTCGCAAAAACACAGTAACAAATAAAAGACTTTTGAGGGCACTCAAAAGAGATTTCTGGGCAATTGACAGAAGGATATGGAGTATAGATAGTGACTTCCTCTGGTATCAAGAAATAATATTGATAGGAATAGGCAGATCCATCAGACTGACATGTGACTCTGAGGTTGGTGCCACCAGAAAAACTTTGGGGTCTTTGACCATGGAACAATTTAATACCTGTTCTACCAATACCTGATGGGTTGCACCTTTCTCAGAGTGAAAAAAGAGCTCTAGCACAGGAGCTAGCAGGGCTCACTGACAGAATTTAAACTGGCTTGGAAGGGAGAAAAGGAAAATACCCGGCTCACCAGTGATGATCAAAAGGATGGTGTGTCAAAACTCGAGAAAATGAACACTAATGGGCTGTCTCAATCTGCCTCCTGAGGTGTTGGCTACAAAGTACAACACCTGAAATGCTTCTCCATCAAAACACCCAACACGAGGAACAAACAAGAGCAGCTCAAAGCATTGACTCAGTCCCAGAGAGTTGTTATCATTGACTTAAATGAAACCTGGTGACTGCAGTGCCCTGTTGGGCAGCTACAGGCTCTTCAGGAGACCCACACAGGATAAAAGACGCAGGGGGGTGGCATCACATGTAAGGGAAAGGCTGGAATATACAGGACTCACAGTTGGCAATGGTGCAGTTGAGAGCCTCTGGATAGGAATAAGGGACAAACAATGTGAATGTCATTTGGGGAGTCTGCTGCAGACCTCCCATACAGGATGATGATTCAAATGAATTCTTCTTTAAGGAATGAAGAGATGCTTCCAAATCAACTGTCCTTGTCTTTATGGGCAACTTCAGCTTGCCAGAAATCAACTGGAAGCATCACACAACAGGTACCGTCTGGGCCAGAAGATTCCTAAAAACTGGACAACTTTGTGGAAAAGGTCCTAAGGGAACCAGCTCAAAAAGACACCTTCTTTGATCTGCTGCTTGCCAACAGAGAGAATCTCATGAGAGAAGTGGAAATTAGGGCCTTCTTGGCCTCAGCAATCACAAAGCCACTGAATTTAAAATCTCTATGGACAATAGGAAAGTGCTAGCAAGACTTCAACCCTGGACATGAAGAGAGCAGATTTCAAGCTTATCAGGAACTAATAAGCAAAGTACCCTGGGACAATATTTCTACAGGTGCTGGGCTCCATCTGTAAACGTCACCTCCTAAGGGCACAAGATGAGGCAACTCCCAAATGTCACAAGTCAAGCAGATGAGGGCGAAGGCCAACTTGGCTGAACAGGGATGTCCTCTTGAATGTAAGGTAAAAATGGAAGCAGGGTCAGGTGACATGGGAAGAATACAGAGTTGCTGCTTGCTATTTCAGTATTTATTAGAAAGAGAATCAACATGAGATGCCAACCTTAATGGACAAAGCTGCAGGAAACCATTTGTCTAAAAATGACAGGCCTTGAGGTAACAGCATAATGCTGATTCAGGGGAGGTTTAGGATGGATATTAGAAAAGGATTCTTCATCCAGAGGGGCTGGGCAGTGGAACAGGCTTCCCAGGGAACTGGTCATGGCACCAAGCCATGAGGCACCAAGAGGTGTTTGGACAGCTGTCTCAGGCCCAGGAACGAGAGCTGGGCTTGATGATGTTAGTAAGTCCCTTCCACCTCAGCATATTCTGTGATTCTATAAATTTTAAGGAACTTCATAAAGGATAACATTTTGAATGGAAGGAAATGAGGCACAGCAGCAGGAAAGATTTAAAAAAAAGAAAAAATACCACTATCAAGGTACAGTAAAGTCTGTAGTTTGGACATGCATGTGTGTTGGTTTGTTTGTTGAATAAACCTAACAAATAACTAGAATTTCAAGTCACAGACGACACACCCCTTCAGAAACTCAGAAATACAGCAAAGCCACTCCCTCTTCTGGGGTGGGTGGGTATTACAGACAGGTTAACCAGATAATTTAAACAAACTCCTCTAGAAACAAAAATGTGTATTATGCCATTTCTCATCAAGGTGGCAAAAAAAAAGCCGTTAGGTAGGTCAAGAGCAACCAGACACTTGGTGAGACACTGAGAAGACATTCTGACACTCACCTTCTTAATAGCCACAATCTGATTGTTCGTCTTGTCCTTGGCTTTATAGACGGTGGCGAACTAGGGAACAGAGAGAGATGCCGCCGTGAGCAGGGCCTGACAGACCGCGCGAGGGAGAGGCCGCCGAGCCCTCCTCAGGCCCGGGTGGGCACCACCCGGCCCCCCGCGCCCCCATCCCGCCGCGGGCGGGCGGCGACACGGGCCGGGCCCAGCCGGGCGACTGCAGCCCCAGCGCCGCGGGCGGCCCTCGGCGCAGCCGCTCACCTGCCCCTCCCCAAGGAAGTCGAGCTTCTCGTAGCGCTTGGCGCGGGCCCGCGCATCCATGCCGGCGGGATGCGGGAGCGGCAGCAGCGCCCGCCCTGCTCGGCGCTTTAACGCCGCGGCCCCGCCGCTTCCGGCCCGGCGCCGCCCGCCAGGCGCACGCGCCGCTCCCGCGCGGATCGCGCCTCAGTTCCGGTGTGGCGGCGCGCGCGCTGCGCATGTCTGCTGCGGCGGCCGCTTCTGCATTGGCCTGACCTCGCGTGTGACATTCGGGGGCGCTTGTGCATACTCTCTGCTTAGAGAGACAGTTTTTAAATCAGATGATTATTATTTTCTAGAAAGCGTGCTCTCAGGCACTGTAATAGGTTCTACCGGAGATTCTCAATTATACTTCTATAGTTTTTTCATTATGAACAATTACCTACAATATAGTACTTAAAACTACCATTCAATAGCCATCAGAGGTAAATACTGGAGAAAGTCTCACTTGAAAATTAATTTCCCTATATGCCCAAGTTTTGCTGTTATTTATTAAATTAGTCTGTAAGATCAAGGAAACTGCGTAACTGTGAAGAACAGCCATCATCTCCGAGAGCACTTCAGTGTCTCTTTCCTGCCTGTAAAATCATTCCCAGTGAAACACCCGAGTCAGCCTTACCTCAATCCCTGGAAAAGTGGTGGCATGCCTCGTACTGGAGGCCATCTCTATGCAGATGACAAGGAGGTGATCAGGAATAGTAGCATGGCTTTACTAAAGGTAAGCCTTGCCTGACCAGCCTGATTGCCTTCTACAAGGAAACAACTACCTGGATGGGTAAGGGGAGAGCAGTGGGTATTGTCTACTTGATGTCAGTAAGGATCCCAACAATCTCTTCACAACATCCTCACAGACAAGCTCGGGGTGTGGGCTGGATGAGTGGGCAGCGAGGTGGATCCAGAACTGGCTGAATGGCAGATCCCAGAGGGTCAAAATCAGTGGCACAGGGTCTGGCCACAGGGGGAGGCCTGTCCCTAGTGCTGTCCCTCAAGGTTCAATGCTGAGCTGTTTAACTTATTCATCCTTGACTTGGGTGAAGGGGCAGATGCCTGCTCAGCACATTCAGAGGACACAAAGCTGGCCAGAGGAGCTGATACCCCAGAGTGCTGTGCATCCCTTCAGAAGGACCTCGGCAGGTTGGAGATGGACAAAGAGCCCTGTGATATTCAGCAAAGGCAAGAGCAGGGTCCTGCACCTGGGGAGGAACAGCCCCAGGCACCAGCACAGCCTGGGCTGACCTGCTGGGCAGCAGCTCTGCAGAGAAGGACCTGGGGCTCCTGCTGGACAACAAGCTGCCCATGAGCCAGCAGCGTGTCCTGGTGGCCAAGAAACCCAATGGGATCCTGGGGGACATTGGGAGAGCATTGCCAGCAGGTGAAGGGAGGTGATCCTGCCCCTGCACTCAGCTCTGGTGAGGCCTCACTGGGGTGCTGTGTCCAGCTCTGGGCTCCTCAGGATAACAGAGACATGGAGCTCCTGGGGTGGGTCCAGCAGAAGGCAACAAATTTTATGAGGGATCTGGACCACCTCTCTTATGAGGAAAGGCAGGGGGAGCTGGGGCCATTGAGCCTCGAGGAGATAGAACTGAGAGGGGACCTCATCAATTTCTATTAGTACTTGAAGGGAAATTGCCAAGAAGATGGACCAGGCTCTTCTTGGTGGTGCTGAGCAATAGAACAAGAGGTAATGGACAGATATTGATGTCCAGGAAGTTCCACTTAGACATGAGGAAGAACTTTGTAACTGTGCACATGACCATGCACTGGAAGAGATTGCCCAGAGAGGGTGTGGATTCTCCCTCAGTGGAAATACTCAAGCACCATCTGGACACAATCCTGTGCCGTCTGCTCTGGGATGACCCTGCTTGAGCAGGAAGGTCAGAACAGATGACCCACTGTGGTTGCTTCCAATCTGACTCATTCTGTGGTTTTGTGATCCCAACCAGTGGAAAAACAAAATGATTGTGTTAGATTGTTGATTTTTCAAATGGCTAATTAGAAAAATATTTTAATGGTGCAGAGATCATATATATTCAATTGCTATTAGCCATCAACATAAAATCCTTCTCAGTCACAAATCAGTATCTTGTATGTTGTGTCAATCTTCTCACCCATCATATGGGATTTTATTAAAGCTATTAGCATATAGTAATTTTTAATATTAAGGAAATGCCTTTATTGTGAATATAATACCTCATTCTTCAACAATGGCCAAGAAACTATCTTCTACATTTATTCTGGACCTCCACGCTGTAAAAGAAAATCATACAGTTAAATATATTCCATTAACAGAATAGGGAACTGAGATCAAATTCTCTTTTGCACTGTTATAGACTAAGAGACATAGTTCTAGTTTTAATTTCAGGTATAGAGTGTCAAATATCAGCATATACTAGTCATGGCAACTTTTTTCAAGGAAAAAACCAAAAAAAGCAACATGTTTCCTACAGTTACAGTTGCTTCCATGTCTCTTTCTCTAAAGAAACCTGCCTCTTAACCTTAAAAATGTCTGACAAACACAAATTTTAAAATAACTTTCATTGCCTAGATTCCAAGTGCAAAGTAAAACAAAGCCAGGCTGAGTCATTACAATTCTAATGAGAAATCAGAAAGGTATTCAGTTCATTATTTTCCCAACAAAATTATTTTACAACTTACCTCACTGTTAAACAAACTTACACAAAAAGTCAAGAAATGTATCTCTATGGGAAATAACTAATTTTATTTCTACTATATACATGCAGCCTACTTGCATACATGAAGGAAAACTGATTTCCTCTACTCACATGTTTACATTATACATGTCCTTACCATTTAGCAAAGCTTTGCAAACATCTTTTCATTTCAAACTCACAATCACCTCACAAACTATTCATATTTTGTGCATTCTCCCTTTTGAATCATCAGTTTTTACAACTGAGAACTGTTATAGAACACAAGCAGGTTTTTTTTGCCTTTCATGTACAATGCCATATTTACAAGTATTGCAGAAAATATTTATGTCTAGTTTAATAAAATGTTTCCACTACTAGAAACACAAGAATTATTTTACTAGTAAATAATTTATAAAACTAGTTTGAGAAATATTTTGGACTTGGATCACCTGGTAATAACCTTTTCTGGTCTAAGAACAGACTTCTGTGCTCCTGCCCAGCACAGTCAAATTACACATTAAACAGCTGTTACAAAACAGGTAGTGGTGGCAGTTAATGCAGGTTGTAACCATCACCAGCTTACCTCCACATCTGTTCTAAGTCCAAATCTCTCTACTCAGTGGTACCACAGTGAAAGTTGGATACCTTCTTTATTGGTACATTGGGTATTGCGTAGGAAAACCACTAAAAGCCCAGAGCACACTCTTATACAGAATTACTACGTACTACCACACCAGAGGATGTAGAAAAAAGCTAAAAAAGAAAACTTACTTGAATATATTCAATCTCTTCATCTGACATTTGTTTCCTTCTGTATTTCTGAGGTAAGGTTCTTGTTAATTCAGAAGTGTCTGGTGTACCTTGTACTCTACTAACAGGTGAAATATTTTGAAAGGCCGGTGATATGCCTCCTACAGATTCCTGTGCTTTTGAAGCAAGGGGAGATGGCGTACTTGCTTGTAGAGATTCCTGTACTGAAACCCAGATTTCAAAACCAGAAATATTACTAGACTGTAAACTTAATAAGCAGCCAATAAAATCTACCATTGCTTGAAAATCTTACTCATTATAACAAACACCTAAAAGAATTATGTCACTCTACTTCTCACAACCTGCTTTTATTGTTAAATTTATGAGGTGCAGAATCTAAAAATTCTAACAGTAGTTTGAATGGCAGAAACACTGATGTGGAAACAGAAGATGTATCAGTACATACCTTAACAATGGCTTTTTTTCTCTATTATACTTGGAGAAAAAAATAATAAAGTTATGTAAATGTCTGTGTGTGGGTAATTACGTAGAAAGATATTTCATTTACTGCAGCTGAAAAGACGGACAAATGAAAAAGATCTAGAGGCTTATAGAAAGATAAAACTCTAAACTACAGCAGGCCGCAACATGCAATGCGGTGCTGTACTCATTTTTAATATTACAAAATGGCATCCTATCACATTTTGTTAATAATGTGCAGAATGAACACCAAGTATCAGGCATCAACAATCAATGTTAATGAAATGCAAAGAGAAGTGCATGAAGTTCTTCATGGATGAGGATCAGGAGCTAAGCTTCAGGAATTCACATTGGAGAAGTTGCCTTGATTGTACAGATAGAAGAGATGACAAAAGGGCAGTGTTGTCACAGTCACCTTAGGTCTGTCCCACCATAGCTGATTTTACAATGGAAATATGCAATTGATCCACTGGGCAGGACAGAGATCACAGCAATATGTTCATTTCAGCACTCAGTCCCAAATATGGGATGAAATCCACCCCAGGGTGATGAGGGAGCTGGCAGATGAGCTTGTGAAGCCACTCTCCATCATTTACCAGCAGTCCTGGCTCACTGGGGAGGTTCCAGGTGACTGGAAGCTGGCCAGTGTGACTCCCATTCACTAGAAGGGTAGGAAGGAGGAGCCTGGTTATTACAGGCCAGTCAGCCTGACCCCAGTGCCGGGTAAGGCAATGGAACAGTTTATACTGAGTGCCATCACACAGCCCTTACAGGTGGCCAGGGGATCAGACCCAGGTCATGGTGTAGGAGGGGTGGGTTGTGTTTGACCAACCTGGTCTCCTTTTATGACCAGGTGACTTGCCTGGTGGACGTGGGAAGGGCTGTGGGTGCTGTCTGTTTGCACTTCAGCAAGACCTTTGACACTGTCTGCAACAGCATCCCCTGGAAAAGCTGCAGCCCACAGCTTGGGCAGGAGCACTGCTGGGTGAAGAACTGGCTGGATGTCTGGGCCTAGAGAGGGATGGTGAATGGTGCTGAATGCAGCTGGTGGCCAGTCACCAGTAGTGTCCCACAGGGGTCTGTGCTGGGACCAGTTCTGTTTAGTATCTTCACTGATGATCTGGATGAGGGGGTTAAATCTACCATCAGTAAATTTGCAGGTGACACCAAGTTGGGAACATGTGTCAATCTGTTGGAAAGTAGGAGGGCTCTGCCCTCCCCTCTCCCTGTAGAGAGACGTGGAATGGTTGGATGGATGGGCAGACTCCCAATGGGATGAAGTTCAATAAATCCAATGCTGGGTCCTGCATTTTGGCCACAATAAACCCCTGCAATGCTATAGGCTGGGGATGATGTGGCTGGACAGTGCCCAGGCAGAAAGGGACCTGGGGCCACTGGTCAGCAGCCCACTGAACCTGAGCCAGCTGTGTGCCCTGGTGGCCAAGAAGGCCAGTGACATCCTGGCCTGTGTCAGGAACAGTGTGGCCAGCAGGAACAGGGATGTAATTCTTCCCCTTGGGGAAAGAATGGGAAAATGCAAGGCTGCACCTTGAGTGCTGTGTCCAGTTCTGGGCCCCTCAGTTTAGAAAAGACGTTGCGATACTTGAATGTCCAGAGGAGGCAACAAGGTGAGGGGCTTGGAACAGAAGCAGAAGCATAAACAGAAACACAAACCCTGTGAGGAACGACTGAAGGAACTGGGGTTGTTCAGCCTGGAGAAAAAGAGACTCGGGTGACCTTATCACTCTCTACAGCTGCCTGAAAGGTGCTTGTAGTCAGGTGGGGGTTGGTCTCTTTCTCCAGGCAGCAACTGACAGAATGAAAGGACACAGTCCTAAGCTGTGCCAAGGGAAATATAGGTTGGATATTGGAAAAAAGTTTTTTATGGAAAGAATGATAAAGTACTGGAATTGTTTGCCTGGGAAGGTGGTGGAGTCACCATCCCTAGCTGCGTTTTAAAAAAAATTGGATGTGGCACTCAGTGCCATGCTTTAGTTGAGGTGTTAGGGCATGGATTGAACTCGATGATCCTGAAGGTCTCTTCCAACCTAGTCATTCTGTATAATGGTAAAACACCTAACAAAGAATGCTTCCACAGAAGTCCTTCCAGTGCTCCAGAAGAATGAGCAAGACAAGTGCAACATCTAACAGCTGGACAGGGGCTCTATATAACTATAAAATATGCAGCATGAAAACTGCATGAACCAAAGCATGTGAGCTGCTACAACACTACAGTTTTGCCTGGATTTGTCCTTCCTAGCTCTAGCAAGACCAATCACCACAAAGTAGAGTGAGCCAGTTTTAGCTTTAATGAGTCTGATGTAGTTGCAGGACTGGGACAAACAATCAAACACCTGCAGCACTATGACCAAGCCAGCATTGAGAGGAATATTCGGAAACTGTCAGTCATAAGACTGGGTCTGAAAGTCCCAAGGTGGTTCAGAAATAATGAAAGATCCCAAATAGAGCAAGGCAGAAGTGAGCCCATCAGAAGCAGCATATTGTGAATAGGGGACAAAGTATTTTTGTTTCAAGCAATAATACACCTGATATTAAAAAACAAACAAAAAAAAAAAACAACACAAAAAAACCCACCACAGCAGTTTCTCCAAGTTTGTTTCATCTAGCACAGAAAAATCTAGAGATTTATCAAGGATTTTTCTCTACTCTATGTTTCAGTCTGAAGTGTAGTCGGAGTAGACTCATTAGCTAGTCAAAAACATCAGAAGTGCAGTAATCAGAAGTTTTACTACTGCTGCTTTAGTTCTATCAGTCTCTACCATATCCCTCCCTTCGGTGAGATCATAATGTTGCAGTAGCAATAGGCCCACTAGAATTTGACTGGCCTTTCACATCCCTAGTTGCCCTGAGGTGCCATTTAGCTATGTGGGAGCAACAATCTGGTACAATTAAATGCGGTTTTTGCTACAGCATTCAAGCAAGACAAAGTAGGTTGCAGTTTACTAACAAGATGACAGATCCTATGAAGGTATAAAAGTCTAATGTACTTAAAAGAAGAAACAGTCACAAGAATCTTCTGACACAGAGATAAACAAGAGGTCAGAAACATTTTCAAGCTTTTGAGAAAGTAGTTCACTGGCATGAGAGGTGGTGTATTTGGCTGAACTGTGCAAAATGTATAGAATTTTGACAGAAAGTTATTGCAGAAAATAGTTCCTGAAGAGTTCACAGGTAAGTCAGAAGAGACATTTCTATGCACTGTGGAGGCTTTCAAATGTTAAACTAAACTTAAAGCTAAACTGCAGGCTTGGTAGTGCTGTGGCAAATACTCTAGGCACAGTATAATTTCAGAAGAAGTGAGAATAAGAGAACAGAGCTTTTAAAAACAACACCTACTTTCCTTTCAGCTGCTTTTTAACCCAAAAGAACTTCTAAACTAACATATTGCTAATATAAAAGCGTTATTTAAATATAATAGTATTTGGAATACCATTAATATAAACATAGGTATAAGAGTTAATGTCAAAGATTGCAATGAAACATTTTTTTCCTCAGTATTAATTAGTAACCAAAGAAAATACTTCTTAAAATGTACAGAGGGCTGGACCTCCCAGCTGTAATCATGTTTTGAAAATACAGCAGAAAATACATCACATGCTTCAATTAAGAAAAAATGAAGGAAATGTGACATAATTTATTCAAATATCACTGAATAACTAAAGCTGCTTCAAACTGACTTGAGCACAGTCATTTCAGTAAATATTAGTATTTGGGAAAATGTGAATTTATATAAAGTAGAAAACAAACACTGGAAATCTTTGTGAATCTTTCTTGAGTAAAAAAATAAAGATGTGCATGCATTATGTGACTATACACAGTTGTACAGAAAAGAAGTTGTGAAGAAAGTTCAAGAGTTGACTTCAAACTAAATGAAGCATGTTTCAAAACCCACTCCAACTCAGTTCAGTTGTGTAGCTGACTGAAAGAGAGAAATTGGGTCCTGGCTCTTAAATAAAACAGTCCATGTAAAGAAATGTGGCACAAGATGTATCCCAAAATACTTACTTTTAGGTCTGGGACCACTTTTTCTGTCTGGGAACTTTATTAACGGAGTATGTGGCTTGACTACCTAGAAGACCAGGTGGGAGAAACAGACACAGGTTACTGTGAATAATATAATGGAATGTACAATGTATCAAACAACCACTCTCAACAGCTGCTCTCTTTGCCACTACTCTGATACACTTACTACTTCTTGAAGTTCTAAGTTCACCCCAGGAAGACTTTTACTTTAAAAAGTAGTCCTGCATCCTGAGGTCCCGAGCAGGTACAGTCTTTGTCTTCCTGTTCTCATCAGCGTGTGTGTGTGCAGAAACAGCCACTGCCATTGCATGAAGGCAATCACAATGCATTCTGCTTGGTGAGAACCCGCCCAGAGTGCTGTGTCCAGCTCTGGGGTCCCTGAAGCAGAAAAACCATGGACGTGCTGGAGTGAGTCCGGAGCAGGGCCATTGAGATGATCAGAGGGCTGAAGCGTCTCTCCTGTGAGGACAGGCTGAGAGAGTTGGGTTTGTTCAGCCTGGTGAAGGCTATGGGGAGACCTTACAACCCAAAGAGGGCAGATTTGGATTAGAAAGATATGGAACATTAGGAACCAATTCTTTATTTTGAGGGTGGTGAAGCATTGGCACAAGTTGCCCAGAACATCCGTGGCAGTCCTATCCCTGGAAGTGTCTAAGGCCAGGCTGGACGCGGCTTTGAGCAACCCGGTCTAATGAAAGTGTCCCTGCCCACTGCGGGGAGGGGGGGGCGGGGTGGGGATGTAACTAGGTGACCTTTAAGGTCCCTTCCAATGCAAATCATGCCGCGGCTCCACAGCGCTTTAGCACACGGAATCGCGAGCAGTGCTCTGCCTGTACAAAGCACTTTCACCTTGGAGAGGCCCATCTTAGGAAGCAGCTGCCAGCCAGCTCCGCACCCGCTGCTATCACAGCACCGGGCACCTGCGACACAGCGTGCGCGCCACTGCACGGCTCTCCCCAAGGACACCGACCGCCCCGGCGGCGTGTCCTCAAGCCACGGCCGCCTCAGACCTGCTGCTCGGCGGCGGCAGCAAGAGAAGCGAGCACCGCGGCCCGAGCCAGGGCTCCGGCTGTCTCAGACACCGCCGTCCCGGGGCCGCCCTTACCTGCACCGCCCTGGTGGCGGCCGCCATCTTGCTGCCCATGGTGACGAGCCGGGGCAGCCCCGGGCCCCGCCCACAGCCCGCCGCGCGGGGCCTCCGCCTGTGGGCGGGCCCGCAGCTGCGGCCCGGCCTGCCGAACACCGCGCTTCGTCACGCATGGAAAAAACCTCCAAGCCAAATAAAACATTTTCAGGAAAATAAGCGTTTTATTTTTATTTTATAATCAAGGCACCCACCTAAAGACATAGCAAGTGATCACTCACCAAGTTAAAAATGAAGTTCATAACCAAGACAACAAGGGACACTACACACTCCCAAAATGTACTACATCCCAAGAGTCCATTTCCTTCAAACATCAAAACAAACAACACCATATGAGAAAAGTGCAAATGCTAGTCAAGACATATAATTAAACACTGCTTAGCTGCACAGTTGACGGCATGAATTCACTTTTGCAGACAAGAGTCACTGCTAACAAGTGCACAAAATTTGTGGTGTTTAAAATTATACAAAATACCTTAAAAACAAAAATAATCCCAACTCCAGATTTACTAATAAATTTTCCAGATTGAATTTTTGGCTGGGACAGAGCAGGGTCGTGCATCCTGCTTGAGCTCCACAGCCTGCTGGTCCCCAGGAAAGGGGTACAGCAAAGCCTCAGTTTAAGTCCATTTCTACATGAAACCTTGAAACCCTTCTTGCATTATTGTTGCCTTTCAGAGGAAAATGAGTGCTCCAGACAGGACAGCTTGCAAAATTAGTCTTCAGGTAGTTTCTTTTCATCAGCTCTACTACCTATTCAAATGTTTGTTACTCCACCAGAAGATAAATTTAATTTCAAAGAATTGCTTGGATACATTCTAGCTCTATAGAGAGAACAACACCTTTCAGAAAATTAAAATTTTAAAATTCTTGAAGTGTGTTTTTGAGATACATAATCTATTGAGTTCAGTTAATATGCATACACTGTAAAAATAAACATATAAAATATAGCATGTCTCCTGACTCACTGAAAATAGACATTTTTTTCAAGCTGTAGAACAATTGCCTTTAAAGATGGATCTTCTGCCCAGTTAACTGTGCTTCCAAATATGATGCTCTATAAATGAGAAAGAGTTACAGGTTAAAACAAGCCCTTGTGAAGGACAATTCCTAGTGAAATATCTCAAAGAAAGTCTTCTTTTTAATTTTTAATTTGAAAGTCCTTGAAATTCACAAGTGTTTGAAGTAGGATAGGGGGAAAAAGGAGAAAGGGAAGTGTTGGTTTAGATCCATTGTTGATACATAGGCAAAAAACCCCTCAAATCCATGCTTTCTGATTTCCTAGAGAGGTTTGCATACTACCTCTATTTTAAACACAGAGACTAGAGAATATGAAATAAAGTTTGCCTCACATACAAAATAACAGAGTTAACTTTCTTCCCTGCCATTCTGGATTGAAAATGGGAATTTAAATTTAACCAAAGAGGATTTCCTCTACTTAGGTTTCAAGAAAACTTCAGGAATACAAAACCAGGAGGAGGTAGTTTTAGACTCTAATCTAAACCCCAGTAAAACGTTTAATTTCTCATTCTGAATTTGGTAACAATATTACCAACACAAAATAGTAGCAGCCATAGCATGCAGAGCAAGAGGTCAGAACACTCTTTTTGTCCTTGACATTCCTATGCAGCATGAGAGACCCTTCCACCTTAATCCAAACCACGAAATTTTCTTCCTGACTCCACACTCCAGATAGCCTACCAGTCAGCTGCACGTAAACAGACCACTTAGCAGGCCCTGACACATGGATAACCAAAAGGGCAAAGGCTACGCTGCTGAGAGAATTTGGAGACTGGCCGTGGCTGCAGGCCAAGGCGTTCACAGGGCTGTAGGGGGTGACACAAACAGAGAAGGCCTGTGGTCAGAAGGGGCAGATGGAGGCTCATTGGTAGCATGCGATTAACATCCATTTGTTTTTTCTAACCATGAGATGGGGAAACTGATTTGGTAGAGTGCAGAGGTGACTCAGAATAGAAGGAAATACAACCACTACTGTGACAGACGTTCTTCAAGAAAAATGCATTATTTTTTTACCTTTAAGGAAACAAAGATTGAAAGACTGTTTCTAAACCGTGCAAAAAATTAATGCAAAGATGCTTGGGATAATTTCGTGCTCTTAGCCTTTGAAGCAATAGAAGTCTTCCTTCTATACACATTCTTCCATTACCACTGTTAAACTTAAAGGTTTTGTGTTGTTAAGTAATATTTGCCACATAATATGCTATCTTGAGTGTAATGAAAAATTGTAAAATTGGCTCTAAAAGCCCACACAACATTACCTGGAGCACGTTTTGAAGTATTGTAGTTGTCTCTCTTGCTTTCTCTAATGTTTCAAGCATCTCCGGTATTTCAGCGTCATTCACACTTTCTTTTTTCTCCCTTTCCTTTTTCATCATGGTCTGCATTTCCTGTAGTTTCTGTTCTCTGTTTTTTAGTACTGTTACATTATTAGGAAAATTAACCTTTGTTAGGTGGACAATAGAACTGAAAATATTCTTTTTCCTCACAGCCACCTAAAGCACTTCCAACTGAAATAACCCTAATTTCACACTCCACTCCTTCCCTCCAATATACCTCAAGATATTTCTTTTATGAAAGAGGCAACATATGGTGTGTCTACCTGGTACCAAACTGCATCAATTGGCTCCCTGGCCAACAGCAAAACAGAAAGTACATTATATGCTGCCTGCATTTCCTTCACACAGGGACCAATTTGCATCTCTGTCCCATACCCTGTTTTCAAGTGCCACAACTTTTGTAGGTCTTTTTTGTACCTCCTAAAGACCCTTACTCCTTTTTCGCTGAAACTAAATTCCAAAGTTGTACAAGGAGCATATGGACATGATCAGTGAATATTACTATTTTTATAGGAAATCAGGCTAAAAACTAGACTGATAAAAAGAGTTTAGGGGCAGTTCATAGGTTGAAAGAGTGCTGGCAGAGCACTCCTTCCTTTATTTGCAAAGATATCAAGTATGTCCATTTTTCCCATGTGAACAGTTATTTCACTGTGTTTGCTCATTACTGTCAGCATATACACAAATCCCTATGCTCGAATCAGCTGTTAAAACTGGGGGCAAACCTGGTCATGAAAGGAAGCATTCAAAGAACATGTTTGCCAAATGAAGTTCTGAATACTGATGTCACATCTAAATTTGACCCACTCTAACAAGAACTACTGAATACCAACATACATACACTTCTTTGTTAAGCAAATCCTCTCCCTATTCTGCAAACACTTCATAAATGTGCAGTATGACAGAAGAGCATCTTTTATGTGCTGTAGGGTTGATTTAAATGACTAAACAATGTGTAACTTTCTGATGAGCTTACATGAAATAATAAAATGCTGCCACATTGTTTTTGAGTGTTGTCCTGCATCTCATTCCAACGAGTCAGTCTCACCTTCAAGTAGGGAACACCCCAGCTCATCTCTACAGTACTTTCCACTATTTTAACAAGTGTTATAACTGTATTGAGCTTTGTTACTTCCCATGTAAATTAATATTGCTACAAGAACAACTTCAAAATATGAACTATAGGAACTCTACATTAAAATACAAACCAAAGTCAGTACAAATAACACACTTACAGAGTCTTTTCCTTTTAATGTCAATCAACTCTTGTTCCTTCTGACGTGCTTGCTGAAAGAAAAAAAAAAAAATTATTTTCCAGACTCTTGTTTTCAAAAATACTGAAAGATGCTAATTCAATAAACATGAACAGGTAAGGACAACTCTAAAACAGACTTACTTACATGCTCACTTTAAGTAATTCACTTAATAGTTTTGACAGCAGTAGGAACTGCACCCATGTCACCACATATTTAGCTTTGAATGACTCGTGCAATCTTGTTGTTTTCAAAGGGCACTTCTGCCCAGGCTGAGTTTGGTTGACTGGCATAACAGTAACAGAAGCTACAACTGCCACTTACATGCTGATATTCAATTATTGTCCGGCTAAGCAACAGTATGCGTTTCATTGTTTCCAAGATCAGCCTAAGAAAGCAAATAGTTGAATGTTAAGACATACTAATATAAGTAGGTCTTAATCAGTTTTACTTAATTAGTTAAGACCACTAATATAAGTCAATATCATAAATGTTTTAATCAACTCTATTTGGGTTAAATAAAGAACTTCTCATTTATCCTGCCAGTAAAGTAATATTACATGTCTGCACACTTGTTTTTATAGTTAATATACAGTATCACTATAGAGGCCAAAGAGCTCCCTTACTTATCTCAGTTTCCCTAAGATTTCATTTACATCTGTCCAACTTTTACATCACAGAGTTTAGAAGGCATCAAGAAAGCCTAGCCATCTGGAAATGGCTATGAATTAAAGCTCCTAAGTCATGGAGATGCAATCTCTTAGCTGTATTTCTGACAGAAATTAAATTTCTCATATTGCACTTCATATGCATCCACCTGTTAATAATGGGAAGGAAATTAAAAGCTACTTTTAAATATGTTTAAGCTTTCAGTTCTTTTTCAAAGACAGTTTGCTCTGACATAGCTAATTAATAAAAGCAGCAAAGCAGAGGCAAGGCCCTGTTACAACCCTGTAATAAGTGCTCAGCTATTATAAACTCAGGTGATTCAGGCACTAAAGACAGAAAGCTCTCTTGGCTACAAGCAGTTCTCACTAGTGAATCAAGTGTTATGATTTCTGTAATCAAAGGCAGGTGATTTCAGAGCCCAACTGTAAATCTACCATGGGTGTATAAGGTCTGATCATGCTGGTTTCAGCCAGAAAGTAGACAGTGTATCATTCTGTCAAATCTAGAAAAATTAAGCCTGCTTTCACAAGAGGTAAAATGAAATAATCTAGAAATAAACTGTGCAAGGTTCATTCCTTTCTAGCTATCTGACCCCCAAGAACATCTTACCGTGAGTCCTCATCATCTTGTTGCAATTTCTTTCTCAGGGCATCCATAATTTGGATTCTGCGTATTGTAAGAAATAACATATGACTGATGAGAACTCATAAGAAATGGAAAGAAGCAGGAAATAAAGAGAAACAGATTTAAATAAGCAATAGAAAAAGATAATTTCCAGGATTCCACTTTCACATTGCAATTATATAAAAAAAAAACACTCAGTACCTTTTAAATATCACTCTTCTTAAATAATGGCGCTTAACTCTCAGGATATGGAAGAAGAATCAATAATTATTTGTGAGAGTGACAACTCCTTTTTCTCTTGATCAACATATTTTGACACCATTAATCCCAGAGTTTCCAGAAAGGAAGCTGGGCAAAGGTGTTAATTCAAATAAACAACCATGAAACACAAGAGATGTCCAACCTTATTATCTTTTCATAAGCATTTGGAAAGTATTGTCGAGAAATATGCTTACTGATCTGTACAGTCACTCTTTCCCAACTGTAAAGGAACTTTTGGGTTTACACATTTCAACTGTTAAGTCTTTAGTTTTGGTGGGCTTTTTTTTTGTTTTATTTTCTACAGCATATCCATCTGTATTCCTATCGTTCAATGGTACTATAATCTCCCCAATCTTCCATGTAATTTTAAAATCCTGTTTTAATCAGACCTATGTATGTATGCATCTATATATGCACACACAGAGAGGAAACCTCCAAATAAAGGGTGAAGAAAATTCTACCTTTGCAAGGCCAATGTCTTGTTCTGGAAAGAGACTTTTACTTCCTCTATATCTCTTTGCAAATCTTCTGTGGCACTGAAAGACAAAAAGCAGTAAGACAGACAACCTGAGTGTGAAGATAACCGAGTTTAAAAGCATCACATTTAGCTTGATTTCTACATATCTAATGTAAGAATTTTTGACGTGAGCCACAAATAACTAGGGCCAGGAGTAATTTAGCATTGGAACTATATTAGTGAATTCTAGCCATCACATAAAGAACTGCAAATTTAAAAGACACATCAGATACAGAAGTACATTGGGAGAATGAATAAAGCATTTCTTCCCAACATTTTCTTTTATTTTCCATTATTTTCACCAATCTTCTCCAAAGTACTGATTGTTAATTCAGCAATTCACTAAGAAAGAAAAATTAGAAGAGAACTTTGAAGTTATCCAGTGACATACCTCTGGATAAAATTTTCTTCAATTGGATAATCCAGGAAATTTTCTTTCTCTGCAAAAGAGAATGTCACTGAAACAAGCACAACAGAGACTTTTAAATACTATCTATAAGCATAAAGGATTACAGCTGTATCAGAGAAATAATTAGGGTTTAACATATTTTAATTTAGCACTTTTTAGATGAGCTAGAGCTGATTCATGACATTTGTCTATATATGCCACTGGATGGTTCAGTGGAAGAGCATGTACCCAACTGCACACTGGGCTGTATCAGAAATGTGGCCAGCAGGTCAAGGGAGGTGATTCTACCCCTCTCCTCTGCTCTTGGCAGACCCCGCCTGGTATGCTGCATCCAGGCCTGGGATTCCCAACATAAGGACATGGATCTGTTAAAGAAGGTCCAGAGGAGGGCAATGAAGATGATCAGAGGGCTGGAGCACCTCTCCTATGAGGAAAAGGCTGACATAGTGGCTGCTCACCTTGGAAAAGGTTGCACCGTGATCTTGCTGAGTCCTTCCAGTCCCTGAATGGAGCTTATGAGAGAGCTGGAGAAGAACTTTTCACTAGGGTATGTAGTGACAGGACATGAGGGAATAGCTTGTACTTGAAAGGGGGTAGGTTTAGATTAGATGTACTGTAGGGTGGTGAGGCACTGGTAGAGAGATTGCCCAAAGATGCTGTGGATGCCTCATCCCTGGAAGTGTTCAAGGTTGGAAAGGGCGCTGAGCAAGGTTGTCTAGTGAAAGGTGTCACTGTGCATCGTGGGGGGTTTGGAACCAGATGTGTTTAACGTCCCTTCTAACCCAAATCATCTCGTGACTCTACAGGTAATGGAAACACCTTAAATCAGTATTGCTCCCAACAGGAGCAATACCGGCAGGCTTTTGGCAATAATTCCGCACCAATGACCAGATTTCTGAAAACCAACACCACATGTCATTGGAGTCCAAAGTTCAGACATAGAAAAGAAGAGAAGGGAAAGGCAGTGGTCAACAACTATATCTTTGTAAACATTCAAATAAATCTCAAAAGCTTCCTAGAAAACACGTTAAAATGTACAGCCAGGAAAGAAAACATCATCACCGTAAGGAGCACTTTTGATAAATATTTAAATATACATATACATCTATATATATACGTATATATGTATATACATGTATATGCCACTTCGCATTCTTTACTAGTGCAACATCCCAACACCCCACTGCGAGGAGGGATACGCTTACCGGCAAGAACGGCAGTGTTGCACTCCATGAGCTGCTCCTTCAATTGGTCCCTTATGCTGTGGTGGGAGTAAAGAGACAACGGTCAGAGGCTGCGCATCCCTTCATCCCACCCCTCAGCTGCTCTCCGTCCCGTCCCGCCGGCACTAACCGGAGCAGAGTGAGGATACCCACGTGACCGTGACCGTCACCGTCGCCGTCACCGTCGCCGTCGCAGCCGCCCCCTTGGGCCCACGGCCGAGCCGGAGCCTGGGCCGGAGCCGGAGCCGGGGCCCGGGGCGGCTCGAGCTCCTGGGCCGGGGCCGGGGCCCGGGGCGGCTCGAGCTCCTGGGCCGGGGCCGAAGCCGGGGTCCGGGGCGGCTCGAGCTCCTGGGCCGGGGCCGGGGCCGGGGCCGGGACTCGGACCCGAGCAGGCGACCGAGCCGCCACCGTCGCCATCGCCTCACTTCAAACTGCGCGGCTCCCGGCGGCCCGCGCGCCCCGCGCCTGCGCAGAGCAGCGGCCCTGGGCGGGGAAGCGCAGCCCTCAGCGAGCCGGCCCGCGGCGAAGCGGCCCGCAGCGGCTCTGCTCCAGTGCATGCAGGGAAAAAAAAAATAACGTTGGCGGAGCACTAGGTAAAGCGCAATAATCCTTCCCTCTGACCTAGTGCTCGCGTGGAGATAGAAACAATAGGTGCAGTCTACTAACGGGAGTAAAATATAGACTGCAAAATCGAAACACAAATGAAGAGAGCCATTGCATGGACCAGAGACTTATTTGGGTTTAAAAGCAAGTGCAGCTGTCAGCCCAGCACAAGGATTCTGTTCACCATTAAACAATGACCTCAAAATATTCACACTTTTTTTTTTTAACGTGCCCAGGGATGGTGACCCGCGCACAACTCTGGACAGCATATTCCAACATCTGACTGCTTTGGGCACCTCTATAATTGTCCAAGGGAGGGGAAAGTACAGCTCCACCAGCCAATCTCTTGGAGTCCTCAACAGTTTCTCCTTCCTCTAAGAGCTCTGCCACCAGGCTGAGCAGATATCCACTTCACCAGCTGCCCACAAGTCTAATCAGTCCATCACCAAACCAGAAGGGCTCATGTCCATGCAATGCTCCTGTCCATACATCACCCTGCATGACCCACCACAGCACTGGAGCTGCCCCAGAGCTCACCCAAGCTCCCAGCACTAGTCGCAGGCTCCAGGAAGATGCCTCAGCTGTGGGAGGAAGGTAACTGTGCTGCCCTCCCCACCAAAAAAAAAACAAAACAAAACAAAAAATTATAACAGCTTTAATAAGTTTAATACAAATAAGGTATTTTGTATATACAGTGAGCAGCATTCTGCTTAAGTTCTTATTTATAGGAGTTAAAAAAATTTAACCAGATCCTATATAATAGAAGAGTATAATGGTACTATCTTGGTGCTAATGGTGGTGATGCCTTAAAGACCTAGAAATTAATCAACGCACTTTTGAGGCGGTATTAGTATAACATTAATAATATAAAGGACATAATATAAAGGCTGATCTTTATTGGAGGCCTCCAGGGGCAGACATGGAAAAATGTGCCTCTCCCCTGCCCCAGGGTGTATACAGTTTTACAAGTTTAGCAAATTAACGTAATTGACAAGAATTTTCAATTAGAAGCACAAGTGATGAAGTAATTCCCACCTCTTCAAACCTCTCTAAATCCTCTCCCACTCCCTGCTCTTAGATAGGAGCTAAACTTTGTGTTTGAAAATGTGTCTCAAAGTGCTGGTTTCAACCTCAGCTCCCAGAAAGAACCAAGTTAGGATAGGGGCCTTGGACCCCCAGGATTTGGAGCCTCTGGAATGTGTTTTGTCTTTTTGCCTATCAAGGTAGAGAAAAGGTAGGGAGAAGTACTGGGGCTAGCTAGGAACTGTGTACAACAATAATCTACAGAGCTATGAATGTATATGAAGGAAATATAACTGCAAAAATAATTCTGGCAACAGTGGCATATTTCTTCATGATTGCCTGCAGAGAAATAAGGTTGATTATCTTTACTGTGTTCACTAACACTGTTTCAGCTCATTTAAGGCTTGGCAATCAAGCCAGGCCCATCCTAGTACACAAAGCCCGTTCATGGATGGTCCATGCCACCTGAGCAAGATAAAGGTTCTTCAGCTCAGAAGTGAGCAGTTCATATTTAAGTCTGTCTGCAGTGACTCAACTGAACCAGCCTCAGTGTGCCACATAACCACGCATATTCCCCCCACATCCCTGCACCCTGAGATTCTCACATTTTCTTGGCAGCACACTTGTCCACATTGATGACATTCTTTGCCATACACCGTATAATTGAGAGAATGTCACTCTCAGTGTAAGATGTGCAGCATTGCAGAAGTGGTAACTGAAAGGAAGGGAATCCATTAGGTAAGCCTGTTAGAATAATCCAAGTACACTGGGCTCTTCTTCATCTTCAGTTTTGCTTGGACAATTACGGCCTCTTGTGTCAAGTGGGGGGCTTTCAAAGGTACTGCCCTACTGCTGTGCCCTTTTAGTGGTCCACAGGGAGACAAGAACATCCATCAAGGAGTTTTAGAGACAAACAGAAGGCAGCTTCAATCATGGATGGAGGGAAGTGAATCATGCCATAATTCACAATGCACAGCTCCATCAGGCCAGAATGTTTTGTTCAGTTTATCTACAGTAAGTCAGAGTTGAATATTGGCTATCTCCAGGGCAAGAGCATCTTGTCAAGCCTTGGTTTAGTTAAACAGGAAGAAATAGTTCCTTAGAGAACATTTTCAGAGTACAGGGTTGAAATTCAAGCGGCTTAATCAGAGAACACTTCTATGTCATATTGGGCAGCACATAGTCTAGGACTGCCCTTCCAATGGCAGTTACCTGCAGTATCAGTGACACATTCCATTGTGGGAAACTGCAAGGAGTTCTTTCAAAATTGGATGGTCAGGAACAAAATTAAGTCAAACAAGACAAACACTGAATCTAAGAATCATTTATTCATGATGAAAAACAAAATCAAAGGGAGTGACTCTGCTAAGGAGGGCTAGAAAAGATAGAGCAAGAGGAAGAAAAATGGGAAAGGAATGGGGTGGGGCGGGGGGGAGGGGGCAAGAGAGAGTGAGAGAGAGAGAGAGAGAAAGAGAGGAGGCCGAGACAAAAAGATACCACTGGAGGTCAGGGAGTGCCATCGTCGTCCACGGGGCGGGGCGGTGCCCGCTGCATGACAGGCAGCAGGACACGGGTGAGGGGACCGCGCAGGAGGGACTGGACACGGGGGAGGGATGGGGCAGGAGGGACTGGACTGGACATGGGTGAGGGGATGGAGCAGGAGGGACTGGACACGGGTGAGGGGATGGGACAGGAGGGACTGGACACGGGTGAGGGGATGGGGCAGGAGGGACTGGACTGGGCACGGGTGAGGGGATGGGGCAGGAGGGACTGGACTGAGCACGGGTGAGGGGATGGGGCAGGAGGGACTGGACACGGGTGAGGGGATGGGGCAGGAGGGATTGGACAGGGTCCTGGTGAGGATCTCAGTGGGCTGGCTCCGAGGCAGGCAGGGTTGGACCCCAGTGGCTCAGCAGGGACACAGAGGCAGAACAGACATGAGGGTGAACAAGAGCCAGCGTGGACAGGAGAGCCAAAAGATCGGCTGGGGTCGGGGCAAAGAATCAGGGGAAGGCCAGCAAGGCTGACATCCTGGTGGGAGTCTGTTATAGATCACCCAGCCAGGATGAAGAAGTAGATAACTTATTCTAAAAGCTGATGGAGAATGTTTTAATATCACCAGCCCTTGTTCTTGTAGGTGAATTTAACTTGCCAGCTATCTGCTGAGAACTTAATACAGCAGAGAAGAGGCTGTCTAGGAGGTTCAGAGAGTGTGAAGGACAACTTTTTGTCATAGCTGTTGAGTGAGCCAGGGGAGAAACTACACTAGATATGTTAGATCTGTTTGCAAACACAGATGGGCTGGTGGGAGATGTGGTGGCTGGATGCTGTCTGGGGCACAGTGATCATGTATAGACTCCTCAGTATTTGGTGAAGCAAAGACAAGCATCAATAAAACTTCCATACTGGACTTCTGGAAGGCAGATTTTGGCCTATTCAAGAGGCTTATTCAGAGAGCAGCTTGGAAGCAACACTTAAAGACACAGGAGCCCAGGAAGGATGAGCATGCTTCAAAACAGAGATCTTGAGGGCACAGGAACAGACTGTCCCTCTGTGCCAAAAGACGAGCCTATGAGGAAAATGACCGGCCTGGATGGGCAAGAAGCTTTTGAAGGAACTAAGGAAAAAAGCAAGGGTGTATCACCCTTGGAAGGAGGGTCAGGTATCTCAGGAAATTGTTGCCATGAAAAGGATTACAGAGCGGTGAAAAGATAGCAACAAGACACTCTCTTGCTTGGTGCAGGAAAGAGCAAGAAAGAGCAGTTTATTAAAAGAAGCCATTGCCTTAAATAAGGCAGTTCGTGCAAAACAAAATACAAACAGATCATTGGTCAGATAAAGAGACACCTCTTCTCCCTGGCTTTCTCAGGGACCTTGCAGGTGTTTATCTCTGTCATGATTCTTTCTCTTGTGTTTACAATAAAGAAGGAACCTCTAGCTTGGGAAAAATCCTAGGTGAGGCTGAGAAAGTTTCATGGCTTGAGAAAAATACTTAGAACTTGAGAAAAAGGCCTGACAGATTTTGCCCAGGCCTTCAGCAGTGTCCACAGGAAATGCTTAAGGGAGTTGCTTTGTCACGTAGGAAAAAAATTAGAGAGGCCAAAGCTCAGTTAGAACTTAGTCTGGCCACTTTTGTAAAGGACCACACAAAATATTTTTATAAACACATTAATGGCAAAAGGCGAGCAAGGACAACCGCCATTCTGTATTGGATGAGGGAAGGAATTTAGTAATTAAAGATGAGGAAAAGACAGAGGTTCTTAAGACCTTCTTCTGCCTGTTTTCATTAGAAAGACAGGTTGTCCTCAGGACAGCTGTCCTCCTGCTTGGTAGATGATGTCAGGGAGCAGAATGGTCCCCCTGTTATCCAGGAGGAGGCAGTCACAGAACTGCTGAGCTGCTTGGATGTTCATTAATCTATGGCACCGGATGGGATCCACCCCAGGGTGATGAGGGAGCTGGCAGATGAGCTTGTGAAGCCACTCTCCATCATTTACCAGCAGTCCTGGCTCACTGGGGAGGTTCCAGGTGACTGGAAGCTGGCCAGTGTGACACCCATTCACTAGAAGGGTAGGAAGGAGGAGCCTGGTTATTACAGGCCAGTCAGCCTGACCCCAGTGCCGGGTAAGGCAATGGAACAGTTTATACTGAGTGCCATCACACAGCCCTTACAGGATGGCTGGGGGATCAGACCCAGCCAGCAGGGGTGTAGGAGGGGTAGGTTGTGTTTGACCAACCTGATCTACCTGATCAGGTACTGATTTTATCCCTAACCCAGGCTTACCACCC
Organism: Luscinia megarhynchos; assembly: GCA_034336665.1. Taxonomy (NCBI): domain Eukaryota; kingdom Metazoa; phylum Chordata; class Aves; order Passeriformes; family Muscicapidae; genus Luscinia; species Luscinia megarhynchos. Next base: position 21,428,151 of record CM067592.1, on the reverse strand, counting down.
TTGGGCCTGCTTCCAGACAGCCCAGCTGCATCCCCTTCCCCCTTCAAACCTAGTTTAAGGCCCTCTCAACAAGGTCTGCCAGTTCATGAGCTAAAAACCTTTTGCCCTTAACTGAGAGATGGAGCCCATCCAGTTCCAGCAGGGCAGGTGCCATAAAAGTTGCCCCATGATCAAAAAATCCAAAATTTTGCCGATGACACCCACTCTTGAGCCACTTGTTAATGATATGAGTTCTCCTACTCCTTTCACTGTTTATCTCAGCCACCAAGGGGATTGAGGAAAAGAATACCTGTCTCCCTGTCTTATCAGCCACTTGACCCAGTGCCCTAAAGTCCCTTTTAATTGGCCTGACACTCCTCTTTTCAATCTCATCACTGCCAGCCTGAAGTATCAGGAGTGGGTAATAATCAGAGGGCTGGATCAGTCCGGGGAGTCTCTCAGTGATATCCCAAACCCAGGCCCCAGGCAGGCAGCACACCTCCCTGTGGGATGAGTCCTGTCAACATATGGGGCTCTCTGTCCCCCTCAGAAGGGAGTCACCCACTACGACTATCCTTCTTTTCTTTTTGATGTAAGAGGTGGTGATCTCTCTGACAGATAAACCATAATGAGGAGGCTCAATGGGCAGATAATTTTCTTCTAAAACATTTAAATCATCTGGCTGACTCTCTAGATCCAAGGTCTCATACCTATTCTGAAGTGGCACCTGGCTTGGAGGTGGAATTTTTATTATTACCTCCCTGAGCAGGGACCCATTTCCCCTCCCCTCCATCCACCTGTTTCCTGACAGCGGGAGGCATAGGAATCCTCTGACTCCCGGTGGGCCTCCCTCAAGGATGGAAGGGCTGAACTCCACCAGTCTATTTCCCTTTCACTTTCCCTGATACTTCTTAGACTTTCAACTTCCTTCCTAAGCTCGGCCACCAGTGAAAGGAGATCGTTCACCTGTTCACACCGCAGGCAGGCTTCCTCCACACCTCCACCTGAAACCACTGAGCAGCTCAAACACTCCGGACAGGAATGGGTCTGTACAGACACAACCGGCCAACAGAAACACTGCAGACAACACACAGCAAATCTTACTAGCAAGAACACCTGCAGCCCTGCCTGCTCGGCCTGCCTGCGCAAACTGCCGTGCCATGCCCCCAGAGACGTGCGCGCCCCTGTTCGCCTGCTCCCGGTCGCTGCGCTCCCCAGAGCCTCGCCTGACCCACAAGTGCCAGGTAACCCACCTGGTGGATGCAGAAAGGGCTGTGGGTGTTGTCTGTTTGGACTCCAGCAGGCCTTTGACACTGTCTCCCACAGCACACCCTGGAAAAGCTGCAGCCCACAGCTTGGACAGGAGCACTCTGCTGGCTGAAGAACTGGCTGGATGGCCAGGCCCAGAGAGTGGTGGTGAATGGTGCTGCATCCAGTTGGGGATCAGTCACCAGTGGTATTCCTCAGGGATCTGTGCTGGGCCCAGTCCTGTTCAAAAAGCCCCTTGAATAACAAAGCCTCAAAAACACAGCCTCAGAAAAGCCCCAAACAAACAAACAAAAAAGCCTCTGCTGCTTGTTACAGTTACTTTTTATGCCCCTGGATCCTCCCAAAGCCTGTCTGCTGGCAGAAGACCATTAGCCCAGTCCAGCCTTTCTCCAACTGATTGGAGAAGCCCCTCTGGGGGGTTCAGTGTCTCCTACTGCCTATCCCATGTGAGGTGTTGCCACGCCAAATCCTCCCAGAGCCAAGGCTTCTCCTAGATGCCTCCTATATGTATACCCCTTCTCCACATGCCTCCAACAACTATGGTTGAGCGAAATCAAAACTAAGCGGCTCCTCGCAATCAGGCAGGCTGAAATTTAATGCTATTTTGACAGGTTAGACTCATGTAACAGAAACATATAAATAAAACTAATTTCTACATGGGAGACAGGTCTCAACCAGGCTCAATTGCACTCAAAAATTTTGACCCATTTTAACAAGTTGCCACAGTTAAGTACTGCCTTTTCCAGATACAATTTACAGTAACATCTATTCTCAACACTTCTGCAGTCTTTGAAGCTCTTCTTACGCAGAGCAGAGGGAGAGAGCAACCCAGAGAGTGTGAGTAGCTAGGCTGAAAGGACAGTGCAGGAGGGAATATTTCCCAATGACTTGACGCTGTACTGATTACCAAGGAGTGGAAACATCTGTGTCTGGCCAATCAGTTTGGAGGATATAAAGGAGTGGGATTACTGACCGCTTGCAGATAACTGACAGGCACTTGGAGTTGGGAGAATGAGGCCGAGAGGCTCCTGGAGTAAGAGAAGGAGGCTGCTGGCTGTGCTGTGAGGAGTGTGACATGCGGTCATGCAAGGGCAGATATGGTGAGATGTGTGAGGGATAGTCAGGGTTACATGGCCAGGAAAGGGTCGGCTTGAGTTTAGCCAGTCATTCAGAGTGAAAAGAGGAGTCAGAGCTATGTGGAACTGCCGTAAGACAAGGAACCAGTACTGTGTGAAGCTGCCTATATAAAAAAAGGAATCAGAGTTACATGAGAGAGGTTTATGGAAAAAGGACTAAGAGTTATGAGGAAATAAGTTTGTTAAAAGAAGAAGGAATGTAGAGTTTGCTACTAAAGGACTGGTGGTGATCCCAGCCATGTCCATCTTGCATAATAATTGCAACAAGAGAGAAGTCATGGGCTTTCAGGATCTTTATCTCCATCTGATGGATATGGGCATTTGAGCAAGTGTGGTCAGTTAAAGTCTCCAATATATGGGTGAAGAATCTCTTCATATTTGCTGGCAGTGTACATAGTTATGATATCAACTAGCTGCACCTTCACCTTGGAAACAACATTGTCCTGTAGAAAGGAGCAGTAGAGATTTATCTAAATGACGTGGCTCAGAGCACAGCTTTTCAAGATAGTCAGTGTAACGTTTGTTGCATGGCAGGATATTCATACCCACTCACACAGAATAACTACACATCCTCTGTTACCTCTGCTGGCACCTGCAGGAGGATTAGAAGGCCTTGAGTTCAAACCAGAGTGAGGAATAAGCAGTTTTGATACATCAACTCACTGTTCATACCCAAGAGCTTTATGTAGTACATACAACTGAGAATCAAATGTCCCCTGTTGGTCATCTGTATTGTTAAGGGTGCATCCAGCCACGTAGGGTGTTACTGACCAGCATTCATGCTTTAGCCAGGGTAAAAGTCCCTTGTCAACTACACATCCAGTCATTTCTTGAACACTTCCAGACAGTGACTCTATCACTTCCCTGGGTGGCCCATTCCAGTGTCTGACCACCCTTTCAGTAAAGAAATTTTTCCCAATGTCAAACTTGAACCTCCTCTGAAACAGCTTGTGGCCATTTCCTCTTCTCCTGTCTTTATCTGGGAGTTTGGTACAGACATAGCATTTGGTACATACATACATATAGGTGTAGACTACAGGGTGCAAAGTTTTCTAGACAAGGGCTAGAAAGAGCATAGTATTAGTATTACTAGCTGATTAGTCTAACAACTAGCATATCTTCACCTTATCAGCTGAGTTCAATCCTGTATTCTAAAGTTGAAGGAAGCTTACTAATGCCTCTGGAGAAATCACTGGTGAAAGTGAATATAAATTCCAAGGCAAGCTATACCTACAATGACAGTTTTACTGCAAATGTCATTAGATGCCTACCAATCTCCAGGTGTCTCAGACAGTTGTAGATGTCCTTCACACAGTTTCTACACAGGTTTGGCTCATTACTATCTTTCATGTCTGGGTCTTCAGACTCAAACAAGACATGACAAAAAGCCTGACATAGTATGTGTCTTCTTCTGGATCACATATTTCCATAGTGTTTGGAGACTGATGCTCTGACTACAAGAAAATTTAGAAAATCAGTGCAGACAGCACATCCTTCCACAGCCCAGTGTAAGCCAAGCTGCAATGCCACAGCACAGAGAGCACTGCAGGGGCTTATGCCCTATTACAGGGCACCAGAGAAAGGCACGTCTCTGCTGCAGAGGCAGCCAAACACTGGGTGGGGAAGTGGCACAAGGCCCATGGAGGCCCCAGACGCTGCCCCTGGAGGGCTTTAGCTGGGGTCATGGGCTGGCGGAGGCACGTTTTCCTTGGCGAAAGCTTCAGCAGCCTCCTGGTAACCATCCTCCCCAGAGCAGGGGCGTACTTGACACTCGGCTGCCTGTGGTCCCCCTTCAACTTGGCGACTTCTTGGCAGCCAGGTGCGCTTTCGGCTCAGCCATGCAGCTGCCGATGTCCCCCCATCGTGGGGGCGGTCGCCGTCCCATTCTTGGGATCGAGGGATCGGCTGCGGAGCAGGACTGCCGGGGAAGGAAGGCGACAGCAGGGCGGTCAGCGGGACGGCAGCGGGTGCGCGCTGCAGCGCCGCGCCCGGGATCGGGGAAACCGGCTCAGCCCTGCAGGCAGCGCCGGCGGGCTGGAGGAGCGGAGCCGGGCAGGACCGCACGGGTCCGGAGCCGAAGGGCTGTAGATGCGGAGCTGAGGGCCTTCACGGCTGCTCTGCTTCGTACTAGAGGGTTGATGAGGAGGAGAGTGAAGGAATGGAGAAAGTGAAACGGGCACACACGCACCGCCCTCCCCGGCCAGCGAGGACCGGGCTGCCCCTGGGCTGTACCCCGCACTGCCCGCCAAGCTGAATGGAGGGACAGGGAAGGAGTGAGCAGGACACGAAAGGCCGCGCAGGTGTCTCCCCGCGAGCCACGGCAACGCCCCGCTCCGGACCCCCGCCGGCCCCAATGCACACGTAGAGGGGAGCTCGCCAGGACAGAGCAGCTCCATTAAAGCCTCCAGCCGCCCACTGCTCGCCGCGCCCCGCAACTCGGGCCCTGCTCGCGTCCCCGTGGCTTCTGCACTAGGGAATGAAACATTACTGGAAAACACTAGCATTTTCCTCCTTAAGTACACACGCACTGCTCGCTCGGAGTTCCTTTTAAACCTGTTTAATCTTTCAAAGTGCTTTGTTGCAACTCTGCATACAGATCAGGTGACTAGATTGAACCTCCCGATGTCCTCGCCCCGCATTAAGATACGACTCAACGGCCTGCACCTGCGGTTTGAAAACCTGCCCACACAGCACAGTTCCATTAGATCTTGTGGGGAACTGTGAACCCTTCTGTGGTGGGCTGTTGTCAGACTAAACAAATTTAAGATGGATATTGTAAGATAGACAATGCTTATCGCCATTGTCTTCCTGCCAGGAGAGCCAGAAAGAACACTGTGCATGTGTGCTGGGTAACATGCAAAAACCTGTCAAATGCAAGCTATGATGCAGGTTTGCACTTGCCTGGGAAGTGTCCAGGTATGGGCTCATCTTCACTGCCATTATCACAGTGCCAGCCACCTCGATTTGTTCTGGGTTCTGCTGCTACCAGCTGAAGTAGGAAATTGCAATTTACTCAGAGGAAGCTGTGGCAAGCACAAAAGCTTTACAATTATGTTAGGATAATGATTTAAAAGACAGAATCACTCCCCTTCTCATCATCTTCATCTCACAATTGGGTTTGCTGAAATACTGTCAAGCCTAGAACAAGCACCTCAAAACAGGAGTGGCACATTTAAACATTAACTGAAGCTTTTTGTTTGAAATTGGTTTCAAACCCAAAATATCACCCTAGCTCTAGACTAAGCATAACTGTAGCCTGTCAAGTGATGAGCCTTCTGGAGGAGGCAAGGTAAGAAAACCAAATGTGTCAATGGACAGAAAACAGGATCCAGCTTTGAGAGGCGGCTGACTTTCCAGTGCTGTCCCAACACATGAGGGATTGCAATCTATGCACTTAATCTTCATCACTTCACAGAAATGCAATGCAACTTCTAGACACTTTCTGACCAGAGTTTTCCAAGCCAGTCTTGTACTGCAGATAGTGTTTTAACATAGCATGAGAAGAACTCCTTCAAGAGTAACAAAACAAACCACAGTTGTATAAACAATCTGATCACAAGACAAGTAGAATGGTTCAGGGCTGCATTCCTGGTAAATCTCTTCCTATCATATAATTCCTTTATCACTGTTCTGTCCTTCAATTTCACTAATATCAAGTCTGCTCTTATTATTATGGTATTCAAGAACCACTGAATACCAGAAAAAAGAAACCAGTACGACAAAACAATACTGCTATGATACATGGGATGATCAAAGATGCATTCGTTCTTGTTAACCCCTGAATTAATTTCTTAAATTTCAAGGAAAAAATTGACATGCTACAGACAAGAAGAGGGGGCACTAGAAGCCTGTAAACAGATGCAAGCACAACTACCTCTGAAGATGTATTTTATTACCTCATTGATAGATTTTCACTAAACACAGAGATTTGTTTCCTTTGCAGTATTAAGCCCTCAACATCTATAATTCTTACATAAAGGCGCTCTTTCACTTTCCAGTCAAGAAGTCTCAATTTACTGTTCATTTCAGCAACTTGTCAAGTCCAAGACTACTGTCACAGTTTATCGTTCTAAACCTGAGCTTCTTCCCCAGGTAATACATGGAGGTACAGCTGGCTACAGTGCACCTGCAGCTGTCATGGTATTACTAAAAAAACTGAGTAAAGTACAGGATAACATATCTTGAAGAGATGAAGTTTAGTTGAGTGCTAAGATGCTTACTGATTTATTTCTAGACTTCAAACACTGCATTTGCAGTTATTAATACAAAAAGTACAAAAAGTTTTATTTTACAGAGTGGTTTGAGTTACGATTCTGAGTCTTCCCAGGAAGAGGTGTTTTCATTTTTCGCCCCTTCCCTATTTTGCACTGTTATGTCTGTGGATTTTGCTTTAAAAAAAATACTTTGATACAAATGTAAAATGGTAACATGTATTTGTTCTGGTGCATTAAATGTAAAATCAGATTTGTATGTTGAGACATAATATAAAACTGTATATTTCTATTATCTAACAAAGTATGCAAAACACAGGACTTGATGTTTTTTACTCCCCATAATAAAGTGGTATTTTTCATTCCAAGAATCTGCAAGCTATCCTTGAAAGAAAGAAAAATAGTGCCCAATTGATTATGTTTGCATTCCAATATAAACTATTTCTATTTCCCACTGCTAACAAGAAATTACAATACCGATGCTCCCCACTTTAGAGAAAGTGTGGAATATATCTGTGCTCATCTACAGGTTTCAAGACTTCTCTTTAATAAACACCTAGTATATAAAATTTTGATTATTTTCACATTTACAGTAAGTACTCAAGTCCTTATTTCCTTTATAAAAGCATCTCAATCCAATTAACTAAGGTAGTACACTTACAAAAATTCAAATATATAGTACATTTGTTTCTGTACATGTATGTGCAAGATCTCCCGGCAAAAATACACATATGGAATACAACAGCTTGACCATTTACATCTCCTTTGGCAAATACAATTTTGTATCACATGATGTAAGTACCATCTTTGTAGTATTTCATGGATTCTAGCTGCTGAGTCATTGCAAGGACATCCTGAAATCCTGTACTGAGTCCAGACATGTGCTGAAAATAAGCTTCCTTCTCCACTTGGACAGTTAAGTTGTTTACACCAGCATCTTTCAGAATTGCTGTGACCTGAACAGAATGGTACAAGTAACATTAGTACTGCACTTCACGTGTATCTCACATAAATTTGCCGTATGCTGGCTCTGCAATGCTGTAAAAAACCCCCACATATCATTGTGAAAAATTCAATTCTCTGGAAAGCAAGGAGTAGCTTAAGAGGGTACGGCTTTGCAACTTCTGCACTCTGGGTGATTCTCAGTGTCTAACATAAGGAAATATGTACCTTTTTGAGGAAAAGAAAAACCCACGGAAGATAGGTAGTGGTAATCCAATTTTAAGATAAGTGATTTGCATCCAGATACTGCTACTGTTTATTCCCTGTTTTGCAGGCCTGTTTTTACATCACTCCTTTTCTAAGAGCAGATGTAGTGGCACTTTCAGTCAGTGTTTTGGCAGATGTTCTAGCAAACAACTCTTTACACTTTACACTCTTTTCAAGCTAGCAGGCAAGGGACAGTACCGTGTTAGAGACAAGCTCTGAGCTCTACAGAGCTGAGACAATAATGGAGAGCTACAAAAAAAGAATCATACATGTCAGCTTGAAACTTCAGTCTGTGACCAAAAGGGAGATGCTGAGTAGGAAATTAAGAGTCTAAAAACCCTGCATTTTACCTGCTGTACAATTCTCTGTTCCATCACATCGGATACCACTTGCACATGTATTGTGCCTGCCACAACAGTTGCTGAGTGACACCAAAAATGAGGATCTCTGTAGGATATAACTCCCTCTATTTTTTGAATCTGTGAAGAAATTTCATTAGCAAAAATTAAGTAATTTTAAACTTGTTCATGTACATGGCTATTGGTGGATAATATTTCACAAGGAAAAAAACTGTAGCACAGCAGCTTTCCAACTAACCTATATTCAGAAATATCTTGTACTGAAATATTATCTTGCTACTACTGTAAAATTCTAGAAGGTAAAAGTCAAACTAAATGAAGATCTCAGAAGAGCAATGCTAAATAGGATGAGGAAAAAATCCCCTGATTTAATGAACAGATCACAGAAACATAAATGGATAGACTAAGCAGAATACTGTTCTGGCACCTACCAGGGCACTTGTTACCTCATTATTTAGCAGCTATATTTAGTTATCATAGCTGAACTTTATTCAGAGACACAATTTCTTTTCATAATATATAATTTTTTCAAACTGATCTTTGTTCTGAGTTAGCTGTGATGGTTTTTAGAGCAGCTGATAAGGCGCTGTGTTTTGGACTTCTGCCTGAAACCATTTTGATAACACACCAGCTGTTGCTGAACTGTTCAGGCTTTCTCTTTTCTACCAGGCAGTGTCAAGTTTTCTATTTTTCCCACTTGCCCAGGTGGGTAGGCTGGGAATGGCCAAGAAGCAGGGAGGTGACACAGCCAGGGCAGTTGATCCAAGCTCTACAGAGGAATACTGCATGCCATTGTAACACCTTGCTCAGCAGTAAAAATTGGGGTAGAAGATGAAGGGGGGATTTTGGCTGCCAGGCTGGCCTTTGTTTGGGGACTGCCTGAGTATCAGTTTGCTTGTGGGAGGTGGTACATGGCTTTTTTTTTTTCTTTTTTCCACCACTCTTCCTTCACCTGTTATATTACTCCCAGAGTTTTCTTGTTTGTGCTCCCATCCCACTGGCAGTGGTGATGGTGGTAAAGGGAGGGAGCAAATGGCTGTATGGATGCCTGGCTGCTGGATGGGGTCAACCTACAGCAAGCATATTGTTGTATTGCAATGTAATTTTTAAAATGCTTTTGCTATTTTAATCAATTGGTCTTAGATTGTTCTCAAAAAATACTTTCTTTTCCCCCAGTCTCTCAGAATTACTGTCTTCCTCCATCAAAAAGTGAAACCACACTCTGCATGTCACTTTCCTTTCACTACACGAATCCCTCCCAGACAATTACCACTTGTTCTGTTCTTTCTCACACAGACAAGAACATATTTTCCCCTCTAGTATCTGATAGGACACCATAAGTATAGTCGTCCTTGAAGTCTCTGGTTGATGGCACCCTCAAAGAACTTTTAATTCATTCTTTTATAGAGAGGAGTTCTCCATATGGAGGTCCATGATTCTGGGCAGGAACTGAAAATGAGGCAACAGCAAAGACTAGGTACAGCCTCAAAGCAGATGCCATACTGCACCAGAAAGGAAGAGAACAGTCTAGAATGAGAAAATAATCAGAAAAAAAATCATAAGTTTTGCCATCCCACCTACTGTGAACCGGTATACCCTTCATGATACGGATAAATCAGAAAATTTGAAATCATAAGCTCATGATATAATCCTGTAGCCTGAATGTTTGTAACAAGTTTAAAAGGGCTGCAGGTTTGGAGAACTGCCATATTACTTTTTCAGTACCACAGTGTGGTACATTTACCAAACTGTTACCATATGTGCCTGAAATTATGGGCTACCCATAAAAGCAAAAAAACAGTGGAAGTCTTTTTAGCTGCAAACCAACTTTTATAGTTAGAGCTAGTCATCCTGTTACTTCTCGCAAAATAGATTTTAAATAACTTGAGACATGAAGTTGTCTAAGACAACAGAAGCTATCCGACTGAACTGCTTGAGTCTAATAATCATTAAAAACTGTTACAGCTTTGTATGTTTGCATACAAAACCATTTATAATTGTACCTTTTCTAAAGCAGCATGCAGATCTTTCTCCTGTTCTGGAGGTATCCTCAACAAAAGCACTTGACAGGCATCTTTCAATAGTGGGATAACACTAAGAAAAATCAGTGTAGCAATGAAGAGAGAGCAGAGCGGATCAGCTATGAGCCATCCAAACTGCTGAATAAATATCGTGGATACGATAACACCAACACTGCCAAGAGTGTCTGCTAACACATGCAGAAACACACCTAAAATCAAAACAAACAGAGTGATTAACAGTTCTATCTAAAATGTATGTATATATTCAATAGCAGAAACTTAGTGAGGCTTACTAAATCCTCAAGCTAAACAGAGATGACTCTCTGCCCAGCCTGGGACAAAATACAGTAAATATTTAGCTCTTCTAATGTTTAATTGCAAATTAATGTAAAAAAAATTTAAACTATGGGGCAATGATCTAAGTAGGCATCCACAGACTAAAGTATATGTGAATAGTCTCTTTAAATTGTTAGTGGGATTTGTACAAAATAGCATAATCATTTAACTCTGTATATAAGGACTCATTGATCCCTAACAGAGAGTTAGAAGATCAGTGTACATTCACTGACTTGCTAATGTGGACACACATGAATGTACTGGTTGTTCTTCTGTATGCCAATTCTACTCCAATTTTACAAGAAAATCACTTTTGCTCTACTGCTATGAATTTTTTACTTTCTATTGCTTTAACTGTGGGTTCATTCTCAATGTGCATAGAAAAATACTCTCCAACTTTAAGATTAGTGCTAGTTAAGGATTTTAAAGAATATTGAAACATAAGTATAGGCAGACTTAAAAAAAATTACAGATGTAATTAATATGGAAAACCAGGATAACCAACTGAGTTAAGATATAAAACAACCTATGAAAGAAGAGACTATTCACCATATTCTGACAAGCTTACATAGAAAACATTCTTTTAAAGGATTTTTTTTGTAATCCAGACAGCTGGTAAATAACTGCTTTTTAACTACTAGAGAAAAAATTCTATGCTGAGCTTTCATATACAGTGTCCTTCTCAGTTAGCTTATTATTTCAGATTTGAAAGTTTTCTTTACCACTTCACCTTCTGAATCACATATAAAAGCATATTTTATTGCTGGTCTGTATTTGTTCTCTTGATTCTTATCCCCTTCCTAGTGTTTTTACAACCTGCTGTGGCACTATACCTAGAAGCATGGTAGTAGTATCTTTATAGACAGAGACCTTGTACTTTCACTTCCAGTTTGAACTTAGAAACAAGGACTTAAAGCTTTTTGAGTAAGGTTTACAGTGACCTTTATTAATGTTACTGAGTACTATAGATTACTGATTTTTATTGTTCCTTATGCATTACACACATATGCACAGAAACATTTCATGTTTCTTCAAGTTAAATTCATAAATGGCTTGAGCAATTCCTGTATAGGGCATTTAATGTCTGTCAGACTACTCCTTGAGAGCATTTTCAGATTGAGGCATAATACTGCATAAATCTGATCCTGAAAATCTTCAGTCTCCTAGAAATCACATACATCACTTGTGATTCAGCAATCTGTACTTGCCTCTCATGTTGGTGTTCATGCCTCCTCCAGAAGATCCATGGGAATGTCCATGGCTGTGGCCATGGTCGGTGTGCGAATGGCCGTGCCCGTGGCTGTGGCTGTGGCCGTGGTGAGAATGGCTGTGATCGTGTGTGGGACAGCCTCCCCGAGAAGCCCCGTGCGAGTGCGCGTGGCTGAAGGCACAGATACCAACAAGGTTTACAATCAGCCCTCCAACAGAGACCGGCTGTGACAGGGAGAAAAGTCTTTAACTTCACTGCATCCTCACACGTATTCAAACTTATTTTCTAGAACACAGTAACCAAAAATTAATTAAGGAAAACTGTGGAAGCCCACAATTTCTCTGGGCAACCTGCTCCAGCGCCTTACACCTTCACAGTAAAGAATTCTTTCCTAATCAATAAAAAAAAAATCTAATCAATTCCTAATATCTAGCCTATACCTACCCTGCTTCAGTTTGAAGCCATTTCCCCTTGTCCACTAAATGCCCTGGCAAAAAACATAAATTAACCATTAGCTGTAAAACTACACTGAAATAGAAGGACAAAACTTACAGTTAGCATGTTTGTATCTATGTCCGGAGGATCTACCAGTCTTGCCACTGATTCCATGAAGACAAAAAAAGCAATCACCATCAGAAAGAGGCCATTAATAAATCCAGAGAGAATTTCTACACGTCCATACCTGAAAATAATCATATATATTTTTAAGAATGAAGAATGGGTACTCTGAACAAATGTCAAAGTAATAATAAATAAATTTATAATTCTTTCAATACAGCATTAAGATTATTGTGATTTTTCTCCTCAATGTCACAGAATCATGCCTCAATTTCTGAGTTATTTTTTCCAGATCAAGAGGTTGCCACTTTCCAACTGTCCAAGCTCCCAACTCCGTTATAATAAAACAGTATAGGAGTATTCTCTTACATATACTGCCCATTCAGGGCTTCAAACTGCTAAACAAGCATATAAAGTTTAATTGTATCAGCCAAATCTAAATCTTCATATGAACACTGATTTTTAACACAGATTTTTGTTTGACATCAATGCCTAGCATGAGGTAATTTCTAAAGAATATTCAGAGTGATAAAAGTTTTCCTTGTAGAAATAAATGAATAAATTTCAGACATATTTTTTGCACAGGTAAGCAAAGAACAGCATGAGCACAAATGGAACAGAAGAGAAACAGCAAAAAACCTACAGAAAAAATGCATTAGTAAAATATCCCACACATACTGGGATATTCTGAAAATGAGCAAGAAGACTTAAGCTCTAAATGGTCCTTAAAGAACCTAAGATACATACCCATATGAAAATATGCGAGTTGCTTTCCACCTTGTCATCAGAGCTGCAAAAAGCCCCATCACTAACGCAGAACAATCAAAAAGCATGTGAAATCCATCAGAAATAAGACCAAGGCTATTGGTCCATACTCCATAAAAAAGTTCCACAAAAGTGAAAGCCTAAAACAAAACAGAGTTTCAAATTTTCCTTAAATATTAACTTGTTTACTAATGTTTTGGTAGCCAGGATATTCTTTTCATAGAACACTAAACAGTTTTCAAGGATATTGTTCTAAGTATTTCTAGAATTTTACCCTGTACATCTTACTATTATTAATCCATCTGCCTAAAACCTTTTTTCCAATCTCATATTTCATCACAGAATTCTTTACAGTTCACATAGATACTTCAAGTTTCTCCCCTTATTTTCCTGGAGATACTTGCAAATGAGGTTCTATCAATTTTGCTTACTGCATCATCTTTTCCCATTCAAGAAACAGAGAAGCTAAAAATAAAACTAGCCTGCTCCAATATGACACTAATCAATTCCACATCTTCTATTTTGTTGTCCCAATCCTTATCACTTTAACTGAGGCCTTACCAGTTTCACCTTATCTGCTGGCAACATTGAGGTATCTCAACCTTAAACATACTATCATACAAGTATTCAGTTCTTAGTATAACCCTTGCATATAGAACCAGTACAGCACTGTGACAACAAATCAGTGACCACTACTTAAATTGCTCTGACAAAGGTCACTTTCAAACCAATTGATTATAGGAATCTTTTAAAGAATAACTCTTCTTTCTGTACTATATATGCACTATTGTGATTGGGTTTGAAGAAAAAAACCATGCACTTACCAGATTTAGGCACAAGAAATAGAAGATCTGCCGAGAATCATACTCCTCAAGGATTTGTTTCAGTGACTCCTTGATAAACCGGGGCAATGACTGGGAGCTTTGCTGTAATGCATCACCCATGAAGTTATAGAGAGGAGTGCCTTCAGGGGAATAGCCAATAAGGGTACCCTTCTGCCCTTTCCTGGAGGGGGAGGACAGGATATTGGCAGCTGCAAGGAAAGTATTGAAGTTTTTGTTGCTGTTTCTAAGCTTCACAGCTATTTTAAATGTGTTTAATCAGCAGTCAAGGTTTACATGAAATTTTCAGGCAGCAAATTGATTGTCAACTTCATCTTGAGGTTTATTATTAAATTTCATTGCTATGTAAAATAGCAATAGATCATCCCTTCCACAACAGATCACATTCCCTTTTTTTCTGTAAACAGACAGTAGAAAAGCAAAAACCTACAGGCTGCCTTACTCAAAATAATCCATAAAAGCTCATCCAAAAGAATTCCACACACCTCAATTTTCTGATTGGCCTACCAGTCACGCAGACCAGAGATTTACTAGAGTTTAGACAAGAATACGTACATAAAATGAAGAAGACTGCACTCACTACCACCCCTCCAGAAAGAACATGCTCTGTGCTTTCATGGTGTGGTGGCTTGTTCATAGCTCGAAGCTGGTCTGTTATTGGATGTGTCCAAAAGTTTCCAAAAAGCAGTGCGCTAATGAAAATAAGAAAGGATCCGTATCGAGCACATGTGGAAGCCTCCATCTTCACAGAGCATATGGACTCCACATAGAAATCCAGGATCACAACAAAAAAGATGACTGTTACGAAAGGCATGATGAGAGAAGACCAAGACTCCACTTTACTCTGCAACAAAAAAGAGATTTCAAACAGGACTGCTTACTAAAAGAGTGGTTGTATTTACAGCATTAAATGTAGTTCACCTGGATTACAAGTGTTTTCACTAATCTATAAAACATAAATACTTTTATACTTTCAATTTATCATGTAAACACATCATTCCAAATATAAAGAGACATATATCTAAAATGCACTAAAATACTTTATTTTAAATACTTTTGTGTTTGTAAAAGGAATTCCATATACAATGCCATGGTTGCAGTGGCCTACTATCTCCATGCACACAAGCACAAAGAGCATTTTTTAAAATTACAATAAATTATCTACTTCTTAGGGATAAAAGAGCACTCTATTTATGTAGTCATTAATGCTTGTGCAATGTTAGTAGATAAATCCAAAATATAACATCTGAGCTAGAGGAATGAAATACAGTTATCACACAAAACAGGAAATTAAATATCACACAGATAAAAAAATACAGAAGAAAAGCATAATGGAAAAATTTCAAACAAAGCTTACTACTATTTACAAAAATAAAGACAACAACATTGGTAATTTTAGAGATATTTCAAAGGAAAGATTTAAATTGCAACTCACAGGCATTACAGAGAAAGATTTATCTTCATACTTATTATCTTACCTCTGTTGTCAGAGAGAGAACAATAACCCATGGGCACAACAGAAGGACGGAAACAAGATGAGACAAAGCTTGAAGACGCTTGGCTCCACCTACATCTACAGATAGTTTTCGGGATGCCATGTGGAAACCAACCTTGCAGCACAGTGCCAGTACCAGAAGCAGTACTCCACCCTGGGGATAGAAAGGGATTCCATTACCACTTCTCAAGTACTGAAAACCTAACTCCAAACACAATGACACCTAAAAAGGAGAAAATATTAATGTGCTTTCCTTAAACTGGAAACAAAATTACAATGGGACTACCTCTCTGAGAAGTATCAGAATCTGTGTCTTCAAATACAAGTCTAATGTAAAGGAGAGACTGGGGAAAGCTAAAGATGCGGTAACAAAACAACAGCCCCAAAAGTAATAAGTGGTTGTAGGCAAAGCATTATCAACACCCAGAACACTGATGACAGAGTATTTAATGGTAATTTTAATGAGACTTGTTAAGCTATGCATTACAGCAAAATCCTTATCAGCTATAGAGGTTGAATATTGTATGGTTTGGCTTGCTGTATTGCAACTCCTCATACTCCAATCAGTGTGCAAAAATTACAGTGCTAGCTCAGTTCCAGTATGGGGTAGGGATGTTCAACCTTTTGGTTTTGATTCAGGCCCGGATTAGCTCTGAGCTGGTGAACTGGTGTTCTTACCTGCAAAACCTAAGATAAAGATTCTAAAATATATGTTATTTACCTTATGATCTGCAACTCCCAGGAAAGCAATGATTGTATACAGAACATGAGTAAGAGCACTGTCATGATGCCCCTCAGCTAAATTAAAAATTAAGGAAGAGTTTTGATAAATTTCCTTTTATTTTTTTTAACCAAGAACAAGAACAGGCCAAGGTAGCAGAACACAGAAAGCAGAGGTAAGCAAACTGAGTTTTATGGTGTGTTGGCATGTGCAGACAACCAAGGGATCAGGCCCAGCCCTCAGCATGGACTTGTGAAAAGTAGGCTGACTGACCAACCTGATCTACGATGGAGTGACCTGCCTAGTGAATGAAGCAAAAGCTGTGCATGCATGGAGGACTCCAGGGCTGTTTAATATCTTTATCAGTGATCGGAATGAGGGGATCAAATGTATCCTCAGTCAGTTCTCAGGTGACACCAAGCTGTGTGGGTTATTGATGTGCTGCAGGGCAGGAAGGCTCTGCAGAAGGATCTGCACAGGCTGGATCATGGCTGAGGCCAGTGGTGTGAAGCTCAACAAGGCCAGTGCTGGGTCCTGCCCCTGGGTCACAACCACCCCAGGCAGTGCCACAGGCTGGGACAGAGTGGCTGGAAAGGCCCTGGAGGTGCTGGTGGCAGCAGCTGAACATGAGCCAGCAGTGCCCAGGGGGCCAAGAAGGCCAATGGCATCCTGGCCTGGATCAGCAATGGTGTGGGCAGCAGGAGCAGGGCAGGGATTGTCCCCCTGTCCTGGGCACTGCTGAGGCCGCACCTCAAATCCTGTTCAGTTTTGGGGCCCTAAGTAAAAGACACTGAGGTGCTGAGCTGTGTTCAGAGAAGGGCAACAGAGCTGGGGAACACTTACAGGGAGCAGCTGATGGAGGTGGGTGTTTAGTCTGGCAAAAAGGAGGCTCAGGGCATACCTTATCACTCTCTACAACTATCTGACAGGATGCTGAACCCAGGTAGGGGTCAGTTCTTTCAGACAGGACAAGAAGAAATGGCCTTAAGTTGCATCAGGTATTACAATTAGCACTCAGTAGATTGAATATTAGGAAGAATTTCTTCAGGAAGGATTATCAAGCATTGAAACAGGCTGCCGAAGGAAGTAGCTGAACATCCCTGGTGGTTCATAAAAGACATACAGATGTAGCACTTAGGGCTGTGATTTAGTGGTGGGCTTGGCAGTGCTGGGTAAACAGCTAGACTTGATCATCTTAAGATGCCTTCCAACCCAGGCCATTCTATGATTCTATTTTAGGATTCTACTCACTGAAAACTAAGTAAATTCATCAATAAGGTTTCAGAATATACTATTTGCATCTGTAGTTCCATGTTTTTATTCTTCCTTTGAAAAGTTTACTTTCACCTTGCCCATCTGTAAATGTACTACTTTTTGTCAGTACACTATGATGAGGTGATCAACTGAAAACTTACTTCAAAACTATTTCTAATTATAATTTTATTCAGTACACTCAATTTCACATTTTCTCTGCTCCAGTACTAAGAGTCACTTGCTCTTTCACATAACAAGAAAGGATACGATGTTCTGCTACTTTAGCCATAAGGTCGTCATTATCAAAAAGCAGTAAGCAGATGATAGCTATGATGAAAAATGCAGCACCTCTTGTCTGTAAAAGAAACCCAAACAAACAAACAATAAACAACCAAACATCAAAAAACCCCAAGTATTACTAAACTACTAAACAGATTACCGTAAAAAAATCCAGGAAATCATTCCTCTCCTTCCCTGCTTCCTGATCAGCGTACTTCAGTAGGAAACTCATGAAAGAAACCCCCATAATTTTAAAGAATGTAACCTTGAAAATATAATTTCATATATTTTCTGGTTTTCAGACTTACCACGTAACTCAGGACATATCACCACTGTAGCAAGCTAGATGCCAGTATCTTATGAAATGTGTGATTACTTTCTTCATGGTGTCTTTCTGCCTGCCAGAATGCACTGCTACTTCAGCCTGATGATTTAGTATTTGGTAACATCAGTGAGCCACAAACAAGATCTGTACAAACTGTTTAATTTTGTCTTACAGGACCCTAAAGGCTAAAGAACCATGAAAGATATGAGAAAGAACAGCTGCGCTTTTGTGGGGAAAGGGCAGAGGTAGCTATGAGATCCCAGCTCCTAGAGCTTTCACTACCCAGACTGCAATTTTTGGTATCCATCATCTTAGCTAGATACTGAGTTCTATGTCTGAAAAACACTATCACAATTCATCTTATAAAGCCAAATAGACCTATCACATTCTTGTTGCAGAAAGTCAGCTGAACCAGTTCATTTCATAAAGCTGAAACATTCAGAGGAAAGCATTACTGCTCCCTTGTTTTTGCTGTTTTAAGATATGCAGCTTAATTGCCAAATGTAGCCCACTAAGATACAGACTGACAAAGAATCTCTCTGAAGGTTTTTTTTTCTATCCTTTTGGAAATCTGGAGAAAGTAACTTGTCTTCTTCAGCATGATGCTCATGCTGGAAGCCTTAAGCTTCTCAATTTGCAGGGGGTGAGCACAGAGTATCAGTACAGATGACTGACTGTGACTTTACTCCAAGGGCTGCCTGAAAGTGCTTAGAGGACTCCAGTGCAGTTCTGAGACATAGATTTCAGACCTCCCAGCCTGAGATGGCACCAAAGTGGGACTTCTCTTCTAGCCTCAGGTATATAACAGGAGACATTTTCCTCTACCTGTTACTCTTGAGTGAAAGTGCTCAAGAGTGCTAGATATTGGGATAAGCTCATTCCATATAGGGCAGATTGGGCACATCTAGAGAACATCTTACAAAAGTATGTGCAATGGGACTTGAGACAGAGCATGCCTCAAGTACTGGTCTTCAATTAAACGAAAGGGCCTAAATATTCAGCACACACAGGATTCATGCAGACATAGAAGTACTTAGATGACTTTCTGGCAGAAAGAAACAATGTATATGAAAAGCTAAATGCATTGAAGATTCTAGGCCAGGAACTGGAGACACTGTTGTTGGACTTCCATATCTGAGGTCAGAACCACTACATGCACAGATGTTCTTTTGCCAGTTTGAACCCAAAATCCCATTACAAAGAATGCTGAAGTGCAAAAATAACTCTCAAGGTTATTTTGTGCCTATAAACAGAAAAACTTCTCAGGTATCTGCTGTGGATATCCAAGAGCTTCATATACTGTTTCTCTCTCTCAATGCCGTATTTATCATTTCTAATTGTACATCTTACAATTTTACCACTAATTAAACTAAAAAACCCCATTTTCTCTGAACGTGGATCCAAAACACAATTTGTTCCAGGCAAAGAAGTACTTGAATTTATAGGATTCAGTATGTTTTACATTTGGTAAAATAGATTTTTAAATACCTTTGCTGGTCCTCCACCTGAGCTTGTGAACAAGACACTAAGGAGTGACAGCACAACCACATCACTGTGCTCAAACAGTAACAAGGTCCTATAAAAATGAAATAAATACTCCATTTACAATGAGTTATCTATGACCTTGATATACACTATTTCAGCAAAAATTAATGACACAACAAAGATTTATCCTGTGATTATAACACCAGAGTTAAACAATTTAAAAGAGAAAATACAAATCAATTTGCCTTCACCAGGCTAGATCTAGCTGCAGACAACTATATGTTATGAAACAAGAACTTCCTAATTCAAGGAACAGATTCAAACTATTCATTTATAGATAAATTTAAATTGTATTTTCTTCTAGCAACACAACAAGATACCAACTTGCTCAAGATGGAGTTATTCCCACTACAAAACCAGTTTCTGCTCCCAGAGAAAAAAAAGTCCTGTTCTGTACTACAGCATCCTGTTCACTGAGGTACTGATGACCAAGCTTATGACATTTCAAAACTTCTTAATTGCTGAAAACAAAAAATTAGAGCTTACATGCTACCTCCTTCAGACAGCAAAGACTAACTAACAAGCTGTATTGAGAGCTTTCCTGAGCAGAACATGAAAGTAATTATTGCTCTCAAGTTTACCAAACGCTTTTGCAACCTTCGCATAGCAATACAACATGACAGGACCCATGTAAACTGGTTATGTTAGGGAAGACTGCCAACAGCCAGAAAGACATGAGAGTATTAACTACATTAATGTAATTAATCACAGTATTATTACTCTCAGGTATGCCTTCTCCTGTGTAGATGATAAAAATTCACCTTCATAAATGTATAATTTAAGGCTTTACTTTCCTCTCTCCAGTGAAACATGCTTTCCAATATATTAACCTTCATTTCTGTAAGTCTAGGTACTCTGTTATTGTTAGTCATTAGTACTAACACACAGCACAAAAGGTTTTACCCGGATATGCACTAACATTACTCAATTTCAACACAGAGCACACAGCCAACCAGATAAAAAGTACTCTGCAACAAGTGCAGAAATTGATTCTAGTCACCTGTCAGAGGAATACCAGCTGCTACCATTAGCCATCCAGCCATGGACTTCAAGCAGGTAAACAAACAGTTGGCATTACATTAATGAGAGCAGGGAACCAAAAAAACCACACTAAATGACCCTGATGTACCACTAACATCAAGTCTTTAAGCACTATCAAGAATTTCACTGGCATCTCATAAAAGTAGTTCTTCTGGTAGAAGAAAATTACTATTTCTACAGAAATTATATGTACTTTTTCTCAAGGACAAAGATTTCACAGGAAAATTTATAAAAATTCAATGAGTTTTTGGATACACATCAAGTGGCTAGCAGCATTGTCTGACAGACAGAAAACAAAAAACAAAGGAGCAAGACAGGGGAGGATCACAAAAGAAAAACAGTGTTTACAGTAGATATGTATTTACCTCAGAGGTCCACAAAGAGTAAGGCCAAAAAACCACAAGAGTGAAATGATACATCCAACAACAGCATGCTTAAAAATTTTGATCCACTACAAAAGAAAGATATTTCATTATAATTTTCTACAGAGTTTCAAAATAAACACTCTATCACTAGAATTGTTTTAGTGCAATAGCTGAAGAAACTGACGAGAAAGCATGTATCTTGCAAGTCCTCTAATTATAACTTAAAGTATGATTATCTTTCTAGGCAACTAAAATTTATTTGGACATACTATGAACCAGAATTTTTTATACCGAAGTACTAGATTCTGTAACATTGTCTGAGTTCTCTTCAACAAAAAACCTGAAAATGGTTGAAAAAAAGTGGTGTCCATTTACCTATTTTGTAATCTATTGTATATACTGGATAAACATAAAAGGAACTAGATAAAAAGTACAAATTCAGGCAAAGACCTTATGCCTACAAATATTTATGTGTTATATTCTTTTTTCAGGAAGCAGGCTTTAACTCAGATATTCAAGACATTATTATTATTATTATTATTATTATTATTATTATTATTATTATTATTATTATTATTATTATTATTATTATTATTATTATTATTGTAAGAAATTATTTCTGGAAATAAACAAGGTGCAGCACCTACAACAAACATCTTCAAAATCCAGAATGTGAAATTTTTTAGCAAAAGTAAAACCACACACATGGACAGATTTTTCTGAATTCAAATTAAATACGCCATTTATTCCTGTTAACATTTTTAAAATTCTGCCACACACATCTAGGTCATGAAAGAATACTTCAAGGCTATCCTTCAGATTCTGTCTACTTAGCACATGCACTGGATCAAGTTTTTGTGCACACAATTACATAAACCCAAGGTAAGTATGAAGCAGGTGAAGAAAATTTATTTCTTATGAATCAGCAGGTTCCAACATGGCCCTACTCTAAACTCCCTGGAATACTGGAAACTCACAAAGGTCTGATGAGCAGTTAGCTTAGGCCCTCATTAGGTGCAGAAGGGACTATTCTGTTCTGAGGGACAAGACTGGAGCATTTCACCATTCTGGCAGTCCAGAAATTGCCCATATAACTGTCCAAGTCAGCTAAGTAGACGAAGCTGTTTTCGAAAATCCACTCCTTACAGCAGATGCTTGCTTGGCAATAAGGACAAGCCTCTTCACTATACTCTCAGAAGAAGCTGAGAAAAACTAAGAACACTGAAAGTTTTAGCCCACAAGACACTGAGTTAGGTGAATACCTCTAGAATCTGTAGCCACATCTTCTAATTAGTTTGCCTTTCAATTCTGGCAAGAACCATATTGCCAATAATATTTACATGGATATGAGTCACTCTTTACCTACGTCAACTCACCTGACGCTTGGTTACCACTTTTCCAGATGAAAATGGTTTTTGAAACAAAACCATAAAAAAAGCAGACCTGTCAAAAGGAGAAAGTTTTCTCTATTAGTTTATTAGCAGTCAGCTTTTTATTCAAACCAGATCTAAACAACTAGGTATCTCATATCTGGTTCAGTTTAATGGCTTCCTATACATTTTATCCATTAACAGGCCACATTGACAACAGTCACTGGTTTTATTTTTCCTGCTGCATTAGCAGTGTCAGATACCAGTACTACAGTGATGACAAGTGAACTTCAGTTCTGGTTTACTTCAAATGCCAGTACTTGAGAGAATTGTTAATGATAAGTCGACTTGTAATTTACAAAAATCAAAATAGGTAACGTCCGAAGTTTTGAAGAGAAATAATACTCTGATTTTTATTAGCAAGATAGGTATACAAAAAGGCTTACTCATATATAGAATGCTGAATACACAGTCCTGTAAGAACAGAAGACACAGCACACAACTTCTTCAAGTGAGATCAAAAGTAATGGGCAAAAAAAAAACTATGGTGCTTGTGAACATGAAAGAGAGAAGCTCATAAATGTACATGAATATGAAACAAAACAAAAAACTGAAATTCCAAATGCTCCAACCCTGTCAAGTTTATTACATAAATGCTCTTCCACATCTCATCAGGTAAACAGGAAGCAGGATTTTGTCTGCAAAGACTGTTTCTGTGTATTTGCTATCCCTCACCCCTCAATCTGGGAAAAAGAGCAGCTGAATCACACAAGAACTTCAGGAATACAAACTGTAGAAACTAAAGAAAGCTTATCTCCTACACCCTTGTTAACAAAATTTGGACATTTCTGAGAATCCTGGTTTCAGCTTGAAATGAGATAGATTTTTTTCAGTAGTTGCTACTTCAGTGCTACTGCTAGTGCAGTGCTGTTGTGGATTCCGAGTGAGAACAACATTGATAACGCAGTTTTGGCCATTCCTTAGAGCCACTTATCCGATGTCAAGGACTTTTCAGTTTCCCATACTCTGGCAGTGAGCAGGTGCAGAAGAAGCTGGGAAGCAGAATGGCCAGGAGACCTGGCCTGAAGAGGCCAAAGGGATGATCCATACCAAAATAACATATACTCAGTATATAAACTGGGTGAGCTACCCAGAAGGGGACTGATTGTAGCTTGGGGATGGGCCAAGTATCATTGTGTGCTGAGCAGCTGCACTGTGCATCACTTGTTTTTATTGCATTCTCTCTCTCTCTCCCTTACTTTTATTACTACACTTTGCTTATTAACTGATTAATAATTTATTACCTTATTAATTTCAATTATTAAACTCTTCTTATCTCAGCCTGTGAGTTTTATTTTTTTTTCCCCCTTGTTCTCCTCCCCAGCCCCCTGGGGTGGGGGAAGGTGAGAGCACGTATGTGTGGTATTGGATTGCCAGCTGGAGCATCAGTCACACCATGACCAACAGCACATTAGAACAGACCCAACTTTGAAGCTAGAAAAACACTGAAGTTTCTCGAGGGCATAGAGGCCTTATAGAGACACGTGGAAAGACTATAGAGCTGAACAACTGCCAATGATATGAAAAGAACAAGTGCAGGATTCTCCACCTGTTGTGGGGTAACCCTGCTTGTATGCACAAAGCAGGCGACAAAAGGTTGGATGGCAGCCCCACAGAAAGAAATCTAGGTTAATGGCAAGTTGAATATGGGTCAACAAAAAGGGCCAGCTGTGCCCTGGAGTGCATTTGCATTCAAGCACAGCATTACCAGCTGCTCAAGAAAGGAGATTGTCCTGCTCTGCAATGCACTAATGCAACCTCAGTCCAGGTCCTGTGTGCAGTTTTGGGTGCCTCTGTATCAGGATATCAAACTGTTAGACTGTGTCTGGGGCAGGCAGCCTAGATGGTGTTAGGTCTCAAAGGCAACAGGAGCATCTGAGGTTGCTTCGTTTGCTCAGCTTAGAGAAGGCTGAGGGGTGACCTCGTGGCACCTTCTACAGTGGAGGAGCAGAGGAGTAGCAGATGTAGTATCTTGTGACCAGTGACAGGTATGAGATGGAATGACACTGCATCAGGGTAAATTCACACTGTGCATTATGGAAAGGTTGCTCACTAAGAGGGTGGCCAGCCACTGCAGCTGGCTCTCCAGGATTGTCACAGCTCCAAGCCTGCCAGAGCTCAAAGAGTATCTGGACAACACTCTTGATCATATGTTTCAGTTTCAGGTAGCTGTGTGAGAGGCAGAGAGTTGGACTCAATGGACCTTATGGGTCACTTCCAATTTGAGATATTCCAAGACACTGAAATTACAGTGAACAGAAATGTGAAGCAAAAACACTGCTATGAACAAAGGATTCCTGGATTCACTATCATGCCTTCTCCTCCTCGAGTGAACGGTAACTACAACGCAGGGTTACAACCGTGACGCTGTCAAAGAACACCCAAAGTATTACGCGTGGGGGACAAGGCTCCATCCCCTGCACACTCACCCCAGCTGCACTACGAAGATAAACTGCACGAGGTGGACCACTTTCAGGAGATCATAGGATTCAAACAGCCCCACGGCTTTCAAAACCTTGGCGAAGCACAGCAGCACGATGTAGCGAGTCAGCCTGCAGAAGGAGAGAGGCCGGTTCGCACCTGCCACGCCGCCGCCTGGGCCCGGCCCCGGCCCGGCGCCTCAGCGGAGGCCGCCGGCCCCTCCGCCCCCGGGAGGCCGCGGGGCGATGCCCGCCGCCCCCTGAGGAAGGGACGGCGACGGGCCGGAGCCAGCAAGGCGGCCGCTTCCCCCCGCCGCCGTTACCGGGCGCTGGGCACATCCACAGGCCCCAGGGCGCCGCCGCCGGCTAGGGCCTGCCCGCCGTACGGCTGCTCCATGGCGGGACGGAGGGAGGGAGCTCCCGCGGGGAACGGCTGCGAGCGCTCAGCGGCTCAGGCGCGGCCCGCCTGCCCTGCGCCGGGAGCACCGCATCGCCCGCGGGCAGTGCGGCGGGGTGGGAACGAGGGGAACGGGACGGGAACGGGGGAGCGGCACGGGAGCGGGACCGGGGAACGGGAAGTACGCGCGGGAGAGCTCCCGCAGAGCGCGTGCGCGGGAGCAGGGCGCAGGCGCCGCGGGGCGGGGCCGGGCTGTGAGGGGCGCGGCTCCCTCCCCTCGGGGCGGGGCGCGGGGCGGTCCTAGTGGAAATTTTTTCCTCTCTTCTTTTTAATGCAAATCAGCTTGCTTTGTGTTACTATGGCACAAAGCTCTGCGTTTGTATCAACTATTAGGAGGCGGTTTCGCTGACGAAGGCTTCAAACGTCCAGTTGAAACTGATGGGAAAATTGAGGCGAAAGATAGGAAATGTCCGTATTGTGAGCTGGCTGCTCTCTTCCAGCCGTATATCAAACTCTGGTTTTGGTTCCTAGCACGTGATTTTGGTACATAGTTCAGCACTGAGGCAGGAAAAAGAAATCAAGAATGTACTGATGTATTGAAATTAGCTCAGCAATGGTCAGCTGCACAGTGGATTTCTTTGAAACAGACTTGGGTAGACTTTAGCTAGGACAGATGGAGAGATAGGAAGACAGAGGCGTATGACTGCTAGCAAATGGAATTTTCAGAATTCACTGGTCAAAAATCAAAGGTTTTATAAATTTATTTACAGATTTTCAAATTATTCCCTGTGCAGGTGAAGACCTCAGCATGGCAAGCACAAACCTCTCAAGCGAACTGCCCGTCTCTGTGTTCCAGCAGTCTTGTGAAGATCCCTTCAAAGTTTAATCCACAGGTCTTGTCTCCTGTCAAAAAACTCCTCAGTTAACAACTTGGAGACCCTGAAGCCCATGGATCGAGCACAAGGTGCCGATAACGTTAGTGAGCAGGGGAGGGCAGAGAAGGCGTGTGGCTGGTGCCGTGTGCGCTGTGTCCGGGAGATGGAGGTGTTGGCCAGCGGCGCCGGAGAGGCCCGCACACCGGGGGGAGCAGGGGGCTGCACGGCCCGGGAGCCGTGTGGGGAGACCGAGGGCTGCGGGAGAGGCCCGCACACCGCGGGGAGCAGGGGGGCTGCACGGCCCGGGAGCCGTGTGGGGGAGACTGAGGGCTGACGGAGAGGCCCGCACACCGGGGGGGGAGCAGGGGCTGCACGGCCCGGGAGCCGTGTGGGGAGACCGAGGGGCTGCCGGAGAGGCCCGCACACCGCGGGGGAGCAGGGGGGCGGCATGGCCCGGGAGCCGTGTGGGGGAGACCGAGGGCTGCGGGAGAGGCCCGCACACCGCGAGGGGGAGCAGGGGGGGCTGCACGCCCCGGGAGCCGTGTGGCGAGACCGAGGGCTGCGGGAGAGAGCCCGCACACCGGGGGGAGCAGGGGGCTGCATGGCTCGGGAGCCGTGTGGCGAGACCGAGGGCTGCGGGAGAGGCCCGCACACCGCGGGGAGCAGGGGGCTGCACGGCCCGGGAGCCGTGTGGGGGAGACCGAGGGCTGCGGGAGAGGCCCGCACACCGCGGGGAGCAGGGGGCTGCACGGCCCGGGAGCCGTGTGGGGAGACCGAGGGCTGCCGGAGAGGCCCGCACACCGCGGGGAGCAGGGGGGCGGCATGGCCCGGGAGCCGTGTGGGGGAGACCGAGGGCTGCGGGAGAGGCCCGCACACCGCGGGGGAGCAGGGGGCGGCATGGCCCGGGAGCCGTGTGGGGGAGACCGAGGGCTGCGGGAGAGGCCCGCACACCGCGGGGGGAGCAGGGGGGCTGCATGGCCCGGGAGCCGTGTGGGGGAGACCGAGGGCTGCGGGAGAGGCCCGCACACCGCGGGGAGCAGGGGGGGCTGCATGGCCCGGGAGCCGTGTGGGGGAGACCGAGGGCTGCGGGAGAGAGCCCGCACACCGCGGGGAGCAGGGGCTGCACGGCCCGGGAGCCGTGTGGGGAGACCGAGGGCTGACGGAGAGGCCCGCACACCGCGGGGAGCAGGGGGGCTGCATGGCCCGGGAGCCGTGTGGCGAGACCGAGGGCTGCGGGAGAGGCCCGCACACCGCGGGGAGCAGGGGGGCTGCATGGCCCGGGAGCCGTGTGGCGAGACCGAGGGCTGCCGGAGAGGCCCGCACACCGCGGGGAGCAGGGGGCTGCATGGCCCGGGAGCCGTGTGGGGGAGACTGAGGGCTGCGGGAGAGGCCCGCACACCGGGGGGAGCAGGGGGCTGCACGGCCCGGGAGCCGTGTGGGGAGACCGAGGGGCTGCGGGAGAGGCCCGCACACCGCGGGGAGCAGGGGGGCTGCATGGCCCGGGAGCCGT
Organism: Luscinia megarhynchos; assembly: GCA_034336665.1. Taxonomy (NCBI): domain Eukaryota; kingdom Metazoa; phylum Chordata; class Aves; order Passeriformes; family Muscicapidae; genus Luscinia; species Luscinia megarhynchos. The sequence goes on along the minus strand of CM067592.1, from coordinate 21,400,599 downwards.
GTGGGGAGACCGAGGGCTGCGGGAGAGGCCCGCACACCGCGGGGAGCAGGGGGCTGCATGGCCCGGGAGCCGTGTGGCGAGACCGAGGGCTGCCGGAGAGGCCCGCACACCGCGGGGAGCAGGGGGGCTGCATGGCCCGGGAGCCGTGGGGGGAGACCGAGGCCTGCCGGAGAGGGCAGAGGGTGAGAATCAGCACACTGGGTCAGAAACATGGGCAGAAGTGAAGAGAAAAAGGCTAGTAAGGCACAAGGGAGCGCTTTCTGGGGCGAAAACGGGGAAACACAAAAAGCGAAGTTGTGAGTTAAATGACAGCTTTGCAAAGTCCAGAGAATGCAGACACGCATTCTCAACACTTTTTCACGGTGGGTATATGTGGCGTACTGGGGCAGGCTGCTGCCCGTCCGTGGCTCTCCTGCTCACACAAGCCCTGTGGTGTTACATTCACTGAGCTGGTCCCCGCTGAGTGCCAACATATGACCCAAGCACCTGTGCCAGCTGACATCCTCTTGGCTGCTGCGGGATCCCAGGCTGGAGTGGTGGCATGACATCCCTGCTGAGGCTCTGCACCCCAGCAGGACCCCTCGCTGAAAGGAAACTCCTGGAAGGACATGTGTCCTGCCACGTATGTCTCACCTGTACATACATAAAGATACCTCCAGCTTGAACTCAGACCTGGTGTAATTTTGACATACCAGAAATCCACTCATGGCCTGTCAGCCTGGTGCAGTTGTACTTGATTTAGCCAAGAGGTGTCTTGGTGTCAGGATGTGAAGTCTATTATGTGTGAAAACATATAATAACTTCACTAGTTTTGAAAATACACCTGCCAGGGCCTATCAGATGTGCATGTTCATACATTCCGGTGGAGCACCTCTGCACACTCAGGTAGTTACTATCCCACTGCAAAGATGGGGGGGCAGATACCTATAAATAATTGCAGAATCAAAAACCACATGGAGAAACTGCTTAAAGTTGTTCAAGGGAATAATGAAAATAAGTGACTACTAAGGAGAACAAATTTGGTGTCTGCAGGAACAGCTGAAGCAGAGAGAAGCTGAAGTCCCAGAATGAATAGACGTAAACCCGCAGACTTCACGATTGAAAAAGAAGACATGTGCACAGTATGGGGCTCTTGGATAGGATTTGAAAGGACTCTTATTGAAGCCCTGCAAAACATGCAGAAAACATGAGAAAATCAAGACATGAAATAATGCATGCTCCCAAAGACTTAAATTGTGAAATCAGAGTATCGAAAAGATTAGAAATCTGTGGAAAAGAGTAGTTGAAGTGTTAGCAGTGGTCCTAGAGTGTCTGTGTTTCTCCTCAGTGAAAATGTGATGTTGTAAGGAGACCACAAGCCTAACAGATGTCCTTGTGAAATGATAAACCTGATTGTTACTGCAACCTAATGAGACCAGGGGAAGCTTGAAAGGAAGATTCAGAGAAATTTGGGAGCATAAATTTTACATTTTCTCCACTAAATGAGATCTTGGAGCAAAAATCCAAGGAAGGAGAAAAGGTCCACTTTCTAAGTAATGCACTTCTTCTTACTACTTTATTACATTACAGTGAATTATTGGACATTAGGAGAAAAAAAATTCCCCTCCTTGTGAAAGCAAAAGTACTCAAACTTGTGCTCAATGAAGAGCTGCAGTCATTTCAAGTTTGGACTTCTGGTCTGTCAAGAAACTTAAAGCATTTTCACTCTGCACTGAAAGAAATGATGTCTTCATTTGCCACCAAATGCAGGAGTTACTTGGAGCTGGCTCTGGACTTAAGTCTATGAGGAGGCACACTCAGGATAGTGGCAAACGTCCTGGAGAGGGAGCTCTGGTAGAGCTATGCTGACAATGAGCATTTATTTCAAGTCGTGCTTTTATGAAGAGTTTTGTTTGGAAAAGATCTTAATAGGCTTGTGTTTCTTGAGTAATGGTGACACGGATATCTGTTCCAGGAAAAGCTCACTGGAATTAACTGAGTAATTGGAGTGGCAGAAAATGTCTTTTCTCTTTGACTCGGCGTGGGAGAACAGTGACTTTGCTAAGACTTGCTTCTGCACTTCCTCCTTTTGATTCTAGTGCTAGCTGTGGTGCTTCATTTTTCAGCTAGCAGAGAACAACTAAGTAGGAAGTGGCATTATTGGGAAGTATATATCCATGGCTCCCATCATCATACTAAACTGACACACATAATTGCAGAAAATTTCAGATGATTTGTGTCTGAGGAAGTGAGGAAAGGACACAAATGTCTCTGAAATAACATTGTGACTTGGATTGCTGTGAATCTCCATCTCTTCTTGTGCTGCTGCTATTAAATATACATATCACTATACAAACTAGTGAAATTATAGTGATAGAAGAGAAAGTAAAAAAAAATCCTCTGGTGTAGCAATTCAGAGAAAATGATATAGCAAGAAATCCTAATTGTGACTTAAAAGTGTAATTTTTTCTGTTATAAAGCTCCAATATTAACTATGTAGCAGGCATGAAAAGGGAAAAAGGGCTGGTAAAAAATCAAGTGACTGAAAATTAGGGTCACTTTAGAGGCTTTTGTGATTTCCTGTAATGTGACGTAAATCACCTATTATATTTTTCCTGGGAAATTTGTAGCTGAGGTCAACATAGCAGAAAATAAAACCTGAGGAAACAGACACAAGTGCTAGAATGAGAGTTGTGTTGTTTATCAGACGATTCACAGAGGATGCTGCCTGTTCAAATTCGCATAAAGCATACTAAAATATATGTTAGGCTGCATTCTATCATGTTTGCTGCTCCCTGTCAGCAGGAAGAAGCAAAATGTTTAATTTTGCATCATCCGAATGTTTGAATTTAGATATAAGCAGCCTGTTTTTACTTAGACTTGTTAACACAGATTACTACTCTGGCAGTAGTTTTCCCTCTTCACCCTGTGCTTGCTGCAGCCTGACACCATCTTCCTGGTGTGGTTCAGGCTGTGCCATGCTCAGCACAGATGGAGCCACTGGTGGGGATCCGGCTGGTTCCGGCACTGCTGTGTTAGAGGGCAGGCAGCCTCCTCCTTCTACCTCTGTGCTCAGGTGTGTAGCCCTTCTGCAGTTTGACCTGGATTCTCCCCTTGAAAAGCAGGAGCCCCCAGAGATCGGTCCCATCTTATGTGTTTCTCCCTTCAGGGTTTGTCCTTTTGATAGTGGTGATGCAAGCAGAGAGCCGAGTGTCTACCAAGGTCATGTGTGTGGTTTGATAAATGTTTAGTGAAAGGAACCCATATAGTAAGGGCCAGCTAAGTGATGTGGTTTCATAAGGATCTCACTTGTTGACTACCTCCACTGTAGGCCAGTGACTTCACAAGGTCAATTCCTCATTATTTTAAACTTATTTAATAATAAATCTGAAATAAATACTTGAAATTGTCTTAGATAATTTTTTGCAACTTTCTGGTCTGAATTAATTAGATGCCATGAGTTGAGCAACTGAATCATTAGAAATTATTCACTGCTTCCTTTCTAAAAGTGTAAGTTAGCACATGTTCTGTTTTGCTGATGGAGTTTGTTCTGCTTTACAAAAAAAGTATGGCTAGTGTGAGTACAGACAAATACATGGTGTTTTCTCTCTAAAACCAGAAGCTTCAGTTACCTCTCATTTTGTATTGTCTTCCCAGTGCCAGACCTGAGTGATAAGAAACTTGTGTTGCTGAAAAAGTGAACAACATAAACATCCTTTAATGGCATTTTGCCTCAAATTTCCCCTTTTCCCAGCATGACTGAAAGCATCAATTATGGGTTCCCAATCTTGTGAACATTAGCAATAAAGCATTGTCTTCTTGAATCTCCAGGAGGATACAGAGATATTAATGATTGTTTTCTGTCGGCTCACCTGTGTTTTCTAAAAGTAGTAGAAAATTGAAGAGAACTGGAGATGCAGGCAGGGGAGTGATGGAGATGTGGCAAGTTTATGGCAGTAGATAATCCAAAACCTGTGACTTGCTTCACCAGCCTCCCGCCTTCCCCCAGAAACTACCAGGGACTTAAAAAAGAAGGTCTTGGACATGTGTTGCAAAAAAATATAAGATATGCTTTAAGCCCCCTATATTTGGACTTTGTACTGGTTGACTGTGCCTCACTGCATCTGACTTTGTGCTGGTGCCAGCCATATATGACCCACAAGTAACTCCTGGACCTCCAGTTCCTGGCCACAGAAGACTACAGATGTATGGACTGGACATGATGTGGATGGTGTGCAAGCCCTGCCTTGAGAACAAGCCTGGTCCAATGCATAGCTCACAGTACAGGAATATTCAGAAAGCTATCCATACTGACATAGATAAATGGAAGCTGTAGAAAAGTGATAGAAAGCAGAGTTCAGACTATTCTCTGTGGGTGATATTCCTCTTCATGTTTTATTTCCAGTTATTTTAAAATTAAGCCATAAATTGAAGGCAGAATTCACATTACACATTCATCTCCTGTTCTGCAGGCCCCAGGGGGACAGCTGAACTACTTTATCAGGGTGGAGGGTGGAAGGTATCTGACCATTGCTGAGCTCTTGTGTGAATGTATGTGTACTGCTTGAACAGGCAGGTGTTTTACGTTTTAGGTTGTCCTGGGATATATCATGGTTTTTTTCTGTACTGTTACTAGTTAATATCCATACTGGTATTCATCAGGTCTTGTTTTGGCAAGCTGTATAGTAGGACTTGGTCTCAGGAGAATCAGGACTTAGGTTGAGGATGCATTTTTGTTCATATTGGAACATAAGGTTTTCTATTTTATTTTAAATTAAAAACCTAATTATGACAGCAGGTAATGTGAAGAGAGGAGGGAAGAGCAATTTAAAAAAGCACTGAAACATTTTTAAATAAACATTAAAGAAACATTTTTATTGCCAAAACCATAATGAGTAATAACTAGCAGGTTATCTGGAATGGCCTTCTAACTACTGAATCATCAATTAACCCTGAATGAATCTTTATTTATTACTGAGGCATTTAGGATGATCTTACTGTGTGTGAATTCTGTTTTGTCTGGTAGTTGGGTCAAACTCATAGTAAAGACTTTCTCCTGTGAGGCACCAGTCTATATCTCTCTCCTCTACCTGGGTGCATATTTTCACAAATGCTGGGAACAGAATGTGTCTAGGACCCCTGTTGCTCCATCAGTAGCAAAGGCTGGCTAACAAGTGAAAATATCTTAGGAGGAGATGAAAGCAAAGCCACTGAAATTACCTGTAGACAATACTTGGGAGAGCAGTCTGGTAGGAAAACACACAGAAGATCATAGATTGGATTGGAAGAGACCTTAAATGTCATCTTGTTCCAAGCCATGGGCAGGGACACCTTCCACTAGACCAGGTCACCCCGTCCAGCCTGGCTGTGAAGACTTTCAGGGACCCAGCAACAGTGAACCTAGCTAGGAAATTAGGCTGTGAGATGGTTTGACTGGTTTCTTGCACATGTGGCCAGGCACTCTTGAGGTATGGGTTTGGCTTTATCCTCAAGGGAACTCATCAACATGCCTGCTCACAGCTAATTCGCTCTGTGAGATCTCACAGGTTCGTATGATGGAGGGTGGTGGGCTGGCTTCCTTAAGGGAGGGGGATGTGTGGAGTTGCTGGGGACCAAATGAGTTGTCTTCTCATAATGTTGAGGAAGGAAGGGAGCCTGAGGGCTAAGTTCTTGTTGGAGAAACAATGGAAATGGAACAAACAGAAGAAATGCTGCGGGGGTGGGAGGGATCTTGAGGAAATCAGCAGTTGAATTAAAATGCAGGTGCTCTGATGAACTACTTTCTTCCTTTTCTTTCATAATCTGATCCTGCCTACAGTTCTGAAATCATGTATTTGTACATCTCAACTTGCTTCTGCTCCCACTTGCTGTTTGGCAGGGCTGAGTGTTTTCATGACTGGGCTACAGAGTACTAAGTTTTTTGGCACAGCTAGTGGCTGGGATCAAGGATTGCTTTGCATTCTGGCTTGGCAGGCCATGCTTCCTCTCACTGCAAATCCTTTCGGCTTTTGCCACCCAGACTTGTTCCTACCTGGCTGAGTGTATCTCCCTCCACCCAGCTAATGGTGCAGCATTACCCTTCCAGCAGCAAAAATTAGCCTTTGCAGGCAGCACTCCTCTTTCCCTAATGGACCAAGTGGGACGGTCCTCTGTGGGGCCACAAACACATCCTTTCTTACTTGACAGTTGACAATCCTTCTCTAACAGAGCTTCCTTGACTTTTGGGAGAGTCTAAAGCACTGCAGCTGTATTTCACACAACTCTCTGTGGTACTCTCTTTGTTTCAGGCAGTAAAAATTATCAAGAAAGGGGTATGGTCAGCTGGACAATTCCCCAGATAGTTGTGGAAACCTGTTTAATCTTATGTTGCTGTGAGACCGCTGTCTGTTTTTTGATGCCTGTAGTCAGAACATTTATCATAACTGCTCTGAATTATCTCAGTATGCCATCATGGCAGGCAGAGCAGGAGTCTCCCTTTGAAGTGATATTTCTTTCAGTAGGTGGATTTAGCAAAGAAAAGGAGAAAGGATTTTAGTAAGAATTATTGAAACAACCTGCTCACTCAGAGTGGGTGCTACTGCTTGAACAGTTGCTTTGTGTGCAGTCAGAGAACAGCAGATGATGGGTGGCCCTGTAGGATCATGGATGATGAAGAGCAGGATCTGACACTGGCATCCGCAAGTGTGGGTGGTCTGAAACCAAGGGAGTGGCCTGTTGTGTCAAATTTGGATTTGGTAGTGAGTACAAAACATATGGGATGTGGAATAAGGAGATTACCGGAACTCAGGAAAAAGCACTGAGCTAAGTAGTTAGTCCACACTGGAGATGATCAACCTTCTCTGTGTCTCCTGATAAACAGTAACTGGGGTTGTGAACCAAGGGAAATGGTGTGCCTCAGTCCTTCTAGACCAGCATATTAAGAAAGCTCATTTTTCTCATGACTGAACCAGCTGGAAGCACTTAAAATCTGCCATGGCATGGAGAGCTTGAGTGTCAAGCTATAAAAAACACAGCCACAGGCAGGTTGTGGGAATGATGCTACCTCTGCCTGTGCTCAGAGCTGGTTGGGCATCCAGCAGCTCAGCCTGAGCATGCTGTGGTCAGAGGCTCAGCCAGAGCAAGTGCATGCTACATAGATGTAGAAGGATCCTTGCTCAGCTCATCATCAGGCTACTGATACCACACCCTTCCCAACCTGATGTGGCCAAGGAAGATAAAGCAGGCCTGCTGCTCCCTTCAATCTATTCTGTAGACATATCTGGGACTGTCTTCAGCCTTGCCAGCTGCTTCAGATTCCACCGATGAAGGTGGTGACATCAGAGGAGCGATCAAATCTCACCAGGGAGATCTGTTGGTCCTGTAGACTCTGGAAAGGCAGCTACTGGAGAAACATGAAGCTTCAGAGGAGATACAGTGATGAGGGTAGCAGAGGAGTACAGATATCTGAGCTGCCAAGAGAGAGATTTCAGCTCTGATGGCAGCCACATTGCACAAGAGGATTTGAAGAAAAGCTGAGAATGTAACCCGGACAATTTATACGTGTTGTAGCTTTGTATCCTCTGCAGTGCCAAGACAGCAATGTTCCTCCCCATATATGTGTTCCTGTCAGGAACTTTGGCAGTATTACCAATAATAGCCAAAACCAATCCTTCTTGCACCTTCTGTCCACAAAAATTGGCCTGTTATACCCATGCAGAGTGCATCAATATCTGTATGCTTGCACCTCACATTGGGACCTATGGAATAATTTCAGCTGGGGATGTAGAAGCATCTATTTAAAATAACTTTACTGGAAATGACAGCCAGCATAGAGAGAAGAGATGCCATGGAGGGCACCTGTGAGGGGCCTGTGCTTCTCTGCATTTTATTGAACTTCATAGAAAACTTACATGTGGAAGGTATATTTTTGCTATTTCTTATAAAAGAAATCTTTACCTGGAGCTTGTGCTTGATTGGAAAACCCTAGCCAGAGAGGCAAAGCATCAGGAAACCAGACTCCGGTAGCTCAGTGATTTCCAATAATACTTCTCCCTCCCTCCTTCCCTTGCTATCTTTAGTGGGCATGCGGAGCTGAGAGTGAGTTTGGCACAGTTGTTAGGGATCCTGACACTGCAGGAGCTGAACTAGGCAGAGAAGCTCACCTCATCTGCAGTACTGCTGCACCAGAGATAAGCTGTGAGCAGGGCTTGGAATCAGCCAGGAGGGAGAGGAGGACCAGGAGTGAACCTGAGGCATGGAGCAGGTCTTGTTTCTAAAGGCATGGTAGACCCGACCCCATCCTACATTCTTTAGGGCTGCACCTATAAAGTGTAGCTCACTGAAGGGCCTTGTTCCATTTGCCCGCATGTTTTGACAATGTTAGTCGTTGTCAGGTTTTATTGGCGCTCTTTGGGGTTTCATTGGTTCACAGAGACCAAGCCCTCAGGGCACATGACGAGGGGTATGAACTAGAAAGACAAGCAGCCTCATACTTCAAGGAGTCACGTTTCTTTATTGTAAACATGTGGAAATTCTTTTCTAAAAACACAGTATTGGTAAAACAAACTTTGATGGAAACTAGATCGAGGAAGGACTGAGCCAATACAGTTCATATGAAAATAAAAAGTACTCAACCAAAGAAAGACATGAGCTTTCTTTGTTGTCATGCACTGTTTTGAAACATTTTGATTGTGAATATAATTGCAGTTTGTGTTTTTTCTGAGATTTGCAAAATTCTAGGTAGTCTTTTTTTTTTTCTCCTTTTTTGTGTAACCTTATGCTTCTTGGTTTCAGACATTACCACATAAAAAGTCAAGAATTTTGAGAAAGATTGGTATTACTATAATTCTGGCCAAGCTGGAACAAGGTATTTTCAGAATCTTTCCTGGAAGAAAAGGCATGGGGTGATATAATTTTTCTAAATTAAGTAGTTTTGGACAGTTGAAAACTATGCTTCAGGTACTGTTTGCTCTGCAAATAAAAATCACAGGACTCTGTAAGTTAGAATATTGTACAACCTGCTTTGCTGAGCCTACATTACACATGCAACTGTTTAACATGGACTAAATTCCCACTTACATGACATCCTTTTTGCCACCTGGGCAGTGCAGGGCAATACTTAACACTGACGTATGGACAGACACTTAGCTGCACCCACAGCTGCACACAAATACATGCATTTATCCCTAAAATATATGCATGATACATGTATATCTAGACATATATTTTACAAAGGAATTCGGACAGCAAGTATGAAAGTTTTTTATTACACAGGGTCATTGTGGTGTTCTTCTCTTGACACTAGTCAGGGAATGGTCAAGTGAAGAATCAAGGGTCAGCCCCTTTTTTTGATGTATGTACTGTTAATACAAACATCCTACTCTAAATGCTGATCATATGGAAATCAGTGCCAGTGTCTTTATTCCAGAGCAATGAGGAGTTAGCCAAAAATGTCAATTTACACCACCTTCTTAATGCTTTTGTCTATTAAATTTAAATTGCTGGGGACTATAACATAAACATGGGGGGTAAAAAAGTGTAATAAAATGGTTTAATTTATTTCTGGGTTCATCAAACATTTGTGCTGATAGCAATTTGATGTTCTTAGTTTTCATTTGAAAATTAAAAAAAAAACCCGTGATGGATGATCTCCTAATTTCCTGTTAATAGAGTTTAAATTGAGAAACATTTTTCAGTGGGAGAGCTGCTCATTAAAATTGTAGATAGCAATTTTGTTCCATTTTTATGCTCTTCTCTTCTGGCTGGAGATCCTTGAGTTGTAAGGCATTTATAGTTTCCTTAACAATACGTAACAGCAGCAGAATTCACATTTCCACATGCATCTGTAAAGATGTTATAAGTATATTTTGTTGTAAAAAATAAGGGAAAAATCAACAGGTTACAAGAGAGAATCCCAAATACCTGCAGATCCTCCCCAGCCTTGAAATCCATGTCTATCTCTTCCCTGTGGTAGTTCACCTGTGTCAGTCCACAACCAGGCAAGTAGAGGACTTTTCAACATGAGAGCCCCAGCTGAACCATGACCCTTGGTGAGAGGAATCATACCCACAATCCTGACGACATATCAGACCTGCAGCTTCTGCAGTCCACTTCCCACCTAATTTAAAGTAGGGGGAAGAGAAAACTTGGGGACCAGGAGATGACATCTCTCCAATGTAGTGGTGCTCCAGTATAACCTAGGCTGTGCAGCTGGATTGCTGGGCAGGACAACTGTGTGAGCTGATGAGTCAGTGGGACCTATACATATTTGAAATCTTTAATTTATCTGTATGCACTTCATCTTTCCCTCCTTGGACTCATAGATAAACATACGGATATTTATGTATATGTTTCTGTTTCCATATACATACATGTATATGTAAGTACACGTGCTCAGCAAGAGGTAGGAATTTCTTGCTGATGATGAAGCTGTGGAGATATCTGGTGGACAGAGGGTTGGGATGGGGAGGTAGTGGGCATAGGTGCAGCGCCCCTACAGGGTTATGGCAAGCCACAAGCCCAATAAAATCCTAGTGTGAGGTCGTGGTCCTCATAAAGTGAACAGAGGCTCTAAAGCCAATACTTCCCATGGTATGAAAAAGATATTAAAAATGAATTAACTAGAAAGTAGGAACCTTGGTAAACAGTGACCATGGAAAGAAAAACAGGATGAGTAGATGACATTTTAATGGGGCTTTTGTTTAGCAACACATTTTGTTCTCTTAGGGAGTGATGCAGTGTAAAAGTGATTCCTTGATTCCAAATTTATCTGCTTTATTGGTTTTGTGTAACTGTCATAATTTTATTGATTTTTTTTCTTTTAACAGTGATTCCATAAGAGGCCTCTTAAGCTAAAACATATAGCAAGTAAAATCTTCTACATTCATTTAACTTTGCAAGTCAGCCTCCTGTGTTTAAATTTGGTGTTTCTGCCATGCACTTTGAGGCTTATTGTAGCTGTATAAATGGCCATTATGTGAGAATAGAAGAGGGAGAATTCTGTCCTTGAGGCTCTTTTTTGATGTCTCTGATTTGAGATTATTACCACAGTGGGTTTCATCAGTCATGTTGGATATGCAGTAAATGACCTCAACTGTTTGGAAGCCATTAATCAACAAATCATCAACAAGATAAAAGTCTCCCTTTTCTTGTCTTTGAATGTGAGGGACAGTGCTTGATTGTTCTGAGACAATATAATCAGAAGAAAATTGCTGCTGATTTCCTTAGGAGTTAGTGTGGTTTTCTTGGTATGAAGCTTTCCTGGTGAGCATGTGAAGTCTTCTGGGCTGATATCAAAGGATGTTTTGTTGGCTGCTCACTCACTGCAAGGAAGTTCAGAGACTGGAATATCTTGATTTTACAGATGAGAGCAAGTTAGTTAGGAGATTTTGCCTGCGGCCTTGAACTGAAGCAAGTGCACAAGTGGTGTTGCTTGGAATTCTGATTTTTAAGCATGAAGAAACACAAAATCCCAAACATTGTGTGTATTTCTGCGAAAGCATTTGAATGTTATCCTATCTCCCATTCTGAAAAGGTGCAGGGAGCTTAGGAATTATGTTTTATCATGGGAGATAGGATCTGAGGGAATGGCTGTGTCAGGATAGGTTTAGGTTTGATTATTTTGGGAAAGCTTTTTTGTCCAGAAGGTTGTTGGACACTGGAATGGACTTCCAGGGAAGGAAAGCCAGATTCAAGAAGCATTTGTAAAACACTGTCAGGAGTGTGGTTTGATTCTTGGAGGTGTCCTGTGCAAGGCCTGGAGTTGAATGCCTTTGAATACCTCCCCTCCTAGTCAGGATTCTGTGATCCTAAAATGTGATTTACAGTGCATTGGTTTTTGTTGTTGCTGCTTCAGAGATTTCTTTCATTAGGCCTTCCAAGCTCAGCTCAATTTTCCTGGTGTATATACAAGTATTTTACCTTTAGTAGAGTAAGGTATTAATATCTTTTAGATCTTAAAATAGTGATTTGGAATAGGCTTTTGTAATGTGTCTGCTGCTTATGAAAATTTTTTAGTTAGCACAGCAATTCTGTCTGATAGAAGAGGGATATAGTATCAGGAAAACTTGATGTGAACCATCTTGAAAGGTGCTGCCCGAGCCTGTAACATGACTCAGTGGCATGCACTCACTCTAATGCATTTTTAAAACCCTTGAAAGTCAAACTCTCAGCCAGTGCAACTTTGTGCAGCTCTTTCTTGCATTTCCAGTATTTATTCCATAAATACCTACTAATCTGTGCCAAATTTCAAAGAAGTCTTATCCATTCCTCCTGGAATCTCTGTTTCAGTATTGTATATTGTAGAAGTGGGCCTTAATCCCACTTGGCTTGCAATCAGTTTTACTTTCTAAATACCTTTATCTCACTTCATTTATGGAGTTAAATGATCTCCAGTGAATGATATGTGTAAACCACTTTATCTGCTATTGGGTGATGCATTGCAAATGAGTTAGCAAGTTTTAGGGAAGGGACTGTTGAACATGTATGTGTGTGCATGTACTATGTGACAGGATGAGCACGATTTTTAAAGGTTACCACAGAGGCTGTGCATTCCCCATGCCTGGTAAAGCTGGGTATAATAATAATACAGAGATACATCACATCCATAGTTCTATGTTGGAGACTTATGAAAGAAAGAACACAGCACTGGTAGAGGAAATGTTCTAATAAATAAAGTGGTTTGCATTATACATGCTAAAATCATGACATACCCACCCATGAAGATTGGTGATAGACAGCGAGAGGGACATTTAAGATTTCTGATGGTAATTTTGGAAACTAGCTGGTAATTCAGCTAAGTTTTGCTAATGCATTCTCTGTGGCTGATGGAATTCTGCTGTACATTACTGAATACACATACCTGTGAGTGGATGCATTGAAACCATAAATAGTATTATTGGGTTGTCTTATTGAGAGGTAAATGTGCTTTCTTCACTGACTGACATGGGAATTCAAGATCAGTAGAAGACAATAAAGTTAAATCTTGTTTTTCCAATCACTGCTGCATGTGCTGTGCTTTAGGGCTGTGTCTATGTCTATTGCTGTTAATGGCACTTCTGAAGTGCTTAGAGGTGAATTGTTTATAAAAGTTTGCAGGTATTTGGGCTAATAGCATCCCAGTATTGGACCACAGAAGAAGAAGAAAAAAAGTTTATCCCAAAATGTACCATATTAATTTAAAAAAATGTATTTAAGTTTTAATTATTCATAATATTTCAGAGTATGTTAGTAACTGTTTTGTAATATATTGATAATAGTAATGAAGTCTGAGTAATTCTCAAGATCTGATTACATCATCTTGCTGTTAGGTTGTGCTTACAACAAGAAGAGAGAGCACTAATATAAGTTGAAACAACAAAATATGATTCAGCAAAAAAGTGCCAGTTACACTAGCTTTTTAAAACTTTTAGGAATATTGAGTAGCAAGTATCTTTGCTTATCTTAATAAATGGGTTATTTAAGTTAAATGGATAACCTGGAGTCTTGATTTACTTGCAGTATTTGTGGTAAGAAGAGCAGACCATCTTGCAATTTGTATTTATTGTATTCAGCACCCACAAAAATCTCCCAGACTTGCTCCCCATCACTTTCTTCAGGAAAGAGTCTTTGCTACCCTATGTTGGCCAGGTTGGAACAGCATAAACTAGACCTGGTGTACACACGGTGTTGTGGCATTGATCATCACAGCTGTGAAGACTGGTGCTAGCACCAATCGTGGTTTGGACAGGCAAACTGATGGCAAGTCCAAGGATTTGTCCTGACTGGTCTGGGTGATGAGCACCAGAAAGAAAAGATTTCTGCCACAGCAAGCAAAAGCCAGATTCCCAGGAAGGCATCTGTCTTCCTACCGAAGTACCAGGGTGGGGAGGAAGGCTCTTGTGGCTTATGGTAGCTGTGTCTGAGATAGCTTCCCTTGCTTGTCTTGTGTTGTCTACTTTGTAGTGCTCTCCTTTACCTCCTTCCTAGTGCTGTCATGAAGAGATCACCAATATGTATCCTTTACAAACACATCAATAGACCAAAACCGTAGGTCGTTAGGAAGATAAGACTGCCCTAGCACATTGCCAGTTGTTTTAAGATGTTTATGATTAATGATTCTATTTTAGCCATTTTAGTGCTCAGCAGTCTCCATTTGTTAGTGTTGATAGTGGAAGTCCATGCCTTGCCTGAATCTGAGTTATTTTGACCAACAAACGTGGGTCAATTCAAATCAATAGAAATGTCATTAGCATGCCAGTACTATGAAAGATAATATGAACATTTGTCATGCATTCAGTTTATTAAAATTTGCTAAAGTGTGAAATATGTATGACAAGTAATGATGTTTTAATCTTTCGCCAAGGTAACAATTGAAAGCTGATTGATTCCATTCAGTAATTATAAAATCAAAATGATGGAAGATTGTAATCAAGAAGGATTCTGTCTCATACTTTGTCATGCCTCCATGCAAGATAAAATTCTTATTTGTAACATCTCTTTTATGCGAAAAGAAATCAAACTCCTATTTTCCCAGTTTAAATCTCATAGCTGGTTGAACAACAAACTTTTTAAAAATTCTGATGAGAAATAAAATGCAGCCTGCAGCCACCAAAGTTGCCAGTTTTCCAGGTGAATGCCATGAGAAACAGTATCAAAAGCTTTACTAAAGTCCCGGTAGGTAATATCTATTTTCCTTAACCACCAGGCAGGTCACCTGGTCGTTAGGAAGATCAGGTTGGTCAGGCAGGACTTGCCTTTCACAACCCGCTGCTGGCTGGACATGATCCCTTGGTTGTCTTCTCTGTGCTGTTTGATCACCTACAAGAGGATCTTTTTCCATAACCTAGACCAGCAACAGGGTCAAGCTGACAGGCTGGATTCCCCAGATCCTCCTTCTGGCCCTTCTTGTGGATTGGAATCACACTGTCCAGCTTTCAGTCATCTAGGACCTCCCTGGTTAGCCAGGACTGATAAATGATGGAGAGCAGCTTGGCGAGATCTGCCATCTACCTCAGTATCCCTAGATGAATCTCGTCTGGTACTACACACTTAGGAATGTCTGAATAGCTCACTATTCAAAGCAGGTCATTAACTACTCCTGGATTCCTGGATTCCTGGATTTCAGGGGTCTTTTCTGCTCCCTGTCCCTGCCTACCACCTTATGGGATTGGCTGCCCTGAGAATATCCGATCTTTCTGTAAAAGACTGAGGCAAAGAAGGCATCAAGTATCTCAGCCTTTTTTTCATCTTTGGTGAAAATGTTGCCCCTCTGTCCAATAAAGGAAGGAGATCTTCCTCATACCTCTTTTTGTTTGAATGATTTATGAAAGCATTTAATCATATTTCAAAGCAGTGACCAGACTGAGTTCTAGCTGAGCTTTCACCTTTCTAAGCTTCTACCTGCCTGACCTAAAAACACCCTTATACTCTTCCAGAGTTGCCTTCATCTTCTTCCAAAGGTCTAAAGTTCTCTTTATTTCCCTGAATTAATGCAAAAGCTCTCTGTTCAGCTAGGCCGGTCTTCCTCCCAACTAGCGTTTCTTTTGGCACATAGGGATGGCCTGCTCTTGCACTTTTAAGGTTTCCTCCTAAAGTATATCCAGCCGCCCTGGACCCATTTGTTATTAAGGATTCTTTTCCAGGGGACTCTATGACTCAATGTTTGAACAGGTTGAAGTCCAAGGTAGAGGATTTATTACCCTTCCTTACTTCAACCTAATTATTTAATGGTCTTTGAAATTATACACATCTCCCACCAGCCCTTCTTTGTCTGCAAACAGCACATCTGTCAGGGCACTGCCCCTGATAGGCTCATATAAAGTCAGGAAGTTATCTTCCACACACTCAGGAATCTCCTAGACTGCAGCCTCTCAGCTGTGTAGAGTTTCCAGCAGACATCCAGTGAGGTAAAGTCTCGCACAAGAACAAGGGCTAGCGCTCATGGAACCCCAGTTAGCCACTCATGGAATACTTCATCTGCCTCTTCATTCTGGCTGTGTAATCTGTAACAGACTCCCACCAGTATATCTGCCTTGTCAGCCTTCCGTCTGATTCTTCCCCATAGCCACTCCACCTTGTCATCACTGT
Organism: Luscinia megarhynchos; assembly: GCA_034336665.1. Taxonomy (NCBI): domain Eukaryota; kingdom Metazoa; phylum Chordata; class Aves; order Passeriformes; family Muscicapidae; genus Luscinia; species Luscinia megarhynchos. Next base: position 21,384,576 of record CM067592.1, on the reverse strand, counting down.
CTTTGGGCTCTGTGCAGTGAAACATTCCCTAATATACAGAGACAGTCCACTGCCTCTGCGTCCCCACCTGTCCCTTCTGAAGAACCATTACAACCATCGTGGCAGCACTCCAGCCATGCGAGTCATCCCATCTTTCAGTGATGGTGACTGTCACAGCTTTCCTCCTGCCGATGGCTTTCTCCTGTTTGTTGCTTTGTTACCTGTACTTTGTGCACTGCTGTGGATGCTCTTCAGCTGGGCTACTGATTTCAATCCCAATGCTGCCATGCCTGCTCTATATCTGCTGAGCCTGGCTTTATCATATCCCCCTTCCAACCTGGTTTAAAATCCTCTCAATCAGCCCTGCTAACTCACAGGCTAGAATCTTTTTCCCTCTTTAATCAGGCAAGCCCTATCTCTCTCCAGCATGCCTGGCACCATATAAAACACCCCATGAGGAAAAAAAGCCAGAATTCCAATGGTGGCACCAGTCCTTAAAGCCAAGTGTTGATCAGGCGGCTGTTCCTTTTGGCAGTCTTCCCTGCTACTGAAGGAATTGAGGAAAACAATATCTACACTCCTGTCCTTACAGCCAGTTATCCCAGTGACCTGAAGTCCTTTCTGATTGCCCTAGGACTTATCTCCACAGTGTCATTACTGCCAACCTGGGCAACAACAGTGAATAATAATCAGTGTGCTGACTCACAGAAGTTCAGTGAACCTTCTAGTAACATCTCTCACCCAGGCTCCAGGGAGGCAGGAGATTTCCTTGTGGAAAGTGTCCTTTTGGCACATGGGAGCGTCAGTTCCCCTCAAAAAGAAGTCACCTAGGAAACACCAGGGATTTGCCTTTTATATGTCCAAGGGGGAGACACCATTTAAAATGTCAAGAAATAAATTAAAAAAAAATTAAATAAAGGGTTTTTTTTTTGTTTTCCACTGACTCAGCAAAAGCAAAATCTGGCTCTGTGTTGTTAGGAGGAAGAAAACTTTAATTTCTTTTCAACTGCAGCTTCTCACTGCAACATTTTGCTTGATACAGGTTAGCAGATTCTAAAAAAGAGGATTTCTCTGTTTCAGTTGTCTAATGGGATTTCTGGCAAGCTGATTGTTAGAAGGACTATTTTCTTTAACAATATTGCTAGTAGGAATACATCTGCTAAATAGCTTGCTACATTATTTTGACATAACCTTCATATCTTTTGAACTTCCAGTTTCTGGAATTCTTTTTCTCCCATTGAGAAGTAATGTTGTTGGGTGTGTTTTTTCTAATAAATCTTGATGGATGTTCAAGAATAAAAGTTGGTGTGTCCAATGGTTTGATACTTTCAGGGTCAAACAGATTTTATGTGTTGATCTTATTTCACTTGCTGATGCGTCTGTTTAACCAAGCAGCTGGTGCATAAGATCTAGCTGTCAGAACACAGAACACGTTAGGAGAACAAAGGGAATGTGAGATTAAACAAAAAAGAGGCAAGAACAGCATTTCCTCACTATTCTGCATGAAGGCAGGAGCTGCTCCGAGAGGATGCAAACTCAATTTTCTTATTGGACTTATGGCCTCTTTCCCCCGTCAGATTATTCAAAGGTAAATTGGCTTTTCACTCTCTCAGAAAGACCATTTTCCCTTCACTGGTATATTTATTTATTAGTAACATTATTTGTAAAATGCTAACTTCATTGGCTGCACTGTTATGATGTTATCTCTAGGTGCTTTTGTGAGAATGTAACAATGTCATGAAGAAAAATCATCTAAAAATGATGCAGGTACATAAAATGGGATTGACAAAATGTAATAAATCACTGCTGGGCTGAGGAACAGACCTGCATGTGTAATGAAATACTTCAGCATTACATCATCGTTTATGTAACATCTGGCAGAGCCTTGTATTTCAGTGCTGCTTTGAATCAGGATCATTTTTTCTCTCCTATAAAAGCCAAAAACAAGCCTCTATGTTTTGCACATAGAAAACAGTAATGAAAAAAAAAATAGACAAAAAAACAACCCTTAAAATACCCGTGTTGGTTTCCGCCTGAGAAGTTCTGCCATCTCCAACTGCATCTAAATAATATGACTGAGATGCATACAAAATAGTTAGCATCCTAGAGGATGTTCTCAGTTTTTTAGGAGACACATATTTTTAATATGAAGGGGATTTTTTGAGATTGTTTCGGAGTTTTTCTAATTTACATCATTATACATGCCTTGGAACCAGACTTCTAGCAAAAAAAAAAAAATGCAGGCATGAATTCTATGTACTTCAGTGTTTTTGACTGGTGGGGTTTTTTTCTTTTTTTTTTCTTTTTTTTTCTTTTAAAGGAGAATTGAATTATCTTTATTGTGGACTTCTGATCTTGTCTCATGCAGACATGTGGGTACTAATTCAGTGTGGATTCCATCCCAGGCTGCCAGCAGAATCTTCCTCATCCTTAAGGTGGAATACTCTGCCCTGTTCACCTGTGGTACCAGGCAGGACAACATGATGTGCTGGTGGGGTGACGATTAGTTGAAATATGTTGAAATAGATGAAGTCAGAAATGTGAGAAATCAGAAATGTCTGCTGCAAAAGTGTCTGGATGACACACATGCTCACCTGTATAAAATCAGTAGAAATTTTGCCATTAATTTCTAGGGTTCTTGTCAGTTGCCTTGTGCCTCTTGCCCTTGGGAGGTCCTGGTGTGGTGGTGGTGGAGCTGTGAGGGTGCTGCAGGGATCCAGGCTGCCAGCCCTCTCAGCAGCTGACTGTCCTTCCCCAAACTTTTGGTGAGTGGCAGCTGCCCAGAACGCAGCACTGGGGCATTGACGTTTAGAACTTGATGTATCTAAAAATAGACATTTTGCTTTCTTTTTTTGAGTACTAGGAGGAAATAGAACAGATAGTCAAAAAGAAATCACTGTTTATTTAGTTTCTTTTTGTTCATCAAATACCATACGGATAAACCATGGTTGTTGCATTCTCTCATCTCCCAGGGATTTTATAAGTATATTTATTCAGCAGTGTAGGGCAGCTGCTACATACATAGAGCTAATCATTAGAGCTATTTTACTTCACCTCCATATTTTAGCAAGGCTGGTACAGAATGGTAGATCTTAATATACATCAAGTAAAGTGTTATATCTCAGATTTTCTTCTGATGGCAGAAAGGCAAAGGGAAGAGGACCAGTCCCAAAGCAGCAGTTACTAAAAGCCTGATGTGGTGCAGGTGTCTGGAGTGCTTTTTTGCTTACTGAGCAATTGTTAGAGTTAACTGAAAAATGTTTCCTTAATTTTTTAAACTAGCAGTGATTTCATTTGGAGAAGAGAGGTACTGAAGAGCATGAATATCATTAAAAGTAGTAGTCTATAAAACTGGCAAAGGCAGAAGAGGCATGCAATGGCCATATGATTGAAATGTAAGATAGAGAGTCAGGGTGCTAATTCCGATTTCTGATTTTCCAGAAGGTGACTTTGGGAAAAACATTCACTATCAGGGATGAAAACTGGCCATGTGCAGAGCCAATGACTCTTTTTGGCAGCTAAGGCAACAGTGGAATGGTCTAGCATGGAAAGTGTTCTTTCTGGCACCTGAGGGTTTTGGTTAAACATGTTTTTCCCTTATAGAAGTGTCATGGCAATGTACCAATGACCTATGGATTTCCAGATGCAAGGAGAAACCTTTTTACATCTCAGAGGATAACCATGACATTTTTGATCGTGGACATTGCAAGAGTGGAAGCAGACTGTCAGGGTAATATAGAGAACAAGTGCTGATGGAAGCTAAGCCATTTTGAGGGGAAAATTGAGTTGTGCTAATGCCATGTAAGCCAACTCCCTCTCCTGTAATGAAAATTTAATGTTGAACCTTTGCATGACATGATATCTTCCCACAAAACTTTCTGTGGAAATAAAGTGAGACCTGCAGTGAATTTAGTTGCTCCTTCGCATCTGCAGTTTGTACCCTCATGCTGTGGAACAGCCACAGTTTGAACAAGTTAGTAGAAGACAAAATTATCTAATGCTAGTAAGATTGTCTCAGTCCCCTGGGAAGGATAAGCTGACAGTGCAAGAATATCTATAAGCATCATTGAGAACTGGCTTTCAAGGGGAAAATCCTTTGCTAAATATTGTCTGAATGGAAGGTCATTTTTTCAATCTCTAGTTGCTTCAATTTCAGCAACCTTGTTTCTGAAGAAACCTTGCACCTCTCCTGGCCTGAGAAGTCTGAGGAAAGGCAGATAGGCAGCTTGCTTTCTCCTCCTTACATTCCTCCCACAGTTTGATCAGCAGGATCTTTGGTCCTTAGCTTCACCCTCAGCGGACCAGAGCCTCAGTATTAAGGTCTGACTCCATGTCTAAGACTGAGCAATATGTTACTAAGAGAGAATGAAGAGACACTCTCTCTTGCTGTTCTTTACTTTGCCCATGGCAAGGGCAGGAGATGGTGAGGAGCTGTTGCTACAAGAATGATTACTTTCCTCAAAAGTCAGCGTTGGATCTTCTTCTTCTGCACAGGGATTGCCTTACCCACCTAAAAAGTATTTGGGCACTAGACTATATGGTCAGAGACCACGTCTAATTCAGTGTAGGGCAAGGATTTTGGGCAGTCCATTACTGTGCCAAGCAGAACAGAGGATTTTACTCTGTTGTGGACCAGTAGTGTGTTCAGGATTTAGTCAAGCACTAAAGCAGGTACTAGTACAGTGGGAGAAGAAAAGGAGAATGCCAATCAGGAAGATGAGAGGAATTCTGGAGAAGTGAAAGCAGAAACTCAGTGGGGGAAAGGGCTGAAATGGTGCCTGGGTGGCCATAGGCACCAGAGTTGGTTCACTACTGCTGCTGGCCAAGGCACCTCATTCCCCACAATCCCTAATGTCCTTTGATTTCACAGCAAGGGCAGGATTCTCCTGTGATTTCACTCTGTATATGACGAGATAAAGCATAGGTTTTTTTCCATTTGTATCAATTTCTGTCTGTAATAACTTTTCAGTCATGCTACCTGTTGGGATGTATGACTACCTTATTCACATTTGCTTGTGTGAAGACTTGATTGAAATTAAGGGTGAGTTGATGCTAGGATCCAGAAACTTCCAGGCTGGCAATTCCTAAAATGGATCTGACTCTCCCAAGTCCAGGGAATGGCTTGAGGTTCCCCTCAGCTGTGCCTGCTCCTTCACTGAGCATGAGCAGCTGTCGACCATCACTGCCAGTGCTGTCCAGCCGGACAAAGCGCTGTCATCAATTGCCCTGGTCACACCAGCCTTTGGAATTGAGGATAGTGACCAACCAGCCTTTGACCATTGCTCAGCAATCAAAGCTTTGAATAATCCTTCTGAGTTAATCCACCACCTAGCAAATCTTTTCCTGCTGGTGTAACAGATAAAGGAGCAGTAATTGTTAAGGGGAATGAATTTTGTGTGAGGATGTATAACAGTGGCTTTTCAGATTTGTTTCTTTTCACTTCTTGACAGCTGTTTAGCATTTCACAGATGAACGCATTGATAATTTTTCCTGTCATTTCTACATCATAAAGCTGCACTTATATCCCAGATCTTCTATTTAATTCAGTCAAGCAATATTCAGTTACCTATTTAAAGAGGAGATTGCAGACAAACAAGGCTGGGCTGGAAGAAGAATTGATTGGTTAAATGAAAGCTGACTGTGGAAAGGTGCCTCCATCAAGCTGTGCTCCCTGCTTCCCTTCCTCACAATTTTGTGGAACTGTGGGGACAGGGAAAAGCAGAAGGGAGGCAAATCCTTCATCTCCTACCCTGGCCTGTGCCCATGCTCCCATATTCCCACTAGATTGATAGGATTCTTCTGGCAGGAGAAGTATTAAAGTGAATGAATATCTTGATCAGTTGTTAGGCTAAAGATTAACACCGGCACACCATATCAGGTCCATGCAAAATATTCAGATAATTTCCAGTACATAAGGTTGTTTCTGCCTTGTTTCTTCCCTGCTCTGATCACTCAGGGCAAGCTTTATTAAAACTACTGGGCTGCTCCTGATTGCTCTTACAATGTGTTTTGTTTCCTTTGAGCTGGTGGTGTTCACATGCCAAATTATTCCAAATTTATTGCAGACGAGGTCAGAATCATAGAATTATTTGAAAACAATAAGTTTTTGTTATATAGTTTGGTCATTTTTTTCACTTTGTTCTCTGCTATTTGATGGTTTGCTTCCAGTGTTCTTTCCTACTGACTTTCAATAGAGGTTTCTTGCTTTATAAACAACTGGATTGATTTCCAATATAGACTTTTACTTCCTTGAAAACAGATCTTTTCAGGGGAAATTGGGAGTTCTCTCTGTATATATTTTCTTATTTGTATTTACTTGGAGGGGTTTGAAGCCCAAAGACAAGATTTATGTCAACAAATCCCTCTTCCCCTTATCCAATTTAGTTGTTTTAACATAATGCAATAATTTTCTAAATCAAACTGATGGAGCGCTTCCTAAAGGCATTACACCAACTGTATATCTGGAATCATGTTTGCCTTCTTTTATTGCATTAGCACTAGGCTTGAACTTTTCAAATTTTCATTGTGCTTTGCAGAAGTTCTCAGGATATTTGAAGCAGTTTATAGCTACAATCTGGCATGTTTTAAGCAGAGACTGGAAAGTGAATTGTAGAGCAAAGCACAAGTAGAAATGAAATTTTAGTTTCATAGAGCAAGTAGAAACTGGGATGAGCAAGAGGAATATTGCATTTTCTGGGTGCATTTGGAGGCACTGCAAAGGGGTGGCACTGCTGTGTTACAACACTGATCCTAGGTGTCTCACAAGGCTTTCATTCTTGCTCTTCAGCAACTCTCACCAAGGCTTTCTAAGAGGTTTCATTTCTCTCTTTGAAGAAAGATTAAGGATCTGACATGCAGCAGAAGTGTATGGGCAGAGAGTGCCGGGACAATGCACTTAACACCTGGGATATAATGTGATGAGGCTTCTGCACTGACTTTTGTTAAATACATCTTGTAATTTGAACGTTGTCTTTCTTTTCACCATGTGATCTGATGCTATCAGGCGTCCTTCTCAAGACAGGATTGTAATACTAAGGAGGGAAATTGTCAAAGCCACAAACAAGATTCTCATGTCATCTCTGCTTTTGAATATCTCTTCTCTTGTTCTTGTGTGGTTATTTCAGTGATAATCCTTGGTCACACAGAGCAATGGGTAGTTTGGAACAAGCTGGCTAAAATAAGACCAAGAATATGCAGTGAAAGGGAAAAAGAAAGCCCAAATGAAATTGGTTCAGGTGCAGAAGTGAGTTCCCCAAGCTGTGGGATGGAGAGGTATGTCAGTGCAACAACCCTTTGTTTGAGCAGGACCAAGTACTTCCAGTACTTGTGTGAAACCCTTCCAGTTTCTCAGTTCTTGGAGCATAGTTAAGCCACAGCTCTGCTAACTCCTTGCATGTTACTGTGATGTCACTGAGATGATGAAAGTCCCATCAGAACTCTAGGGCACTGCTGAAAGCTTGTGGAAGTAACCTGCTCCAGTCTGGTGTCTTTTGGTAACTCATCTCATCTTCCAGAGCAGAGGCCAAGTAATCATTTCATAAGTTCTGTCCCTTTCACAAGCACTGGTAGACAAATGGGTAAAAGTGAGGTTCTTGGGGTAAGGCTGCGTCCAATAAATCACATTGCAGAAGAGAAGTAGGCCAGCAGTAAGTAGCAGTGAGGGTCCTTGCAATTGCAATTCTTGTACTGTGAGTCTGAACCTTTTCCAAAAGCATTATTTTCCATTCCCCACCCTCCCAAAATATCACAATCATCTGTTGGACAATAGCTTAACATCTAAAAAATTAATATCAGATTATGAATAATAAATTGGCAGAAGATAGCTGACAGCTTGAGAGCATTCTCTATTTTAAGTGCAAACTTTGGATTTTAATAAGTAAATAAAATTACACTGATAAAACTCATTTTGAGGTCTCTACTGCGATTCTAGGAATAAGTTTACTCAAAAAAATGGTAGTCCACTACCTGCAAATGGTGCTTAGATGAACATCTGGGCTCCCAGTGTAGGCAATTAAAAGGAGGCTTGTGGTATTTTCCTGCAGCACAGATCCTGTCAGGTGTGGCAGACATTCCTGGAAGACATGAAAACAGCCTTGTGCCCAATTGAAGGATCAAAGAAACTTGTGTGCTGGCCCCTGGCAGGGAGTTTTCATGGTCAGGGGATAATTTCTGATGGTTTGGTGATCTCTTCACAAATCCACTGAAGGGAAAGGTGTGGTTAATGGAGGATGATCAGGAAAGGTACCCAGTATAAGTCCAGTTGGCAATGAATATTCATGATGTGGGTGGTTTGAGGTCCACTGATACTTTGCCTCTTTTGCCCTATCCTCTCTACAGTGTGAATTAGCTCCTCTCTCTAGAATAAGCACTGGGCCAAAGGAAATTAACCACTGCTGAATTCATACCTAGTGACTACATTTTCTGAAAAACTGAGAAGTGGTGCTGTTGTGGTGTTGCAGAGGTGTGTGGCCTAACTGATACAGTTCCTGCTGACACTGCATTAAACCAGCCCCATTGATGGCTGCAACACCTTCTCTGAGATGTTAGTTGTTACTAAGATATTTTGAACATCCTCTCAGTCTATTGACTACCCACATGAGCAATTTACTTACAGTCCTTTACTATTGATTATATTAGGAAAGATGAAAAATAGGAAACCAGCATTGCAGAGAATAGGTCAATTTATAAAGGCTCCCTCTCCAAATTAACTGTTTTAAAATTCAATATATGAACATAAAAGTCTAGTCATAGTGAGAAAGAAGTCTTCACACAGTTTATTCTCACTTTTTATTGTTGAGCTTTGCAGGGAAACCATGAAGCTGTAAAGTGCTTGACCTCTTGCCAAATGATTAATAACATATTTTTACCTCAGATAATTACATTTTGTCACAGTTTCAAACTGCAACAAATTGTCAGTATGTCCCACATGTACTTCCCCTTGCCGTAGATCAACAATGTAGTGTTTCTCTGTGTGGTCTTTTTATATTCCTACGGTCTTGTTAGAGAAAGCTAATAGAAATTCCTGAAGTGCAGTATCCTTCACCCCTTTTCATGCTTTTCACTTTCTGTGTCATATGTCATGGATAACTGAATGACCATATTGATGGCAAAATCCCAGAGAGGATTACAATAAAGCTGTGTTGGGTATGATCCTCCTTCCTCAGAGAGGAACACCCCACTGATTACCTTCCAGCCACACACCATTGCCAGACTACATCCAATTGTCTGTGTGTTGTCCCCTGGGTTTATTTCAATCCTAAATTTTGAAAGGTGGTATTATTTTCTTAATAATGTGCACATGCTATGTGTACTGAAATAGGACTGAAATGCAGACTGTTCATACCCAACACTTGGGTGACAACCTGTGTTGCACAAATGGCAGCTCAGATTCGTGTCTTGCATGTGAATTTTCTATTCATCATGTACACAATGCACCTGGACAATCAGTGTGGGCAGGGAATGGGAAACTTGTCCTCTCCTCTGCTCCCTGGCCTCTTGCAGCACCTTCAAGTGACTTACATTTTAGTGTCACCTCTGATGTCAGTGGGTTTTAACTCAACAGTTATATCTGCCACAGAAAATCAGCAGCAAACTGTCCTAACTTGATTTTCCTAACCTGGGGGACCTCCTTCACCACTGTCTTCACAGCACATAGATTTTCAGGTGTCATTTTTTCCCTAATATAGTTATGAAGGGGTGCTGTTTTGTATGACCTTAGAGATCTGCTGACAGAGTAAAGAAACCTAAGTCAAATTTTGTTTTCTTTTTCCTCAGCCAGAAATTTGTCTACCATGGGAGGTCTCCCTCATGATTATGATTCTGAGTATTCCTCTACCAATGTTATCATGAGGTTTAAAGGATAAAAATTGCCCAGAATTTAGGGCAGCTGTGGGCTTGAAGTGGACTTTGCCTCTCTGAGAGTGTGTGGATCTTGTTTCTCTGGGTTGGGAAGCTCAGGGAGGCAGGGGGCTGTGCTTGATCATAGGATCTGTGCTCTCTTCATGCTTTGCCTGCCTGGGATGAACAGCTTTTGAGATTGCTGTTGGGATAGAGAGCAGGATTTTGGAAAACCCGCTGTGGGAAAGATCTTTCCATAGCTGATCTGGACTCCAGCCAGCATATTGGGGAGAAAGCCCAAGTGACTCGAACGTTGAAGGAAGCGTGAGAGGGAGAGGTGGCGGCTGCCAGTGGCTCATCTGCTGGAGCCTAGTGACTCAGTGAGCAGCCAGGGGTGCTGGGGTAGTGGGACCAGGACTGTCCCCTGGAGCCCCTGAGCCTTGGCCTCAGTGATCCTCAGCCTCCCCCTTGACAGCTGGCCGGGCACTGAAGTTGTCAGGGGGTCTCCTCTCTTTTTGCCACGCTGGAAACCCAACAGGTGGTGCCTCCAGCCCTTCAATTGGTACAGCTTGGACACAACACTTGCACTGTCACAGTAACTACTAATGCTAACACAGAGCAAACACTGCATACTGAGTGGGACGGGACTGCTGCAAAATGCATCTCGAGCTGTTTATTTTCCAGCATCAGTCTCATTACATGGTTGGGACAATTGGAAGATGCCAGCAGCTCATGTCCTCAGCAGCAGCTGCAGAATGTGATGTTACAACACACTTTAAAAGTTTTTTGACCAATCTCAAACAGTAAAAGCATATTGACAGTAGTTCTGTCCAACCACTATACGTACATGTACCTTTGGTTGAAACAATGCTTGCTTGTTTCAAATACAATACCTGCTTAAAATACAATGCACAGAGCTCCATTATTAAGCTTAGACTTTCCTAATATCTTGCTAGATATACTTTTCTGCAGCTTAGGGTGTTATTCAACCAAGCTTTAATACACAGACTACTGTTTCATTTGTCCTTGATTTTTACATCTCATATAACTTTTCTGCTGACAAATCTCTGCTGCAGCTTAGCTGTAAATGCAGTTCTGCTGTTTCTGAGGCCTGCTTTTTCGCAACTTTCCCAAAACCTTCTGATTTTAAGGATTCCCACAGTGGGAAGGCTATTTTCCTTGCACTTACCTGCTTCTGACTGCCTTTCATACTCTCTTCCACTGTTGAGATACACGGTTTATGGTATATAAGGCATTTAAAGTAATTTTGGTCTAATGGTACACTCTAAAAATCTCATGAGTTAATGGCCCCTGGAATACTGTTGTAATCCAGCTGTTGTCCTTTTAAAACTTAATAATTTTCGTTTGCTAATAATGTATATAGTGAAAGAAATTTTTGCTCACAGGCACACTTACATGAATAGTTTTCTTCAGCTAACTGATAGCAAACCCTGCATATGCCCCCTTTTCCCCATGTCCCTGCCCCTCAAGGATAGCTGCACCATCAGCTCCTGCTCCGACTCCTGCCCCACGAGGACATGCATCTGCTCTGCATCTTAAACGTCCATCTTTACAAGCACAAGCTTGATAGGGTGGTACCAGGGGGCAGAGCTGCTGTGGGCTGTGGAGGGATGGCTGCTGGGAGCAGGATAACAGCAGGGCATGGGAATCTGAGAACAATGTGATTACTATGACCACTTAGCAGCTAAATGTTATGAACATTATTAAATAATGGGATTTGGCTGCAGAATCCTCTGCTTCTCTGGTGTAGCTGTATATAATATGGGAGGTAACTATTTTTATACTAGTCTTGGTTGTGTTGTGTGGACATTTGGTTTTAAGAATGAATGACAGTTGTCAGTGTGGGAACCAGGCCAGATCTTGGAGGTGGCAATGCCAAAACCAAGTCTCTTAGAACAAAATTTGGGATCAGTACATGTAAGCAGATAGTGTTGACATCTTGGAATGAACTGAACACAGACATCACCTTAATCTCCCCCAGGCACATCTACTCTGTGTTCTGTAGTGGTTTTGTGAGTGACTCTGCCCTTGTGCATACTGATACTGTTGATAGGACAAGATAAGGACCTTTCAAGTGGCACCTGCCTTAAGCAAACAAATGAAGTGACAAGTGAAGACCAAATTGCTCTGTTTTTAGAGATGCCACTGGATGTAAGTCTACCCAGTCAGAGTGTCTGTACGGATCCACAGCACCATTTCACAGGCCTGTTGGGGCGAATGGAATGGGGGCTTTGGATGTTTCATCCAGCTAATACTGGTCTTCATCGTGGCATTTACAGTTTCTTAAAGGAAAGTGATTTTTCAAAATTCTAGCATCTAGTTATTGAAAGCAGTTGAATTGCTTTTGAAAAAACCCAGAATGTTGTATTTATGAGACCAATCATCAATCAGGCAAAGAAAGAAAGAAAACCCAACAACCCAAGAAGGCAAATGGTGATAAAGATCCCCGATAAAGTCACTCTTCTCAGCAGGCAGGAAGTCTGATGAACTGAAATGGAAAGTCCCTCTCATTGATTTCACTGGGAAAAGTAATCGACTTTGAAATCTTTAAATAAGTTGCAATCTGTATTTAATTTCTTGTCCAAGGAAGAGAATGTAATTTTTTTTTCCTGTGGCTGCTATTAGCCTTAATATCAGTTGCACAGCTGAATCTCTTGCATCAAGCTCCAAATTTACCCCTGATGTCAGTGTGCTCAGGAATAAAGCAAAAATTAACCTTTCATCCCTCAGCTGTTTAAAGGATCATGCCATAATACCACATTTATTAATTCAGAATCTCTCTTGTCTATACATGCACAAATGGAACCAAGTATTCTAAGGAAAGGCAGAGAGAGTGTAAAGACTATAATTTAAGTTTTAGACATTAATGCAACCTGTTAACTGAAATTATTCTGAGAGTTTTAGCAAACATACACATTTTTGCCCTTGGACTTCCTGAATGGAGAGATTCAGCACTTCAGGCTGTCTATGTGGCAGATATGAACTGCTGGTTTTCTTGCAGGGCCACATTACCTTTTGAATGACATGCATACAGTGCTAAGTTAGTTGTCATCAGTGCCAACATGGACACAGAGATCTGCATCTGATCCTGGTGGAGCCACAAAGTTTCCTCATGCAGGTGTATTTAGGTAAGATGAGGTCAGTTCTGACTGGGGCAGTTGGGACAGCCATCTGAAGACAGAGGAGCTGTGCTGGAGTTGTGCACCATGTCTTGCCTGTTCCTGTACGAAGCACCTGATCCTGCAGGCCTTCCTGACATAAAAGTCTTACATGTGTGCTTGCTGTCCACATTACCTGGGTATGAACAATCTGTAAAAGCTCCCATCTTCTTCACCTGTCACATAGACTTGTTTAGGCAAAGTTTATGAGGAGGAGAAAACAGTTTTGATAATTAAACTTTAATGATTTACACTGGCAGTCTGGGGTCATTATGCTTTCAATCAGCAAGACAAACAAGATCAGAAAGCTCATTTAGAAGGACATCTTTATGGAGGAATAATGAGTCTTTTTAAGGCTCCAGATAGCAATGTGTGCTGGAAAGGCAGCAAATGTTAAATACCAACCCACTTGAAATAGCCTTTAAAATTACAGAAAAATGTAAACAGAGCATTCTGTGAATTGAGGATTGGGGGTTATTTGTTTGCATTTGTCAGTCCTTATTGTAAAAATTAAGGGGATAAGGCAGTCCAGATTGTTTTAAAGAGCTCTAATAGGGAGAAGCCATGAACTTGAGGCATGGGTGAGTGAGGTGGCAGTGTCTGGGTCTCTGAAGAGGCACCTTCTTTACCCAGGACAAAACATCCCTCTTATGCACATATTTTCACAAAAAAAAAAAATTTAAGGGAAACTGGAAAAACAGATGACAAATATATTTTAAAATGGTTCTAAGCTGTTTTAAATGCCTCTTCTCTCAAAGAAAGGAAAAAAATGTGATCCAAATACATCTGCTTCCCAAGAGAATGTATGTTCTTTTGTGCAGAATAGAAAATCAGAAGAAAAACTTTTGTTTTTCCCAGAAATGCTGTTGTCTGTCTGATACTTTCTTGCATTTTTCTGGTAAAAAGAGATGAGCAAAAGTATTTCTTTACAAAATCTATAATGTGAGGCTACTGTATTCCAAGGAGCCTCAAGCTGCAGGAACAGTCTGGATGTGGATGTTCATGTCTGGCTCTATGAAGCCCAGTGTTCTGTGCTGTTATTCATTGTGTTTGTTTACCTTTCGTTTTCCATGACAATCAGTATACAAACTTGCTCCACAAATTCTGACAGCTTAATGTTCTTCCTGCAAGGACAGTTTTGTTCCAGTGGAGTACCAGTTGTGGTTTTGTTTTTTACCTCTTTCTCATATACATTTCTTTTATTACTGCTTGCAACTTTGAACTTTGTCATCGTGTTTATCTCAAAATTCTTTTTTTCTATTTTCATGGGCTTATACTTAGAAGTTCTTATAGGAACTTCTAAGAATTTATCTTCTGTAGCAACTGAAAATTATTTTGCATCAAGCTCTGCTATGAAATTTTGCTTCTCATTATTAACAGGATTTTCATTTATCTATTGTTTGTATGTGCTGTCACAGGCTGTTTTGTTTGAGAACATGACTCTTATCCCCAGTCATGACAACAATTTTGCTATCAGTATTAAAATCCTGTGAATTTCAGAGCAAATGGGACTATCTGGGAAGCTGTGGAATAGCTCCACTGTAAGGGTCAAACCTATAGACACTGCACTGTTTTAATGATGTAAGGACTCAGGATAACCTAAGCCAATGAGTAACGAAATAAACCCAGAAGTAATTTTTGGACAAAAAGATCCAAGGTTATGCACCTGAGATTGTTTTTACCAGCATTATAAATTTTATTTCCATATCATAAAGGCTGCCAGGAACTCCATGTCTTTCCAGCATCTCTCGTCTTTCAAAACATGCCCTAAATATTTCTGTAGCTAGGGCAAACACGGACCCAGCCATTATGGTAAGCAGATACGACTTGCCAGAAAGACTTGCCTTAATGCTGTGTCTGGGCAATCCTCTCCTCTACAACAAAGGCCCTCTCCTGACTGAAGTTTCGTGAGGTCATGATATACAGCTGGTTCTGTGATGAGTAATGCTCTATTGCACCATTGCATCTGTGTAGCAGGTTTTACTACTGGTTTTTAGTTAAGATCTTCTCTGAAGCTTTTGAGGCTATTGACTGGGCACTGTTGCTTTGATGGCAGTCAGTTTAAGTCCATTCATGGCAGAAACAGAATTAGCTGGAGGAACATTACTAGACTGACATATGTTGTTCCTTGAAGATTTACCTGTTTTCTCTCTTTTTCAGTGTGTTCATGAGACATTTCCTTTTCATGGCACATATGCTATTGTGGAATCTCAGCCCTTCAGCATCTGAGCTGTGTTTATCCTTACAATATACCATGACTAAAGCAGCGTTTTTTATCCATACATTTTTTAAAGAGCGAAATATTTCCTGGAAGTTAATAAGTGGCTTGATGAAGATCTCAGAGCTGTTGTGGGCCAGGAAATCATAAATTCAAAACTCATGGTAAATTATACCATCCTTCCTCCATGACTGTGTGAAGAGACATTTTCTAGACGTGAGGGAAAGCCTTACCAACAGGCTGATAACACATGAATAGTTTGGCCATGTGGGTCTAGTGTGAGCTGGCAGAGCCCTTGGGCAGTGCTTCCAGCTGGAAGCATGTAAGGACCTCTGTCTTTGGAAACTTGGCTCTCAAAGAGAGCCATTTGGTGGAAGGGAAGTTGTATTTTCTACTTCTGAGGAAATGGGGGGATTAAAGCAACATGCAGCAAGAAGAACTTTGGTGTATTTTCACCAGATTATTTGTATATATAGGAGTGGGATGTAGGCATTTTCTGTGCATTGCATCCTGATTTCTGGGTGGACTTTTATTGTCTTCTGGTGAACCTGAAGCAGTAAAGAAAGGCACACTTGTTCACTCTCTTGTTGGGAAGCAGAGGAAATGGTCATTAAAATGGTCACAGATACTTAATTTCCAAAGATGGCTTCAGATTAATATATCTCTAGTTAAGATTTTCTGAGATTCTCTTTGGATGAAAAGATATGCATTCTGTATGGCCTGGCACTGAAGATGTAGGTGATTGACTTCACAGTCCGTCAAAGCCTTCTAATCCATCTGTCATTTTTGGAAAAAAAAATATTGGAAAGTTCATGAATGGAGTTGTACTGAGTGGTCTAGAAAAATGGTTGGTCATGGGGAAGCATTACAGAATTGGGGTGGCTGTAATGCTTAGGTCTGTCCTAAACCTCATATTATTCAACACTGTTATCAGAATCCTGTATGAAAATTAATTAAGTCGTTGCCCAAAGACAGCCAATTTCTGTACTTCCTCTACTAAATGGGACACATTGGACACCAAATTTGACCTGAGAAAACTTAAGGTAGTGATTCCAAGCCATGGGGCCTCTCAAAAGAATGTTATGGAAAAGCTGCTCCCACTAAGCTCACCTCACTTCAATGTGTGCAGAGTATGGGATCAAAGAATTTGCCCTCTTATTATCTATCAGAGAGGTGATTTACTTGTGGGGAGAGAGTAATAGCTATTAAAAGAGAATTTAATGTGATGGGAGCTGTAGTGCAGTAATATTTCTGGGGTAAACCTTGGGGGCAGAAGACGGAGTTTCTATTTCCGATGTTTTCATAACAAGACTGGATGTCCAGACAGACTGAAACATCTCAGTCAGGCCAAAACCGGCAGTTCTCAGGTCAGGTGCAAGTGCAGGCTCTCTCTACCCTGGGCATCTCAGGCACTCACTAGAGGATGTAATCCTGCCCAGCATCCTCTGTAGAAAAGATGGCCCAAGCTAAGTTGGTGCGATGTTTTTTATAAACTGAATTGATAAACTGAGCTGTCCCTGATGCTACTCAAAGGCAGCCTCTGAAGGACCATGGCTCCATTTGCACCTCAGTAACTGCTCAGACAGCCCCTCCTCCTGATGTGGTCGTCAGACAGCCAAGAGCCCTGCAGAGACCTGCTTCCCAGTCCCTGTGCTGAGCAAGGGAATATTTTGCTGGTCTGCTGAGGCTGCTGTACCACTTCCAGTTTTGAAGGGACTTTTCTTCCTGGCTTTTGTTTAGAAATAAATTTGTATCTTTACCAATTACACGTGTTTCTGAGTTAATGAAACATTTTGAGACTGACATGTATGAGGTTACTTTCTTTACTTGTTATTATTTCTAAGAAACATATCCATAAGTAACACCAAATACTAGATTTCTTTAACATCTGCCCTTATACATGGATGGGTAGAAAACAATAAAATTTAGGGAAAAAAAGTATAGACAACACAAACAAAAATTACACTGCAGGCAAAGAAACAGTGATAAAAGGAATGGTTTAAATGTTCCACTTCCTAGCAATTAAAGGAGATTTCTAAGCATGTAGTGGGGCAGTCCATCAGCTGGTGATAGTGAGACTTTCTAGAAACTTCTTCCTAAAGGGAACAACTGGATATGGAATCTCTGGTGAGGGAAGATGGCTGTGTGCAGTTGTGAGGTTGGCTTGGTGTGCAGGCTCACTGCCCTTTGAAAGGAAGAAGGTTGCCAGCATGTGACATTGTCTGTTGAGGCATTTGACAGGAACTAGAGACAAGACAGGCACATAATTCAGCACAACTTTAGCCTGATACTTGCAAAAGTAATTTACTTTTTGCACTTATGCCCTATGCTGCTGGTCATCTGGAGCCATGTGTGAGGCTGATGATGTTGAAGTCCTTGGGGAGACCATCAGACATCAGAATATTTGCATTTTGACTGCAGGCCAGGGGTGCTGGCAGGTAAAAGCAGAGCTGTCCAAATAGGTGGGTGAGAGGTGCCAGGGGTTCTCAGGGTGCAGGGCTCACAGCTGTGATGGCTGTGGGGAGCACTGATGGGACTGGGCAGAGCACCCTGCCCTGCTGCCCTGTCAGCAGACTGAGAGAGTCACCAGCTGAGTGCCAGGAGTAGATTCCTGTACTCCTGAAGTGTCTTTCTCCTGGAGGTAATTTTTTCACTAATAAGAAGTTTCATTTAGCTGTCCCTTCCCACGAAGTTTTAATGACATCTAGTGCAGTTGTTCTTGATCACAAGATAGCATTTAAATTTTTGTTGGTGTGACAACTTCACTCTCTTGCTCACCTTTCTAAGCAAATCTTGTCCTGCCTTCTTTCTGAGGTGAATTTGGCTTTGTCAGTGACTGATTGCTGTTTGCTGAATGCTCCCCTCACTCTTTCCAACAGATATTGCAAATGGAGAGTGAGGAGGTCTCCAAGCATTTGAAATTGCTGTAGACAATTTATTTGTTCCTATACACCCTCTGGAGAGTTTTTTCTTCTCTAGAGAAGTTGTCCAATGAATGATACACACAGACAGAGCAGTTATTGGCACATCCTTTCTGATACAATGGATAGTCTGGAACATTCCTGCTTCCTCCCTGGAATGAAACATTGCAGGTGTGACAAGAGGTACAGTGTACCTCTGTACCGCAGGACCACCCATGGGGCTCATGCAAGGGCTCCTGCCCAGCCCCTGGCCCAAGCATGACAGCAGATTTGCCCCCTCTGCAGACCACCCAAGAAGTGCCTGCTCCTGCCCAGGGCACTGAGAGGCTGGTGGGGAGTGTCCCATCAGCTTTACAGCAGTGGCCCATGGATATGGCACTGCATCTCTTTGTGGGACAATGCAGAGCAGGATCCTGAGGGTTCTCTGCCTTTTGAGTAAGACCTATCAAGCACTTAATGATGGATATCCCCATCTGCATAAAGCAAGGAGAGATATTTATTATCTTTTTTCTAGTTTACTTTAACTTTTAAATAGAACAGAAGAGAAATTTGTTTAATATGGATTCTTTCACTTTTCCATATTCCAAAGCACTTTTACAGATCGGTTAAGTTAGGATATAGTGCTGGTAATGCAGTGACTCTGGGCAAACAGGGCAGTTTGAACTGCAGCAAATATCATCCACCTCTGCTGGATGTGATGTGCATGCTGTTTGATTTTTTAAATAGCTATTCCAATCCAAGCTATTAAATCTGTGCCTCAGTATGTCTTGGAAACACCTTTTAAAAAGGTTGTTTTAGCACTTGTAAATGTTGCCAGATCAAGGTAGATTTGTGGAATACACAGTTTTATCCCTTAATCGCAATGTCAAAGCATTTGAATATTCAAGGGGATTGTAAGAAGCATCAAATCAGCAGCTGAAATCTGCTGAGCTTTGTCTATCTGTAGGGAAGACTGTCCTGTACTTTTACTGTAAAAAGTTCTCTTCCCAGTGATAAAAAAGGGCTTTTTCCATGCAGGACATAACTCTTGAAAATGAAGGAAAACTCTGTTTTCTTGTTAATATCTTTATTTACCTGTAAAATACTGGGCCTCCTATATGTTTGTGAGTCATGCAGGTGCTGCTGGTTCCTCTGCTTTGGTGGCCAGTGGGGATGTTGACACCAACAGCAGAGAGCACAGCACAGCTGCTCAGTTGTGGGAGCTGCCTCAACCAGCCAGCCTTGGAAGAAACAAGTGCTGTTTTACCAGATTTTTCACCCGATTAGTGCTGCAGAGCAGCAGGTGGTTCTTTCTCAGTAAATCTGAGCCAAGGCTGTGGCAGTTGCAGGAAGCTTTGAGATATTGTTGTTCATACTGAAATACTGGTGTAAGAGTTTATTAATAGACATATACTCCTGAACACACTACAGCAGACCAGCTTGTAACTCTTGTCATCATTCATTTTTTGTTCTCCCATTTGTGCCTCTAAAGTGCAATAGTAAATAATTATTTCTATGCCTCAGAATCTTCCCATTAATCTTTATTAATGATTATTTCTGTCACTTTCAAGCCGGTTCTGTAAAAAATTGTGCTCGTGTAATTGACCAAATCCCTCTCTCATTTTCTCTTAGGCTATATTATTAATACCGAATGAGAACAGAATGCTCCTGAAGTGGAAGACCTGAGCCTCAAGACTGTGCTATACTGTTTCCTGTCCTAATATAGCTTGTATCTAGTATTTTTACTGGAAGAAATCATGAACTACATGGAATCTTTTGTCTGAAAAATTGTCAGGAGAACACATAACAGATACAGTTGAAAGAAAAAACAATTAGGATTTAAAAAGAAAACAAAAACAAAACTGAAACCTTTAGGACTGGTATAAAATGGCAAGCACACTGTATTCCAGGGCAAATCACTAATGGTTAAATTCTTTTTTCAGACCCACATAAATCAGAGTAACCTCACAGACTTTAACAGAGTCGTGCCAAAATTACACTGGTTTAGTCAGCTCATTTTGGCCTTACATACTTGGCATGTGTCACTGCAGGTCTAATCCAAACTCTATGGAACCTCTTGGGAATCTTTACATTCAGATAATGGGATTTGGATTGGACGATATAAGTTTAACATGAATCATAATCAGCTCAATTTGGTATTTTTATGGCTCATAATATGCAAGAGAGGCACACGAGCCAGCTGGAGCATTGATCTTGTTGTTTAGGAGTGGAAGTGAAACCATTAAGTGTTTCCCTTAGTCCACCTAATTTAAATCAGATGGTACCTAAGTAATTACCAAATCAGAACAATCTTCAGCCCTGACCTCGTATCATGGGTTCTGTCTTCTGGTGCCAAGGTCTCAGTGAAGTGATTTTCCACTTTCATTTCTGTTGAGCCTTGGCCGCTCATAACACTCATCTCATAATGTTGATGTAGTTAATTGCATTAGTATTTAATATTCTACAGGGATAGCATTATCTTGTCTACTATTTTTGCTTACTTCATTATGTTCTGTGCATGTAGTGGACAAAAAGACTCAGAGGTCACAAAGACTGTTTCTGATCTCATTTACACTGGAGATGCATCAACAGAATTTGTTGAACTTCAATGAAATTATTCTTGGTATATAGTAGTGCAGCACAAGTGCGAGTCTGAGGTCTACTGTTGTTCTGTTAAGCTGCTAGAATGACATTGCTCGTGCTAAGGGTAAGAGGGAGCTGTAGTTAACGTATATATGTGTATTTATTTAATGATTCCTTAAAATGGCCGTTCACACTCAAAATGAAAAAAACATCCTCTGTTCACTGGGATTTTCTGGAGATATTAGACTGGTGTTAACAACAGTAACATTTAGCTGAATGTTTTGTGTGCTTGGAATCAAAATTCCACACAACCAGTACATGCATCCCTTGTTCAAAACCATGAGGTAGTAGAAAATGTCTGTACTGATGAAAGGAAAACAGCTTACTGCCAATTTGTATGAAGAGAAGAAGCCTTTCTTCTAGTGTTCATCTAGGAAACAAGCAGATGGATGGAAAGGATGCTTTTGTATCAATATCTCATAAAGGGTAATGAAATTGGAAATAGATGAATGATTTATTGTTCTTCCAGCAACACTCTTAAATATATGGAAAAATTGGCTTTCATTATTTACAATAGCTGCTTATATGGCATGACTAAAGAAAGACCCTGTGAATATGAAAGGTCTCAGATGAATGAGGCCTGAAATGGAAAACTGTTTCTACAGCAGGCAGGATTGCGTGGCTTTCACATGCCTTACCAGTAATTTGCCAATGTTTACATTTGATCTTTGGCTTTCAGAAGCATTGATTTAGTAGGTTGTAAAGGTCCCTCTTTCCACCTGCCATTTGCACCAATAAAAATTATATTATAACCATTTTTCTAGGTGTCAAGCAGGAAAGCCATGACCTGGGAAAAGGGGAGAAGTGGTGGTGTAAATCCTGTGCAAGGTTCCACATCACTTGCTACACTGAAGAAAATGTGAGATGTGTGTCTTGGACTCAGGACAGCCATTTCACCATTGGGAGGAGGAAGAAGTTCTGAGTAGGCAGGAGCAAGAGAGTGTTTGCTAGCAGAGAAGATCTTGACCAGGAGAGTATAGGGAGGCAACAGCCCCTTTTTTGAGTGTTGCCTGGTGTCATCCCCAGTGCAACTGCAATGCCTCTTCAAGAACTACTTAGTGCCCCTTTCTGAGTGAATGTCCCAACTACTGGGGTCTCTTTGTTAAGGCAAGTGGCAACCAGTTTCCTAAGACCTTGGTGCCTGTGACTTAGAACTGAAGCAGATGAAATCTTGAAATGCTGTTTGGGTCTGGAAACTGGCTTCTTAACCCGATTTGAAGCAGCACCAGCCTGCCTGGGTGTTGTCTCTATGCCAGCATGTGTGATGGAGGAGCAGGCTTGGGTACAAAAAGCAGATATGCTCTTTGTGAGGCCCCAGCCAGTCAGGAGGTATGCAGTGCAATTTCTTTTCTGGATTAATATTCCTTGGGCAGGCCCTGGGACTGTATCAGTTTCCTAGATCTCTCCAGTTAATGGAATGGCACCAAATACAATTGTCTTGCAATGGAACTGCACTTCAGTAATACAAAAAAAAGACACTAATTTACATTTGTGCTAATACCATTAATGTAAATTGGTTATTAGCTATTTATGCTAAAAGGCTGTAATAAAAATCATAAAGGTAGTTTTATTAACTACATTTTGCATTGCTAGAAGGCATGCTTTGCAATCAGTTACAATCAGGCAATATGGTATTTGCTCCACCTAACTAACATATTTATAAACAAATTACTCCCTCTTTACTTTGCATTTTATAACACATCACTGCTATGAAGTTAATAGGACAATGCTTTTGCTATGCTTTTGTAATTCAATTGCAGTGTTGTATTGTTCTTTATCCTATCATTCTCATGCATATGTAGGAAGGGGTAATTAAAGAAAAAATGGCATTTACAAGCAATTATAATGCAGAAATATCAAAGATGGAAATGTGTTTCAATCCTTGCTTTTAAATAGGGATGTGGGGAAGACTAACTATAGCAGAAAATTGGAGCAGCACATGATCTGCCCTTTTGGTTTTAATTTCATCATGCACCTGTGGGAATATTTTCTAGGTTGCATGGGTCAGATTTTCCCTTTTGTGGTGCTGTGATACCCATGCTGATGGAAGGAAGTGCCTGTGACCTCCTTGATTTCTAGTACAGCCATTCCAGTGTCATGGTGTATCATCTGAGCCTTTCTGCAGCACTTGGGTACTGGGTCCCCAAGTCAAGCATGCAGGCAGTAATGGCAAGAGAAAGCGAAGAGGCAAGTCTGCTGGAATGAGGACAAAGTGTTTGGAAAATGGCATGCTCTTGTAGAGAAGTCCAGAAGTACAGGGTATGCACACAAATGGGTGTGAAGTGACAGAGAAGATTAAAATATTGCATGAGGTTCCTGGTCCCAGACATGTCAGTTCATGATGTCACTGAGGCCAGACTTAGACATGGCTTTCTTCTGGCAACAGAACCACAGACAGCACTGACCTCCTGCTCTGGCTCCCTTGGCCAGCAAGGTGTCACAAAACTCAGCCCAGGAGGATGATCCAGCTTCACTCAGGTTGGTGTCACAATCCAGTTGTACCCATCCCAACCAGGTGGCCTGATGCAGCTAATGGGTTTATACCCTTGAAAACCTTCCCTGTGGCAGGACGATATGCCTGTGTGTGATTTCTGCTTCCTGCCCTGCCCATCACTGCCTCAGGCATTTGGGGCTGAGGCTCTGCTCTGTTTCTCTCCCAGGAGGAGCTGCATTTGAAAATTTGATGTCAGTTTCAGAGAAGCTCCAGGATGTTGTAGAGCTGAGGAACCATTTTGAGCAAACAAAAGGTACTGCAGTGTTGTTTGAGGTTATCAGATGAACCTGTCTCAGCCACCTGCCCCTTTCAGGGCTAGTGCTTTGGGCATCCAGACCACACCTTCTGATTTGGCTTCACCACCATGCAGATGGAGTTACAGCCAGGCATTTTGGTTCCTCGCTTACTCTTCTGACTGATGCTCCTTTGGGGAAGGTAGGATGAGAGAGGTGAGGGTTCATGCTTTTCGTTTTCCAGAAATTAAGGGTTTTTAATTCCGACCAGATTGCAATATCCCTGATAGCAACTGTAAATTTGGAAGTTGATTTCTTATTTCTGTAAAGAATGTATTCTGATGGATGAAAATATCTTCTGTTTAATGAATTCACATATCCAGTGGAATTTCAATTCTTTCACATTGGAATAAGAAGTTCACATTAAATTATATTCCTAAATTATAGTGTCATCTAATCCAGCTATGTCTGATCTCTAATAGGCTGATGTTAGTTATTTTGAGGGAAACAGCTAATTTGGAAAAGGGGGGGGTAAACCTATTTTTTGTGCAAAAAGGCTTATGAAGTCATGATAACAAATAGATAGCAACTTGCTCTGTGTGTAGGAATACTTTTACCCCATGTACATTGGCATTCTCTGTGTAAGGATGTATAGGAGACCCTGAGCATATACATTCCATGACACAAAATAGTCTGGTGCTCCTTTTATTCTGGTAAGAAAGATCAGTAGACTGTTCTTGGGGTGAGTTGATATCAGAGGCTTTTCAGCTGTCTGCATTCAGTGACCCTACTGTAGATTGTTTTTTGAGGGTTTATGTTGAAAGCAGGGAAGGGAGTGCCATGCTCTCTTCTGGCCACTTGCTTGGGAGTCAGCACTGGTGGCTCTGGCTGCAGGGTAAAGCATGAAAAACAAGTTAATGATTGACCTACTGTCCTTGTTTTTCACTCTCAGGACTACAGACATAGAAATGATAACATCTGTTTTTTCAAAAACTTCTTATAACTAATAGAATGTTTTTACATCTCATGTTAAAAACAACAGACATGGTAGGTCAAGGAATGAGTGATTTGCTGTCTCTTTTTAACGAGCGCTCTTTAAAGAAGGAGAGATCAGATACTGCTAGGGAGGATCATGAAGCATTGAGAAAACTTTGTGAATCAACCACAATAGGCTGAGATTGCCATTTTTGTATGGCTTTTCAAGTTCACAGAAAGGTTACATTGCTACCAAGATGAAAAGCGCTCATCTGGTTTTTTTTCTACCACAGCCTTTTCCCATTACTAAAGATGAGGATTGTGATGAATCATGTCTCCAGATGAACATCAAACACAAGTCCATAGTCTTCAGTGAACATTAAATATAGATGTGAATATAAATAGAGAAGAGGAGGTTATTATGTAGAAAGAAGGAGGATAATAGCTAGGCACAAGTCAGATATTTAACATGTGCTTTCTGTTCTCTAGGTATCCTACATTCTTTTATTTGGGGAGAAGAGGACAATGAGTTAGCATGACCCTGTTGTAGACTATAGGCTCTTTCTGCAGAAAATTAGGATGAATAGTTACTATTATCTATGAAGCAATTGTGATTCTGTTCTATCTCTGTAAATATCAGAATGGATATTTCATCCTGCTTTGTACTTACATGTCTTCATCTCGTAGTATTTTTTGTCGTGACACAGAGGAATCCTAGGGTTTAAATTTTCCTCATTCATCAAGGGGCCTGTTTGCTGAGAGCCTGCAATTGAACCTGGTTTTACCATCCTCATCTCTGCTGAAGACCTCCAGGCTCTGCTCTTCCCTTCAATCCCAGTGCGAGCAGCTGCAAGCAGTGCTCTGCTTTTCCCCATTTGACACGCAGTATGAGCAGGTCATGTTTCTGATGCAGATTTGTTTAACCATGTCTGTTTACGATGTTGCCACTACAATGCAGCTTTTGGCATGCAGGCTACTCCTGGCTGTGTTTTATTTGAAGACTGTCTCCAAAGGCCTCAGTGCTCAGCTCACGTATTGGACTTCAATACTAATATCACAACCAAAATCAGTGATTTTTCTCCCTGTTTTGCATCCAGAAGATTCTGGATATAAATGCTGATATCACTGGCTTGGCTGTGATATCCAACTATCACTACTTGCAACTATCTGTCTTATTGCAGACAGACTACAGACTGGAAATGGGATGGACTATTGATCCTGTATATCAGGTTTAGAGTAGAACCTGGGAAATGTGTTACAGAAGGTAAATGAAGAGCTGCAGTGTGCAGGAAACCATTTCAACTAGGCTAAGCTCAAGCTTATCACCAGGCAGCTTCCTCTTGGTCAGATGGAAGGTAAAACGAAGGAGTCACCCAATCATTCTTGGAATCTGATGGATCTTAGTGTATTTAAATGCAAATCAAATCACTGTTATTTGTTTCATGTGACATTTCAATTGTCCTTCTCTTCTTCTATTGAGAAAATACCAAACAACCTTGTTCGTGAAACTATCCATGTTAGTCACCTTTTCTCCATACTTGACCCAAAACTATTTTGCACTGAAATAGCAACACATTTGTACTTTTTGAGGATGGAGTTTGGACACTTTTCCTCGTGACTTTGTGGAGTTCTGACAGTACAAAGTTTTAAAGACCTGATTCATTTAGTTGGTCAAAGTTAGAAACTTAACACTGAGATATAATGTAACAGCCTTCAATGATTAAAAGTATACGTTGTAACTCTTTGTTGTCAGAAAGCATTTTCTAAACCATTTAACACTTCAGAAAGAGAATCAAAAGTCATAATTCAAATGCAGCCTCTTTAATTTAGTCTTCCAAAGATAAAAACAGTCCTCAAGAAAGTGTATGAAGATCTTTCTAGCAGAAAAAAGTCATACTGACTTTTCATATACATGTCTTCAGTGGATGACTTCAATGATGTTTGAGGTTGGGTTTCTTTCTTTTTACTTACAGAATTTTTCCCCCTAAGTTACAAGGACACTAAGTACGGAGTACTTATTGGTTCTTATGGGTACTTAAAAATACCAAAAGAAGTGGCTAGGGAGACAAATGTAGCATTTGGCTACACTTTTTTTCTCTCTGGGAGTTTGTCTCAGAGGGACAGAGATATCGAGAGATTTGGGGGGTGGCTGAGCTCTCTCTCGCCCTGGGCTTGGGAGGACAACCGGGAGCTGCATTTCTTCTGCTTCTGCCCCCCTGCCCTGCTGGACATCCCGTGGTTCTGACTTTGACTGTGGAGCTTCTGATACATCTTATCCCTTCTCTTATCACAAACCCAGGTTTTGTGAACCAAACCCTCTCACATCCCTTCCCGTCCGGGCAGTGGGTTTGGCTGCCCCAGGGGTTTTTAGAACCAAGCCCTCTCTCCACCCGTCCCCGTCCGGGCCCCGCCGCCATTCCCACGCGCTGCCCGAGCCGCCCCACAGCGCCCCCTGCAGGCGCGGAGGAATCACCGCACCCGCCCTGCCCGGCCAGGAGCCAGCAGCGCCCCTGCTGGCCGCGCCCGGAACTGCACTACGGGAAAGTGCCCACGGCCCAGAGGGTCCCTGGGCTCCTGCTCTGGGTGTGGTTAATGATGGTTAATGTTCTTGCTGTTTGTTTACTTTGTTACACACTGTAAAGAACTGTTTTCCTATCCTTATATCTTTCCTTGAGAGCCCCTTAATTTCAAAATCATAATAATGCTGAGGGAAAGGGTTTACATTTTCTGTTCCAAGGGAGGCTCCTGCCTTCCTTAGCAGACATCCGTCTTTCAAACCAAGACAGCTGGAGATCAGAAGAGCCCTTAACGATTGTGCTTAATTGTTACTCATCAACACCACTGCACCATCTGTCCTGAAGTGGTAATTTTCTGTGATAGCTGTATAATACCACAACAGCAGTTCTCTTCAAATATCAGGATATTGAATTAATCATGAAGGGCTTTTCATTAGCACTGGAAAATACTGCCCCAATTTAAAAGACTTATCAAAACACCTGGTCAAGAATCATTTCAACTTTTCAAGGAAGCTTAAATGCATATGATAAACTCAGCAAGGCTGTTGTGCCCTATGCTGGTCCTGGTCCCTCTGGTTCTAATCTTTCCCTGGAAGTTCTTCTTGCTTTAAACTGCTTATTTTCTCCTGCTTATAGTAGGTCATAGCATTTTCTTCGGACTACTTGTCTTTAGTTACTTCAGAAAATCTGTCACCAAAAAGAAATGGGTTGCGAGGTATCTCTGCTAAACTGTAGAGGAGTACAGAGTCCAGGCAAAAAATTTGCCAGTTATCTTCAATTCCTGCCAAACGCAAGCTCATTGAAACTTTTGCAGACAAAGAAAAGCAGGTAGGAGAGACCTGGTAACTTCATGAAAAAGGGGTTATTTCAACATACTGTGAGCAGGTACAAATATAGCACAGTCCTTGCAAATACGCAGCCATTCAAGGTATGTGGAAGTCAAGCATGCACAATCTGGGAAACTTCTCTGAAGCAGAATGTTTGTTTCTGATTTGACTTAAAGAAGGTATGTGTAACTATCAACATAGTATAATTCTGGCATCTATAGGGTTTCACTACCCATGAAATATATGAAAACTTGAAAGTCTGGAAAGACCCTCAAGAGCACTCCATGCCTATCTCCTTTGATTGTGACTGAATGGGTTACTTTTGTTACCATCCCTCTGCACAAGGTTTTGCAGGCCTCCTTGTAGGTTGTTTGTCCCAAGGCTTCATTACACTCGCTCCTGGGGAGCTTCTCATGATGTCCAGCTTGTATCTAGCTACCTTTGTATTCAGCTACAGCTGCAGTAGGTCCACTCAATCTGGTCTGTTCCACCATGGCCACTGGGACAGCTGGCTTCTTTCCTCTTTGCTGGAACTTTTTATGTATTTGTAGTTGAATTCCCTGCAAACACATTCTTGATCAGTGCTTTGCAGATAACATTCTCTACAAGTGTGGGTCCTCAAGGCTTTCAGAAAAATGTTGGAAAGCAACAGCTGTCTAAACTCTTCCAGCTGTTGCTAATAAATGTCCTACTCTTGGCTTTGAGCTGTCTGATGGCACATGCTGTGAAATGTCAGGAAAGGAAAGCCCCTTTGGCACGGAGCCTGTCTTTTCCTTGCATGGATGAGAAGAACTATGAACCTGTCTGGGCTGCTGTAATCATGCTCAGTGTGGCTCTTTGTACTGCGACCCAACCAGCAGTCTATGCAAGCCTGCAATTGTGCTCTTACTCATTATCTGAACACATGGTTGCTAATCCTGTCCAAAATGCCTCTTTATGGTCTAGGTATCACTCCCTGTTGGATATGACAGATACTATTGAGAGTCAGCTATTGGTATTTTGAGTTCCAGTTTGCCCAGGAATTGAAATACATCCTTTTTTCATTCTTGCCTTATCTTTTCTTTCATGTTGTGGGAGATGTGACAATTTTTCCTGCACAGAGCCAGAAAAAATCAGCACTGTTACAGAGTGTGCTGCGAGCAGTCAGGGCACCTTTTGAGCACTTACAAGCACCAGGATGAAGTCTTAGCATCACCAATACACAAATGACCTTATTACAATTATTTCTTATTTAAATACCTAATTTTTAACTGCTTCTTTCTTCCATAGCTGAAATTTCTTACACGAACAGTATGAGCCAATTGCTTCCACCCTACTGATGAGACCAGGAGATGAACTGAGGAATAACTTCATGGGCAAGCGGGATCACAGGCCTGTGACAGGTTTAGTAACAATATTTGTGTTATATGTGGAGAACATCCTGGAATAAAAAGTGTGTCTGGATGCATCCCTACTACCTTATCCTTAAAGCCACTAAGAATGAAGAGTGACTTCAAACTTCTGCCTTAGCTTTTCAGATTCACTGTCTGTTGTCTTCAAAAAAAAGGATCTTGAGCTCTGACAGACTT
Organism: Luscinia megarhynchos; assembly: GCA_034336665.1. Lineage (NCBI taxonomy): Eukaryota > Metazoa > Chordata > Aves > Passeriformes > Muscicapidae > Luscinia > Luscinia megarhynchos. The sequence goes on along the minus strand of CM067592.1, from coordinate 21,355,207 downwards.
TAATAAATATTTGGAGATTTAAAACCATACCAAGTCAGTACCTATAGAATTATAATGTCAATGACACGTAATAAAAGTAGGATTTAATGTATGGCCTCATTCATTTCAGCATGTAATGCTAAATAGAAAAAATTACCCTGTAGAGCCTTCCCTAAAAGATGCTTAGTTTCCAGTTGCTGAGGAAGATATAGAGACCTTGGGATATGAGCACATGATGTTTTTCTGGCCTGCAAGAGGCCTGCTCCCAATGCCTTACTGAAAATACTTTCAAACATGTGCAACAACAGAAATATGCATTCCATGCCTAAGTCCTGTTCCGGCAATGCTACCAGTGAAGGTGAATCACTTCTGATCTTCCTATGTCGAGCACCAAATGGGCACTTCTTAACCCACACCTTGTTCTGCTTTAGGGAGCAGGACTGTGAGGGTGCATATTTCCTGTGTCACTGCCCCTGGGTACAGCTTCTTCTGCATCTGTGAAGCTGTGTGGGAAATATTAGAAAAAGTCTGTTTATCTCTTGTTTTTACCAGCCTGAGAAGCTCCATGTAGACTTATAGTGCATCATAGAGAAAAAAAATAGTAAGGAATTTGCACAGGTTTTGGTGTGACTTTTTGACTTCTGCTTCATATTAGCAAGAAATGTCTCTGGGATTGGTTCTTGGAAGAAACAAATAACTTATGTCTTGCTTTAAGAAGTTACGACAGGGCAAGGAAGAGGAGAAAATGTGAATATTTCCAGAGTCCCTACCTATGTGTCTAGTGTGAGTCACTAAGACCTCTTGCTGATTCACTACCAGTGGAGGTCATGGGAAGCGAATGAGAACAGAAAAACAGAAATGGAAGTAAAAATTCTGTTTTTTTCTTTTTTAAAAATTATTTTTCTTTTATTTTTCCCCCATGCATTAATACACATTCACTGATATTGGAACCGCTGTGCTCTGGAACAGACAGAGATTGATTCAACCTCTTCCATAGCATTTCTCATCCTACAGGATAATACACAATACTCTGTGGGGGAAGGAAACTTGAAAGTGGGTATTCTGGCTGGGTGGCCTTTCTAGTACAGAGTAAAGCAGTGGGAAGACAAAGAACCAAGGACAGTGTGGAAGGAGAAGGCACGAGTCAGAGACAAGCCTGATCTAGAATATGATTACAACTAGTGCAAGCCACTTGATGGAGTCTGACTCTGAATTTAGGCATGGCTACCAATGGCCATACAGGGCTCTGCTGGCCTATTATTTTGGGGTTTTTTTTCAACTGCAGTAGTTTTTTTCTTTCTTTGTGGACCCAAGGAAATACACAATTTTGCCTGGCTGATAATATCAGTGCTGGGATATATTCTGAACATTTAAAGAATCACTCTGTGCAATAACGATCAGAATGTTCTTCATTTTGACTGCTGCTGTGTTCTTGATCTCTTAATATTCATTCTTTATGAGTGTCAATGAAGAATGGGCCTGGTGCCCAGTGAATCTACATGGCCAATCTGGCATACAATACAATGCACTGAAGTGATATTTTTATCTTTCAAAGTGTACTTAATTTTTGCTGGAGACATAATAAAACATCCCCAAATTATATAATTTCTAACACTTGCCCTGAAAGTTCCACTTTACTGAGGCTTGTGCAATATTTTTTTCTGCATTGCAGCTCACATTGTCAGCCCTAAAGTTTGAGTTTTAAGAAGTAGAAGGTTAAGAAACATAGTCATACTTTGATCTGTTCAACTAATCTGAAATGGAGCTTCCAGTGGAGACTCTTTTGTCTGACCTCAGACTCACTCACTACCCAATCCAACTTGAAAAGGTGGTATAGCTCTTGTTAATTTGTCAGGTAACTGGGATAAGATTTGTGGTTGTAATCACATTTGAGGAACCATGGTAATACATTCTGCAAATGCTCAGGACCTTAAATTTAGCTGTTCTTTTCAGTGAAGCTATTCAGGTATTTGAAGTTCAGCAGAAGCTGATGAGTTTTCCAGACCTAGATCCTAATTAGCATCTGAATTTGGTACAGTTCAAATAATTCTAGAAATAGTAAGCAAAAAGCATCTGTGTATCATGTTCTAAATAAGAATGCAACTTTAAGTTTTCTCTGTCTAGCAGGATTCTGTGATACAAAACAGTCACATCTGTCTTTACTAGCATTCTCCATGACATCTTAATGAAAATTAAGAGATGCATGTTTCCTGTGCCAGCACTACCCTGGCATTTATTAACTGGCTGAGCTGAAAACTAGCCTTAGATAGAAATAATGAAAACATGAATCCAATGTGACTTGATGATCTCTATAGTTAATAGTCTCATTAGTGATGTAACTGTTTTAAATGATGGCAGAATAACTCAATATGCACATTAATGTAACACATTGATAGATTATTAATTATCCAAATGCTGAAATAAATTAGTCCTTTATATAATTCCAGAGAAGTCACATCATGCCAGAAATAAATTGATCCATATTATTCTTGGTATGATTGTTATGGCTAAATTAATGCTGGTTTACTATTTAAATATCCAAAAGAAAGCCCAGACAGACTTCCCATACAATCAGAAAACCATGAAATGAATATCAGTTTCTTTTTAGAGTTGTAAACTGGATGGCCTCAAGAGGTTGTGAAACCCATTTCTTGCTGAACTCAGAAGCCAGCTATGCCCAGGTTATTCCTGGCAGATGTTTGTCTAATCTTGAATGATAGAGATTCCGCAACCTTTCACAGCAATCTATTCCCCTGCTTGACATCTGTGGTGTACATAAATCAGATGACATTCAGAGATGCTGAAAGGAAGCCAGATGCTTGCCTCTTCTAACAATCAAAATATATTACTTAGATAATTGTATGATTTGGGTATTTGTGACCTTGATTTTTATTTGTTACATGTTTGCAGGTCTATTTGCTAATCAGATACCTTGAGATAAAACTAAAATCAGATTGTCTAGAATTACAGTCTGGATAACAATGTTATTGTATTAATATACAAGTCCATCCAGAGGTTTGTTCTGTATTCTAGCTTCTTGTGAGGTAGGTATGTGCTGGGTCTTGTGTGAATGCCTTTTACACAACACTGCTGACATTGCTGAAGAACCCTCACCCTGAAAAAAAAACTTTATCCAGCTAAAAATGAAGACTCAGAGGTTGGAACAAGTTAATTTTCTCAGTACCCATTAGGGAACTAGTATCATGGTGCTTTAGTGCTATCAATGTTTTATACAGAATTGCCTTAACTGTCACAAATACCCAGAGAGCGCCTAACTGATTGTCAGACTCCTCAAGCAGCATTGATTTTCCTGCTGCAATATTCAGATGATGAGGTAATTGCATCTTATCAGCTTATTGAAAAAGTCTCATGAAGCAGTCAATGGTCATGGACTTACCTAGCTTCCTCACTTCTCTTTGTTTCTGTTGCGGATTTTTTTTTTTTTTGATCCATTGCATCTGAGTTCTGGAAGGTGGGATAGAGGTCACGATGTTGCTCTTGTCCGCAAATATCACAAGGTAACCACTACTGCTTCCTGTTTTGGGAAAGATGTCAGTCTGGGGTAAGGTGCTGACAAATGTGCGTCATCCATGGTGCTCACCATGCCAGGCAGAGGAAGACAACAGGAGTTTAGCTCTGGAGAGAGCTTGCACACACAGACACTTGCACTCTGCACACATGTGAAGTGATATGGTACCTGCCTGAGGTATTTATGCTGATGGGCTTTGCAATGAGGATGGGAGTTCTGGTAGTTGCTACTGGTGTGAAAACAGAGGTTTCTCCACGCTGTGAAACTGCACTGTCTTCTGGCTCTTGTCTTGGCAGAAATGTTATTAAAGGACAAATTGCCCATGCTGATTCACAGTGCTCAGAGCCATCTGATGGCACCCACAGCACCACACTGCACGCAGTCCATTAGACCCTCACCCCAATCTGAGCTGCATATTCACAAGAACCTCCTGTATTTCTGGCAATCACCTATCTATCACCAACCGCCAGAAACTTTAATCTGATTACAGCAATAAAACTGTTTTCTATCTCTGGCGCCTGACTCAGGTTTCGGAGCAAAGCAAAAAGTATGACATCATCCCTGCTTGCATCTGTGTTGGGTAGCTAATGAAATTACGTGAAGGGTTTGAAGACCATTAAAGTCAATGTTGATCCTTATTATTATTAAGAGCACTTTCCAATTTACTGCACCACAGGGCAAGCTTGAAAGCATCATTTTTCAAAGATGTGTGCTTTGCACTGGATCGCAGCAAAGAGCCCTGCTGGTGGTAGAGGATGCTGGCAAATGAGAGAATCAATTGTAAAATTAATTGGGTAAAAGTCTGCACAGCTCCTTTCCTGCACAGATCCACACCTCCCATTATTTGGTGATAATAGGCAGAATAGTGACCTTGGTAAAAAAAAAGCCCCAGGTTAACATTTGTGTCTGAGGAGTTGGTGGATTGCAGAAATTCCTTCTTGCAGCCCGCTGTGGCTCTGGGGCTGCATTAGGCATGGCTGAGCTCTGTGCAGGTGCACAAATGCCTGCCATTACTCCCTGCACAAGCCTGTGAGTCCTCCTTTTACCTGCTTCAGCAAATTGGTTGTGATTTTTTTCTTCCAAAAATTGATATTGGCATTTTGAGGCTCAGACCAAAGAGTCTTAGATGCTTGATGTCTACTCACATGAAATGCCTCTGATCCAAAGTACTTTCACTTCTGTACCTGCCTGGGCATCTCTATTTTATGTGAAGGTGAATTCAAGCTGAATATTATAAATACTGATACTACCAAAAACCTGAGATATTTTGTGTCAAAGTCTTTGTTCTATTAAATGACTTAAAACGTATTGCAAAACAATGACCTAAGGCACTCCCTAGAATATGTTGTTATCTGAATATTTATTGTATTTCATGACATTGTTTCTTCAGTCCACGAGATAAAGGAGTGTTTTACTCTTTTTGGTGGTGTAGATTTTTCAGGAGCAGGTAAAGTTTTTATGAACAGGTAAAACAGTTCTTTGTATTTTAGAATTTTGAAAAGTGGAAGGAAGAAGTCTTTGCATTGGTTATGGTATGAACAGGATGAGCCTCTACGGAGTCCTGGATTTTGCATAGGAGATGGTGTCCCTAGTCAGGCTCAAGTCATACAAAAGGGTTTGTGCTGGTTGTGCATTGATGTCACCTGGGGGGGAGGGCATACAAGGAGGTTTTTCCTCCTTGAGAACTTCCTCTGTGAGTTGGTGGGACCTATTGGAGGCAGGTTTGGTTGTTGACAGCCTGAGAAACCAATTAGAGAATTCGGTCCGGCTCCGTGAGTTCCCATTTTGAAGCAAGGAAACCCCGGGAAAGCTCTTTCGTTTCCAGCCTTTCACAAGGTAACGCCGTCCGGCCCGGGCCCTTTCCCCTGCGGCCTGGCTGGGCAGGGCTGGCTCGGGAGGCCGCCGGGCCCCGATTTCAACCGGGGCACTGACAGCCGGGGGAGGAGAGGCCCTTTGCTAAGATCCGAGTCCCCCGTCCTGCACAGCGCGGCCACGGCTCGGCAGAGCCCTGTCCTGTCACCGGCGGGGCACAGCCCTGTCCTGTCACCGGCTCCCCACAGCCCTGCTCTGTCACCGGCGGGGCACAGCCCTGTCCTGTCACCGGCTCCCCACAGCCCTGCTCTGTCACCGGCGGGGCACAGCCCTGTCCTGTCACCGGCGGGGCACAGCCCTGTCCTGTCACCGGCTCGGCACAGCCCTGCTCTGTCACCGGCGGGGGCACAGCCCTGTCCTGTCACCGGCTCGGCACAGCCCTGTCCTGCCACCGGCTCCCCACAGCCCTGTCCTGTCACCGGCGGGGCACAGCCCTGTCCTGTCACCGGCGGGGCACAGCCTGTCCTGTCACCGGCTCGGCACAGCCCTGTCCTGTCACCGGCTGGGCACAGCCCTGCCCTGTCACCGGCTCGGCACAGCCCTGTCCTGTCACCGGCTCGGCACAGCCCTGCCCTGTCACCGGCTCCCCCACAGCCCTGTCCTGTCACCGGCTGGGCACAGCCCTGTCCTGTCACCGGCTCCCCACAGCCCTGCCCTGTCACCGGCTCCCCACAGCCCTGTCCTGTCACCGGCTGGGCACAGCCCTGTCCTGTCACTGGCTCCCCACAGCCCTGTCCTGTCACCGGCTCCCCACAGCCCTGCCCTGTCATCGGCTCGGCACAGCCCTGTCCTGTCGCCGGCTCGGCACAGCCCTGTCCTGTCACTGGCTCCCCACAGCCCTGTCCTGTCACCGGCTGGGCACAGCCCTGTCCTGTCACCGGCTCCCCACAGCCCTGCTCTGTCACCGGCTCGGCACAGCCCTGCCCTGTCACTGGCTCCCCAGAGCCCTGCCCTGTCACCGGCTGGGCAGAGCCCTGTCCTGTCACCGGCTCCCCACAGCCCTGCCCTGTCACCGGCTGGGCAGAGCCCTGCCCTGTCACCGGAGCAGCCTGGCGTGGCCGGGCCCTGGGGGAGGCAGCGGGCCCCGCTCTGGCAAAGCCCCTCCACGCCCTGGCTGCCGGGCAAGGCAGAGGGAGACGAGCGCCGAGGGCAGCCCTCGCCCAGCTCCGTGCGGCCGAGCGCCCTGCGGTCCCGGCGCGGCTCCAGCACGGCCGGCCGCAGCCGCTGCGCCCTCTGCGTGAGCCGGTAACCCTTCCACCGCTCCGGTAAGGCTCGCAGACCTTCAACCCTCCCTTGAGGGAGAGGAAAGAAAACAGAATAAAAAACCCGAAGTCAGTGAAGCAGGAGCCAAGTTCTAGATGGAAGGAGAGGGAGGAGACATCATGGATTTAGGCTGAAAACCCTTTTACAAGCTACAGGGATGGACTGTGCTACTCTAAAAATTGCTATAAACCGTGGGGAAATGACATGGAGGAGTTGAAGTGTTCGACTTAATAGATCATTAAGTAAAGGCACGTGCGTTGAGGATCCTTTGCCCTGAGTGAAAAAGGGGATCTCTGTTCCTGGGGAAGAAGTATGAACAGAAGAGAGATGACGATAACTTTTGCTTTTGAACAGTTCATTCTTAAAAGTAAACACCCAATGAGTTTAAAATGGCCCATAAAAACAGTTCTGGGAGAGATATGAATATGGGAAGAGTTTGTGGAAGGTGAAGCCATAAGAGAACTGGTTTTTTCCTTGTTGTGGAAAAGATCCCTATAGCCAAACAAGAAGAGACTCCTCTCCCTAAAGTGAACTGAAAAACTAAATGGCAATTGACTGAATTGTTTCTGTATGTGTTGTTAAAAAAGCAAAGAAGGTGTGGGAGGAGGGAGGAGGAGGTGATCTGAAGGTTTTATTCTGAATTTATTATTAGTTTATGTTGTTAATAAAGTTTTCCTTTACACCCTTTAAGTTTTAGGCCTGCCTTGCTTTTGCTCCTTATTTTTGCTCCTTTTCTCACAGAAAAAAAAGAGAATATATTGAAATTGGCAAATGTAAACTACTACAGGGTTTTACAGGCAATGATGAATATAGAAACTGCTCAAGTCACATGTGAGCTTTCAAAACCAACCAGGAAGGTGGCTTAAAAACTTGAGCAAGAACACAAAGGTTTCTTTAGCTCAAGAGCTGTCAGGCAGATAGAGGCAGGGAAGGATGCAGACGCCTTCTCTGCAGGAGTTTTTAGGGTGGGTCTGCCCCGCAGTGTGACTGTTCTAGGACCCAAAATGCTGTGTTAGGCAGTGCTGGCAGCAGGACTGCAGTAATCTTTGCTTCTCCAGTAAGTTTACTACATAGTTTATTACCCCAGCAGAGAGGAACAACAAGGAGCAGACTAGATACACCCCTACCATATCCTGAACTTGTTGCTTCATTTCCTCAAGGAATGAGGAAAACGCAGAGCAAAATTGAGTTACATCTCTTCAACAGGATCATTTTATTCATATGAAGGCAGTTCCCAAGTTCAGTGAGAGGAAAACTGGGGGAGAAATCTCAAAGATGCTGTCCTGCCAGCCTGGTCATCACACTAGTGTTGTGAGCTTCTCTAAAAATCTTTGCAGCTCTGCCAAGCATGTTGTGAGGAGGAATCATGCCTGGCACATACACACTCATAAACTGCTAATACACTGCTGCAGGTCTGAGGTAAACACACAGGAGTGCTGGAACTTGGAGAAAAACCTTTTATTTCTCTCTGTCAACTGCTTATTGGTGGAGCTGAATTGCCCATCCATGCATTTCTTTCCTGCCTCCTTATGCATTTATGAGGAGAGGAGAGACATATCCACAGGAATCCTCATGAAGATTATTTCTGCTTTTCAGTTTTGCACTGCCTTGTCCCACCAGGCTCATAAAACCTTTGTAATGGTCCATATTGTCTAAGGAGTGGCTGGGGAAATGTTGTCCTCCCTAGGGTAAATAATAGTGCCTAGTTTTCCAGAGAGGCCTTTTACAATAGTGGAAATAGTATAATCAGAATAAATGTGTCATTTTAATATCTTCTAAGCATTCTCCTATAAAATTTTTATTTTATTTGAAAGATGTGTAAAACCAGCCTTAGCACAACAGAGCAGCATCAATTAATACTGGCCAGATAAGGAACTGCATAAAGAGATTGCACAAGGAGAGATGACCCTGAATAAAGAGGATGGAACTACCAAGAGGTCTACCTGTCATGGAAAAAAAAGTCTGCCTTCTGCAGGAGTCACAACCTCACAGTTGCTAAATAGAAAAAGAAGAAGGATAGAGACAAAGATTTAAAATAATATGTGCTGCCCCTCAAGAGCATTTTTGCTGTCTGTAACATTTTTCCCAAATGTGAATTTGTATGGAGAAGACACTTGCTTATGATAGGTTTTCTTACCAGGTACTTGTCATACTGGAGCCTGGAGGTTCTGTCCGGGGACAGGTGGTGTAACTCCTAAAACAGTCAGAGTCACCAGGGTCAAAAGCAATGAGGTATACTTTCCTAGCTAGAAGCTGTAGATTTTATTTTTTCTTTAATGCTGGAATTCCACTATAGAGATATTAAATATTATGACTGCATTAATATTAGAACCAATGTTCTGAAAATCAGAAAGTTCAGTGAAATGATGCACTATACAACGTATTCTCCAGCCCTTTGCGCTACCATTGAAGACTTCCATATATTTTGTTCCCTCATTTTTATACGTCTTATGTTGCTCATCAGTGTGCTGTCAAGTGTTCCAAACCAGTAGGAGTTAGCGGTGTTCTGCTTGGAGGCAAAGATCAGACTGAAAGTATTTGTAGTGCTTGAACCTTGTCTCTGAAATTGGAAAGTTCTCTTTGAAAGCTGCAAACACTAATATTCCCATTGTAGGGAAATGTCTGCTGAGGTACTGGTCTGCTTGCCCACATACTAGGACTTCAGTTGTGTCTGCAATTCTAGAGGAAAGCCAGTCACTCAACTGAGAAATCAAGAATATCTATTCAGAAAAAAACACCCCTTCTTTCTCTTAAAAGAAAAGAAAAAATCCATAATCCAAAGCAAGGTCCTTAGGTTGGAGAAAGCACATATCACTGTAATGAAATAATGAATATATCTCCAGAGCTGTAGCATGTAACAGTTGCCTGAAAACTTGGGCAAATTTCTGACACGCCTGACTAAAGTCCCTAGAGGCAAGCGCTACAAGAAAGTAATTACAAGAACAGTAGGTGCTAGCTTAAAGCCCATGTAAATATAGCCTGATAGCTAAGTCTTTAGGCTTTGACTGTAGAGGGACCCTTGGATGCCACAATAGTGTTAGGCAAAGCTCGTGGCTATACTTCCTTGTGGAAAAATCTTTCTGGGTGGTACAGGAAGGTAAGGGGCTTGGTGATTCTATTTTGGTGATTCCTTTTCTCACCTTCCCTAAATAGGGAAGAATGGAAGAACTTAGCTGTTGTTTGGCAGCCTCCTCAAGTGAGCAGCTGCAACATCTTGCTTTCCCCTTGCCAAGACACTACTTTTGTCAAGGGCAAAAATCCCAATCAAAGACCCAGCAGAGGCTGGGTGAAGTAGTTGAAAGGTCTTAGCTTAGAACTGTCTTTCTCTGTCAGCTGTACTTCTTGTATTCGGTGAAGATCAATGGATCAGACATCCCAACACAGCCTTAGGGACAGCAGCCTTCATTGTGCATATAACAAAAAATTAAAACTGTTGATTAAAACTTATGAGTTTACTCCAGAGTCAGGCTTCTTGGATAGGGATATGTGGATTACACAACCTGGTGCAGAGTTAACTTGTGTAAGTGTCTACCCGAGCTGCTGCTCTCTATAGCTGCCACTGTTGGCTGTGATATCCAGCAGAAATATTTAGGAAATTGCTTTAAAACTGCATCTATAGCAGGAAACAGCCTTCCAAAAGTCAGTGGGGAGTCACCAAGGGAGCTCATGAATATTGCCTTTAGCAGACCCTGTTAACAACCTGTATTTTAGAGTCTAGAGGCTCTGCTACTAGTAGACTTTGAAATAGGAGTCACTGTGAAGGTATCTTCTTGTTTGAGGCTTGAACAGAAAGGTACAATCTGTGATTCAATCATTTTTGATAGTCAGCAATTTAATGTTAGCTAAGAAGCAACTTGCTATTTTATCTTCTTCCCTCCCTCTTTCCTCACATGTGTGTTCAACTACCTGTCCACCTACCTATCATTAATCATAAATTCAATACCAGGCCCCCTGCTAGGTGGCAAGATTTCACTGATGTGGGTTTGTTTGAAAGAGCTTGTTCAATAAACCTCTATCAGGATCTGTTTTCCTAAATTGCCAGCTGGCCCCTTTTCAAAATGCAAGAAATTTTCCTTCCCACGTCATTGCTGCGCCTTAGTTGAATGGGAAAAGAAAAGATGAAAAAAAGAAGGATATTTCATAGAAATGCATGGATATACATTGGAATGGAAAACACAATTCCTTCCCCTGGACTGATGGTTCCTCCTTCATGTCCATCAACCTGTGGGTTGTAGAACTATGCTTCAATCATAGTCCAACGAGGTGCAAATTTTGTCACAAGTTAAATAAAAGAGCTTCAACTAATTTACAAGCTGAACTGTGATATATTTCACTGGCTTACCACATTTTAACATTCACTTTGGAATAATTTACTGCCTATATATTGGGTGTTCTATCTATACAAAACAATATTGTTGGCTGTTCTTATAAAAAATAGGAGAGTGAGAAAACATTCTAATTTCTTATCAGTGTGAGAAAAGAAAAAAAAAACCCCAAACCACATTGGATAATAGCTTTCTGAATAGAATTGGATGAGTTTGCCAGAAGGGAGTCCTAGGCACTGATCCTAGCCTTTCTTAGAGGCTGCAGTCAGTGTAACACATTATTCCCAATTTTGGGAATAACATGCTTTTTAAGAAGCAGTTAATATAGAGCAGATTCTACATTGGTCTTCATAGCATGGATCTGGTATAATGCCACTAATGTTAGTGGTGTTGTGTAAGTGTCATTGGTTCACAGTCACTGGGCAGGCACCATCTACAGCCTGGCTCCACGTTTGGTAGCACAGTACAGTGAGAGCTGAGGAACTAGTGAAAATCAACATATGGCCAGTACAGAAAGCTGTACTTACACTGGGAAGTGAACAGTGGCTTGTTCAGGAGCTGGTTCAGCAAATCTCCTGGGAAACAATCCTTAATAACAAAGGGCTCCATGGAAGCTAGACATATTTTAAAGACTAAATCTTAAAGGTGCAGGAGCGTCCCTATATACTGAAAGACCAGCCAGTGGACAAGAAGACTGGCCCAGTTGAACAGAGAGGTTTTGAGTGAATTCAGTGAAATAAAGATAAATTTTGACCTTTGGAAGTAGGGGTAGGCAATTTTGGCAGAGTGTAAAGATGCCGTTTGGTCATGCAGATAGAAATTCAGAAATGTGAAAGTTCAGCTAGAACTCAATCTGGTCACTGCTTTGAAACATAATGAAAAGTGTTTTTGACAGTACTTCAACAGCTAAAGGAGGTCCAAGGAAGATGTCCATCCTTTATTGGACATGGGATGAGGAAACGGCTTGATGCCTTCTTTGCCTGAGCCTTTTACAGAAAAACCTGATATCCTCAAAGCAGTCAGCCCCCTGATCTGGTAGACAGGGACAGGGAGCAGAAAAGACCACTTGAAATCCAGGAGGAAGCAATTAGTGGTCTTCTATTTCGCTTAGATCCTCCCAAACCTCTGGGACCAGATGGAATCCAAGGGTACAGAAGAAATTGGCAGAAGAGGTTGCCAAGCTGCCCTCCATCATCCATCATCAGCCCTGGCTAATCAGGTGACTGGAGACTGGCCAATGTAATGCTCCTCTACAAGAAGGATCAGAGGAGGATCTGGTGAACTACAGCTTTTCAAGCTGACCTTGGTGTTGGGGAAGGTTATGAAAACCATCATCTTGAGTGTCATCACAAGGCATGAACAGGGGAGCCAGGGAGTCATGTCCAGCCAGCACAGGTGTGTGAAAGGCAGGCCCTGCCTGACCAACCTGATCTTCATTTGTGACCAAGTGACCTGCCTGGTGGATGAAGGAAAGACTGTAGATATTGTCTGTGTTAGTAAAGGTTTTGATACAGTCTTCCATGGCATTCAGCTAAAAAGCTGTCAGCTGATGGCTTAGACAGGTGCACTGTTCACTGGGAAAAAACTGCCTGGGTGGCCAGGTCCACAGAGTGGTTGTGGTGGAGTTACATCCAGCTGGTGATCAGCCACCAGTGATGTTCCCCAGGGCTCAGCACTGAGGCCAAATTCTTTTTAATGTCTTTATTGATGATCAGGATGAAGGAATTGAGCACACTTTCTTTCAGTCAGGAGAGCTCTGCAGAGGGAACTGAACATTGATGGGCTGAGGACACTGATAAAAGGTTCTACAAGGCCCAGTGCTGGGTCCTGCCCTTGGGTCACAACCACCCCAGGCAGTGCCACAGGCTGGAACAGAGTGGCTGGAAAGGACCTGGGGGTGCTGCTGACAGCAGCTGAACATGAGCCAGGGTGTGCCCAGGGGGCCAAGAAGGCCGATGGCATCCTGGCCTGGATCAGCAATGGTGTGGGCAGCAGGAGCAGGGCAGGGATAGGCCTTGTGTGCTCAGCTCTGGTGAGGCCACACCTCGAATCCTGTGTCCAGTTGTTAAGGAAACTTCCCTGCCCAGCCATCCAGGAGCCACTCTGTCCATCACTCTCGCACAGCCTGAGCTGGGACCGACACCCGCACAGCCAGATCAGATTTCCTTACCTGCTCAACTCCAGGTTTCTCTTGGCAGAGTCTCAGATGTCTAAATCCTTAAAGTCATTTAATTGTGGTATAGTAACAAAATAACAGCTTGAGCTGTTATTGAGCTGGGGAGGAACCCAGAGCAAAGACACCCGTGGGCTTTTATACCCTCACAGTGTAAACGCAGGAAAGTCCAGGCGTCATCAGCTCCTGCCATGTCTCAATGTCCCCTCACCTGGCAGAGCCACAGGTCCCTGGGCCCTTGTTCTGCAGAGTTGGCAGTTCATGGCCTCTTGCCAGAGCTCAACCCAGAGCTCAGTGTGCAGCTCCCACTGCAGCTGCACCGTGAGCTGCCTGCTCTGAATGTATTCCTCAACACTGTTTATGGGCGCCATGAGAAGCAGGACATGGGAGAGCTGGAGTGTGTCCAGAGAAGGACAACGGAGCTGACGAGGGACCTGGAACACAAGTCCTGTGAGGAGTAGCTGAGGGAGCTGGCGTAGTTTGTCCTGGAGAACAGGAGGCTCAGAGGACACCTTATTGCTCTCTACAAGTGCCTGAAAACCATTCTTCACTGGGAGGGTGGTTAAGCATTGGAACAGGCTGCCCAGAGAGGTGGAAGTGTTCAAGAAGCGACTGGGCATGGTGCTTAGTGAACATGGTGATCATCAGTCAAAGGTTGGATTCAGTGATCTTGGAGGTCTTTTTCAGCTTCAGTGATTGTGTGATTCTTTGATTCTATTCATTGCCATAATCTTTCTGTGGTAGAGAAACTCTTACCAAAATTTCATAGAGATGCTGAAGAAAAGACTTACCAAGACTACAATTTTTACACAATGGAAAATTTTGTTTTGTATTAAATCTGCATTAGCGTGTTTCAGTTTTGAACTTCTTCAGAGATAGCAGAGAAACTTAGCTGAAATAACTCAGAGTGGCATCTTTAGTTTAATCAACTCAAATCTTTAATTTTGAGTTATATTTTAGTTAATCAAATCTTTAGTTTTGTCTTTTTAATGAGAAAAATGTTTGTCCTTTATATCTCTTGGTCAATAAAAAGGTGAGAAAAGCCCCTACAGGAAAACTTGTAGGCATCTTCCTAGCTTTGGCCAAATCTGGAAGTTTTTGCAGCCTAAACCAGAATTACTTCAATACACTATAGTCAAGGCAGGCACCACTGCAGGAGAAATGTGAAAACAGCCAGTTAATACCCTGCATGGGTCCTTCTGCACCACTGCCCCTTTGTAATACTTGTCTGGTTGTTGACAAGGTCTGGTTCAACCCCCAGCTGACAGAACAGTGCATGACAGATGATGAAGGAAGTCTAGGTGGAAAAGTGTGCTTCTCCCCTACCTTCTTTCTTTCTCTACAAAAAAACCCCACAAGCAAAAACCAAAGAGAGGAAGTCGGTTGGTTTGATTTTTTTTTTTCACCCAACTACTTTCTGCTGTATGCATTTCAAGAATTTTGAAATCTCTGGCACTTTTTAGCTTTGAATTCAGAGAACTTTTGTCTGAGGTAGTAAAATCACTGATGAGCTAAGCCTGTTATTTAGTGGAAGAGGATTAGTTTTCATTTGATTATGGGAATGACCTTATATAGAACATTTGACAGAGACATGTTTTTCCTGCCATCAGCCGTGTTTTCCACCATTAATCTGCTTAACCACAAGATGAGATTTTATTAACTTGTTTGCTCATAAGATAAATGAAAAGGATTTTAGAACTTGGTTCTCCTTGAGTTTGTATTAAAACCTTCCATAGAAATTTAGAATGTTGGACAGAATCTTTCTGGTTTAGCCTGAGCAAGCAGGAAGGTGGCAACTTCACCGAAAGGAAGGGAAAATGACAGTTTCTTACTAGAGAAAGAACCAGCTCTCTGAGCTGGTTTCTGACCTCTCCCACTCCAGATTAATCACCCCGGGTCTTCTGACGAGTCTCTTTAAATTTTTATGTGTGTGAAGGAGTTTCTTCCCCTCACCCTAAAAAATGCAAATTATCTTTCTAACTCAGTTTGTTCTAAATTGAATTGAGAGAGTTGGCAACTTCATATCTGTCTATGATTTCCCAAACTTGGACACTTCAGTGCAGATACCCCTGTCTGTGTGGCTTGCTTGCTGCTCATGCATGTCCAAAGGAGGCAAGTGGGACTCCCAGGAATGTGATTAATTTTGTCTTGAAGCACAGGCATAGATTAGGTCTCTGCTTGAACCACACTGGTAGCCTCAATTATTTTGTTCAAATGTTGGTGTCACACCACAAAAGTCCTTGGAGGGTGTTCACAGTCCTGATGTCCCTGGGCACCCAGGGTGTCCCCACACCCCACTGCCCAGGACATTTCAGCCTGAGAGGTGCTGGGAGGGTGAGGAAGGGATTCCAGCCATCCTCTCTGGTGAGAGCAGGGGCTGGGAACACATGGACTGGCACGTGTGCCTGTTAGGAGCTGGAAGAGGGAGGGTGTCACAGCTCATCCTGTGCTCAGGTGCTGCTGTCCTGACAGTACAGCCAGTGGCTGAGCTGCAGCAGTGAGAACTCCCCTTTCTCCTACAGCTAGTGCTGCCAGCCTTCCTCGGGTGGTTGCAGGAGCCTGGATCCAAGACTGTGGCTGTCAGGACAGCCAGAGAAGAGAGGCCTGAGCAGCTGCACCTCAGAAGAACTGCATTTCTGGTACAATACCAGAAAACCTGTAAATACCTAATTTGAAGGAGAAACCTGAATTTCCTTCTGTAGCCCTGTCTATTTAAACTGCTTTTCCATTGCCCCTAACTCTTGTGCAGATGTGGTATAACCTATTACAGCATCTCCAGTTTCACACTGTGCAGAACACTCTCATACCCTGAGCATAAAAGATGACTTAAAAATGTAAGTATATTTTATATCTTCTGTTAATATCTTATTCTTTCTGCTAATGGAAGATTTTTCAGTGCCCATTTAATCTCCCAAATGTTAACTTTCTAGACAAATTTAGCTATGGTACAAAGGTTTTTTGTTGAGAAGGATTTTTCCTTTTAATTTCTTCCTGTTCTTCCTTTGCAGCAGGAGGTCTATTCTGTAGTGCACATTGTTCTCTGGAATATTCTCACTCCAGGCTATTGATAACTGTAGACAAAGAAATGACCATTTTCTCAAGGGTTCATTGTTGGCAGAGATTTTGAGATTTGTTTGCAGTGCATTACTTGAAATGTATTTAGCCAGTTGTTAAGTTTTTTTAAAATTTATTTCAAGAATTAGCAAGCATTTACCTACTGTGCCTTGACCGTCTGAGGGCAGTGTCCCCTAATACTTGCTGGAAGTTATATGCCTGGTCACTGCAAGCTGTCTGGACTGCACCCACCCTCTAAGCCTGTTATCCAAAACTTAGAGACATCAAAAAGAGCCTTTCCATGCATCTTAACTATGTCTTGGACTTGGATATATTTCACTCACTCTCTGGGCCACAGTGACTATTACTATATATCTGTATTGGCACTGAATCAATTTTGGGGTATTTTACCTGCTTCTCCCATCTAGATCTTGATCTAGATGGAACCATGACAGACCTTCAGGTCAGAGTACTCATAGACACCCAACATAAATTATTGGAAAGGGCTTTTTGCATGAAGCAGTTTATGCTTGGGTAGAGCATGACCCTGAGAAGAATATCCAGTTTTAAAGACCTTGAATGATGATGAATCTACAGCAGTCTTTGATAAACAGTTTCATAGGCAATCAATCTTGCTGTCAGAAAATTCCATCTTATCTTGTTTACTAATATGTTAATATTAGACTAATAGATAACATATTAGACTAAATGTGTTTAATAAGTTCACATTTTACTGGATAATGAGTTAGTCTGCATAAGTTTTTCTTCAGTTAGTTTTTCTCTTGTCATTAATGCTAATTATATGTTGTGGAGCACAGCAAACCACCAGACTATCTTTTGGAGGTTTCTATTAACTACGTGCTTGCAAGCATCTCTATCTTTTCCTTTAATTCTATCTCATTAGGCCTGAAACAAAGCCTTCTGTATGTGGTCATAACAGGACTTTTGGGTAGGAAGGAATGAGAAATCCTGTGGAAGGGGCATCAATGAGAAAGGAATATGGGGATTCTGCAATGGGTAGTAGACATTTTCCAGATTTTCTCCTCTGGACTAAAGGTGCTGAGGGTGGGGATGATGGCAAAACACGGAAGGCAACAGAATGGTGGTGGTTTATAGAGTTAAGAAAGAACCTGATCTTGTGGTCATGCTCTATTCTACCTAGGTGTGGGCAACTGAAGAGTGGTATGATTTTGTTTCAACCCACATACATAGGTGATGATGTACAACATCAAGATATGTTTATACTAACATGATTCCTAGCATTCCTTGCCTTGCCTGAAGTACATACATGAACAACATACAGTTACAATTTCTCTTTATGCTATGATGGAATTCTTTGCTGTGTGATTTATTCCGGAGGAAAATGGCAGATTATATTGATTTTGGGGAGGTTAAAAGAGAGATAAAGTAATGAGGCAGTTCCCCTTGATCTTTATCTAGCAACAGAGATATTAGGTGGCCAAGTTCTAGATAAATGTCAAATAATCAAAGATAATTTTGGCAGAAATGTGTAAAAATCCCTAAAGGTTACCATGATCAGCACAGTAATCCCAGCATACTAGGAGTTTATTCATCACTTTAAGGCATTAAATGTAAGGATTCTTTCTTTCATGATTGGCACTGAGAAAGCTGAATATTGTCAGTAGAATACAGAGGTCACTGAAATTCAGACATTCAATTAAACACCAGTGTACCAAATGAGTGCAAAAGGTTTTTTACGCATTAGTAAACAGCTCTGGGCATAAAGGGTGATTCTGAACACACTGAAGAACAACTTTGAAAATGCAAATTTTTTCAGGAAATTTGCTCGCATGTCTGTCACTGCCATGATCTCATTCTATTTACAGAGAAATGATGGGATACCTTATATTACAGGAATGCTGTGGGCAGCTACATGCTTTTTAAGGAAAGGTAGGCCAGCAAGGCAAGTTGGTGGATCTGCTCTTTATGTGGGAAAGCAACCAGAATAACCCAGCTCTGCCAAGGGGTGGATGAAGAGTGTGTTAAGAGCTTATAGGTGAAAGTTAAGGGGCAAGCTAACATGGGTGACACTGCTGTATTTGTTACAGGCCATCTGATCGTGAGGAAGAAGTAGATGAGGCCTTCTACAAACAGCTGGAAGCAGCCTTCCCTCAGTGAGGGAATTCAACCACTCTGCTGCAAGAAAACACAGTGAGGCACACACAGCCCGGGAGGTTCCTGCAGAACATTGATGGTAACACTTTGGCACAGACAGTGGAGGAGGCAACGAGGAGAAGTGGGCTGCTGGATCTTGCACTAGCAAACAAAGGACTCATTGGGGATGTGGAGGCTGGGGACAGCCTTGACTGCAGTGACCATGAGATGTGCAGCTGTCTGGGTCTCCACATCTGACTGAGCTTCGTTTCATGCTTATCAGTAAGCAGAAATCCCTCCACAGCATCTCTCTTGATTA
This sequence comes from Luscinia megarhynchos, assembly GCA_034336665.1. NCBI lineage: Eukaryota > Metazoa > Chordata > Aves > Passeriformes > Muscicapidae > Luscinia > Luscinia megarhynchos. Next base: position 21,336,578 of record CM067592.1, on the reverse strand, counting down.
GCCTTGTTGTTTAGGTATTGTGCTGCCCAGTTCAGTGCTCCACAGAGACTCCCCCAAGCCAGACACTGATCTCTCACTCCCCTTTCCCTCACATTTCCCACTGCAGTGGGATCGAGTTGAGAATTGCAGGCACAAAAGGTGAAGATGAGGGGCTGAGATAAAAAAACAGCCATGGGATAAGGAAATGAACAGTAACAGCAGCAATAATTAATACAGAAGTATTACCAAAGAGAGGGTGATTCACATGCAAAATTGCTCACCACGGACCCTAAGAAAAGTGAACAATGACATACAGCTTTCCCCCTTCCATCATGTTTTTTCTGACTGGAAGCCATACCCTTCTTTTCAGAAGGCAGGGAGAATCCCTTTTCCCTGCCCCTGGCAATGATGTGAGGTGGTATCAAACAACAGTATGATTGTGGTTGAATCTAGGATGGCTAATTACTGATGATTTTCCTTCCTCATAAGTGTTTGCTTTTCCCACCACAGTTCTGATGCTTTTACCATTTGGCCTATTCTCTGGGACATGAGAAGTCAGATGCAGTATTGGCTCAGAAACAGAAACCTTTTTAACCTTATTACCATGAGTTATGATCCATGCCAGCCATAAAAAGGTGAAGATGAAGAAACCCCAAACACTTTACACAGAGTGTGTGACCTGCACATAGAATAGGATGCGTACAGTGATATAAACCACTGTGTTCTTGGGGCTTCACACCATCCTGCAGGTTTTTGTATCATCTGGAAGAGAAACAGAAGAAGGTGGTAGGACATATTAGACAGAGACTCTTGGCACAAGAGAAAGAAAGCTCAGACACTGTGCTGGAGCGAGATAGCAGTGCAATCTTTCTTCTGTGACCATCGTGGACAGTTTCAAACCAGAAGCTGTGGAATGGAGTCATGAATTTGCCAGGTAGGTTGATGCCTTCACTCCTTGGAAAAAAAGTTAATCATGTTATGTCCTTACTGTGAGATGTTCTTGGCAACTTAAGCCATATTCTGGAGAACATGGAGGGGAGAAAGTGCAGAGTGGAGCCAGCAGACAAGTGTGTTACAGGGTTTGGTTTGTTCTTGCTTAGGGAGGCTGGTCAGTTGCACAGGAAAATATTTGATTGCTGACACAGAGCATACAATATCATCATGCTTATATGCTTTTTTTTGAAAACCTTATCTCCACTTCTCAGGATTTTTTTAATTAGATTTTTTTCTTCAGAATATAGTGACAATAATCCTTCCCAGACACTGGTATAGGTATAATGATTGCAGCTTGATTTGTCGCCTATTTATGTGGCAGGTGGGGCTGACTAAGCAGTTAGGAAAGAGAACTGCTTTCCTGTTGGGGTTAGAAGGTAAAACACAATAAACTCTATTTTTTGTTTTACAGGTCTTTGTTTTTATTGCTGTTTATAGACATAGTTGCTCCCCAAAGTAACTTTGGCTTATTTGTAATTTCCCTTTTTTTTTGGTACACAATATTTAGCCATTCAATTCTCTGATGTTCCAGGAAATAGACAAGCATTTTTCAAAATAAATGTTCTCTTAGACCGTGCATATTTTTCTTTCTGGTCATTTGTGGATCTGTGAAATGGAAAGGGATTTCAGAAGCAGCCCAAATTTATTTTGCAATGACAAATACTTTTGCAGTTCTTTTTTTTCTTTTCTTCATGTACCACAGTATTGTTTCCTTAATTTTATTGTCTCAGAGCTGATGTTAAATGTGATTATTTTTAGGGTATGCTTTAATTTTTCAGTATTTCTTAAGCATTTTTTCTGCATTATAGAAGTTAATATTTACTGCCAGATGACTGATATTCACCCATGTTACTTAGCTGGATGGTTACTAGATGCTGCATTAGTATCCTAGGAAAACCTTTCTTGTCTGTCTCATTCCTCATTTTCATGTCTTGTTTCTTACACAGTCTCAGCTTCTGTCGGTCACACTGATGACTTTTGAACTAGTTTGTCAATTTAAATTAAATTAGCAGGAGGTCAAGAGGAGGGAGGTTCCAGCACATTTCATGAAAGTAGGAGATCTGTTAGCAGGTGGCTGCACTGACAGTATTGGCCACAGTCCTGTGTCCTCCTGCATGCCCTGTGCAGCTTCAGGCACTAGGAACGGTTGCTGTCCTCAGACCTGAATTCTGTGGTGATTCCGAGCTGGCTGAAATGCAACAGTGATGCCTGCATGCTCTGTCCTGTGCTGTCAATGCAATTGCCATCTCTTGCCTTGGGCTGTAGCTTCCACGGAGAAGAAGCACTGTGCAAGAGGAAAGAAACCCTTGGGGAGAAAATGCAGAACTCCACCAGCTGGCGTTGTGCTGGGTCTGAGCGGACGAGTGATGTCACTGTCTGCGTGTCCATGCCAGCTTTCAAACTACTGACAGATGTAGCACAGCCTCCCTCATGGAGCAGCCTGTTGTCCCCAGAGAAACTGCAAGGATCATATGCCGTTACAGGGAGGCTTCTCAAAAAGAGAATTGCAAAAGCATCTACCTAGAAAGATAATCAGCCCATGTATCAGAGAAGTGTTAGGGCAGTTTGGAGCAGAATATGACCCTCTGCATACCATTGGTATAGCATCACAGATACACTAATGCACCTTCAGCTTGAGGCTTGGATGGCTGGAATTCCCATGTGCAAAGTGACTCTGTGCTCCTCTGTTCTTGAGTCTTGAATGGGCTCTGAAGCCTCTGCGTCTCCCAAACACCTTTAAAGAAACAATCCCAGGTGTGTGTTTGCTCCACAGAGCATGGGTCTTTTCTGCTTGATTCTGTTTTCTGAGGTGGTTTGGGTGCTTCTGTCTTAGTTCAAGCATTGTTTTGCAGTCTAACAGTTGATGGGCAGGAGTCGCTGCACAGGGCTGCAGAGGGACACCTCAACACAGGTATGTGCACTGCTGAAGGCACACCTGTAGGTTTGTCTGAAATGTGCTCTCTCATCACAGGCACTTTCCCTGTCACCTCTCCTGAAGACACCTTTGCTGGGCTGTAAGGAAGCCTTCAACGTCTCGACTCTCCACAAAGTCTATTTAATAAAGAGAAAGCTGTGCACACTTGCGTGGCTCCAGGTATGACCAGCAGGTTGCCAGCTGCTCAGGTTTCATTTAATCCTGAAGAGTAGGAATGAGCTGGAATTTCTAGCCAATTGATTTTCTTATTTTAGAAAGCATTGCACCCATATGAATAAGAGGTGCTGAAAAAGCAAATATAAATAGCAAATATAAATGCTTATTTCTGCTATTCTGGCTAAGATTTTATGATGTGGTTTTTAATCTTGATTATATGCCTCAAGGTAGAAAACAGGCTAATGCAGTTTTTTTTGTCAATTGTGTAATGAACTTTACATTATTTCCTTGGTTGTATTGTTGTTTTTCAGAAGAAATTAAAAAGAAAACAATATTTTTGGCACCGCCACTTAGCAGATAGCCTCCCTTAGTAAAATGGTCTTATCTGCTGTGTTTTCTAATGTCAGGCATTCAGTGCTAGAAATAATACCATTGTTTTTCATTCTGAATCTCTCTTACCAAAAAAGTAAAGGGATACTCTATTTATTTATTGTCCAATTTTGAAAAGTCATAGATTCACAAATTAATGCATGAACTTAAATATCTACTTAATTTTCTGATTTAGTTCCCCTTTTATGAATCACAAGACTTAATTTAACTGTGCTTCTAAAATGTATTTGTAGATATGCAGTTTGACAAATACATAATTAATAAAGTCACTAGCAGACTTTTCCTCATGTTTCATGGCACCTGACAAACAAAAAAAAATTCCAACCCTAACAAAGTACTTGTTTGAGGTTGGTGGAGTGAGTGAGTCTGTGTAAAAACCATAAGCTATTGAAAACCTGAAACCATAAATTACCTTTCGGTTTAGATTGCACAAAATCCTAAATACTAAGGGAAAAATAAAAAACTATATTTATCTTACAAGAGTAGCTGTTAGTTGATGTCTGAAAAATATGTCTTAATAAAGATGTATGAATCAAAATTTAATTATAGCATTTTTTTTTTTTAATTTTAGAGGTCTTTTTATTGTGCCAGCAAAAAAACTATGGCAAAACAAAGAGTAGACTAGAATCCAGAATTAATCATATAGAAACAACAGGTCAATAAACCATGAAAAGAGTATTATCTAAGACACCTCTACTTGTGAAAACCAAGCAAAGGTTTCCTTCTGGAAGGCAATGATCAGGAGGATCAGAGCATGAGGTATTCTGGCTAGCTTAAATTTTTACTGGGTTTACAAGTAAATATCTTCACAGGGAGTAGTACCTTCCCGTATTCTGCATTTCTCACTGCATATTCAGTATATTAAAGGCCTGAGAAATGTGAATGCCTTAACTTCTGAGTTTTACAAAAGCTCCAATTTTCAATCAAAATTAAAGTGTAAACAGGAGTGGATTATAAAATACACTGTCTGTTGTTTCTCTATGTAACAACTTACAATATGACAAGTTTGTGGCCAAATTCTAACTTCAGAGAAAAATAGACTCTCAGAGTGGAACATAGTCCATAGAGAAAAATACCTTCCATTTTGGTCTTTGGATCAATTCACTGACATTGAGAAGTCAAAATGCAAAGAAACAATCCCTAGATAAAGAATGAAATGAATAGGTTTGTTTTGCTTGGGTTTGATTTGGTCTATTGTAGTCCTGCACACTGTTGCCCTCTTCAATTGCACAGGAAGCAACAACACTTGGGAAACATTAAACAGACCTATCCTGAAAGTAACCTCAAGCTCCATCATGCAGGATGAAAAACGAAGGGTAAGGACAAATGTAAAGGGAATGCCAGGCACAGTGTAGGAGAAAGCTACTTAGTACATATTTGTAAGTGGGACAGCTCTTGAACATGCATAAAAACGCTAGAAAAATTATATGCTCTCTGGGCCTCCTGTCTTTTCAGACAAGAGGCTGAAAGTTCACTATTTGTTCAATATGTCTGTACCTCAAATATATCTTCAGACATCAGAAAAGAGGAAAAGCTTTGGAAGTGGAGTGTAAAAGATGACATGTACTCAATACTGATAAATAGGAAAGGGGAAAAAAAGAAGCAATGCAAGGATTACACTTAAAACCTACGGTGTTAATTGGAATCGAGTCATGGTGTTTTTTTTTCTTGGAAAAATAGCAATTTGTCTTCAAGTTTGGCAGAAGAGCAGCATGCATAAGAGCAAATAATATTTGAAAGTAGAACAAGCCGGCACGGCACCAAGTGAGATAAATGCTTAGCTCATAATCATTAACTCCTGGCCTAGCTACTGCTTTGCATTGCCAAAAAATCAGGATTTGGAGATGAATTACACAGGCTATAAATAATAGTTCCAAGATGCAGCACCAGAAAATAGTTGTAACTTTATTTGCCCATGATCATTAAAGTGCTATAAAAACAGAGAAAAAAAAGAGCATCTCCTCTTGGGAGCCTTAAATCACAGATTTGTTCTGGTAGCTGCTAATTTTTGCTGCAAATGTAGCTAATGTCCTTGTTATTCATGACCTGTGGGCCTGCTTCTGTTGGCAGTCTTTTCCATCACTACCTATCTGAATAGAAAAGCTCTGCTGTTCTTAGAAGGGAGGGAAAGTGGTTGTGGCATCTTGTAGATGACATATCAAAAGGGTTCTGGACTTCTGCCTCAGCATGAAGCTGATCCACTGTGCAACGCCATCTATTTAGCAAGATATCCATCTGGCTAGAGTAGGTTTGATGAGGTAATGGTTTTATTGATTTCTTATAGAAGTGAGATGAGTAGACAAGGCTGCTTATAGCATTCAGATACGAGTATTTCATCTTTACAAAATCACCCACCTTCCTTTCTAAAGAAAAACCTGAGTATTTTCGGAGTATCAAAGGAGTTTCCCAGCATTTCACAGTGAGCATGGGAAGATCCAAACTTGCTTTCCACATCTGCAGAAAAGTCACTTTTGAATTACCAAGACTGAAACAAGAAAAGGCTATTTGCTCCAGACTCTGTTTTTCTATGCTGGAGGACATTGCATGCTATCTGCATGTTCTTCTAACTTTGCTGAAGATTTGTAAAGATTTGCTGCTCTTGATCAGAAGAAGCTATTGCATTCCTTGGCAGCTTGTCTGAAAGTTGTCCCCCACACTGTTTAAAAAATGGTGACCTGTTTCTTAGCTACATTTTCATCTTAAATTTCCACCTACTAGTTTTACCTGTGCCTTTGTCTTGAGCATAAAAGGGGCTCCAGGACTGAGCATCCTCACTGACTAAAGGAACCACAGTAAGGCACTTTGCTTTGCTAAGTGTGCTAATCAAACTCCTGAACCTTTCCCTGTGCTGCTCTTCCTCCAGTCCTAAACTAATTTATATAATTTTTACCTCCAACATCTGCAAGTTTTCAGTGTATTTCAGAAAAGAGGATGCCAAAGGATGCAGAGGATGGCAGAATTGCACTGTGAGCAAAACTGCTCGCATTAATGGAACAACAAGTTTTTAAATTTTGGAAGAGATTTTAAGGTAAATTCAGACTCCACAATAACCTAAGTAGCTAAGTAACACAAGCTAAAGAAAAGGAGTTCATGTGCCTCTAAGGGCATGGTAGTAAATAAAGAGATATGTGATCCATCATGGGCAGCATTTCTTGTACATAAAATGGGAGGAATGTTGTAAAGGCAAATGATAAAAGGGCACCTCCTTTTTCAATCTGCAAAACTAAACTCTAATAACAATGTCCAGTGTTTCCAAGGATTATCTGATGGACATGGCTGCAGGTTCTGCAGCCTGACGCAGAATGGCCAACAGAAACATGGCCAGTAACTCGAGTGTTTTGTCTGCTTCTGTGCTCACTTTACCTCCATCTCTTCATCACTTTAATATTTTCATAATAAGGCTTCATTTGCCCTTTCATTTTACTTCTCTGATCTTCCACTGGAGTTCATGTTGGAAAGTACCAAACCCAAATGAACAGCCCCAGCTAAGGAGTGAGCATTAACAAATACTGAATTTGAGAGGGACAGAGATCCTCTTGGCCTCCAAGGAGCTCATAAGGTTGCTCCTGAAGGTCATCAGTAAATAACTGCTTCAGTGTGTTCAGAGCTTGTCAGGGGTACGGCTGAGAAGCCATATCCTGATCTTGGTTATTCCTCTTTAATTCTGCCACCCAGTCTCAAAGCCAGATGCTGTTCCTTTGTACATGGTGAATGGACTGTCTGCACCAGGTCCTTCCTCTGCCTCTGCATGGGGTCTTCCTTAGTCTTGGGGTCCAACCCAGGCTGGCAGGACCACAGACAAGCTGTGGCTGGGGACACCGTGCCCTGGTGACACACCAGGAACAAGAGGCATGCACAGCTCTCGGTGTGTGCTGCCCACAACCATCACCCCCTGACAAGACCGTGGCAACCTCTGCTCCTGCCCAGGAGGGCACACTCAGCTTCAAGGCATGGAGGAATTCAGACCAACTTTGGGTATGTTGCAGTGGTTAGACCAAGGAAAGGAACACTTCCTGAGACAGGTTTTCCCAAATTTTCCTAAATATGTTCTGAACATATGGTTCATGTCCTACTCATGTGTTAAATTTAGAGCTGCTGAAACTCAATGCTTCCACAAAACTTGTTTCAACACTCTGTGGGGAGGCATTTCAGTTTGAGTGGGGGAAAGGACCAAAGGAAGGATTATCCAGACAAACACATAGCAGAAGGAGTTGTAAGAAAGTTGTAGCCTGTTGTTCACCACTGCAACCTGAGGAGTGAAAAAGCTGGGGCCAGCATCATAAAAGCAACTTGTCACAGTTATGTGCTTTTTCTTACAATAGGGACCTTCTCCTGGAACAGCCAAAAACTTTAATGGTGGTAGAAAGGATGGGCACAATTTGGAAAAGCTATTTAAAAAGATAGTATGGCAAACCAGCGCTTGCTGGCATCTGCTGAACAAGCTGACAGAGAAAAGGGACTTGGAGCTGTTATGGCAAAGTATCCAGTGTGTTGTACTGCCGTGGTCAGTTATGGCATGAGAAATTTTGAGTCTCAGGAGCCAGTGAGACAAGAGCCCGGCTGCCATGCAGGTGTCCTCATGTGTTGCTACAGGTGTAGTCTGCTCTGGAGGATGTCTGTGTGGAGGCAAGGCTTGCCTCAGAAGAGTGTGCACCTAACAGCTGTGGGAAGGTGGGAATTGCATTTGCTTTTAGAGCATGTCCTGTAGGAATCTCAGATGTGAGAGAGGAGTCAGTGACAAGAGCAAATGGTGTACCACTCTTCAGCTGCTTGGTCCTAGAAGGCTGAATTCCCCAATAATGACATCCTGCCTCTCCAAACCCTCCTTGGCCTTAAAGAGGGTGGATGCTCTTTTTCTTCCCTCTCTCCCTCCCTTCCTCCCTTCCTCACTTCTCCAAGGATCTGCTTTTCACAGTTCTGTATGTACACTTACACAGCCCTCTGGAAAAGATCACTTTCCTCAGAAATGAAGAAGGCCACTGTGCATGCTCATTTGCTTCACTGCTGAGCAAATGCGTTGGAGCTTTCTATTAAAAGCTTTTATCCATGGAAAAGCATAGATTGTTTATGTGGTCACACTGAGGAAAGGCAGGGCACACACACAAAATAATATGGACTGCTTGCCAATAAATACTCTTCAGTGAGTAGCTAGTAGTAGTGCAAACATTCTTCCTAGGGGCAACTTGAGAAGATGACCTGGCATAATGCGGGTCCCTTGGTACATGCCAAGATCCTTGCAGCTGGTCAGTCATGTCACTCCTCTCTTACTGAACATTTTTCTGGCAGCTTCTTGAGGAAACCGGGTTGTAAACCCACACTTACCACTTCCCTTACCAGTCTTTGAATTTCTCCTTTCCGTGTGCCCGTGGCCTCCCCTGACTTTGTTTCCCCTACATGTGATGAAGAAGCCATCCTTGGATGGTGGCTGAGCTCGTCTACCTCTTGCCCCTAAGGCAGCAGGGTGGGCATGTAGCTCCCATTAAGCATCTCATGGAGGTGTGATGGAGAATATCAGCTCAACTTCTGTATCTGCTTAAATTCAGCAGTGACATCTCCATTTGCCCTCAGTGCCTTTGCTTGCTGCAGAGATAGGGCAGCCCAGACAGCCCTGTGGGACGGCCCAGGGTGGAGAGGGGTGTCCAGACCCCCCGGAGCCACCGGGGTGTGTGCTGGGACAGCCGGGTGCGCTCGGAGCGTGGCAGGTGAGCCCTGGATTGAGTGTCCTGCAGGCGCTGGGCACCCAGCAGCCACCTCAGAGCCCTCAGATGCTGAACAGGGTCAGCTAACGGCAGAAATGCCTTGGGCTGGCTTACACCTCGGGCTGCGGGATATCTGATCCGTTCTCTCATGTTTCCCTGCTGGAACCAGGCACACACACCAGCCTCAGTCCCACGCGTGCTGCCGGATGGCCAGCAGCAGCAGAGAGGAGCAACTCGTAATCACAGGCAGAAACACAGGTGGGGCTGACCTCGCCAGGGCCTGGTTTTAATCCAAATCACATGCAGCTCTCTGCAGCCCTAAGGATGCTTTTCTTTTTTCATATATACCTTTATTTCTTTTAATTTTTTTATTTATTTTTTTTAAAGTCCAAAAAAAGGGACAATGTTCCCGTACCTCTTCTTCAAAATGGAAACCTTGTGAATTAGTTGCAGAATCCATGCACGCTTGCAAAAGTTGCAACGGTTTTAAAATAGCACAGGTCAGTTCTTGGGGGTGCAATTACAAATACCTCATCAAAATTTTCAGGCAAACCCCTGAGAAATGGAGTTGACCAATTTTTTTTCCCCTTTGGAAGTTTCTGAAAAATGCTACTTTTCTGTCAAATGGTATTTCAGTCCTATTATTACTCTGCTTTTTATAAAAGAACTTCTAACCTAAAAATTCTGAATTTGCTATATTGCAAAGCCTTTGAAAGACAGGACCTAATTGCTTTATTTCTGGAGGGAGATGGCTATTTTATCTGTAGATGACAGAATGGATCTAATTGTAACATCACATTTGGGCTATGGATTTCTCGTTCCAAGTTTTAATGGTCTTGTGCAGTTATTGCGTGTGATATAATTCCATTAGAAGTCAGTTTCTTTAAAATATTTGGGATACTATGGAGCTGGAAGAAATAATGCAAAGGAGGTTCCATGAAACCTCACTCTAACCCTACATCTTTGGGGGGATTTTGATTGTCTGCTGTTTCTAAAAATGAGCATAACAACAACCAGACTGTGGGCAAGAATGAAATTTATCTGTTCACTGGATCACTACTTAAATTATTTACAGACAAAAGTGCACATAATTGGTAGAATACCCAAACAAGAGGAGATAGAGACATTATTCTTGAAAAAGAAAAAAAAAAAAATCCTTTAATTTTTTTTTTTTTTTTTTTTTTTTTAGTATGAAAGTAAAATTTTGATCTGAGTGATGCTAAGTCAGCCTGCTCCAGCTGGGAATCTGCCCCATCCAGTCATACTCAGAGGGATGGACATTAATCTATTATTCAACTGCACAAAGTTCAGTAGAATAACTGTTCTCACTAATTGCTAATTGGCAAAATTGCTGGTGCTTATAGGAGATATTCTGGTAACAGATAATTAAGCAACTAAGTAGTTGAAAATGTCAGGAGAGAAAAATGATCTTTTCACCTCACTGAGTTCATTTTTCAAACTGTGTCAGCTGAGCTCACGTGGCTCTGTACAGCCAGCCTGCGGCTCTGCTGGGGAGGGGTGCTATGGCCACCAAGCACACAACAGAGGGCAAAACAAGGGAAAATCCGTTTTTTGGATCCTGCCTCAGTAGCTGCCATTCATGCCCAGGAAGAAAGTAAAAATCTACAACTGCTGTATGTAGTTCTTGCTTTGACCCCCAGGCTTTGACCGCCACTTGCTTCCTGGCTGAGAGATGTTGTTCCCTCCCACAAACCATATCCCCGTGCTACTGAATCTGGAAAACCTCTTCTATCTCTGTCATCCAGATATAGTCCTAGAGCCCCTCCTTTTTTGGGAGGTGCCAGAGCAAGGGTGGACAGGTTGTTGACTGTGAAGAGGAAGAGAAAGCGCTTCTCAGCCTTTGCAACCTGGATTGGAGGGAGAAGAGAGTTCAGGCAGCAAATGAAGACAGGAGCCACAACATTATTTTGGCTCTTCACCATGTTTGCAATTCATCTCTTGGTGTTTCTGAGGACAGCAAGGGAGCAATCCCTTACCCCTTGGAGCCTTGGGACAAGGCAGACAGCACCTCACCTCCTGGTGTTTCAGCAGCCTCTGGGACAGCAGTGTGCACCCAGGCATCAGGGCAAGGTGGTCCCATGCAGCATTTTGAAAGCTGACATATCACCCCAAAGCCTTGCATCTGCTTCAAATTTGTCACCCTCTTTTGGATAGAGTCCAGCTGGGGATTCATTCTGCTACCTCTACTCCCCTCTGGCAGCCCCAAGAACACTGTGCATTTGAAACACTGGATGCCCTCCAAGCTCACATCTTTACTGACAGTGACAGAGTGCTTTGGTAGCTGCTTCTGCACATCATGAGGATGCCCTGAATGGTTCTGTCCCTCAGGTGCAAGTCTGTTCTTGTTTGGACCTGTTTGTGGTATCACCCAACATCCCCTTGCACATCCTTGTAATCCAGATAGGGAAGAATGGAGAGCATTTGATATATTTTGCTGCTGCTCTTTCTTATTGTGTATTAATGAGTTTCCAAAGAAGAGAGCAAGGCTCTCTCAATAAACCTTGCATCTCTGGCTCCCAGATGCTATCCTTGTGGATATCACTGAAGTTCACCTTCCCCTGCAAACCTGGCTGCCCACCCTGATGCAACAAGGAGCACATGTCTACTTAACAGGAACTGTTAGAGTGAAATGTGATATTGCATCAACTTTGTCTCCAGGATGGCCACAGAAATACTAGCACACCCTTTCTGGGACACTGCTGTTGTACTGAGGGCAGTGCCATTCAGAACCTTATAGTGGGATTTGAAAGGTTAATCTGGATGACTGGATACCATTGACATTTAGTTGGAGAGAATTTTCTTCAAGAGTTTGGAAGTTACAAGGTTATAAACTAGAGTGATGGTGTAGTATATTGCAGGTACACTTAAAACAATAAAACTTAAAATTAAAAATACACTTTTTTCTAAAATTTTATTTTAAAATTAATTTTATTTTTTAATACTTAATTTTAAAATTTAAAACTAAAATTACACTTTTTCTGTTTTGCTCACATGAAGTCAATTCAAATATCACCCTCACTACAGGTCAAAAATCTCATGAAAAGGGGTCCTCTGCCAAAACTCCTGTCTCCAATAATGCTTCAGAAGGGCAGATGAGAGCCTGCTGGCTGAATCCAGCAAAAAGGCTGCAATGGGGTTTAAGTCAGACCCGTATTGATCCTCATGTGAGTAAGATACAAGACAGTTTTCTCCAAGGATGACCACAGTGACTTTACACAACTCCTCTATTCAATCATGGCTAACTGCATAGAAGCAGAATTTCTTCTATAAACAGAATTCTTTGAAAATAAATTAATAGGCAAAGAGGATAACTTGTAAGTCGGTGGACAAAGGAACTAGACTGCAATGCTGGGACATGGCAGAAAATTTAAATACATATATGTTCAGTAGATGAAAACAGCTCAGTAGTCAGAGATAATTTTACTTGACTTCTTACACTAGGTAGAGGATGAATGAACATGCAGAATCCTCAGGATCCAGGACATGGCATGTTCAGTCATGGTTGGACTGACCAAAAGCTGTGGGTACATCAAACTAGGATTCCTGTGCTGACTTTGGAGTAAATGCCAAGTTCAGGTGTCCCTGTTTGGGCTAATGTCCCACCACTTTCTGCCCTGAGTAGGTGTGCTGAATGTGCTGAACTAATACCTGCTGGGCTGTGACCAGTGCAGTTTAGCTGAATGAAAAGCAGGCCTTGTAATTTTGTAGTTAAACAAAACAAAAATTTATGGGAAAACCAAGAGATAAAATACAAGAAAATCTAGAGAATTTAATTAAAATAATGCTCAAATGCTGGCTGGCACATAAAATATATTCCAGTTTAACTGTAACATTGCTTAACATTCTCAAATTGTTGGTTTTCTTCATTTTAAAGGTGGAGACACCTGGATTGGTTTTGAAGTAGAGCACAGTGCTACCAAAGAAGAAGTAAAAAAGTTCTAACTCTCCTGCTGGAGGTAGTGCCACCTTTCACTAGGTCAGGTTATTATGAGTTCCCTTCAACCTGGCCTTGAACACTTCCAGGACTGGGGCATCCACTTTTTTTCTAATATATGATTTCCTAATAATCTCTCTTTCAGTTTGAATCCATCCCCCTTGTCTTGCCACTATATGCTCTCATAAAAAGTCTCTCTGCATTTTTCTTCTAGACTTCCTTCAGCTACTGGAAGGCCACAATCAGGTCACCCTTAAGCCTTCCCTTTTTCAGGCTGAGCAAATCCAGTTCTCTCAGCCTGTCTTCATAGGAGAGGTGCTCCATCCCTCTGATCATCTTGGAGGCCTCCTCTGGCCTCCCTCCAGCAGGTCCATGTTGTTCCTGTGCTGGGACCCCAGAGCTGGGTGCAGCACTGCAGGTGGGGTCTCAGCAGAGCAGAGCAGAGGGGCAGAATCCCCCTGGCCCTGCTGCCCACTCTGCTCTGGATGCACCCAGCACACGTTTGGCTCTCTGGGCTGGCAGTGCCCATGGCTGGCTCATGTCCAGCCTCACCCACCAGCAGCCCCAAGTCCTTCTGGGCAGGGCTGCTCTGATCTGTCCATCCCCAGCCTGTGCTGGTACCAGGGTGCTCTGACCCTGGTGCAGAACCTTGCACTTGGTCTTGTTGAAACTCATGAGAATGAGACCTAGAGATTATCCAAGTCCCCCTGGATGGCATCCCATCCTTCAGATGTGTCAGCTGCAGCACTCAGCTTTGTGTCATCTGCAAATGTCAGCATTTCTAAAACAAATTCCCAAGTGTTAAAACTCACAAAAATTTTGAGCTTTGATATATTGTGCCATTTTTTTTCCCTTAGAAACTTATCGTTTGACCCAATTCTTTTGAAAATACATATTTAAGCGTTTCACTTGTTGAAAAAAAGACTCCTTTCCCATCTAAATTAAAGCTGTAAGCTGCAGCCCCATAAGTTAGGGCTCTCTCACTGGGTCTGGAGCAGGCTGGAGCAGGCTGGAGCAGGCTGGTGTCTTCTCATGACATAAATTCACCAGTGAGCCTCATAACTCAAGGAAGTACAAAATTGGTTGAGCTACATGTCTGTGCAGTGGGGAATCAGACATAGGCTGCTAATTCACACCAATGGGGGGAAAAATAGGAGTTTAAAGTTAACTAAAATTAAAGGAATCCCTCTAAATTATGTCTGAAGGCGTTGGAATGAAAAGAACAGAAGGAATTGAACTAGGTCTGGTAGAGGATGGCAAGGTCTCTGGTCTCACAGTTTTTCTTGGTGCTGCGGAATCTTACTCATGCAGGGTCTGCCCCCAGTTGCAGACATGGTCTGGAGCCCTTGCACTCTGACCTCAGGCAATTCCAGCTGCGTTTGTGCATTGCCTGGTACTGGAGAGGTGCCCTGAACCTTCCTTGCTGCTTGACAACCTACTGGCAAGGGGAAAGCCCCAGGGTGGCCCCTCAGCAGCTCCAGGTGTCCAGAGGCCCTCGAGGAGGAATGTGCTGTGGATGTTACTGCTGTAAACATAGGCACAGGGAGCTGGAGATGGAAAGGCATGCGGGATCCATGGGATGTAAGACCACACCAACACCTGCCACAGAAAGGGATCCCACTGCCAGCAGGGCATGAAGGCAGAGGGAGCTGCTGAAAAGGGGAGGGGGAGCCTCCACCTGCAGGGGAACCTGCAGGATGGGGAACCTTCCATTTGCAGGGAAGCTGTGAGGTAGAGCATCCCTTCCTCTGTCCCCCCAGCACACAGGTGTTATTTTTCTGCACAGGTAATGCCCGCTGGCAACAGCCTTCACTCAGCAGCTTCTGCCAGAAGGGGCTTTCTTTGCCCATGAAATTTGCACAAGTCCTTCCTAAGGAGCTCAGTTTGTTATTACTCCACTGCTTGGCACCATTTGCCAAGTTATACTTTTAAACCTGCATAAAACCTCCACTAGAGTCCCACAAATAATGCGGGTTTATGCTCTGCTAAGCTGAAAATGTTTGATCCTATTGTTTTATGCTATGACTTCAGTTTTGCAAGTTCTTGGGGGAAAGAGCGAAAGTATTTGTAGTTACTTGGTCTGAGTTTTAAGAGCATTTTGCTGTGGTACCTTAAATGAAGCATCTTTCTGAAGTGTTGATCTCTCAGATCAATACATTCCATTCTGCCTGTGAATTGTGACCTAGTGTCCTGAGCCATGCAAGACCCATAAAGCACTAGTCTGTGACAGCATTTCACCTCAGTGAATCTAGCAGCTCTTACCATGTTATATACCACATTACCCCTGACCTTCCAAAGGGCTCAGCAGCCAGTCTGCCCACCTGTTTGTGGGCTGCCTTGCTGACACTTCAATCAGTGGTTAATCCTCTGCCTCGTCATGACATCTGTTTTCTTCAGGTGAGGCATTACAGATCATCATCTTCTTTTTTTTGTGCAAGGAATTCTTGCCAAAGTCCCATGAGTATATTTTTAGTGAAAATGTCTGGAAACCCACTTTTTTTCCCAGCTCTTATGAATGGCTCTTTAACAAAACAAAGTGTTTTTTCCTACTGTGTGTAGCAGTTTTACCTCTAACTTGGTGTCACAACAGCAAAGTGTAGCAGGATGTGGACTTGTCACATGGATCTCTTTGGGAACATTAAGCATTGAAAGCCCTTGGACCCTAAACCAAAAAACTTCTGTCTGTGCAAGCGGACTACTGGGACCAGAAAATTCACCCTGCAAATATGGAGATGAGGATAACAGGTATCAAGTACACATGAGAACTTGTTCTTCTTCCTAATGCTCAATTTTTCCAGCTCAGCAATCTAAAAGGAAAAGAAGGAAAGAATAATCTTTTACGCCAAGTCGGAAAGAGATGTCTGGAAGGATTAAAGGATGTCCTGCCTCCTGAGTTCTGGTTATGCCACATTTGTGATGGATGGAGTTGCTGTTGCAATCTCTCCAGAAAATATACTACAGATGTAGCACAGAGCCTTACAGCACCAAGCACAATGCAAGTAAAAAATGGAGCAGAGAAATTAAAGCTCTCTACTGAATAGAATTAGTTTATAACAAGAGGTGGAGTTGAAATTTAGTCATGGTTGAATGTTTCCCATTTCCTCTGAGCACTTGCAACTCCTTTTTCTAATTGTGCTTTTATAGAGAGAGGTATTGGAATTCTCCAAGGTTTGGGAATTATCTTTGCTTTATCTTGAAAGCAATTGTCTGGTCCCTTCATGATACAGCCTCTAACCTTGCTCTGGGTGCACTGAGAAGAAATGGGCAGCTAATTTCATGGCTGAAGTCAGAAGAGATACTATCTGCTCAGTTCCCTGTGTAAAAATTGCTCTCTAATATAAACCTCCCAGAATTCAGCTTTTGTGTCCTCAAAGGGATTGGGATGTGAAGATCCATATGGGTGTGCATGATCTCTGTAGAGGCTGAAAACCAGAATACTAGAATTGCTTTTTACTATAAAAATTTTTAATAATAGTTTGAATCACATAAAGCTTTTCATTGCCTTCCCTTTTTGCTCTTAATATGTGTTCCAGACGTGTCTGTGGAATCTTGTCATGGTATGTAGGTACAATCTGATTTGTGCTGACATCTTGTAAAGATCAGGAGGTGTTTTTCAGGCAGCTGCAAGGGCAATTCTCAGGGAGTGGGAAGGAGCACTATATTATGCCCCCTCTAAAGCGAGCTTTTAAAGGTTGCTTCATTTGTGCAGCATGTCCAAAACATCAAATCCAAGCGCCAGTAAGAAGCAGAGCCAAGAGAGGGTTAAGGAAGTCAGAGATGCCTGATGTTAACATCTTTCCTCTTTTTTCAGCTTTTTGAAAGATAAACGTTTCAGATTTCAATCTGTGTTTCCCAGCAGTGCTTTGGAAACACTGCAGTAGGCCTGCAAAAATCGCTAATGCTGGGCCAAGCTGAGATAATGCGTCTCAGCAGGAATGACATAATGTCCTAAAAGAAGACTATGATGTAATGCATATCTCACAAATCAGAGCCAATTTCCTTTAGAAAGCCTTGAAGTCTAGCACTAATACTGCAGTATGCAAAACTTTGGGGGTTCAGATATTTTTCTCTTATTTTTTTTTAAGAATGATTTTGTAAGGCTTACAGCACTCAGGCAGTCTGTCTCAATTACTAGAGAAGGTTCTCTCTTGTTCCACCTTTTCTTGCTATTCAGGTGCTTACTGAAAGCCATTAAGGATTTCACCTTGGTTGAGGTGCCTGCAATACATTAATATGAACATGGTAATTTATAGCATTAACATGGCTGTTTATGCAGGTGAGGCATAAAGCGTATATAGCATATTACAGTAAATCCCACTTAATGAAGGTGTTATGCAGGGATTTATTAGACTCAGTAATAATAAAAGTTAAGCAGTATTTCTGCAAAGCTCAGCTTTGGTTTCAGACAGTGCAGCTCCTCGGTCCTTGGTGGCATTGCCCCTCTGGGTGAGCCATTTCTGGACCCACGCAGCTTATAAACAGTCATGGTTAGTTTTCCTGTCTTTTATTGGTGAACATGGTCCTGTGAGGCCTGAGCCAGTGAGACCAGAGTGCTGGGAGCTACTGCAGGGCTTATTTCCAAGCAGGGCATCCCTGAGCAAGCCTGCTGGGGTTGCCCACCTGCCCTGACCCAGCCCCTCACAAAGTGGTTGGATGACCTGGAGGGTCTCACTGTCCTGTTTGGCCCACCCACTGTTTGCAACAAGGAGACCACTATTATTCCTAGGCACTCAGCTGCCTTTGGGGCCATGGCCCTGTGCCCCTTGTGCACTCTTTTGTGGATGAGGGCAGGAGCTGCTGCCACTGTTCTTTGGAGGCAGGGCAGAGCCAGGAGTCTGAGTCTGCAGCTAGGAGAAAGGCCCCATAGTTCCTGGCACTGGAGGGAATGGCAGCAGCACGTGTGGGATAGGATGTGGCCTTGGCTACCTGTGTGCCACCGCATCCCCCTGCAGTTGTAATGTGGCAATGTACACCCATTTACTGTGCCTTTGTCTGACTATTGTCATGTCATTGGAGCTGGACCTCCGTGCCTTCAAAATACCTCAGTTTCTCCAGAATGGAGAAATTGATCCTGATCAGGGCTGCATCCAGCTCCTGGGATGGGACCAGGGACTTTTCAGAATTCTATCCCAGAGGGAACAGGAGTGACTGGCCCAGAACCTGTTTCCCAGGAAAACAGATCTATATTGCAACCCCTTGCTTCTACTCACAGAGATATTTCCAAAGGATATTTCCATCCTGAGCATCAGAGTCACTTTAGGAGTGTTTGTACTGGAAACCATGGTCTTTAAAAACTGACCCTTGAGGTAGCTCATGCATGTCAGCCCTCCACCACAGCAGGCAGCTGTCAGCATGGTTTTGACTACCATGTGTCTGTGACAGAGAGCTGATCTGTGCTTATCAAACCATCTCATCTCAAGCAACAGAGGTATTAATATGTAACCTCTGCTGGCTTTTGTAAATTCGAGGTTTACATTTTGCTTTGCAGGAGTGTCAGATTCTGAAGGCTTATGTTTACTTGCCTATGAGATGTGAGGTTGCTAACTGAGATTCAGCGGGCAAATAAACTTCTGACCTTGTTCTAAAAATTAATAAACCACCATCAGCACCTCAAAGGGAGGGGGAAGCTGACATCTGCTCCTGTTAGTTCAAGCCTGGACCTGCTTTTCATTCAGAACAGCCTGACTGCAGATGGAGACTGCTGTATTTTATGTTACAGACTGCCTTCTAAAGGAAACTGACCCATGACACATGGCATCATTAAACTGGGAATGATGCTGGGCATGTACACAATCACACAAGTGAAAGGTGAGTTGCTGTCTCAAATTGTTTTGAAAACTCATTAGCATTAATAAATACCAAGCTGTGTTACATGCACCATTTCATTAAAAGAACGTTGCCAGAAGGAGAGCTTAATTATCTAGCTCTAGCAAAAAGCTCTAGAGCCAGATGGGAAATGTATAATTATAGTGTTAATATGGCCTGCTGGCCTGCTGGTGGACTGACGAGATGGGGACCCAGCTCTCTAAACCTGACCTCACCTCTGCTGTATGGGACTGTTGGGGCAAGTAATTTAACCTTCTTTCTGACATGGGGGCTCTCATGCTTCCAGAAGCAAGTAATGAAATGCCTTGCAGACTAATTTTTGTGTAAGGACTTGAGCATTTTTAACCCATTTTGTCATTTCCAGTTCACATTTATGCGTACTTAAATATCTACTCACCTTGTTCCAGCTAACTTGAACTCAGCAAGCAAGATTACAGTGGCTGAGAAGGCACTGCAAGATCTAAGACAATGACAGCCAGTACTCAGCCACATCGTGAAAACTAAGTACTAAGTGAAGCATCTCACCTGATGGAGAAGCACTTTGGGTTCATGAAAGATCCTTGGGAACATTCAGAGGGATTGGCATGGTACAGTGGGGAGAGTTGCCTTCTCTTGTGACCTTTGATGGAGTATGATCTCTGTCAGGCTAGCAGATGATGGAAAATAACAATATATCCTTGGCACAGTACAGCACTAGTGCAGTAAACTGCCCAGCCTTGAGTAAGTTAATTCAGCAAAGGCCACACAGCAGCATTCCTGGTGTCACTGGGTCCAGGGCTTGCTTTGAGCTACCTGCAGAGTTTCTGTGCCACTGGTGCAGAGGTGTGCTGTGTGGCCTTGCTCTTCTGGCATGAATGTCTGAAGGAGGACTGGGGGAACTGTCTGGCCATCCTGTTTTTCTTCCTGAACAGTTAATATGCCTTTAAAGCTTCTCATTTTTGCCTTTCAAAAGCTGCCAATTATTGAATATCTTATTTCCACTTTGCGGGGTATTAAGACCTGTAAGCACATAATCCTGTTTTAAAGGTACAGTGAGATCTACTAAGGAAAAAGAACTGGTCTACTTGGATGTTCCATTGGACAAGAAATTGACAAACTCATGACCAGAATAGCCCCTCCCTAGCTGAACAAGGAGCTGAGTTTAAAAGTGTTTGAGTGAGATATTTCCAATTCTGAAGGGCAGAGAGAGCACTCATCAGTTCCCTGCTTCTGACCCTATCCCACAGTATGAAAACAATAGGTCTTATTGACATTAGAGGCAAAAAATTTAGAAGTAATTACAAAGGATATTGTTTTGTACTCAATAGAGAGGCTGTAGTCTTCACTAATGTAGGCATTTAATGTCAAGCATATGTGGATGGATTTTTGAAAAGTGTTGGCTTATTTAATCATTAGTGGCTACTACATGTTGTGCTAAAATAATGCAGTGTTGAATTTCACTCTATACTGTTACAACTGATTACATCTGGGGTACCTGTGTGCCTGTGGGGGAGAACTGCACCACTGGCTATGGATAAATTGTTTTTGTCTTCAGTGTATTTATTTATAATATCTCCAGAAATGTAAGGCCAAAGAAAATGGAGTAATATTGGAATGAGAATGTTCGAAAGCTGTAAATCAGATCCAAAAGAGAATCTGGGTGTCAAGATCTTCATTGTTTGTATATCCAGTATGGCTTTGAACTTAGTAGGAAATCAGTACCTACATGTCCTGACAGGTCTCATCCTCTTGGCTGAGGTAGCAGTTGTGAAATGTATGGACTCTACACAACTGAGAGAGAAAGGAAAGTGATTCCTGTCATCTCTGCTCATAAGGAACTCAGAATGCCCTCTACTATAATTTTGGAGGCACCTTAAGGATTGCTTCTAGTTGCTTCCAGTGTAACGATCATGCAGCTGAAATCTCTAGTCTTTTGTTAGCTGTGCCCAAACATCCACTTGACTTTGCTGCACCATGTGGCTTGAACAGATTGTCCCTGCTGCTGGGAACATGGAGGCTCTAGTTTGGGCCATCCCACACTGTGCTTGGGTTTCCTCCTTCAGGACCTCTTGAATCTTGAGGTGGTCTTCAGAGCAAGGCAGCTGTGAAATAACACTGTGATGGCATAGGTATCCTCTTAGAAAGGTGAAGGAGAGCTGGGGTGCAGGAGCAGGCTGTTCCCTGCCTCTCCACACACATGGCATGATGTGGACTGCTGCAATGGGGTGATCTTGGGGACTTGCTTTGTCAGGAGATCCTTTGTACTTTTGAACTTCAGGGAGCCTGGCTCCTGTACACCACCTGAACATAACTTGCTGCAGCAGTAGTGAACCCACCCACCTTCCCTTGCCAGGGAGCAAGGCCCCTCAGAGGCCACCACAGAGAGCCTTGGGAGTTCTGCACCCTTGCATGCAGAGCCTCTGTAAATTCATCAGGCTGCAATGTGTCTCTCTGTTGCTATCAGTGTCCCCGTGACTTGCAGTTTCCTGCTGCTGAGGCAAGAGTGATTCACACTTGAACACTCTGTGCAGCCAGAGTCCCTGCGGAGGGCTGCCTGCTGAAGAGTTGTCTATTCACTCTTGCAGGGCACTGAAAGCGTGCCTTCTGGCTGCTGGTGGAGTGCCTGAAAGCGGTGGAGACCTCCTGGGAATACCTGGGCATAGCTGAGCATGGGCCTGGCCTCCCAATCCTCTGCTGCTTTGCAGTATGACTCACCTACCCCCAGCTATGGAGAAAAAAATATACGACAGCTGCAGCTACAGATGATGCCGAGGGCAGAGCACCAGCACTGAGCACAGCACAGCCTCCTGACACACGCTGTGCTGGGCAGGCAGGACTCAGGCACAGAAGCCGCTCAAGATGCCTTTGGGTGCCTCTTTAATTTCACAAAGCAAAACCTGTTCCCTTTCCCTCAGCAATGATCTTACAAGTAATGCTGTCATTTCACATCTCTGAGTGCTTGGAGGAGTTGAATGTACCCCAGCCACAGTATGCTGCAGCTGCATGTGAAGCAGAAGATATGTCAATTCTGGTGTACAACAGCAAGGAGAAACACATGTTTCTGGGTCCCTGGCACAGACTGGAGCCTCTGAGGATATGATGACTCTCAGCAGCATGTCAATAACCAAGTAAATACTCTGGATGTCTTCAGCTGAGACAAAGCTGTGTGTCTCAGTGCTGCTGTGTGCTGGAGAGGTTTCTGGCTGCAAGGGGTGGGTGGCTGCAGCAGCCAGCCTTGGGCGATGCCACCAGAACAGGGCTGCCCAGATCTCCCCATCCAAAAACCCTGCTTGGTGACCGGGTGCCCTGGCACCTCATCAAAACATCCACTGCTTGCCCATTCCCATTAGGCATTGTACTGCCAGTCCTGTGAAGATCACATGAGATGCAAAGGCAGAGTGGGTAATTCATATCTTTTGACAAAACTGGTGGCACCTCCTTTAGAAGGTCTGCACAATATTTTCCATTATAAGGGTCTGTTCCTGGTTGCTTCTCTTTTTGACAAGTGCATCAGCCTAAAGCTGATGTTTTCTTTAAATCTAATCCAGAACAATGCAGCTGTTTCTAAAAGAAGATGGCAAGTACTTTTTAAAAATCAATACACATATATACATATGTTTATTATAGATATATATATCTCTGTGGAAAATCTGCAGGCATTCAGCACAGAGAATTTCACCTTGTGTGTGCAAAGCTGCCCACACTGCAAGCCCTGTTCACCGTGTCTGAGTGGAGTTCTGCTGGAGCTACACCTTCACCTAGCTTTCCCACAGCTCCAGCTGCAGTGAACCCACCAGCCCACAGCTCACCAGGAAAAGTGGGGAGCATGGCCCAGCATCCCCCACTCCTTGCACTCTCTCCCTCCCTACTATTCATCTGATCCAGCTGATGCTGCTTCTGCCCTTGTTGTCCCTTTTCCTTGTCCTACTGTGAGGACTTGGTCATACATCCCTCCTCCCCCAGACACAGCCACAGACTGGGTTTCTGCCAGTCCAGCTGGACTGAAAGCTGCAGAGGATGTTTTGAAAGAGAGCTATCGGGGGAACACCATGACTGAGGCTTTGCTGGCAGATGTCTGCCCATGACTTCTAACCAGGTCTTGTGGATTCTGCAGCTTGTAGACCAGTTTCTTGAAAAGCAGGACATGAATTTTCCCTTTGGCTGAGCAGTGTGGAAGCAGAAGAGCATTACAGGGAATATGAGAGCATGACTAAAAGAGGAGAGGACGGAGAGAAAAAAAAGCTGTCTCCCCTACTTCTGAAAATTACTGGTGCAAGGATATTTGCCTAGGTCAATTATCAGGATTCAAGTGTTCGGGTTTACAGGAACAGGTTTTCTTTAACAACAATGATTGTAAGTGATATCTACTGTAAGGGATGTATGCTGCCCCTAGAGTTTCTATGCTAAGAAACTCTCAGACATCACACTGGAGGGGTGCATGCAGGAGCAGTTGGCCAGAAATCTATTTTTGAACATAGTCTCCAAACACAGATCATTTCTCTGCCATGCTGCTGCTTAATCTCTGTTTCACCTGAAGCCTATAGCATATCTTGTATGTGTGCCACATCTGCATGAGCAAAAGACAGCTGCCTCTGGAGTCTGGAAATGAGGGATAAACAGGTTCATTTTCCCCTATTTGGGAATTAGGGCCACCAGTGCAACATGCTTGGAATATGCTGCTCCCTGCAGCCCCAGCTTTTCCTAGATCTGGTTTGCCTCTTGTGACTCTGGAAACCTTATTGGACTTGCCTTATTCTGCAGGCAATCTTCAGACCTTAGTTTATTTCATCATTTTGTGCAACCTTGAATCTATTTTGCCATGTTCTCTGCAGTATGGGCTGTCTCCCTGTAATGGTTTTGGAATCAAAACCAGTGAGAGACTCCCAGTCAGAAGTACAAATTAATAGGAAAAAAAAAAAGAGAAAAATAAAATACATGCAATAGCACAAAAGAAAAACCACTGACAGAGTCAGAATACAACCTGACACCCTGCTAGGTAGCGTGGTGATAGCAGTGTGGATGAAGTGGCCTTCTCAAAGCAGTGATCCTGTAGAAATCCTGGCAGTGATCCTGGTAGCTCTTGTCCTCTGGAAACCAGTGGATAAGGGCAACTTTGGTGTTCCAAATATAGTTTTTATCTATGTAGGAAAGGCTTGGCTCCTGCCCCTGGATGGAGGATCTCCCAATGGGATGATGTAATTTTATCAGTCATGCAGTGGGACTCAATGGCCCATTAACAGATGATATCTTCCTGGAGAGAGGATGGGTCATGGGAAAGATAAAGAACAATGCCCCATCTGGTTTTAACAGATGGCCCATTAGCAGAGAATATCTCTCACAGAGATAAGAATCACTGCCCCACCTGGTTTCAGCAGATGGTGATAGAATTCATCCCTTTGGGCATATCTTTACATTGTAACCTAGGACACTCCCCATGTGCCCTTCCAGCACCTACCACAAAGAGGTCCAGACCTTGTGGGCTTTTGTATTCCAAAAATATAGTTTGTACGTCCTGCCTGCTTCTGCAAATTAAAATGCCTTATACTGACTTCAGTGGAAATACACTGCCTATGGAATGAGGCAGTATGGAAAGGTCTCACTGCATCGAAGTTTAGTGAAAACAATGCTTTGTTTTAGTGACGAGTGAGTGCTCAGCAGTCAGTGATAAAGTGGTACTTTTTGCACTTTTGTCTTTCCAATAGGTATCCTTTGTTGGCATATTTACCAGCCTAATCTTAAAAGTAGCATTTATATTAGCTTTTAGGCTATTTCTTCCTGTAGAAATAACAATAAGTTGGTGTGCTTCTCTTCCAACACACTCCCAGCATGAAACCTTAGGGTGACCCGTGATGGGGGCAGACTGGGGCCATTTAATGGAGAGCCTAACATGGGATAGGAAGCTCTGGCGCAGCAGCAGGCTCTGCTGGCCCAGGATGCTTAACAGTGCCACAGTGTTTGTGCTCCTCTATGTGGCAGGGGACATTAGGCAGCTGAGCATGTCACTAGGCAAGTTGCTGAGAAAGTCTATCCCACACCAGGACAGCTGTTGAATTGTGACATCCTTCCTTTACTAAACGCTTGCCTGGGGCTATAGCTGGACTACTTACAGAGAAGTAAAATGTAATATTAGCACTTCCACACAGTTCAGGATGCTGTGGTGTGTCAGAATGAATGGCAGGTGCCACAACAGCAGCTTTACTTTCTCGTTGGGGAAAGGTGCATGAAAAGCTGTGCTCCAGTGTTTCTTCACTATTGAATTTGTAAGTCCTTGGCTGGACTTCCCTTGGTCCTTTGGGGACAGTGCACTTTCTCATCTAGGCAAATGTTGGTCTGTTTTTCATTTAAATATTAATTTGGGCTGTCACAATGTCGTGTGTAATATTACCACTCTCTGTGAGGATTAGAGTGATTAGGAGTCTCAGAATACACTTTAATCAGACAGTTCAATACCGCTGAGATTTGCAGTCTACCCTCTCCCATGCAGCAGCCAGTCTTTCGACACGCTAACAAAATTGAAATGAGTTCCTTCATCTTAGACAAGGATAATTAATCTTCAAACACTGTTTATCTTAGCCCAAAAATCCCCAGAATTCAGAACTAAATTAATTTAAAGTCTAAATCTGCTTTAACTAGTAATTGGTTAATCAACGGGCTCGATGTGTAATTATATTCTTTGTTCACACTCCTTACAGGCTTGAAAAGACCATCTAATTCTTATGTTGCTTTCATTCCTATAATCAGCCCATGTGACATACAATGCTGTATGTTAGTGAACAAATTTTTCCTGGAATAATTTCCCTGAGATTGTTCCCTACAGAAGAATTTGGCTTTTTTGGTAACTGAAAAAAGCTCTTATAAGATTTCTTTGTTATTTTGGATTTCTGTGACTCATTTAGATATTGTCCAAAGAGTTTTATGCTTTGAATCTTTGCTGTCTGCCTGTAGATGAAGAAATCTACACTTTGTTTTAATTTCCTCTTACTGACATATGATACAACTTGAATGGTTAAGGGATTCTTGCTCCCTCTGAATACAAATAGAATGTGGAAAATTCATGATATGGTCATTCTAACTGTCTTTCAGAAGACACCAGCCACAAAATCTATTAGCTGGTGTTATTCTTGTGGACAGGAATTATCATTGCTATTAGGAATTGAAAGTCTGAGAATAAATCAGAGAAGGAAACTGTGGTCTTTTTAGCACAGAGTCGTGGATCTTCTTTACTTAGTGGACTATGTTATAACCTCATTGTGGTCAGTGGTCTGGTCAATGGTTTTCATATTTCTGTTCACAGGAATTTCCACCAGCTTCATGACTGCTTATATACCAGTATGTATTAATATCCTCTCTCCAATAATCTTCTTGCTGAAACCTATTAAAGCCCAGAGTTTAACTCTATTTAAATTATTTAATCTACTTAAACTCCTTTTAACTCTCTTCATACTTAAATGTATTCCATCTTTCATTCTTGTTAATACCACATAGATTATAGCTCCAAGAAACAAGTCAAATCTTGCTCCTTCTGATGAATGAGATGCAAGAGAGTTTGACTGCCAACACCTTAGTGATATGAGTTCTTAGAGGACAGGGGAATATCAGCTTTAGAAGTGTTTGGGCCCAAACTCCTGGGTATGTGTGGATTCATCCTGCCATTTTGCACTGCCCTTAAAAGTGGAGAATTTGGGTCATCTGCAAAATATTTAGAGTCTGTAGGTCCTTTCTTATAGCTAGACAGGAACTTCAGCATCAGAGGGGAAAAATTAAAGGGGGACAGTGTCGTACAAGTTCAGATGAACTGCACTGGATGTGATGGTGGGGGGTGGCAGGGGGGCCTTTTCTCTCATCATTGACCAGCCAGCTCTAACACACACATTTGTCCTCAGAAGTGTGAGGCATGTGAGTGACTGGGGCTCTGAGAGACAGGTAGAGGGCAGTGAGTAGCCTGGAGCAGCAATCCCCACTGTGTGGGTTGAGATGCTACTGAATTAACCAGTGGTCGGTGCACCATGATGTGATGTGAAGTTGAGCTGGTGAACCAGCACGATGTTCAAATTTCAAATTCTCTCCAACATCAGACTGAGAAATAAGCAGTGAGCTGCAGTCTGGGGATTGTTATTCTGTGTACCCCACTGCCCAAACCCATTTCTGGTGGGTCAGGAACTGAGTCATCTTCCTCTAGGAGAAAGACAAGATAAGGCATATCAGAGGCACTGCCAGAAAGAGTTTTTCCCTTCAGGAAGTAATATTTTTAAGGATATTTACCTATTTAAAGTTTTCCTTGAGGTAGATTTCCAAAGTTTGCAAAGATAATGTCAAAGCATGGAATAAATCAATAAAACTATTGCAGCAGCCATATAGCCCAAGAGGCTTCCCTCCCTCTCTACCAGCCCCAGTGAATACTTTTCTGACTATCTGTTATTGTCTCATTACTTTTGCTAAACAGATAGTTCTTGTTTGCACTCACTGCTCTGTATCTCTTTGTTCCTGAACTCTGGTGTTTGTTAGAATCTAGGTTTCTTCCACCTGCTCATCTTCGCTGAAAACCATAACCACCAGAGAATCTCTCACCTCCTTACCTAAAGAGGTGGTACTTCTGCCTTGGGGCTGAGATTGATCCAAGTCCCTGGAAAAATCTTTCCTAGGCTTGCAATGAGCCACCCCTTTAATCTTTCTCCCAAGCAGTGTCTCAGCTAGGAGCTCGGAGTTTTAGGTGGAGAAGCAAGTCTGTCCTTCCTTGAGGTCTCCTTTGCAGCCACAGGGTGGAAACAAGGAATACCCAGTAACACTTAGGAGCCCTGAGTTAGCCTTGGCCAGCATGTGGCTGAGCCCCTGAGCCTCCCTCCCTGAGGTGTATTCACTCTGCAGTGGTGAGGCTACAGCATGGCTGAGGGCTGCAGGGTGATGAAAAGCAGGGAAAGTCTGTTTTAAAGCGTGTAAAGACTGCAGAAACAAGTCCTTGCTTTTCTGAGCACAGAGCAGAGTTTTCTGCTTGTTTATGGCACTGAAAAAATGTAATATGGAGAAAGAAATATGAAAGAGTTTCTTTGGAAGTGCTCTGCTCAGCTGTGGTCCCTTTCAGCTTTGGGAGCCCAAGGCACTAGGCAAAGATCTGAGTACAGTCTTGTCCTTGCCCTGGACTGTGAAGCAATATCCCAGCTAGAGCCTCTGCATGCAAAAATTGTGTATCAACCTCCCATTTCACCACAGGTAGCACTGTCTTGGAAATTTGTAAATTTGTATTTCCTTTTATTCAGCTGCCAGCTTCTGAGCCTCTGTGCATTCTCAAGCTTTTTGTAATAAACACAGGGATAAAAACCTTCTTGAAATGTTCTTGAAAAGACGAAACAAAGCATAACCCAAATGAAAATTGCAATTCTCCTGTAATTTCCTGCATTTAGGAATAGAGAGACTCTAAGAATATAAAGCATAGGAGAATGTGCTAGGATTCTGGAAGCTGGAGATGGCAAAGAAATTATGTTTTGCTTGGGCCTTGTAAGTATAGAGCAGTCCCATTCAAGCCATAAGAAACTCAAGATAAAGAAACATCTTGAAATTTCTATGTTGTTTCTGTAAGAAAGTACTTGAAAGAAACTTGGTTTGAAATTTTCATACTTGAATTTTTAAAAGAAGATGTTACTAACACATTTCTAAGGGTAAAAATCTTTTATTCTGGCACCTAAACAAGTTGGTAAGAAAGCCAGTAGTATCTTCATATTTACACAGCACAGAATATTGACAAAACATTTCACTTAATCTTTGCGAAGAGGAAAAGGTGTCTCTCTTCTCTTCATTTTGAAAGAAGGTGATTGCTTGACTCAAGAACCCTTCTAGCTTGAAAAATTGTGTCCAGAGTTCCTCTGGTTTTGGTCTTCCAGGAGACTAGGATCCTATTATCCAGTGTTCACTATGTGCCTTCACAGATAGCCACACAGGAGCTGAGGAAGACTTCCTAATTTTTACTTACAGTACAACTTCTAGACAGAGCTGCAAACTTCACTTTGTTTCTTGTGATGTAAAAGGTAGAGAAAAGGAGAAAAGAAAGTTAACACAAGCTTAAATTACAGGAGTTTACACTCATATGACAAGATTGTTCAAATATTCTTGGTCTGTGTAGGATGCTATATGTCATGGAAAAGTACACTTTGAAGATTTAATCCCATCCCCATGCAATTAATAGAGCAAGGAGAGCTGAAACAGGACAGACAGATGTAAAATGAAGCCTCTCAGTGAGAGACAGAGTGAAGGAAACTCTTGATGTTCCATTAGTGCTCGAGCAGGTACCGGGATCCTTTACTCCACTGTGCCCTGACCAATCAAAAATTCAAATATTTCTGTAATGCAAAAAGAGCTTGAGTTACTCAGAGTTTGTCAAAGTCTCAGCTCATCCTTGCCAACATGGGGATACTAACATTGAAACTCCTTGGAAAAGGCTGTCTTTCCTGGCTCCCTGCATTTGGCAGGAAGGTGCTCTGAGGACAACCTTCCCTTTGCTTCTCACTGTTCCTCTTCCTCTGTCCTACCTAGTCATGGCTGGGAAGCTACAAGCTCTCCCCACAGGCAGTACCACAGCAGCTTTAGACAGGTTTGTGAATCTCAGAGTATGGCTTTCTGCCCTCTCTTAGCTCCTGGTACTCAGAAGTCAACCCTCTCTCCCTAAAACAGCTGCAGCATCTCCTGATGAGCCAGCTCTTGGGTTCAGATTGAAACTCTGTTCCTTGCTTAACTCTTCTCCCCACTGCATGGTAATTCTTTGAGAGGCTGGGCCCTGTTGTGCCCTATCAGTATGACTCATGCAGGCACCTCCACTGCCCCTGCTTTGAGAGCCCTCTCCTTTACAGGTCTGGTTTTGAGGGGCTCACACCAGGCAAGGCTGTGGTGTTACCTTTGGAGTGACAGCTACTGCAGAGAATGAATCTGCAGGACCTCTGCAAAGTAATGGTGTTCTTACAGTAGGAAAAAAGCATGCAGGAGAATTTGGATACAAAATAGTAAATTTAATCCTGGGAAAAAATCATGCTAGGTTTCTATTAACAGCCACAGAATGTCTATAGGACCATATTCCTTGAGGATCCTTACATTTATGGTGTTGCTGAAATACCTTAGCCTTCAGGCTTTTGTTGGCCTCTGCACAACTCAGAATTGCAGAGAACCTTTCAGATTAATTATACAAAAATATTCTGCGGAGTGCTTTTTTTTCCCTTGCAAGTTCAGCCTCATCATAGGTCTAAATCTGCAGATAGAGGTAAGTACATTACAATGGCGATGACTGATAGCTGAAGAGTTTTTGTGTTCACAGTGTTCCCTAATGTAGGCCATTTTTCATCATCTAGAGTTGCCTGATAATGATGTCATTTCCATTGCTTGAATGTTGAAGGAGCAGCCACATATCATGGAGTTAAAATGACTGTTTATGGGGAAGCTAAATTGTGTTGTTATCAGTTTAAGGCAGTGTTTGCTTTGCTTCTGGGGACAAAATGACAGTTGGACTTTCTAAAACTCATCAAACAGGGATGAGAGTGCCAAGAATACAAATCTTTACTGTAGTCAAGCTGAGGGGAAAAGAGGGGAGAGAAGAAAAAGGAGAGCTATTTTTATGTGAAGATGTGATGACCATCAGATAAAAATGACAAAGTTGTACTTGTCAGAAAATAAGTCACATTGCTGATCACTGGATAGCTTTGATGTAATATTCCACAATCATTTAACTGAGATTTCATGGCAAGATTAATGGCAAAGATTTTAAAACATGCATGAAGAAGAGCTTTCTTCTAATATCCTGCTGTCAGACAGTCCTTATCTGAGGCTTATGTTGACTGATTATGATTGGGAATGATCTAGAACATGACCTTTAAATAAATAAGAAAATGATGCAGATTTGGAAGTGAACCTCCAAGCTTTTGGGTCTTTTCCTAAACATTTCAAGTTCTCAGACTGTATATACATATGTATGATATATGCATATGTGTCTTTTCAGACTCAGTCCCACTAACCTGAAAAATCAGCCAGAAAACTCAACAAATTTCTCTGTCTTCTATATAACAAAATTCCCTTAATTAGGTTTAATATATAATTTCCAACATACAGGATTCATACTGAAACAAGTTATTTATGAGACACTATGTGATTGTAAGCAGAGCACGTATTTTGAGTGAACATAGACCAATTTGTTTGGAAAAAGAAGTGTTAGTTTCTAGTGTATGGCATTGAATGAATTGTTATACATACTTGGGAATGAATGGTGAGCATAAATCTCCCTTTGGATATTACATGAAATATTTCCAGCATATTTTAAACTAGTTTAGTGATGTCAGTTCTTCTGTAGTGCTCACTGCCTACCTTGTGTTTTCACAGGGGATTTCAGCAGTGAAGGCAAGTATGGGTTGTGGCCAGCCACAGTGCCTGCCAGGCTGCAGCCAGCTGGAGACACCTTTTTGCTCCAAAGCCTCTCTTCTGCAGCTGAACACTGAAGAAATGCACTGAAGACAGGATTTTGCAGTTTTGCCCTCCATTAACTCCCTCCAAAACTGAAGGATGTTCACAGCTCAGTTGAGTTTTTCACTTGATCAGCCACCGAAAATTATTCAGATTATGGAAAACATCTGGGAGTTCCTAAATTTTCTAAGGCCACCTCAAGATGAGCAAAGTGATGAGGTCAGGTAGAAGATGTTATTCACTTCCATATTGTAGGGCCTTTCACAGCACAGCCACGCAGGACTGGCTGAGGGGGATGAGGTGGATGATGCACAGAGGTCACAGCATGCCTGCAAATTGATGGGACCAACTGGCATGGGTGCTGCCCTTAATCTGCCCTGACCAGCACTGCATTCTTTTGTACACTGCCCCCTCCATGTTTTGATTAAAAGTGACTTTTCTACTCTTCTCCAATTCAGTAGGAATTCATGGAGCTTGCTTGGACCTGGGTGAAGTCCTGCACAACTACATTAATCCCCTAATCGAAAGTCATAGCCAGGTGAGGAAGATGAAACAGAAGACAAAGAGGGCTGCTCTGTGAGAAGCTGACTTGGTGCTCCAAGAAAAAAAACAAGGGTGGACTCCTTTCTTTGGAGGGAAACTTCTGTTGTCTCCAAGCCCCTGGTTGAGTTGAGCTGGGTTAAATAGCAGAAGCAATTCTGAAGGGTGGCCATGCCTCATCTGTCACATCTGTGTTTCAAAAACTGTTCAGACAACAAACAAACAAACAAACAAAAAAGCTCTAAATCAATCCAGAGGTATTCCTCTTTCTCTAAAACAGAGGGGAAAATCAAGGAGGAATATGATAGCATTCAAAATGCAAAATTAATTCGCATTTAATTGCAAAGGAAAATCCAATGAGGTGGCCAGTGGTTTATTTCCCTTTTCCCTGTGCTTCTTCCCAGCTTGTTTCACATACCTGTGCTGCAACCTGCCTATGCTGAACTCTGTGGCATGAGGAGATGTTCCACAAGATGTTTGTCTTAAAGAACTAGGTTTTGTTTTCATGTGAAATTATGCTCCTCAGATTTTTTTTTTTCAGTGTTCAGTTACAGAAAGGGAAAAGAAAGTGGAGAGAAGTAGCAGAGATATTTTCCCATTTTGTTCCTAAGGAAAAAATGCAGGAGTAATGAAAGCAGATTTCCCCCCTGACTTTTAAAACTTTTTTCTCTCTTCAGGCACAATAGGTTTGGGGGTGCCAGTTTTCTTTCCTACCCATAATAAATCCTGAAATTCTTAAAAGGCTGCATTTATTAAAGAAAGGGGTTTATCAGTCTAACAAAATTTTTAGGGAATTATTTTCAAAACAGACAAAAATATATTTATTTTTTGTTCTTTCTCCTGGATTGTGTACAGATTTCTCTCTCTCTCTCCTTTTATTTATTTATTTATTTATTTAATTTTTTAATTTTTATCTTATTTGAGCTAAGTGTAAAGAAGGTATATATGATGGCCAATAAGACTTTAGGGTTTGTAGCTGAATGAGAGGCATGTAAGTGGGAGATACTGCAAGAGCTCAATTTTCAAATGGCAATTCAAAGGAAATGGGGGTGGGGCCCTGACACCTCCTTGAGATCCTGGAAGTAGAGGCTGTGCTGCAGCTTAAGTTACTTTTATGTAGGACCCATGTAAATCTGGTGCAATCCAGATCCAAATGGCTGAGCTTCATAAATTCTGACATGGATAAGGCTGTTCATGCCACTCACTCTGAAGAGTTTTATTAATCATATTGCAGACCTTTGGAATTGTGCAAAAGAATCTGGCTTGAAAAACTAAGTAATGTTCAATCATTTAAATGGGAACCTGTTTTTCCAAGTTAAATATCTAAACCCCAGAATCACAATGTATGCAGTCTGGGAGTACTTGAAAGCAGGAGTGAATATCCTTTTACAGGGATGTTTACCCTTTACAGGGATCCCTTTACAGCAATATCTGCAGTTTAGTTTGGAATATGGTAAATGATGTTGTTGTAACAAGGGTGCAATGAGTTCTAATGGCACAAGGAATCATGATAGCACGGATTTATATCAAAGTCTATTATAGCAGAGAGTCTTGTAACAAGAGCAGAATGTATTTTTGTCATACTCAAAATGTCATCTCAGTCAGAGACAAGACTGATGAGGAAAAATTATTAGATGCAGAGATTTCATTTATCTTTCTTTTCCAGAATAGGAAATCTTGATGATCTCCCTTTAGGTTTCAATGCTTAAACCCCAAATTTCCAGCTGCCACTGTAATACAAAGGAGATACATCTCTGCTTGCATATTTTTCTCTTCATTTTTTAACTAACTGCTGGAAACCAGTGAAGTTTCACTAGTAAAGCAAAATCTCTTTTCTTTTATTTTCTTGTAGAGGAAAAATATCCATGTCATAAAACAGTTCGACATTTTCCTGCTCAATTCTGGTCTGAACATGGAAAGAAATTCTCTTACCCTCAGCCCTGCAGATGTGAGGTTTTTTGTGAGGGTCTCCCTTGGTCCAGCTCTTCTGGCTCTAAATCCTTGTCCTGCACCACTGTGGGCAGCTAGCACCACTGCCAAGACCTACAGGCTCCACATTCCTAGGGATTTTAAAGAACTTCAGAGCAGCCTTCAAAGGTATTAATCTGTTATTAACACTCATTTTTGGTCACTAAAGAAATTCAAATGTTTCAAATTCCATACTATTATCTTATTTCATAAAACTCTGCCAAAATTTTGATGCACAAATTAAAAGATTGTTGAGTACTCCTAAAGAGACTTTTAGACTTTATAAGTTATATTCAGACACTGGTCTTTTTTTAGTGAGCTTATAATTGTTATTGGCAAATTACTCTTAAAATTTTATTAAAATGGAAAACAAAACAGCTGTAGCTTATGTTATGTTTTCTCATGGATAAAAAGGACAAAATTTAACAATCTTGCTTTCCTTCAATTTGATTGATTCAGAGCATGGGGAAAAGAATGGATTTCTTTGATTTGAATATCAGAACGAAGTGCTTGGAGTAGCAAAAAACTCCCACAAGCCCACACCTCAAAGCCTAAATGAAATGACCGTAATCCAAACCCAAGCTATTGCAACTGGTTGGATTTACCTTGTCCAACTTTGTATGTGCATTTTTTCTTTCCAAAAGAGGCTATACACAGTCTCTTGATTGTTAGTGATTGCCCCATTCCTAACAAGAGAAATCTTCTTTTCTAAAGAGATGCTTTGCCACTGTGTCCCGAGGTGGTCTCATGATTCCTGTATAGGCACCAGAACTGCACAGGTTTTTCTACTGCAGTTCTCTGGGTAGGAAAAAATGCCATCATTTCTCAGTGACTGACAATTTTGGGGGGGGTGGTGGTGGTGAAAATCAGGGTACAATCATGTCATATATTTTTAACATTGCTAACGAATTCATAGCATGGGAAATGCTTATTTCTATCTCCTGTCCAGCTTCTCTCATTTACCTTGTACCCATATGCAGGTCCATCAAGCACAGAGTACAAGCCAGAGAATGCTGTCCTATAATTTAAAGTCCAGGTCCACCGGTGGAGCTTCAGAGAAATAGAAAAGGAGCTTCACTCCTTCATCACTCATCAGTGTCTTCCTGCTGTTTAGAGACTAAACATGCACAAAACCAGTAGGAGGTTGTTATGTTCCTGTTAGCAACTGCTGTACGGAAAAGGAAAATCCTGACATGAATTGTGCAGTCTGTCAAACATTGCACAGCCCTGACAGCCCTCCTCTGCCTTAAATTAAAACATCTACAGCTGTGAGGTGCAGAAGCTGCAGTGGTAACAGCAGCTCAGGAGTCAAAAAGGTAAAACCCAGCATTACTGTCAACACAGCCACATGGCACAGATGTAATGTGTTGTAATAATCTCTCTTTTGATCGTCCAGTTCAGCATGCCTGGTATCAGAGCACTGTGAGTTTTTTCCTCATCTGCATGTGTTATTAGAAATTAGGCTGGAGATTTTTCATCTTTATGCCACACACGTGCTAGTGAAGACCAACATTTTTCTGTGTCATCAAAAGGAGTTACTTCTCCTCTTTCAGAGTTTTTCTAATTCTGTACAGCGTGGTAAGAAGATACAAAAAGATGCTTAGGTGCTTTCTTCAAAAATGTTAGGCCCTTTTTTCTACTGATCACAGCATAAATCAAAAATATCTTAAATTAGACAGAGCCTCCTGCCTGGTGGTGCTTAGTGTAATGAACAGTAGTAGAGGCAGAAAACTTGAACTGGCAAGTGCAAACAAGCACTATTCAATCTAACCTGGCTTGAGAGAAAGAAACATCCTCTTGGTTCAGAAGCAGGCTGATAAGATAAAATTTCAGGCTAGCCAGAAAGGTTCTCTTATGCTACAGGCAAGGGCCACATGGTTTAAAATGTGCAAGGGGAGAATTAGAAAGAAATTGTGTAGGTGTCAAAGGAGGAGTAGGAGAGATGTGCAGTACCTTGAAGGAGACACAGCTAAGATCAAATTTAATGCAGCTCAAGAACAGCAGGTTGAATTAACCATTCCTGAAGGTCTCTGTGTGCAGCAGGATGCAGAGATTTTCTCTTGATATGAAACACATATGTTTCCTCTGTGCAGCATATAATGATGAAATACTCATTTTAATAGGCACAGCAGGGGTCTGAACTTATGGTCTTCCCATGTAGGATTGATGGGCTTGGATAATTGGCATTGCCAGGGAAGGTCATGGAAGCGCAATTACTCTGTATTGTACCTAGGGATTTAAGAGTCCTATTAATTCCAAACTATAATATAGTAATAATACAAAATACTCTTTAAAGACAACAGAGCTAGCAATTTTATTTTTCTTTTTGCTGGGGGAACGCTTCAATAGACAACAGCTATGTGAATGTGGGACAGCATCAGCTATTTTCAAACTTCTGTGTAAGCTAGGTTTGCAGATCCAATTAAGTTTATGAAAACTCTTTTTTGTATAGTAGTTTCTACTTCTAAGTTCTTACAAACCATGTATATAACAGTAGATTTAATACTGTTGCCTAGGATTATTGTAAATTTCTATGCAACTCATTTGGTGGCACAGTTGATCCTATCATATGCAAACCTTTGATGTGTATGTGGCTACCAGGATAAAACACCTTCAGGAATACAGATATATTATAAGGGATGGCTTCTGAATCCTTTAAAATTATAATCTAAATGCAAAAGATATATAGAAGAATGAACTAGTAAGGAATTTAGGACACACAGCAAAGTGTCTGACTAAGATTAGAGGGGAATGTTTTGAAACTCAGATAATTTAATCCAATACATATCCTGGTTTAATTTTTTGCACAGCAACATACATATGTGGAAATGCTGGTGTTTGTTTTCCTTTTAAGATTATCCCTATTTGGAGTGGAGGGAAATATTATGACTAACATACGAAATATGTTAGTCATGATCCATAGACTGTAAACTGTGTTAAAAGAGCTTTATCTTAGTGTTTCATCCACTTGATTTCCTCAGTGGCCCCTATTTTCACTAAGAGGACATGTCTTGAGGTAGCTATAGTGAAAACAGCCTTTTTGGAAACGTGACTATTCACGTTAAGGAAGATACTCTGCTAAAAATGCAACCTTGCCAAAGGTAGTTCAAAATGAGTGTCCCTTCAAATTCTGCTGGGAGATTGAAGAAATCTCTTTAAAAGTGGTACTAAGTTTCCTAGTACAGTCTTTTTAGCAATAAATGTTAAGGTTTTGGACAATAGGGTTTATTTTGTTTGGGAATTTAAAGAACCTCAGTGAACTCTTAGCTTTCTTTTCTCACTAGGGTTAGTAAAAAGCCAGTGGGATGTGGAGTCGTGACTAAATGGATTCACAACTGAATACTTTTGTAAATCTCCCTCCAGCAACGTAACAGCAAATACTTTTTTTCTTTCAGAAACTGAACAATGATAGTGGTGAATCCATTAAGCCATCTATCACAGGCAGATAGCCTGGAAAGACACTGCAAATTCACCTTTGATCTGTACCAGTTAAACCTTCTGTTAAATGGAGAAAGTCAAGGCTCGTGCTTGTCCTCTTTCATTCCCTTCTCAAGACATTCAACTTGTGATGACTGCAAGAAGAAGAACAGACCTCTGACATGATTACTGGCCTCAGGGCAGTGGAATGGCATGATAGGGCTGCCAGCCCCATGGCTTTGACTGGCTTTCCCCCTTTTCACCTCCTCAATTTCTATTTAAAAGTTGCATGAGATTTTTTTAACAAGAACCTAAATTAACTGGCACAAATCAGCTTTCCCAGTTGAACATCCAAGTGAAATACTTTTATTTTTACATACCCAGCACATTTAAATGCTATTTGAAGACAGGCTGAGTATTCAGGAAGCACAATTTTCTTCATTTAGTTTACTGTTTACCAGCTAGCCCAGGCTGGTGGGACTGACACTCCTTGGTGTTTTGTGACAGTTTATGTTCATGCAGCAGCAGATCTTAAGTGAGTATCAGTATCAAGACAATCAATCAATATTGGCAATAAGCGGTGGCTTTACTGCAAATCCTCCAAGCAGAAAGACTAAAACTAGGGGAATGCATTGAACTACTTAGTCCTTATCTCTTAAATACACAGCGCAGCTCAAAGGCTGGGCCATTATGGCAGCCTGGAGTTTGGTGGTTGATAGCAATAGCTGCATTCCAGAAGCTTTTCCCTCCTGGCTGGGCTGTGTGGGGCTCAGTGGCCTTACCCACGGCAGGGCAGGACTGAAACTGGGAGCAGGGCAGCATGCCCACCTGTGCTGCCACACCAGGAGGGAGCCAGGACAACTCCATCAACAGAGGCAGTGACATTTATAAGGAAGAAGAGAAAAAATGATTTCTTGTACATGGACAGTAAAAGTGCAGATGGCAGTGGCATTTAAGGGAAGACATGCACGGACTATGTCTTTCAAAACATGATAGTCATTTGTAGATGTAGACAGGTCTCAAAGCAGCTAAACTTTGAAACTACTTTAATACTACTAGTGATTAAACAGTTACGCCAGGCAAAAGCTAAAGGGAAAAGATGCTTTTTTTAGAATAGGACTGGTAATAGCACATGACCTTGGACAATTTATTAAGTAAGAATCAAGTAAAAAGGTGCCTAAACAAATGAAATCACTAAAGCTTGTGACTATTGAAATTAATTGGGTAAGACCTCAGGCAAAGACAACAGAGGACGATTACTTCAGATTTAATAGGTAATGTTTGCAGATGTACAATACATCTTGGAAAATACTGTGTTACTTGTTCGGGTTTCTGAAAAATTTAAAAGTCAATCATAAAACACGAATTGTTACAAAGACTGGTAACACTAAAATGAAAAGCTGCAAGTCAGAGGAGCTGTTAGGTCAGCTTATAATCACACAGATGCTCTTATTCTCTTTCATGCATGTTTGCACTATTGGTTTTTATAGCATTGAGTACTGAAGAAACTAATGCTTGAGTAAAAGGATATAGGATTTTTAAAACATTCCTTGAAATAATAAACAAATAGGTGATTCTGTGAGCAGCATGATTTTATCCTGTTGTACCATTGTGAAAGACATTTGCCTAAAAAAACCTATGAATGCTACAATGATGACAACATGAATAGCAAGACAAGTTGTGAATCTACCATAAATTGATTTAAATATCTTTTGAACATAAGTATTTTAACTACAAAATAGAAGTTCCTGTGTAGTACTACAATATTACAGTACAATGTCACAATATGATATCTTGTACAGATTGTGCTCACCAGGGTTTGAATTCAGGGCGAAATGAGAGGGGAGGAGGAGAAGGGAAATTCCAGCATGTATTACAAAGTGTACAGGCAAGTTATTTTGAGGAACACCCTCAAACATCTTTGACACACAGCAAAAAAACCCAAAAAAGCAAACAACGAAAATAGCTATTTTGCATTTTACAATTTGACGATGTTGTGGCTAAAGTTTCCACTTGTGCTATGTCCTGTGATTTGTTTGGGGGAACATTTCTCTTCCAGACAACATTAGCAGGAAGATGTTCTTCCATTTGCATGGGAAAGTGAGATATTAGTTCTGGCTTATTAAACTATTTCAGCAAAGAGTTTCCTAGCATCATAGAGATACGAAATGTCAAACATCCACATACTGCATCCCATCCTTATGGTAATGCTTAACTGTTCCTAGTACTATGCAAAATGTGTTGTAAGCCAAGGGACAGGGCTTGACTTTGTATCAACTGAATATCTTTGTCTGGTGTTCAGTCTCTGTTTGTTTCTTCTCTATGCTCTTGAACATGAGGCTGACCCTCCTGGGTGAAGCCCCCTTGTCCAGCTCAACTCTCACATCAGTAGCACATGCTTAGTGTAAAAGCCTTCCTACCTTTAAAAATCAATAACCTCGAATTAATTAAAAACAAATTCACCTGGAAATGGAAATGAAAATGAGCTCTGTTTGAACACGGGGAGAAGTGTGTGTGCCTGCTGTGGGCAGGGCCAGACCCAGGGATGGAGCATCTCCAACCTTCTCCAACAGAACAAAACACCAATTTACACTTCCTGTTGATTTGTAAAAGTCCAAGTAAACCACAAATATGTCAATATGCTCATTATCGAAGTAATTGTTTTGTCTGGGAGAAATAATTCTTTTAAATAGCAATTTCATTGGAAAAATATATGAATATCCTTTGGATCAAGACAGATGTAATTACTTTCTTGACCAAT
Source organism: Luscinia megarhynchos (assembly GCA_034336665.1). Lineage (NCBI taxonomy): Eukaryota > Metazoa > Chordata > Aves > Passeriformes > Muscicapidae > Luscinia > Luscinia megarhynchos. The sequence goes on along the minus strand of CM067592.1, from coordinate 21,296,547 downwards.
GAACCACAAAACTGGTTCCTCCTGTACTCCCTTTTAAACTCCAATATACTTCGTAAGTTGGCTTATTCCCTGGTGTATCTTCCCAACAATTTCCATATGACCAGTGTTTCTTCCTTTATTCAGTCCTTTATTGTCTGTGTCTGAAGAGAGATGAAATAGCAGCACTATGCATCTGACCCAAGATTTCTACTATTCTGGTGAATATCAGTCAAACAAGGCTCTCAGAAATTATGGTTTTGAAGAAACTTCTAATTTTAAAAATAATTGAATTCAAATTGTTGCAGTTTGAAAAGGTTTGGCTAATGTGTCTAAGAGCTGAAAGAGTTTTTCTGGCAGTCTTATTTAATGTTGATTGACTAATGCACAACTTGGAGCACAAAATTTATTTTACTAATTAGTGAAAATGGCAACTTAATTGATAAGGTTTAAAGCATGTCAACATATTGCTCTCTTGCCTCAGAAAATTAACTCTTTGGAAGCTGACATATCTTGAACAAAGCTTTGTTGTGATTTATTTTCTTTTTTTGAAGATCTAATTCTTTCATGGACTGCTGGTCAGGAGGAGAGGCACGTTTCATATCTCCTGGTATGAAGAAGGATGTTTATAAAGTCCCTGACTTGGTTCTGCATCGCTAAAACATTAAAAAGGGCTTTGCAATTCCTGCTTGAAGCTAGGCAGGACCAGGGGAGATTCAATGCTATTAGGGGAGATCAAGAGAGAAAGAGGGCCCTGCCCTTTTGGTGACAGAGCAGAGGCCTGGGAAGCTGTTTCACCAGGTAAAGGAACTTAAGAAAAAAAGCAAGAGATTGACAGGTTGTCTTGGTTTAATTTAGGTTTGCCAATTTTAATATACTCAATTTCTCTATGAGATAGGATTTAGGAGCTAAAACAAGGCAGGCCTAAAACTTAAAAGGGTATAAAGATGTTTATTAATAACACAGAGAAAATAATAAATTCAGAATAAAATTTCCAGATCGCTCCCTCCTCCACCCCTCACTTTCCATATTTCTACACAACAACATACAGAGATACTTCAGTCAGTCTGTCACTTAAATAATCTATTACTCTGGAGAGAGAAGTTCCTTCTTGTTTTGGCCATAGGGTTCTGTTCCAAGAGAAGAATAAAGTTCTCGTGTGTCTTCACTTTCACAATTTGCATCTGCCCGGGGAAAATCTGCAAATCATGAAACTCCTCCCATCTTCACAGACTTTCCAGAGCTGTGCTCTGTCTTATGTCAAACATATGGGGTATTACTTTTAAGAGCAAGCTGTTCAAAGCCAAAAGTTCTCTTCATCTCTTTTTTCCATTAAATGTCTCTATTCATCTTTCCATTCTCCAGAACAGACACCCCCATTTCCTTGGGGCAAAGGATCCTTTGCTCAAACACTTCAACGCCCCATGTATTTTCTCCACAATTTATAGGAATTTTCAGTGTAATCCAGTCCACCCCATAAGCTTACAAAAAGGTTTTTTAGCCGATATATTCACAGCATCTCCTCAGTCTCTTTCCACCTGGAAACTTGGCTCTTACTTCTTACTTTAGTATACTTTCTGCTTTATTCCTCTCATTCAAGGGAGATCAGGAGATCTGCAGTCTTATCCGAGCATTGGAAGGGTTAAAATTGCACACAGAAGGTGAAGGGAGCTGGGCCAGGCCGTGCTGGAGCCGTGCCAGTGTGGGAGAAGCCGCACGAAGCTGCAGACCCAGCAAGAGAGTGGGGGAGCGGCTCGGCTGGAGCAGAGCCCGGCTGCATTTCCCCAAGCTGCCCCACGGCGGCTCCGGGATGGCGGCAGGGCCCTGACTGAGCTGTGCCCACACCGGGGGGCAGAACTAGGATCTTAGCAAAGGTTTCTCTTTCCCCTGGGCATCAGGGCCCCGAGTTGAAAGGGGGGAGCCCTGTGGCTCCCCACCCCTGCCCGGCCAGGCCGCATGGGGACGGGGCCAGGCCGGGCCAGCCTGGCCAGCCGAGCTGGCTGGCCTTACCTTCTCAAAAGCCTGAAGCCAAAACAGGAAGATTTCACTTTCACCAATGTGATTCATGGAGTCAAAGTAACTTTTCAGTTGGTTTCCCAGACTGTCAGTTATTAAATTAGCTTTCCGATTGGTCCCAGAAACTCACAGAGGAAGTTCTCATAGACAGAGGAAAAAAAACACCCCTGTTCGGATGTCTGTGCTCTGTGCTCGTCCCTTTAGGTGCCTTTATGCAAATCCAGCACACAGGTTATTCTCAGACACTACCATCACAGGAATACTGAATTTCCTTTGTAGTTAAGAGCCAGGTGGACCCAGAATCCTGTCACGTAGCTTGTTGCAAGTGTGTTGAACACGTGAGTTGGAAACAGGTCAGTGCCCATACTAGGAGGAAGGATCCTCCTCCTGAAAATTTGACAGTGACAAGTAGGAGTGGTACATTTTATTAGAGGTATAAAGCCCTGGAACCAGAAGGACACCTACTGCTGAGGAGGACCAAGGTTGTCCTGGATAGAGGAGCTGCCTAGGGCAACACAATCTATACCCTGCATTGGAACTTGCTGTGTTAAGGGAAAAAAAAGTGTAGTTGTAGTATGTAACTCCCTTCTAAGGGGAGGGGAAGACCTGATATGCTGACTGGACCCACCCACGGGGAAGTCTGCTGCTGTCCCCAGGGATTCAGGTGAGGAGCATTGCTAGAAAACTGTCCAGTCTAGTAAGGCTCTCTGATTATTATCCATCAATGGTTCTTCAAGTTGGTAATAAAGAGATAGCAAGGAGGGCAATAAAAAAGGATTTCAGGGCCTTGAGAAAATTGGTTGTAGGATCAGGCGCACAGGTAGTATTTTTTTCAATCCCTTCAGTAGCAAGGAAAGATATTGATAGGAATAGGCAGATCCATCAGACTGACATGTGACTCTGAGGTTGGTGCCATCAGAAAAACTTTGGGGTCTTTGACCACGGAACAATTTAATACCTGTTCTACCAATACCTGATGGGTTGCACCTTTCTCAGAGTGAAAAAAGAGCTCTAGCACAGGAGCTAGCAGGGCTCACTGACAGAATTTAAACTGGCTTGGAAGGGAGAAAAGGAAAATACCCGGCTCACCAGTGATGATCGAAAGGATGGTGTGTCAAAAGTCGAGAAAATTAACACTAATGGGCTGTCTCAATCTGCCTCCTGAGGTGTTGGCTACAAAGTACAACACCTGAAATGCTTCTCCATCAAAACACCCAACACGAGGAACAAACAAGAGCAGCTCAAAGCATTGACTCAGTCCCAGAGATTTGGTATCATTGACTTAAATGAAACCTGGTGACTGCAGTGCCCTGTTGGGCAGCTACAGGCTCTTCAGGAGACCCACACAGGATAAAAGACGCAGGGGGGTGGCATCACATGTAAGGGAAAGGCTGGAATATACAGGACTCACAGTTGGCAATGGTGCAGTTGAGAGCCTCTGGATAGGAATAAGGGACAAACAATGTGAATGTCATTTGGGGAGTCTGCTGCAGACCTCCCATACAGGATGATGAAGTTGATGGATTATGCTTTGAGGAACTAAAGGATGCCTCTAAATCAACAGCTCTTGTTCTTATTGGGGACTTCAGCTTTCCAGATGCTAACTGGGAACACCGTACAGATGGCACAAACAAGGCCAGAAAATTCCTAAAACACCTGGATGACAACTTCATGATACAGGCACTGAGAGAGACAACCAGGAAAGACGTCTTCCTTAATTTGCTACTTGACAAAGGAGTGGATATTGAGAATGAAGTGATTATTGGCACCTGTCTTGACCACAGTGACCATGAAGTGATCATGTTAAACATCTCTGCTGACAGGAAGAAAGTACCAGCAAAACTTAAAATCTGGACACAAGGAGAGCAGGCTTCAGAGTGCTCAGGGAGCAAGTGGAAAAGTCCCTCAGGAAAATTCTTTTGAAGGTGCTGGGGTCCATCAGGGTTCGTCACTTCCTAAGCACCACCTTCTTAGGGCACTGGAATAGACAATTCCTAAATGTCTGAAGTGAAGCAGATGAGGAAGAAGGCAGGCTTGGCTAAGTAGGAGTCTTCTATGCCCAGTGGAAGCAGCGTCAGGTCACTTGGGAAGAATACAGAGATGCTGCTTGCCACTGTATGGAGAAAATTCATGTGGGCAAAGCTCAACCAGAACTGAAACCAGACAGAAATGTGGGGGACAACAAAAAGATGGCTTTTTGAATAATGGCAAAAGGCAGGGCAGAAATAACATCAACCTGTTACCAGGTGAGGATGGTCCCCTCACAAACGGGGACCAGGCAGAGAAATTTAATGCAAATTCAAAGCAAATGGTGAACTAAGGGTGTCCCAGTGCCCTGAGCAGGAGAAACATGATTATGAGAATAATAAACTCCCAGATGACCCTGATGTTCCAGCTGGATCCCTATTGGGCTATGGCGCTTAATGGTATTCAACTGAGAATACTTATGGAGCTGTCTGATGTTGTCATGAGGCCTCTCTTGATAATTTTTTAGTGATCTTGGGAATCTGGAAAGGTCCTAGCTGGCTGAAAACTAAAAGATTAAAAAGGGCAAGGAAGATGACTCTGGAAACCACAGGCCCATTAGTCTCACTTCAGTGCCTGGCAAGGTTATGCAGAAGATTCTGGAAGGTATTGAAAAACATCTGGAGGACAATGTAGTAATTGATTACAGCCAGCACAACTTCATAAGAGGAAATTCCTGCTTATCAAACCTGATTTTCTTTTATGACAAAGTAACCCATCTGTTTGATCAAGGGAAACCTGTTGATACGGTCTTTGTGGATGTCAGTAAATCTTTTGATACTGTGCCTTGCAGGATCCTCCTGGAAAAAATGTCTAGCACACAGCTGGATAAACACATTGTGTGATGGGAGAGCAACTGGCTCATGGGTCAGACACAATGGGTGACAGTGAATGGGGTGACATCAGCATGGGGACCTGTCACTAGGGGGGTTCACAGGGTTCCACCTCAGGCTCTGTGCTCTTCAACATCTTCATAAATGATTGGGTGCAGAACTGGAGGGGATACTAAGTCAGTCTGCAGATGATAAAAGACTGAGAGAAGCTGTTGACTCTCTTGTGAGCAGGGAGGCCCTGCAGAGAGACCTTGACAGATTAGAGGGCTGGGCAATCATCAACGGTATGAAATTCAACAGGGGTGTTTTGGTTTGAAAAAACAGGCGTTTGCTAAGGAAGGCAGGAGCCCCTCTTGAAATGGGAAATGTAAACCGTTCTCTCTGAATTATTATAATATTGAAATTAAGGAACTTTCAGGCAAAGATATAGGAATAGGAATAACAGTTCTTTACTAGGAAAATTAAAATAATCCAGTAATACAAAACCCCAAAACACTGAGAGAATACAATGTATTCTGACTGACAGAGAAGACAATAAATGTTCAATGTTTAGTTGAGCAATGGATTTGGGCACATGCTGTGACTCTTGGGGTATCCTGTGCAGGGCCAGGAACTGGAGTCTGTCATCCTTGTGCTGCTTCAGTGACATGATTTGATTTTCTGGATGCTGAATGACAAGAGAACGACGCTAGCAAAAAGTCATGAATTCTGAGGCAATTATCATTTGCTCTGGAGACTGCTATGAGATCATCATAAATGCTGAATGTTATGTCTGGAGATCTAGGCTGCAGGGGACAAAACCCATCTGATTTACTGGAAAACCTAATAGAAGAGTAATACGTGGGAGGAGAAGAGAGGAAGGAGATGAAGAGTCTAACTAAGGATGTTATCTTGTCATTTCAATCTCATGTTTGTTTTATTTATTTTTCAATCCCAATGAGACCTGTTGTCTCAGTTTTTCCCTGTGACAAAGCATGACCTCTCTAGAAGTCGCAACATTTGGCCTGTGGAAGGACAAGAACAGTAAGAGAACACTGATTTCCAAATGCAGTGTCACTTTCTCATCCCAGGAAATCCCCCAACAATGGAGAAAAAAGACAATCTTCTTTCCTACCTCCTGATCCCAGGAGTGCAAGAGCACTGCCTGGGACTGTGGGAGTTGCAAAAATGACCTTGGGGTTTCCCTATCTCCAAAACCCTTTTTTCTAGCTGGGAGTGTTGCAGGGAGTTTTTAAGTCCCAGAGGATGGTGTGGGATGCCCACTGGGTGCCATCTGTAGGCACCCAGTGTGGCTGCCAGGTACAGGTTATCATGCCCATTAGTGACAGTGTGACAAACAATTTTCTTGGCCTTCCAAGTGAGATGCTTTTGCCTTCTTTCCACTCTTTCTCTTGCTCATCATATGCTGCCTACCACTGAGGCACCATGTTTTGCTATATTTCAAGTAGTAATACTGAGATACTCTTTCGGGGTTTAGAAAAAAAGAATGTGATTCAGAAAAATATGGCTATGAAATAAAGTGAAGAAAAGCAATGTTTGTGTAGTAGCAATGGGCTCACAGGCAAGTCAGAGGTCATTTAAAAATATGAATAATTTGAATTAATGAAAAATGTGTGTGCTACTGTGGAAAGGAATGGAGAAAACATAGAAGGTTTGTCCTCACTTCAAGAAAATGGAATGCAGGAGGCATTATCTGGCAAGCAATGGCTGGTCCTGCTACTGGCATGGCCAGGGCTGAGAATTGTGGAGGGCTTCCAGTGCTAGTAGCAAGGGTTAGAGCCAACTTCTTCCAGCCAGAGTGAGGTGGAAAAGACAAGTGAGGCACCAAATACACCTGGAGTGTTGTACTCCTCACATCTCAAGCAGCAGCATCCACTGGGCAGCATCCTGCTGACACTGCTTCTCGCCCTCCCAGGCCCTTTGAATACTGTTTGGAGGCTGGTTGTATGTGGCAGGGTCAGGACCTGGATTTCCAGGATGTAGTAGCACATTCACTCAGGCAGACAGAGGAGTGCCAAAGGCACCCAGCAGTGTTGCAATGGGTGGAGCAGAATGGTGACTGTGGGCACTAGTGTGGTGCCCCCTCAGGTAAATCAAAATGAGAACATGCAGGGCTATATATGCTCCCATTCTGTCAGTACTAGAGGAGCCTTGAGTTTATTTGCTGCCTTTATAGATCAGAGCATCATTGGCTTGAACAGCTTGTCCTTTTGGTCTCTTTTAGGAGAATCAACATATAGAACTGCTTCCTCCCACATCACAGCCGTCATCACTCACACCACATTAAAAATGGCTCCCTATTTAGCTGCATTACTCAGAGAGAGGATCTGCAGCCTTGTCTTGGGTGAGGATTTAGCTGAGACACCAGAATAGCAAGTTCTAGCAACAGAGGAACATAGAAAACCTGCCACAAGAACCTACTGTCACCAGTGTGAGGGCAAAGCCATGGTTTCAAAACAGTGGATGAGATGATCATGACTGTAGTAAGAGAAGCAGAAGTTCATTTTTGCCTCCCCCAGTGTCTCATGGCACAATCACAAGCAGGATACAAAACCCAGCTCTTCTGCTCTGGCTAACTAGATAATTTGTCCTGGTAGGTGTCCCAAGGGAGTCCTGGTACGATTAAGTTTGAAACAATTATTTAAAGAATAATAGCTAACTAAATATATATAATTAACAAAAAAAAAAGTGTGGGGCTTTTGATGTAGTGCAGCACAGGGAAGCCCAAGCTAGGCTCTGCCAATGGTTACCTTCATAGTCTTGGCTTGCAATGAAAAAGAAATCAGAAGTATTAGATCTGCTATGTACTGAGGTGTCCATTTCAGAAGTGGCAGATCCCCACCCTCTTGGTTAGTAATTCTTAGAGTGAGCCCTTCCTTTCCTGAGACGTGTGCAACCCCACAGTATCCACCTCTCCGTTAGTCACACAACCCTGTTCCTGAACAGTACATTTTTAGACCCAGTCTAAACACCTTTTTCTCCCCTCACCTACAGTTCTGGATGTAATGAGCTCTGATGTATTACAAGAAATGAAGGTAGGGCTTACAAAGGCTGAGATGAAATCAGATGAGTGTCACAGCACTTCTGACACCAGATTTGGGTGCATCTTCAGCAGGGGATGCAGCTTCTGGCTGCCAGGCACCAGGCTAGATGCTGACAGGACCAAGGCCTCTCCTTGCTGAAGATTTGGGAATGAAATTCAGCAATGCCTGGCGCTTACATGGATGTCTATCAATGCAGGAAGCTCCCTTACCCATTTTGCTCTACGAATAAGCCTTGCAGAAAATGAGCTGCCTCCTGTCCTTTCAGCAGATGCAGGCAGTAGCTGATACTCCTGTGGGAATCTTATAGGTGTTCTATGTGAAGAGTGTTTGTGCTATTATCCACCTTTTGAATCTGGCTAGCCCTTTATGCACGAGCTGTCCTTTCACATAATTTTCCCCAGTGGCAGAGTTTTCCACATCTCCAGATATGCGTGGGCCTGGGGTGTGAGTAGAGCAGACTGCCTCACAGTCAGTGAACTGCTGCCATTGCTGTACAATTAGTGGGCTTGACCCTGCGGAATGCCCCAAGCCAGGCCGTGTGCATGGAGCAGCTGTGAGCCCACAGCCTTGCACGGGGCACAAAGCCACCCACAGCTGTAGGAAAACCTGTCAGGGAGGCACAGCTCTTTGTCAGCCCTTTGCTGCTGTCTCCCCATCCGTATCCTACTGACTGCAGAATAGTCTGGGTTGGAAGGCACCTTAGAGATCATCTGGCTCCAGCCCCCTCACCATGAGAAGGGACATCCCCCACTGGGCTGCACGCTTCTGAATTTTGGTATGGAATTAAAACCCTATAGCAATAATTCTATACTGTAATAAATTCTGACACTTCTCAGTCTTCATGATTCTGTATTGTGAGACCAAGCTGAAATTTAACTGGTAGGAGAAATGTTGGGAGGCAAAAATATACTGCGAAAAGACCAAAGCAACTGATGGGGATAGAAATCAGTAAAATTACACAAACAGTGATAAACAAAAGCTGCAATCAGGAATTGAAGCTTTGAACTTTGTTACTTCAAATCTGGAACCAATAATATGGAGGTTCCACACCAGGTAAGTGAGAATGAAACAGAGAGAGATTAAAAGGTAAATAAAAAATGCAGTGAAACAAAATGGTGATTTTAAAAAAAAATTCAATACTGCATTTTCCCCTCATTCCTTGAAATGGTCATTAAATAAATTTTGGCTTGGCAGAAAATTCAGGGCTCTTTGAAGACTCTTAACATAACCTGACATGTAGCTCTATATAATCTATTTTAAAAAGTGATTTTACTATGAAGCATCTTGTCAAAGTTAGAGTCAAGGGGACATTCACAGTGAACAATTTATTCAGCATATTTTGCCTTGTTTTCTACTCCCAGATTGTCCAGGAGGCAATTGTATATATTGAATATATTTGAGTTTACTCACAAAAGGCTTTAAGGGAATTATTTTTAGATTGAATTCTTGACTGAATATGATACCTGCTACTTGATCTCTGTTGGTCAGTCATTATTGTAGTCAAGCAACTATTCACAGTTGAACTAGACACAACTCATTTTAAAAATGCAGTCTCCTGTCTGTTTGCAAATTATACCCAATAGAATACATGTTTTTTTGTGGGACTGTTTAAGTTTTACCGTATATGACCTGATAATATAATATATACTTGGTATTAATTTCTTCTCATCTGAGCAGTTGTACTGTATCAGCTTTCTGGCCAGATGATGAAAATCACATATAATGTGTTTAAATTCATGAGTTATCAGCCAATGTTCATAAATGTTCAGTTAATCTGCAATTCAGACAACAAACAGGAGACCACTTGGGTGCAAATGCTCCTGCAAACTTTTACTTTTCATCAACATCTTGTGAACAACCCTATGAATATGATTCATTTATTGACATGGTTTCCACCATTGTCATGAAAGGAGTTCTGGATAACAACTGGTGAATCAAAAGGTTTTGCAGACAAATGCCTAAGGTGTTTACTGGGCCATGATATGATATGTACCTGTGGTTGCCCATGCAGTGAGATATTGCTCCTATTCCCTGGCCAGTCAGTAGGGGCTTTATCATATTTGGAAAGTTGCAGAGGAATGTTTCTACCTGCAGATATTGCAGTCCTCCCAGCTCTACTCCAGGACCTTCTTGTGCCAAGTAAAAGCCTTTCATGGGGTCCTTAATCCCTGCTCATTACCTGAGGATCAGGCACTGTGCTGGGAGAAGATCAATGTGAGTTTTGCGATCGGTGTCAGCTCCACTGCCTTCAGGTGAACCTGTGGCCTCAAGTAAGGATGGTGAAAGCTTTTTTTTCTCCTAGCTCTCAGCTTTTCTGCTATTCACATTTGTACAAGCCATTTCAGAAGTAAATATCTTCCCTGAAATATCTTTTCTGAAAAATGATGGAACACATTTGGAAAAAACCTCTGTAGCTTACAGACTAGCAGTAAAAGCTGGCAGGAATAGATGTTCCAGTCCAGCAGTGCTCAGAACATCAAGGACAGAGTTCTGTGTTGGAAGGAACAAGTGGATGCTTGTAAAAAAAAAAAAAAAAGGCAGACTCATAGAAATACAAAGGTGCAGCATAATTTGTGCTGGATGTCAGCTCTCTTCAGATGCTGCATGGGGTCTGTAGGACACCCAGAGCTTTCAGCCTCAGGTGATGCTGATGCTGCAGCTGATGTTACTCTGTCTGTGTGCAGAGAAGCTGTGGATGGCCCCACCTGACATGGCATTGCTGGTATTTCTAGAGAGGCTTCTCATGCACCTTGGCCACCTGGCCAAACTTGACCCAGTTATTCAGGTGCCTGCAGACAATACCCTGCTGAAGAGAAACAGGTGGATTATCCTACCGTTGGAAAGCAGAGAAAAATGCTTGCTGGCATGGTTTAGGAGGGAAGTTCAACCAAGTGTCATCATTTATGGAAGTTCTCAGAACAATATTGAGAGGCTGTATCTGCTAAATCCTCATGAAAACGAGTCCATGCTATTTCTTGCAATAGAACACTACCAAGGGTGTGTTCACACCACATATCTTCATCAGCAGGTAGACAGGATGGGTGGTGATGGCCAGTGTATCCACCCACAGCTTCACCACCTGAGTCTTGAAAACAGGAGAACAAATATGAATATGCTCAAGAAAATCATATATCCATATTTGCCTATATCTTTTATTTACAGAGAAACTCAGCTGCTCAGTCAAATGATGTAAATGAGACAATGCCTCATTTATTAGTGTGGTTGTTTTTACTCTTGTAAAAAGAGTAAATTTCACATTCAATTCAAACAACACTTAATGATGAGTTCAGTAAACATAAAGCAGTCTTTGATTTGCGTTTGTTTTCCCCAGGTGCCCGTGCTTTATATAGGCTACAGCTACGATAGCTTTGTTAAGATGCTTGGCTTAGTCTCTATTAATGTAATTATCATCCTTGCAGACATGGCTTAGTTTTCTATCTCTTTTATAAGTGCAATAACATCCTTACATCTGTCATGCATCTTTCCACCTGGTAATTAGAGGGTTTCACCTTGCTGTCCTCTGAAAAAGTACACAAATTTCATGGTAGCTCAGTTTTACAAACTGCATGACACAAACTCAGCATTTCTAATAAATGCTCTTATTTCTCAAAGAGAAACATTCTTAGTAGAGCAACAAAAAAACCCCAGTCAAACGATCCAGGATGAGGGATGTCCATTTGTGGTCATGGCTGATCTCCTACTGTGATTGCACCCAGGCATTTTAATGAAAGACTTGAATTCAGCTGAATCTTAGCCAAAATATGAATTAGTACTTCTGACTGAATTCTTCCAACATTTGTCCCAATGTCCCCTGTGTCCTTCTGCCCTGGTCTCCATGGCACAGAGCAATGAGCTAGAGTCATGGGCTGAGAGATGGGGTCAGGTACTCAGGTCCCCAGCTGCTGGTTCCCAAGCCAGTCCCTCCAGCTTGTGAGTACCCTGTTTGTCCCAAACTGCCTGAAGCTACTGCAATACCCAAATTATTCACTGGAACACTTTGCCTTGAGGGAACCACAAGCTCTATTTCTTTAATGATTTTAATGGTCAGAATAGTGCCAGGTCAAGTAATTTAATTGTGTATTTAATTAGTCATCTGTATGCATGAAACTTAAAGGTGTTCAGCTGTGCTATTTTATAGGGATTAACTAAGTGGGCAGTAAATCATCTATGCCAGCAATAAAAGTATTTATAGTAGTACTCCTTTATTCCTTTGTGTTTGTTTTATTTTATTTTTTTGTTTTTATTACTGCTGCATTGTTTGTACTGGTAGAAGTCTGTATAAGAATAGTTCTACTCTAAAATATGGGAGAAATACAGTTTAAGACTTTGTCTGACATCACATAAAAAAACCAGGGCAACTCAGAAAATGTGAAATGTGAAGTTCATAGCCAGATGACCCAACAAGCTATTGCCAGCTGCAGGCTTGCCATGTAACAGAAAATAAACAGGTAAGCAACTTGACCCTGTGGAAACTCATAATTTAAACAAGAACAGGACAAGAAATATGACCTGAACTTCTAGGTAGTTGTTCTCTGTCTTGAATAAATCTTAAGAGTATTTGGCTGCTAATAGTTTACAAGTTTGCACTGGCAAATATTTCCTGGAGTCAGCCTCCCAGCCTTGCTTATTCTGTGAGCGAACAAATTATTTTCTATGTAAGTGCCATTGAAATGCTGCACAGAATTATGGGACCATGATTTGCATAGATAAAATGTGTCTTTTAAAGCAGGGAAATTTTTTTGCACCTACATCACATGGATAGTCCCTCATAAACAGAACCAATATGCTCGCTATTATTTTTGCCCCAGTGTTTTCCATGCTGTATTTCACTATAAATCTTTCAGGAGAACACTGGCAGTTTGTATGGAGCACTGACCTGTGAAACAGAGGAAAATGGATATTGTTAAAAGTCTTGGCTTGCTTGCTCGGAGGTCATGTGGCAGAGCCAGGTAGCTTTTGAAGTGGTGCACGGGGAGTTACATGAGCAGTAAGTGCTGCAATAACAACACTGACCTGAGTGTGTAAGCCTCTTTGCACACTTGGCATGTTTAGCCCGACAAACAACCTCACGAGACGCCCATTCCCATCATGTTGTTATTCCCGCGTGACCCAGACAGGCAGCCAAAGGCCTCCATATGTGTGGTTTGCTCTCAGAGAGAACAGGCTGTGGAGTCAGGTGTTGCTGAATGACTGCTGTTTACCACAGTCCTGCTGCCCTTGGCTCAGGTGGAAGCAAACAGGATGAGACATCCTTTTCATTCACAACTTTCAAGCAGTTCTTGACCTCTAAACTTCTCCTTTGTCTTTCAGTCAGGTCAAGTGCTTGCTGCCTTCTCTGTTGCTTTTCTGCTCTTCCTGCTACAGACACCCAGACACATGTATGCCACTATCTATAAGTACATAATTAGCCCAAAGCTGTGTAGATTAGCTTCTGTTCAGGCACAGCTTCCAAGGTGCCCTTCATGGATGCTATGCCTCTCGGAGGTGCCCGTGGGGAGTGAGAGCTGTGGACAGGGTGAAGATCTGACAGAGGTGCTGAAAATCACTTCTGTCTTCCTTAGCTGCTGAGAGCTTACCATGACTGCCTGCTCTGGCAGGAGGAATGGGACCTGGACCTGTGCTATTGTGGGAGATGGATGGATCCAGATCTCCCGCAGGCCTGCTGAGAAGCTAAACAGGGAGATTATTTCTGCCCTTTAGTTATAAACTCTCAAAAAATATTCAGGTGTAGTTAGGATAGAATGATAAATTCAAGTCATGTTCAGCAAACATTCAGATGTCTAATCCTGACTGTGGAGAGAGAATTTTTGAAAGTATGGGGTTTTTCCTTTATTTAAAAAAAGGAAAACAGTCATTCAGGAGTTTCAGGCAGTCCATTTTGAACCAAAATTATGTTTGGTTGAACAAACCATTTTCTTTCTCCTGAAATAAATGAAGTAATTAATTGGAGCAGAAATCACTTCCCAGCAGCCCCAGATAAGCACCTCAGGAAGGTGGGCATCTGCCTGTGAGTGACACCTTCTTCCCTCAAATTCTGCTCTTCATCTTCCTTTCTGGTTCTGTTCTCACAATTTTTCCCCTCTTCTTAGTTGAACCTTTTTTCCCTGAGTTTGCGCTTCCTCTCTGTTAAAAATTAATCAGCTGAATAAATCTACTGTTCTTCCAAGGGGAAGGCTGCCCTTTCCCTCCCCACTCTGCAGTCACCTGGTTCAGCCTCTGGTTCAGAGGGTGTCCCTGGTTGTGGGAGGGGGGACGTGGGGGCAAATAGCTGTTGGCCAGGAGGAGCACACTGGCCTTTACTGCACTGTTGCAAGCCCTCTGGAGTAGGAAAATGCTCTTTGACAGATTCATGGACACGCTGCTCCACTGGTGGCTCCCAGACAGATACAGATGCCTGCTGTACCCCTTTTTCCGTGTCCAGACAGATGATCTTCCTTTGGATTTATCAACGTCTTTTCTCAACTCAACGCCGAGTGAGCTCTTCTGTCCTTCTGCACAACCACGCAGGATCAAGCCAGAAAGGATAAGAGTTTTCCACTTCCCCCAAAGCCCTTGGAAGCCCTTGCTGGCTTTCCCTGTGCTTACTTGCTGCCAGCCCCCACAGGAGCTCTGTTTGCTCTTCCTGAGACTGCAATTACCAGCACTCCCCTTGGCAGCTCTCCTGCCCTGTTACATTCCTTTTTGTTATGCTAATAGACTTATGACCAACTCCAGCTTCTGAGACTGTAATACAGCCCTTTTGATTCTCTAATCTACTTCTCTCCATGCATTACAGCACAGAGCACTTTGCCAAGGGCCCGGCAGAACGTGTTTAGCTGACTGATTCTGATTGTTCCTATTAGATCCTGGCATGCTTCTGAGATTTGTCACTTCCACACAAATCACACTCCTAATCCTGGGGTTTAGCAAAATTTGAATGGATTTGGATTCTACTACATCTTTTTTTAGTGGAGATGATAATGCTCTTTGATGAAAGATCTCTGGTTGGAAGATGTCTGTGCCAAGTATGAGCATGAGAAAAATCTACTTTCAGTCGACTATTTTACTGGGGTTTTTTTAGTATAAGTGTGGGTGCTCATGTCAAGACAGCAGTGTGAGCACATGAGGGCTCTAAATTGTACTCAATACCTTTGTGGGGGCGGATGATGTGATCTATGGTTGCCATAGTGGCATGTACCAACATGGACTTAACTTAGATCCTGCATTCTGCTATATGTCCCTCACAGCGCTGATCAATCAAATTACATTTCCAGGAAGCTGTGCTTCCTGGTGGAAACCTTTTGAAGCATTCAAGTCTTATGGGACTGTCTCTCCTCAGAACAAAATCAGTATTTTCATAAATTTTGAGCAAGACTACATGATTAAAAAGACTGTAAGCTGATTTTATACCCATTTTCCTCACTCATTGATTGTGAAGATGTCCTCTGAAGTACCAGTCTTTAGCACCTGTATCACCATACTGTTTCATGACTGCTTCTTTTTTTGTTTTTAATTTATTTTTCCCTCACTCATGCAGGAGGAATGCTTGGACTTAGGTCAATGTGTCTAAAGATCATGTATTAGCCAGTTGACTCTATGAAGTTTGGACTGCAGTATTATGCAATGATTACTGATGGTGCTATGGTTTGATCCTCACTGAGAAACCATTTGAGAGATGAAGAAGGAAAAGACTGCTGTAGAGTGTCTAACTTTGAAAGCATGGACATCAACAGAAATTCATGCATACATGCACACACACGTGTGTGTGTGTGTGTGTGTATAAAATTACTTTTTCTGCCAGGAGCTGAGGGTCAGGTCTGTGGTGACTGGTATAAACAGCTGCACACCAGAGCATCACATATGAACACATGGGAGAGAGAAGGGATGGTTTTTAGTAGCATGAGCAGGGATGAAATAGCATGGCTGGCATGGGATTTCTTCTTAAGGACAGACTGCTGCTGCCTCTGCGCAGATTGTCAGACTTTCCCTAGGGTTAATTTGTTTGTTAACCTCTCTCACAGTAAATAAGACTTGGAAGAGCTTCACACAAGCTTTGACTTCACAGAAAATGTGACACCTTTCAGTGTGCCAGGGTCAAGCAGATAAACAGCCAAAGCTTAAGAGCCCTTCCACAAAGAAGCTCTTTCCAGATACCTCTCAGAATGAGCACCAATGTTGAGCTTATCCTGCTCTCAAGGGGATATTTTTTGTCTGTAGGAAATCCTCTTCATTTCTGTCTAAAAGGAAAATCTGGGCAGTGCTGCCCTCTGAAAACTGCAGCAAGAATCAGCTTTCACTGCCTTCCTCACTTTTCTATTGCTTCCCAGTAAAATTTCACATGAATTTCATTTATTGTGCTTGATGGCTTAGCAAGAAATTATTACTGCAAGGGAATTAACTGCATGTCATGTTTGGAAATCCCTTTTGTTTTGTTGCTGTGTTGATCCTAGCTTGTCTCTGAGGAGGCAAGGACCAGCTGATCCCTGCTCCTGTCCTTGACATGGGGGAGGTCTGCTTTCTGCCAACTGCTACAGCACTTCATTCAAGCAGGGGAGAAAAATGGAGCCTGACAGACTATTGGCAGGACATGACTTTCTTCCTAGGCAACCTGCCCCCACTATTTAATGGGGACACAGCAATTAAAATTTTGTAATAATAAAAAAGATCAGCACAAAAAAATAAGCCAGAAAAAATGGCAGTAAAAGGTCCCAATATGCAATGATATGTAGAAATAATTACTGTGGTTCCTGTGCCCCAGACCTCAGTAACCCCCTAAGAAGTATTTAAGTATTAGTGTAATGAGGCAGGGAGTAAGTTAAGTTCTGAGAAATACTCATTTCAGCAATGGAGAACCCTTTGCCAAGGTAGTCCTGCCACACCATGCAAGTCAGCTGTCCAAAACTGGAGGGCACTGCCAGGCCCTCAGCTTTGCAGCTCTGCTTCTCACTTTCCCAGGGATCAAACTGGGACAATGCACAAGGTGTTGAGATTCTAGCTTCTCCCTGCCCTTCCCCGTGGGCCCCTGGATCTCCACAGCCCTGTTTTGTTTCTCTGACAATGAAATTCTCTGTGGCAATTGTTCTCCTGATTTGGGCATGGAATCAGTTCCTTCAGAGGGCAAGAACAAGGTGTCCATGTGCACGTGCTGGGCATCATCACCACGCTCATTGCTGGACCACGTCCAGCTGGTGCTCAGCTGTTGGCTACACCACACTGTGTATTTTATGCCAAAATCAGGCTGTGCTGCAGGTGAGGCTTGGGTGTGTAGCAGTCCTCACCTTTTGACAATGAAAGCATTAGCAATTCCAAAATTTTAAGACATAATATTTGCAGAAAGCCAACAGCACCAGGGAAAGGTAAACCATGCTTCACTTGATCTTCTGAGGAGCCTCTGCTCAGCCTGGTGTGAAGCAGCCCTGACCATGAGCTGCTTCCAGCACAAACGAGGGGTGATTGGAGCAGTGCAAAGCCCCCTCCTGTGGCTTTCTAAAACTCTGTTGGAGGCTGTGTGGAGGGAGGGATGGGAGAGGAGGAAGGTGCACTAGGAACCCTACAATGCAAGGAAGTAGAGAAGAGAGGGTCATTTTATTTCTCTGTCAGGACAAAAAGCACAGTCATAATCACATAAATTCTGCACTTTAGGCACTTCATTTGCAATGGAGCTTCTCTTCAAGGAAGACAGAAGCTTGTCTTCAAGGAAGATGAAAATTGAGAATATGGCATAAGCCCTGATGACCTCATGAGCCATTAAAACTAAGGAATAGGCCTAATTCCCTTCTGTCATGAATCATGAATTGATCTTCCATTTTTGTCCTCTTTTTAAAAACAGCAGTGTGGCTGCAGCTTTGAGGCCATGAAATGACTGTTGCGTGGATGGTAATTGTGCTGCTGTTTCTGAACTTCTTTTGGGGAGCAGCTAAAATTCCCTTCCTGCTTGTCCCTTCCCAGCCCCCTGCCCTGTGCCTCGGTGCCAGTACAGAACAGCCAAGCACCGTGTCCTGCCCCGTGGCTGTGGTTTGGAGCAGCTCTGACCACAGAGTGCCCAACCTGAGCTGGGGAGACAGCCTGGCTGGGAAGGGTCTTGAGGCTGGGGCAGCTCTCCACGCCTGAGAGTGTCCATTGCTGCAGGGTGTGAGCGTGTCCCCAGTGCAGCAGGACCCTTCCCGTGGCTCCTCCAGGCTCCCACAGCTGGTGCCAGGCGATGCTGTGACCCAGTGTGCAGGGAGCCCCCTGAGTCAGGTGCAGGACAGCACGGCTTGCCTGGCATTGCTTCCAGGCTCTGCACTCGCAGGGCTGTCTGGAAACATCCCAGCAGCTCCTGTTCCTGCAGCCAGGGCCAGTGCTGCTGGCCTGGCTTCTTGAGCCCTGCCTTAGTGCTCCCGTGCCCACGAACCGAGGTGGCACGGCAGCAGCAGCAGAGCAGGGCTGAGCTGGCAGGCAAGAGCTCATCAGAGTGTGAGAGCTGTGTGCCCTTCCTCCTGAGCCTCCCTGCAGCTGTGGCTGAGGGAACACGCTCTCCATGGGCACGAGGGCTGGCCAGCTCAGAGCAAGGGCAGCCCTGCCTTGCCTTTTGGCTGCGGGACATTATGGGCACAGGCGCTCCCAAACAGAGGCACTGAACAGGCTTGCACTGCCCAACACATCATCCAGGTGCAGAGGAAGCCCAGCTGAACCAGACAGAGGGTGCAGACCCAGAGAAGGATGCAGCTGGAGACATAACAGGGACTGGCTGCAATGGCAGGGCAGCACTGCCAGTGTGTGCAGCTGCAGGAGCTGCAGAGCGTGGCCAAAGAGCTCCGTTTTCTCTGGAGCCTCACAAAGGAAAGCTTCGGTAAAGATTTAAAGAATAATAGATGAGCCTTGAGGATAAATTCTTCTCAGTCTGAATGGGGCTTTGAGCAATGTGTTCTAGTGGAAAAAGTGTGTCTGCTCATGGCAGCAGTTGGAAGTAGATGATCTTTAATGTCCTTTCCAATGCAAAACTTTCTCTTTTTCAGTTTATGGGGTGTTCCTGCCAAGATTAAATTCAGCAGGTGAGAAAGCATGGGAAGGCCTGTTTGAACCCTTGCAAGGCAAATTGAAGTCAAACAATGGCAATTGAAGTCAAACATCACTGACACCTCAGAGGTGAATGCCTCTGTGCTGAATAGGTAGTGATGAGACTTGGAAAAAGGGTAAAACTCTACTCCCTTCTAAACCACTCTCCCAGGATTATGCAGTGAGAACTACACTAACCCATACAGTTGTTACAAACTTTTTTGTGGAATGTCACAAGGCTTCCTTGTAACCCTACAAACTGACATTAAAGGGGTCCTGAGAGGATTACAGGCTGAAAAATGCAGGTTTGCTCAAACACTATTTTTACTGGCAACACACTATTTCAATGGGTAGGTAACAGCACGTACCAAACAGGAGTCTATGTCAAAGTGCCTAAGAAAGCTTGGTTTTTATTCTCTGCATTACAAGTGGTTACATGGGCGATATTACAAACCAAGGGGGAATACCCAGGCACACTGGAACTTGAACACTGGAGCAAAATTTTGGCATTGCTACAGTCAAGTCATGCACTGACCATGCTGAGGTGGGAATTTTTTGCAAATCTCTAATGAATAAGTGGGACAAATGCAGTTTTCAGCCTTTACTCGGACTAACATTAATCATTTAAAGATTCCAGTTACATTTAGATGGAACTCAGACAAATAAAGTGCTGATGTAGCCAACTAATGAAATACAGTCTTAATTTTACTTGTGGGTTAAAATCAGTGCGATCATTAACCAGTTTGAAGTGCTTTGCTGAGTTAGGATCTAAGACTTTGTAAGAAGATGAATGTAGATTGAATTCCAATAGCATTTTGCATAAATTTGATAGGGCTTGGAAAAGTAGGTTTTTGAGTTGACATTAGTGTCCACAGTCTTGTGGAACAGAAGTAATGCTTGGAATATCTGCGCAAGTCATTCCGTATTATTTGGAAGGCATGCTTTAATGTGCTTTCTTTCGCTAATGTACACAGGATAGGGCAGGATGAAATCTGGGAAAGTGCTGAGCAGAGCACAGCAACAGCACCCAATAATTCAGGAAAGAAAATAAAGACGACAGACTGCAAAGAACTCTAAGCCTTTTCTGAATATAATAGTCAAGATAGGGATTTTTTTCTGGACGCTTTGATTAATGTCTCTTGCTCTCACGTAAGGTACCATGGGACCTTTTAAAGAGCACTTGCTTTTACAGATCCTCTAACAGCATAGCTCTTCCTAATCATCTGTGGGAGTAGGATTTCAGTATTGATGTGGAAAAATATTATATACTAAATCACTAAAATGATTTTCTGGAACAACTGGCTTTTGTTTTGGTGGTCTTCTATTCAAATAATAGCACAGGCCAACATTTTATGACAATAGCCTTTTTTTTCTCTATTCAGTTTTGTTCCTAGTGTAATTGTAGTTTTGCCATCAAAGCAGATTAATTTGCACTCCTGGCTCGCTGGCAGAGACATTCCATTACACCACAGGTGAAATTCTGTATGGGTCTCTGGGAGAGCACACGAAAGGGTGTGCACAGCTGAGCTATTAAAGAAGCGGCCCACTTGCCTGCTTATGGTTTTAGTGAAAAATATGCCATCTTTACTTTTTCTCTTGATTTCTCTCTCAAGCTGTTGTGCAAGCCCAGATAGCAGCTGCTCGTGATCTGAAGGCCACTGTTCCCATTTTCAGCCTTTCTGTGGACACCAGCCTGTTTCTCGTGCTGCTGACACACTGCCTCATGCTCGAATTGTGCGCAGCGAGGAGGCCGTGGGCAGAGGAGGCAGAACACAGGGACCCTGCCAGAAACAGAAATCTCTAGTAGCATATGGCCTCAACACCAGTGGACAGGATCAGTAACAGTTAGTGCTGCAGCTGCCACCTTATAACTGGATATCCTTCTGCAACAACTCTTCATTTCAGTAAATGATTAGAGTATTAAAGTCTGTGGAAGCCGGCAACAAAATTGCTCCATATACAATAGACCCAAAATAGGCCGTATGAGGCTTCTAATTTTAATTCTGTATCTTTTATTCTCTATTCTGATTGGACAGGAGAAATCTGATTTCTCCTTTTCCTGATTTTGGATACTTATGTACCTTTTTTCTAGTGGATTAACCCCATTCTCCATCTGGAGGCCTGGGATTGCACTATATTTTCTCTGCTTTTACAACCAGTTGGAAAATCTCCAGCCCTGAATGGGGTTGTGTCCTTGGCTTTGACATTTGGTTTCTAGTCTCCACTAATAATCAGGGTTAATTCCTTTGCTTGTCACGATGATTTGTGGGTTTTGAATTGCCCTAATTTGTAGATTGATTCTGTCTCTACATCAGCTCCCCGTTCTGTGTCTGGCACTCCAGTAGCATCTCATTCTGAACTGGGAATGTGAGAAATACATACTAGAGAAGGTACCTCTCCAATTTTCTTTCCTCTCCTATGGGGAGAATGAGAACATGCCATATGTAGGCACACTTATTACCTGGTTTTATATCTCTTATTCCTTCAGAGTTCACTCTCTCTCATCACTGTCCTCAAATTTGACTTAGAATTTTAAAGTGAAAACAGAGGGATATACTGACACCATCTTTTACTGTGTATATGGCTATCTTTTCATAGAATGATAGAGTGGTTTTAGCTGGAAGGGCACTTAAAGACCATCTAGTTCCAACCCCCCTGCCATGGGCAGAGACATTTTCCACTAGACCTGATTGATCAAAGTCCCATCCAACCTGGCCTGAAACTCTTTCAGGAACTCTTGGCAATATGTTCCAATACCTCATCACCCTCACAATAAAGAATTTTTTGCCTAATATATAATCTAAACCTACTCTTGTTCAGTTGGAAGCTATTGCCCCTTGTCCTATCATTACATGCCCTTTCAAGAAGTCCCTTTCCAGCTCTCTTGTAGGCTCTCTTCAGGTATTAGAAGATGCTATAAGGTCTCCCTGGAGCTTTCTCTTCTCCAGCTTAAACAGTCCTAACTTCCCCAGCCTATCCTCACAGGAGAGGTGGTCCATCTCTGATTAATTTTGTAGCTCTTCTCTGAGCTCTCTCTGATGGGTCCACATTTTTCTTTTGCCACCCAGAGCCCCCACATCTGCCCTGCAGATTCTGGGCAAAATTTGTATGATCAAGCAACATCCCAAAGTTTTATTAAGTCTCAAACTGCCATTTTCCCCTCAAATGTCCTTCATATTTACAAACAAACACACATCCCAGTACAGCAAATACCTTGGAATGGACCAGACATTGCCACATTAGATATAAAAGAGAAATTGAAAGGTCAAAGATATGAGTTTTAGAGAGCCAGAAATATTAGGGTAAATAATAGCTACAAATTACTTCAATCTCTAAGAAGCAAGAGGGACTGTGTTGCCCTTGCCAAGTTGACCATTTAAGAAGCATAACAAAAGAAAAAAGGGAGCTGTATCAGGGTAGGCTGAGGAGAACAATATGGAAAGATATTTTTTAGGCCTCTTTTACAGGAGATCAGGTGATTGATACCAGCTGATGTGTCACAGAGCTACTTGAAAAATGCAGTGGATGGTAGATCCTCCAGATCTCCTTTAGAGGCTTTTGCCTCTGAAGAGGACAGACATTACTCATTCAGCAACCCTAAAATAAATGAAATAGATGATAGACTTTGAGCAAGACATAATTCTCATATTAACTTGTGTTACTTTGTAAGGAGGCCCCAGAACAGCTGTAAATTATTTTTAAAACCTTTTATTCTGACAGCACCGTCTCAGACTATATTTTTATAAATGAGGATAGGTGCATGCATAGCTTTCTGTGGAGGACAGGACTGAGGCAAACTGAGGCTGTGGGGTACAGCAGACAGTCCCATGGATTGGGATATTGTATCTACAGGGAAATTCACCAAAGTGTCACTTACATGGTGGTCTGTGCAGCTCAATGCACCTGACCAAACAAGCACTTTGAAAGCAGTCAAGGCATGATAGGGTAAGAATAATTGTTTGCTGAGATTCTTGGTGATCTTTTGGTATGATGCTGAAAGAGGGATACGTGGAAGCAAATCACTGACCACAGGACAAGTGCAGTCTTTTGCCATTTAATATCTGGGTAAGCAGTGGGAAAAGATCCTAGGATTTGATATTAGTCATGATGAAATATTTCAGCTGAGGGATGACACAGAAAGGTATGGATATTTGAAGCTACAAGATTTAATGTACTTATGCTGTAAAAGGGGTGAGTCTTTCAGCATTTCTTACATATGTGAGAAATTATATACTCCGCTGAAGATGGTTGATATATGTAAAGATGAAGTGAGACAAGAGTGCAATGCCACCTGAGTTAAATGGCAATTGATATATAGGTGGTGCCCATGGAGTCAAGGAAATGCTAGAAGGAAGAAAAAGGCCAAGGACTGGCACATTTTTTGGTCAGTTTTTGGCAGCAAAAGACTTAGAGAGATGAATAGGGAAGTGCCCCACAGCAATGGGGAAAGTAGGACATATATTTGTCAGTGCTTCATAAGAAAAGCCATACTGTGTTAGACAGAGTCTTGAATAAAATATCAATTTTGCTTCCTCTTAGAAGCAATCTGCAGCATCCAGAATTGAGGTTAAGCATTTGAACTAATCACTTTGCAATATCCTACTGAGCTGGGAGAATTAAATTGGTGAGCTGGGGAAGCTGGCTGGGAACATTAGTTTGTTTTAAGCAGTAGCAATACATGCCACAGTATTTTTTTCCCCTTTTACCTCTTAATTTCAAGCTTCCAGTTTGTACCCTTCTGGAATAGCATGTCAACAAGAACATGGAGGGAAAGTCTCTTTATGAAAGGGCTCGTATAGTGCCACTGTCTCTGCTGGACCATATCCTGCAAGACAGAAAGGTTTTTTCTTTTGTCCTACATGAAACCCTCTAGAAATATAGCTTTTGATAAACTGGACACTGTCTAAAAATTTCTAGTTTAAATGGGAAAGAGTAAAACAGATTTGCTCCCTCATGTCCACAGCCTAGAGCAGGACCGTGGCTGAGCACTAAACACATTTTACTTGAAGGAAGGCAACTGACCAAGCAAGGAATTACTAGTGCTTTTGAAATGTTTAATAGCAAAATTTACATGTGTTTTCTGTGAATTTTATTGGGAGAAGGGACAAATTAATGCCTTGTCATAGATGTACTCAGCAAGTCCCATCCTGGTTTAAATATGCAAGTATATTTGGGAAAGGAGGAAAAAAAAACTCCAGCTGTTAAGCCAGAAGTTTGAAATAGAACGGCTGTTCTGTCCAAAGGCAAAAAATCTCACTTTTTTTTGCTCTGGCTGCTCACAGAGGTTTTATGTGGGTGTTCATTTGTGTATTCAATAAATAGCAGAGCATCTCCTCAACAGGCAAGGGTGGTCAGCAGAGCTACAGTAGTTGGTATATTGTCCTATGTCTCTTTGGTCAGACATCCCTTTCCTTTGGCAACACAGGTTGAAAACACCAGAATTGGTCCCCAGAGATGCAGATTGTTCTTTCTCTTCTCTTCTTACAGAGAAACATTTTAATTCCATAATCAATAGATCAAAATGGAGTGGTCTCTGGGTAAATGAGAATGGATGAGCTGTGCCACTTAAATGTTTAAAGCACAAGCTATTCAAAAATGATCCAGTTCGCTTTTGAGCAACGGCAGAACTGGCTTTTCTAAAGCAGAAGAGAACATTTGCTTGAAGTTCTCGCTGGTTTTGAGTGTAAAAAAGTTCAGTTTATTTTCCATTCCAACTTCTGAAGCCTTCATACTGTTCTAGATACTGAGATACCTATTCTTACCACTTAATGAATTAAACTCCCCAAATATCTTGAGAAAAACCTCAGAACTTAGATTTACTGTTTTCTTTTGTCATGAGGTATTTGCTATTTTCTGTCTCATAAAATAGAGTTTTAAGTTCCTGGCACCAGCAGCTACAGCCAGAAAACAGCAGTGGCCCTGTCAAATACCTATTGTTTCTGAGACTCACTCTTTATTTTTAGGTCCTTGAATACATGATGGAGGCCCAAAGGTTGATTTTTCCAGATTTGCCCGAGGCCAGCTGATATAAGAAGGCTGGTTAAGCAGTGCTGTAACATTTACCCTTGTTCCTCACTAGCACTTAATACCATGGATTATAAATAGCATCTTGCCCTGAGATCAGCCTGACACACAGCTGGGAACTCCCCAGGAGCTTATAGTTAAGATCTCTAAAAGCTTCTGCTACATAAAACTGAAATTATTGCCTCTGTGGTCAGGGGGAGAGGGGCTCACGGGGTGTCTACAGCTGTGTTGGGAAGGGCTTCTTGTGACAAGTGCCAGTTTGGGGGATGCAGTGCCCCCTCTCCTAGCAGGGCACTGCCTGTGTCCTGCCATGCTCCCTCTCAAACGTGTGGCTCCTGCTCTGGCTTTTTTCTAAGAAGACTTGCAAATCAGAGAATAGTGCTGTTACAGCTGGGGCATACCTGGGAGATTCAAACTTGTGCAGAGAGAGCAGCAAAACATTTCTCTGTCTAAGGGAGGTATGGAAGTAACTGGGGTCCAAACTTAGTCTTAGGTAGGTCCTCCTTCCTCACTTAGGAATGGCAGGGGATTTCTGAGAATGGATATAGGATAGTGTTCTTCAGCTGGGGCAGTCCTGTCCTTTTCCCAGAACCATGTGAGAGGTGTGAAGGGCAAGGGAGCCTTTCCTCAGGGTAGAGCCTAGGCTGCAAGCCCCTGTGCCATCCCCACCAGATGTCTGCTCTTAACCCTGGGTCGCCTTTTCTTTCCACCTCACCTGCCTGGGCTTTAAGCATGCACAGAAAACTCCCACAAATGTCCATGGGTAAAGGTAGTTCTCTATGCCAGAAGGATTTTCCTGCTCTGGCCCCATAGCACCGGTCTTCCCAGCACCTGGAGTCACAGTTCAATCCACTATGAAGCCTGTAAAAAGTTATTTTTCAGGCCCAAAAGTCACTGCCTCATCACTCACTGACACTCTACTGAACAGCTTTGGATGATTTAAACAATGACATCTTTTGTGGGAGTTAATATGCAGAAGAAAGCCAGCAATGCATGCAAATGCATTTTGGCCAGGCTCTCACACTTTGTCCTGCTCCAGACTCTCTATCTTTCTGAGAGAGCCCTCAGCCAGCCTCCCTGTCTGCAGGCAGCAGGGACTGCCAAGATGTTCACTGGCTACGTCCCATCAGCTGGTACCTTTCACGGGCTAGAAAAGCCAGGAGGGCTAAGGGCCCCACTGCTTCCATGTCTGTGAGTCCTTTCTAGAGTGAGCACAGTCCTGGGGCATCCTGGGGGTAGGCTGAGCTGTTCCCAAAACTGGGTTCAAATTGGACGATGCTGTTTTGTAGAGACGTGCATCTCTGAGCTGTGCTATGAGAACCAGAGAAGGACACAATTAATTAATAGTGTTTATTTATTCCTTCTTTTCCTTTATAAAGACCTATATAGCTGTAAGGACCAGGAGAGCCCCATGAAGCATTCCAGAACAGGCTTCATGTGTCTGGGAAGGAGCAATTTGTGCAGGAAGCAGGGGAGACTTGGTAACTACAGACCTTGGGGCTTTGTCCTCACAGAGGAGGAGGTAGGCAGATCTCACTGCTGCTGCTGTGGGAGTAAGGAGTGCAGCGTGGCTGGATTATCTTGAGGAGACCGGGTGGAATTTTCCTAGGAGTTAGGCAGCATAACACACCAGGACAGCAAATGACTGGAGGCAAATGATTCACTGTGTTAAGCACCATAAAGCCAAGAAAACAGATGTCTTGGCTGGACTGAGGACAGAACAACATATTGTATTAAGCAGATCTATCAATAGGATAATGAATATTTTGTTCAGATTGATGTAAGGGTGGGGAGGGTTTTTTGTCCTAAAACATTATAACTAGATAGAGCATAAAGCCCTCTAGCAAGAGTCACCAAAATTCTTTCTGAGACTAAAACATTAACAGCATAAAAGCAAGACTTCTGAATATACAGAAATTATTACCCAGTCCTGCAGCTGGTTCATACCCATACATTTCTATTGATACCAGTAGGATTGCATGGATATGAGTAAGTCAAATATACAGACCAGCGGTTTTGTATTGACATACCAACAGAGGGCTAAATTTAAAGTTAATGCTGACTGAAACAAGAGCCTCTTTTTTAATGTTATAGGTAGAAAAGGTGTCATATGCCTAGAGAGGGTGTAATATTTGTGCTGATAATTTTTCTTTAAAGCTAGACTGGCCTGCCTATGCACATGGACATCATGTGCCCAGCAAACTTACAGCCCCACTAAAGTTTATGAGTAGGCACCTGCCCCCTGCTAAACACCACCCCATTGGCACAGGAGGGTTTTCTGACGAGGAAGCTGAAGGTTTCCTCCAAGTAGCACAGAGCATGGCAGTGGATGAAGGGGCAAACAAAGCTGTGCAGACATAGCCCAGGTTGTCTGCAGGTGGCCAGTAAGGAGCCTGCTTGGCTCCTACAGCAGGAAGGGTTAAGGAATTTGATGAGGTAGCTGTGGAGGTATTTCAGGTCTACGAACACTTCTGGGAAGTGTTCAAGACAGACACAAGAATCAGTTGCAAACCAAATGCCATTTATTCATTGGAAACCAGACAGAATGTTTTCTCTAGGTGTTTTTCCTAAGGATCTGAGTTGACCAAGAAAGCCAGTGACATCCTGGTGTGTACCAGAAACAGTGTGGCCAGAAAGACCAGGACAGGCATTTTCCACTGGTGAAAATTCAGCACTGGTGAGGCCACACCACGAGTCCTTTGTCCAGTTGGGCCTCTCACACAAAAAGGACATTTAGGTGGCAATGGAGAAGGACAACAGAGCAGGTGGAGTGTCTGTGAGGACAAGCTATGGGAGCTGTGGTTGTTTATCCTGGAGAAAAGGAGGCTCAGGGGAGACCTTATCACTCCTTACAACTTCCTGAAAGGAGGCTGTAGTCAGGTGGGAATTGTCCCTTTCTCCCAGGCAACAAGTGCCAGGACAAGAGGAAATGGCTTTGAGCTTCACCAAAAAAGGTTCTAATTGGATATTAGGAAAAACCAGCTGTCCAAGGATCTCAAGGCTGAGTCATCATTCCTGGAGGTATTTAGGAGACATGTAGATGTGGCACTTACAGATGTGGTCAAGTGGTGGACTTGGCAGTTCAGGGTTAACTGTTGGACTTGATGACCCCATAGGTCTTTTCCAAGCTGAACAATTCGATGATTCTATAACATTATTAATATCTCACAGAATCCCTGAAATTTTCATTTTTTGGGTACAATCACATGCTCGAGTTCTTTCTTCCAGAACCTTCTATCCTACTCAAATGCCTGCCTCTCCAGCCAGGGTACAGATCTGTCTTGGATGGGCCACCAAAGCCTTTTTTTACTCCTTTGAAACTACCAGGCACTCTCAAAATGCTGGGACACTATATGTTTTGGTTATACACATGAAGTTCAGGAGGCAGTTTCCTAAGCAGAAAGCCATTGTGAAATGGCCCATGTGATCCCATAGACAATACCTGTCACTCATGTGATTACCTCTTGCTGGCCAAATCAAAAAGATTTTCTCTAAGGAAAGAAGTGCATGCTCCTAACTTTATTTTAAAGCAGTAAGCAGTGACAAAACTTCCCGTATGGTGAATATGTTCCACATATTTTAACAAGAATAGAAATTCAAGCCTGTGAAGCTTGCTTTTGTCTTGAGTAGATAGTTACTTTAATTGCACAGCACATCCTGACTCCAGTCCTGTCCTTTCTGCTCATGCTGATCCATTACTCCATAGCTGGCAGGTCTGTCTGAACACAGGCATGATGGCTGTGCTCTTTCTCTGGTCAGAAGCTGCAGTCAAATCAGTATAGTGATAACAATCTTAAAATAATAAAAATAAAAGGAAGAAATGCAGATGATCAAGTTTTTGGGATGTGGGTGAGGGAGGTAATGATGGCTAGAGAAGACTGCATTAATCACTCTCCATAATACTCCCCAAAGTATCTTGCCAAGACATTAATTTTAATCTTTGCAAGTTGAATGATTGCTTCAGGGTGC
Organism: Luscinia megarhynchos; assembly: GCA_034336665.1. NCBI lineage: Eukaryota > Metazoa > Chordata > Aves > Passeriformes > Muscicapidae > Luscinia > Luscinia megarhynchos. The sequence continues at coordinate 21,267,644 of CM067592.1, read as the reverse complement.
ATTTAACTTTTCACCTCTGATGGAGCAGCCCATTCTGGGAGTTAAAGATCTCTCTGTTTATCCCTTCTGTGGAATCTCACTCCGTTTCGTCTGTGCAGTGTTCTATGTACTCTGCTGGGAAAAGAGTTTAAAAAAAGAGGGGGAAAAAGTCACTGTTAGTATCATAAGTTGTTTTCTTTTCTGAAAACAACTGTTTCTGAAAGGGAATCTTTGCTCCTTTCATGATTCAATGTGTTTTATGAATCCCATCCTCTAGACAGAGCATTCAGGCTTCAACAAAGGAGCTGCAGCTCTCACCAAACAAGGGCAACTTGTTTTAAAGCTTCTCTATCCTGCAGAAGCGTGTCTCTTGTGACTGCCACAAGATATGCCAAATTGGGTTAACTGCTGTCTCGTTATTATTGTAAACTGCACTGATAATAAGACTGGTTGAGATAAGCCAGTCTGCTGAACAGGCATAACACTGTGAAATCCCACTCTGGGACAGATTATAGCAAAGCAGGGCATTCTTTAAATGAAAGTCTCCATATGGAATATTGGCAGCTGTGGGGAATTTGACTGGCAATACCCAAGATGGTCTGATCATCAGCATGATATGACATAGTTCTCTGCCTTTCTCGAGGGCTCCTGAATGTGGCTGCCGATCCTTTTCTTGAGAGGTGAGGCAAGGAGTTACCACCAGTATTTGGGAGATTAGGATTTGCCAGTGACAAACCTCTTTACATGCCTTTCAGGCTGACCACAGCACAGACACCATGCAGACACCCAAGTTCCTTTGGCCCAAAATAGTGCACAGATTTTGGGTTAGGATTAGCGTTGCTCTGGCTGCATGTTACAGCTAATGCATTTGGGGAATTGATTCTTGTTTCTCCTTTCTCTCTCAACCCTCACTCAGGCTGAACATTTAGAATTGCTTTGCTGCCATTTGAGATGGCCAGGGAGGAGATCAGGTTTCTGATAGAGCTCATTCAGGTTTGTGTGGTCTCTGCCACTAGCCTCTGAAAATTCTTCTGGAATATGCGGGCCACAAAATATGGAGCAGCACATGTGGAGAGTGGCATCTTGAATGGATTTGGGATAAAGAATATGTGAGGACCTACTTCTTTCATTCCTGTTTGAAAAACCATTCTATCTGTGACAAGATGGACTATTTCTTCTGAAAAAACCAATCCCACTTCGAAGACAGCAACAAGAAAAGGCAACCTGAGCCACAAATCTATGTAATTTTTTTGTGCATAGGGAATAAAAAACTTTTCCCAGCAGCACCTATAATATTATTGTGGAAACGATTTCTGTCAACTGGACTGCCTCTCTTTATGTCCTCTACAATGAGTGGGAAAAAGATGTAGAGCAGGATTACACTCCTCTCTGGCCTTGCTGTGCCAATAGATGCTTCCCTGGTTGCTGTAGTATTGGGTGGGTAGAATCTGTTCAGGCCCCTTTTTCTGTTCAGAAATCTCTCAGGTGGTCTTCTCTCACCTTTGAAAGCCTGCCTGGATACCTACCCAGATGCTTGAGCAAAAAACCAAAATCCAAATGCTTGATAGCTTTACCCCTGCATACAAGGATCTGGCTACTCTTGAAGTGGAGGGTCTAGCCGAGTACAGGCTAAATGGACTGCAGCAGGGTACACCTGCACCTCCCATGTGCAGAGTTCCTCACTGTCCTTTGGTGCCTTCCATCCTGTCTGTGACAGTGAGATGCCTGTAGTGGGTTGTGAAGGTGATGGAGAACTGTTTTGTGCCCCAGGTGGTCTCAGCTTCCTGACTATCAGCCATACATGTGGTCAGCAGAGCTGGCAAAATTTTGCATTAGTTCCCATCTTCAAATGGTATGGCTGCCTGAGGCAGCCGCCAGTCCTGGTGTGCAGAAAGTCCTGTCCATGCTGCTGTCCATGCATCTTATTCCTTGTGCAATTCTTCTGCTGCAGTTAGACCCACCCGTGGTCGCAAACATCTAAACTACCCTCCTGATTCTGAGTGCTAAAATACCTCTGAACCAGCTGTTGGACCAGCTGTGAACAAGCAAACTTCTAGCTGGTAATCAAGGACTTCTTCCATACAAGACATCAGTGTAAAAGACTGAATTTCCACTTGCTCTGCTGCAGAATGAGGACTCCAAATCATTGCATTTTTTATACATTAAACCAATGATAAAACCCCTCCATGTACTTTGGCATATGAAAACCGTGGATGGAATGTTCTTGATCCTTGGGACCAATGATTTGGCAAGGAATAAATTCAGATCATTCTCTTTCCACGGAACAGGAGATTTTACTCTTCAGTCTTTATTCAGAAAAAAGCACATAATTTTTTTCAAGATATATGTGGAGATAAACTTCAAAGTAAATAAGAGATAGGAAAGATGTTGGGAGAAGGCACTGCTTGACTGGGAAGTTGAAACAGCAGAGTGAGACAACTGTCAATGTGGTTGAGTGTGCACATAGGTGTGATTGTTTATGTTTCACATATGTAAGATAATCTTGGCTTTAACCATTCGCCCACAAATAAATCAGAGATTTTGCTTGTGCTGTGTGCAGACATTGTGCCTGCTGTCTTGTCTCTAGCCTGTGAGAGCTTTATTGTGGCCATGAGGACCTCAGTGGGGATGGTCAGGGCTTGTTCATGAGTGAATATGGCCAACGTGGTGTGCTACTCAGCATCCCTGCTGCCAGCTTGGTTAGGGGCAGTGGTGCTGGATGTGCAGTGACCTCAGTAATGGTGTCTGAAATGGAGGAAGACGAATTACTTCCACAGCTTGAAAACATTAGCTTACTGCTGAGGCACAGTTGATTTGCTGGTGTAAGAGGGCTGTGCTCATTCTGTGCAGTGGGACAGTGTGTGGCGTGGAAGAGTGCACACCACCAGCAGCACCTCCTTCTGCACCTGGCTCATTCCTCAGCTGCAGCTGGGCCCCTGGCACTCAGCAGCACCCCAGGAAGAAATGTCCCCAACCAACATGCCAACAGCACCTGGTGAGCATGAAAAAGTGATTTGTCACATTGAATGGGCAAATTTCTGTCTGCTGGACAGACCCTTTCTGATCCAGTCACTAGGGGGTATATTTCTTCTTTGTGTGAGCACACTGCTCACATACTATTATTAATAGGAATGGCATGTTTTTGCAACAAGAGAGTAGCACACTTCTAAGGAAATAAAAAAAATTACAAATGGCCCTGAAAGCCTTCACTGAATCACCACTGCAACTTCCAGAATTCCAAAAGTCCCTCAAAGCTTGGAAAAATTTTTATGTTCTGAAAGTCCTTAGAAACAGGCCTCAGGATGGGTAATCAAGATCCAGATTTTGGGATTTGGGGTTTGGGGTTCTTTTGCTTGGTATGATGCCTCTACCAATTTGCCACACTGTACTGGTTGAAAATCAGGTCTGCAACAGGAGGTTTGGGCTAGGGTTTGTTTGACTTTGCTGTCCACCTGGAAGAGTATGCTGAAATGACTTTGAAGTAGCAAAGCCTCAGTCCTTCAAAGAGCTGACTTCAGTAGATATTGCCCAGAGGTTGTGGAAATGTCATGTAATTTACTTACAGAAAGAAAATAACATTTCTAGAATAGAGCCAACCAGAAGATCTTCAATCTGTTTGCATTCTCCTCTTTAAGAGATGTTCATCTTTCTGTTCAAGCCTGTTCATATTTTATCAACAAAAGCAGAAATTCATTAGTCAAGAGACATACCAACAGTCTGAATTCTCTAAATAGGCTAAACTAGAGTTAACACAGGAGACTTTTTCCCCTCCCTCCTCTCCCTGTCCCTGCAGCAAGGTTGGTAGCTCAGCCTCAGGACGTGTAGCAGATGAACAGAACTGCTGGTTTTGACTGGGCACAACACTGAAAAAGGCAATCCAAAGCCAAACCAAATGCACAGCCAAGTGTCTGGTTAAATACTGCCCTTCAAGATCTCCAGACTGGTGAGTTCCATCTCCCAGCAGTACCTCACGCAGTTGGAGCAACGCCCCGTGGGCCAGGGCAGGGTCTCACAGTCAGCAGAGGTGTTGGAGACATCAGTGCTGCTAGCTCTGGCGTGGGCATGTCTGTGCCTGAGTACAGCCAGCCTGGTCTCTGCTGGCTGCCCCCTGAGGTGAGAGGTGTCAGAGCACCACCCTGACCTCTCTGTCCCTTTGGCCTGAAGCCATCTCTCAGGGAAACTGCGACTTCAGGAGGACACTTAACTAGGGTGCAGGAAAGGTTTAGGCAGGTTTTGCCTGCTTTTCCATGTCAGTAAGTGGAGGCACCTCTCCTGTTTTTATATGAAAATTATTGCCCATTTATTTTAGCCTTTGTAATTCACATCATTCTCCCAAAGCTTTCTTGGATGTGCTATGAGGGAGGTTCCCAAATTCATTAAGGAAACATGTCTGTTGGCCCTCTGCTGCGTTCAAAAGCTACAGACTAAAATCTGTGAGACAAAGCATCAAATTTATGAGTATTTTCAAGTTAGCCTCATGATTCTGACTCATAAGGTCTAAATATTTGGGGTTGGCAATGTGTGTAAGCCTCTTTCTCTGCCCTCCAACCCTTGCCTTTCACTCCCTCTCCAGCTCCAGTTCAACAGCTGCCTTAGGAATTTACCACTTGGGCTCCCTGTTGTTACTGCAATCACGGTTAGCTGATTTTTTTTTTTGGAGGGAAGGGTGATAGTAGTCTCATTACAAATTTCTGTGGCTATTTTTAAACTGCATGAATTGCCAATAAATTAATAGCTGCTGATTTCTGAGTTGCTGACTTGTCTGCTTGTTCGTAAGCAGGAGCTGCCTCAATTTTTCCAGTCCTGTTTTGCATGTTCTTATTCTCTGATGTGGACTAGGGACTCTGCCATAACTTGATTGAATTTGAAGCAGCCAGCAGCAGCATTAGGACTGGAAACCTGACCACTGAGTCAATTGCATTTAGGACATTTTAAAATCATGCTTTATCCTGGTACTAACCTTCACAATGGCTTCATGCCACACACTGGCAAAATGTAGCAGGCAATGAGAGTAAACATAATGCATTTTTTAAGATTAGGGGAATTTAGGTCAGATTCTGACCTTAACAGAATCTGGTCTAACTCAGTGGGTTTTCATTACATTCTTCTGAAATTATTTGTCTAAAAATGTTGGAGGTTTTTTTTTTTTTTTTTTTTGTTTTGAGATGTACTTCAGGCTCTAGAAGGACCTTCTTGTTCACAGAAAGTGCAACTCATCTCAGCACAGGAGATCTGGGAAATGCACTGGGAAATTGCTTGAGAGGGAGCAAGTCAGTAGTCTTTCTGTGCACAAGGTGAATTAAAGAAAAGAATTGTGAAGATAATGAAGAAAACATTCTTATAAATTGGAAGAAACACATGTTATTTGACCATATTCTAATTTATCTTACCTTATCTTGATGTCACTAAGAAAAATATATAAGATATATTTCTAGTTTTGAAAAATATTTTGCACCTCTTGAAAAAACAAGTCTGTTGAAACCACTGTAAAAGATAAAAACAAAGCCAACATAAAGTTAATGTCAAGGCAGTACTTTTTCACACAGGACATGGAAAGAACTTGTTGCCACAGGATGTTTTATGGTCCAGATACATAAAAGGTAAAAAACCCAAGCCCCTCTATTAAGGTACAAGAAGTTTCCAGTGTATTTCCTGATGGCCTGGGTGTGATCTCTGGCTCAGGAAACCATGGCTGGACTGTGCATAAAAAGCTCAAAAAGAATAATGTTTCCCTTTGACAGCTGTCAATAGCCACAGGCAGATAGGGTACTGTGATAGATGAACCTCTATTATAAGTGTGAATACTTTATATTCTCTTGAAAAAAAGATGGAAGTTCTGATGGAAAGATGGTCTTCCTTTATGCCTTGTGGAATTTTAATAGTACCAGAGCTAAGAATTTTATTTTTAAAACATTATGACACCTGTTTTTGAATATTTAAAATTAATTTTCAGCACAAATACAGCTGTGATTTTTACAATAACACAAAATTCAGCTTGCTATCAAACTTAAAAATCAAAGAGCACATTCATGGTTGTGTTTCTTAAATGGTTTGAAGTAATTTTTCCCTGCAAAACAATAAGGTGGACTTTCTTTGTTCATTTGTTTGTGTTTTTCTTAAGGAAACTCTTCAAACTTTGAAAACTTTTGGAGTGCTGGTCAGAAAGCCACTAAATGCTCAGGTAGTGTTACTCCGTAGATATGCCATGCCATGACCTCTTTGAAGAGAGCTTTTGCATGTCAGTGTGGATTAGCACAAACTCTGTGTTATCCTGATTAGTACCATAAAGAAGAATATTTCTTCTGTCTCCTTCTTATGACCTATCTAGACATATTTCCCCTGGACCCAAAATTACACCCTCCTCTTTAGCTTCTGCATGAATTAGAAATCTGTAAAGACTGAAGTGGGAAGATATTAGACTTGAATGGCCTTTTACCTGAAGAAGTGGTGATTTTCCTAAGTGATTTTAGTCTGACATAATTTCTTCTAAGGGATGGGGATCCCTTTAGGTTCTGGCATAGTTAATTTCCCTTTAGTGTGAATTTGTAGGAGAGATTTCCAAAGGTAAGTGTAAAATTATACTGTTGCATCATTGGCAGATGAACAAAAGTAAGTTAACTTGGCATCCTCTTCTGTTTTTCAATAATCTTTGCTGAACTTAATTACCTGTAAATTATAGGACCCCAGGGCAGGTTGGAATAGAGAGAAAACAAGGCAAGATACATACACTTCTCTGTTAGCAATCACAATAGTGATCAAGCAGCCTGATTAATTGACTTGGCATCAGGAAGCAGCTGGCATTCAAAAATCTCCAGTTTGTTTTCACCTTGTCTCTGTGGCTCAGACCTACTGCAAAGCTTTTTCATTAAGACATCGACAATAAGCACTGAACAATCCTTCTTCAGATCTGGGGAGGGGAAAGAAAAGGCAGTGCATGCCACACTCAACACTGCATGGAGGCAACTGGGGAAGGGCCTTCTATGAGTTTAAGAGACAAGGAAATGTGCTGCTTGGTTTAGCTCTTGACATGGTTTTGTGGTGAACATGGAAATGCTGGGCTGACCATTGGATTCAATGGTCTTAGAGATCTTTTCCAACCTAAATGATTCTATAATTCTGATGATGTGTGGCAATGGCATGGCTGTCACTGTTGACACAGAGTGGGACACAGAATGAGACAGAAGCTGATTTCCTGACTCCTTGTTGCTGCCAAAATACTATCCAGATCTCCTTTCTGCATGCTGTCCCCCAAACTCTAGTGGAGGAAATTGTCTGCCCCCACTACTATGATAAATTCCCTCAATTTTTGCTCTGTCCATTCCCTGTTGAATCAGAGCTCTGAGATTTGCCATAGTATTTCACACTTATCATAAAACCTGAAAAGGCCATTGGTCTGATTTTCAGATCTGAAATAATCAGTTCTAAACAGCAGAGTGTTAAACATTCACAGAGACCATGATGGTGTGACTGTAGTTCTGGTTACCCTTCGTCCAGAGCAGAGCATCACCCAGCTGGGTCCTACTGATGAGTTCTATGCCCTGCAGTCCTTCCTTTTCCTCCACCCAGTCTCTGCTGGTGCCCTCTGCCAGCCCTAGGGCTGTGCTCCTCTAGGAAGTGCTTGTTTCTTGTTGAGGCCTTCAGCCTCACCTCACTGCTGCAGGAAGGCATTGGGCACCGGAGTGTTTGGGTGAAAAAGAACAAAAAAATAAAGTCACTGTTCCACAGAGCTGTCAATGATGATGTGAGTGTCCAGCTCCACTTCAGCAGGTACATCCAGTGGTTTGCACCTGGAGAACGAGCCCTCACCTCCCTGCTGTACATCATGCCTCAGGAGGTGATGGTGTTGCAGTTTGTGGGTGCCCATCTGGAACACCTCTCATGTGGGGGATCTGCCTCAAGGAAGGTCCCTTTAACTCTAGGGAGCGTCACAGCTCTTACATTATCAAGAAGTACACTTTTTGTTCAGTGAGTCTCAAAATCAGCAGTCCAGGTGTAGAGCTGAGAAGGGAGGCCAAGGATTTGGCATGGTAGGAAGTCAGATGCTGCAATGGCTCGGGTTCACTCCAGCACAGTCAGCTGCTGCTCACCCCACACTGTCTCTCTCTGTTCTGTGCTCAAGTCACGTACACCAGCAGCAATTTGGCACTGTCTCTGCTCCCAGGAGTAGCCAGGAGCTGATGCAGTCCCCCTGCACCTGCAGCACCCAAGGCAGGTGGATGCCTTTGGCTGGGAGTAGTGGCATTCTCAAATATCTGGGTTTCCTTCCAGGGTGGGCCCCTTTTCATTGACATGAGGGCACTGTGCTCTTGACCACCTTTTATTTTAAAAATAAGTTTAAAGAAATTAGCCATATTCTTCATGGCCAACTGATCCCTGGGTCCCCTCAAAAAAAAAAAAAAAAAAAAAAAAAAAAAAAAAAAATCTGGGACAAAAGCAGTGTTGATGATTTTCTTCCTCTACATCCTTCAAGATCTTGTCTCTCTCACAAATGATCTCCTTGCAGCAGGTGGTGGAGAAAAGAACTGTGATAAAGTGTTAGGAGGAGTGGAGTGAGTAGCCAGAGATGAAAACATGGGAATGCTCCATGAATGAAGGTCAGATTGTTTATGGAGACAGCTATGGAAACCCAGCATGAATGTGGAGAACCGTGTGCTGGGCCTGCCATTTCTCCATGCCAGCCTGGGAGAACATGACAGCTGGAGCAACAGTGCTGCAGGAAGGCTGCTGGGGTCTGTGGGCAGCATCACTCATTGGTGTCATCACAGTGTGCCCCACTCGAAGATCAAATGTCCTGAATCATCACAGAGCAGAGCCTTGACACTGACAGCTTTATCCTTGTGGTTTGTTGTGCAGAGTACCACACCCAGTGACTGAATGGATGCCAGGCTGGCTTCAGTGGGATGTCCCTCCCTTTCCAGGAGCGTAGGTATGTTGGCAATTCTGATGGGGCAGCCGGGGGAGAGTTAGTCCAGCACCTCTAACCAATGAGCAGGCTGCTTCAGGATACACAAGGCAAGGGACTGGTCCTATTTTTCAGCGTGTTTCTATCTTGCTGGTGCTTCTTTTCTTTAGCTCTACCTTCTCTTTAAGTGTGATCATCCTAAACAGTCATGGATACAAATGAGATGATAATATCACAGAGTTTGCTTTGAAACTACTGCAAAGGAAAGCACTCTTTAGCCTTTCTTTCCTTTTTAAAAATGGTGCTTTTTGTAAATTTTAGTAATTTTGGGAGTTTGGAATTGTTTTTCTCCTCTTCCATCCCTTCTCTTTTAAGAATTCTAGAGGTACACAGGTATCTTTAATTATGACTGTGGAATGCAGTAATTCTTATAATATCTCAAAGTATTGCAATGATATGTGGGCACTCTGGGAGGCACAGGAACGCCTACTTGTTTATCTTATATTTTGACACCAAGTGTCCTTAAAAGTAGGTACCTTGTCCCTTCAGAACACAAACTGAAAACTTGACCTTTTTGTGTTTGAAGCATGCAGAGAGCTGCTCTGAGGTGTGCAGAAGCCTACAGCTGTCAGGATGCCTGAGAACTACTGGCCTGTAGTCAGAGCTCAGCCTGACCCCTTTACCTGGGAAGACTAGAACAGATCCTCCTAGAAGCTGTGCTAAGGCACCTGAAGGACAGGGAGCTGATTTTGGACAGCCAGCATGGCTGCACCGAGGCCATGTCCTGCCTGACCAACCCTAGTGGCCTTCAGTGACAGTACACCAGTGCACAAGGAAAGGCCTGGAGATGTCATCTATCAAATGAAGCCTTGATTTGTCGTGTGGACTGTTGCATGAATGAGAAAGTGGCTGAGTGGTTGCATCCAGAGGGTGATGGTCAGTGGCTCATGGTCTCTCCTCAGGGACATCAGTGATCCTCAGCACTCCACACATTGAGAAGTACTGTTTAATATCCTTATCAATGACATAGAGTGATCAAGTACACCCCCATCAAATTTACAGATGGATTTTTTACAAGAGGGTGTAGTGACAGGACAAGAGGGAATTGCTTCAAACTGAACGAGAGTAGGTTTAGATCAGATATTTGGATAAAAGTCTTTACTGTGAGGGTGCTGAGGCACTGAACAGGTTGCCCAGAGAAGCTGTGGATGCCCCATCCCTGGTAGTGTTCGAGGCCAGGATGGATGGAGACCTGGGCAACCTGGACTGGTAGAAGGTGTCCCTGTTCATGGCAGGGGGCTTGGAACTACATGACCTTTAAGGTCCCTTCCAATCCAAACCATTCTGTGATTCTGTGATATCTCTCTCTTGGTACCCTCCTTGCCCAGGCAAGCAATTGACAGGCTGCTTTAGAAGTCCTGAGTTGTTTCCTTTGGCTTCAAAGATGGTGTGGATCTATACCTCTTTCACCTGAATGGAGCAGAGTTAATTTGAAAAACTCATTAGAGTGGTGATGGAGTAGAAGAGCAGGCGCAACCTGAACCAAAAATAATTTATCTATCAAATATTTCATACTCTTTCTTACTGGGAGGAAGGTGAATAATTCTGTTCTAGGGGATTTTGCAAGGATTGTACCTAGCACTCACAAGATAGCAGCAGGAAAGTTTGATTCTTCTAACACATATTCTTCCTGCTTGAGTTGAGGCACAACAAACTTAATAGTCAGAGAGCAGAGGTGGTTGTCAGTGTGGGATGACCCAGTCAGAGTCCTTTCCTGGAAGTGGGTCTGAGGACAGCTATAAACTTCATGCTGTGAAATGTTGTTTCAAAATAAACCCAGAACATGTGTGTAAAGTTACAGGGAGGTGTTGAAAAGCAAATGACATCTGTGCCCCGAAGAAAGTGCCATTTGTTGGTTGAGACCTTGCAAACAGTCCTATCGTGTACAGTCTCTGAGCTGGGATCTGTAGTCAACACAAGATGATATGCATGTGCATAATAAAAGAAGTCTCACTTGGTGCCCTGGTGAGCCCAGGGCTCTGTCAGTCTGTGCTGCCAGGAGAGAAGCTGAAGGCTGTCTGCTGCTGTGCAGGGCAGGACTGCACTGGTCACTTTGGAAAGAGGTGCTTCACCCATGCACCTCCCAAATATGGTTCTGTCAGCAGGAAATCATCAGGGACTTGCTGCTGGTCACTGCTGCTGCAAGCCTTGTCTCTGAGACTGCTACAGCAGATTTTCTTTCCCCAAACCCTGTCCTTGAGGACTCCATTGCATGAAAGCACCTGAAACTTCAGGGTAAATCAGCTAGGGCAAGGCTAAAGGCTCACTGTGAGAAGTGTAACAGCACCCTCCATTGCATACTTAGCACTATCTTTTTGTGCCTTGCCTGGACTCCTCAAGCAGATTTTGCAGCTTTAGTATGTTCTTTTTTTTTTGGTACTTGCCCTCACAAAGAATTAAAAGTGATGAGTATTTTTGTTTAAACTAGTCCCAGATCAAGGAAAAAAGCAAACAGAGCTCATCTTGGGAGTGAAAAACTCTAGCACAGTACTTAAGTTAATGTGAAGCACATGTGCAGTCCTGTGCTGAATGCAAATAAAACTTGCTTACCTACTAAAGGCTTTTCAGAAGCACAGATAGCTGACCTGCCTAGGTACACCACACAATGGGAATTTCTCATATGTATTGAGTTAAGCAGTGCACATTGTCTTCTGGTGGATTAGGTCCATGTGTTCTATTCAGAGAAAATGGTTCCAGAAAGAGCTTGCACAAATGTTCTATGTTGTCTCCAGATACTCTCACTTACAGATGTTTTCTGGATAACTGCCTATGTCAATGCTTGGGCCTTATGTATAGGCAACAGGTAGATTTTTTTTGGGTACTTCCTTAAAATGGGCCTTCAAGTGGAATTCTATTTAATCCCCTAGAACCTATTTTCCTTATGTTGTTAGTCTATTTCTGAAGCAACAACCATGATTCGTCACAGCATGATATGGAACAAACAATAGCAGGACATTGAAAAGTTCTTTAAAGAGTTTAAAAAAAAAAATAGAATGAGATATCCATGGATAACAATGAATGTATCCTTGGACTATTTTTCATTTTCCACTTCATAAAATGAACCTGAATTTTCAGTGATTTCTCTCATTCTGCTCTTACAAGGTGTTCAAAATTCCCTGGTAGTCCCTTAGGCCCCCAAAGACCCTTAGGAGGCATCACTCAAACATTGTACCTTCCTTATTTGCCAAAATGACAGTTTTTTCATGTGGCACAGATCCCGGCTCATTGTGCTGTTTGTGCTGTTCACAACATGTCAGTTTTGAAGCACTCAAAAATGCCGTAGGCCATATACAGTCATTGTGCAAATCAAAGAAAAATGGTATGAATCAAATTTAAACTCCAATTTGGTGAATGTCCTGTGGCAAAATGTAAGCATTTTGAAGACTTATATGAGTGGAAGGTTTAGGATCACATGTGGCTGACAGCTTTGATGGTGCTCAGAAATTTGTTGGGCTTCGCTGGGCTGAAGGAGTCTCTTTTATGGGTGGAAACCTCTCCCTTTGGGATGTGGTCAGGAAGGACAGTCAGTGTGTTACGCTGTGGCTGCACATTGGAAACAGTATGTCTGATGTCTGTGAGTGTGCCTGCCCTGGCTCCCCACAATGAGTGTAGGTGGCCCCATTTGGGGTGATCTGCTCTTCCCACACAATTGCAAAAAGACCATGGCTGAGGCTGAGCAAATGGTGCCAGTCAGCTTTATTAGCAGTAAGAGGAAAAAGCATGTTATCTTCTCTAAATGACATAAAGCAATTGGGTTAATTTGAAAAATGTTCTAACCTCTACCTTTTCTTATCTTGCAGCTCCTTCTGCCCATATTTTATTGTCTGCATTGTGAAGACACACTAGAATTAAAAGAGAAAATAATTGATTTGTGTAACAGCATGGATCTTACTTAAATTCAGGTGACTGAAAGCTAAATAGGAAAACGTGTTTGAGGTACTTGTGGTTTTGCCTAAATCAAGTGGCAAATGGGAGATCAGAGGGGCCAGGCCTTCATCACAATGTGTTTCATGGTGCAAATCAGTTTTGTGACATTTGTTCCTCTCTGCTGGAAGTTGGAGATGTGGTCCACTCTCCTCAGGGACAGAGATGAGTAATAAAGAAAGAAAAAAGAAAAATTGAAGATATAGCCATGCTGAAATCACCGCAGTAGGTAGGCTGGAATTCCTTGGAATTCCCAGCTGTGGTGTGGGCAAGGCAAGATGGGTACTGAGGGCATCAGCCTCCCTGGACATGAGTCACCTTCCACATTACTTGGAAACGCTGAGGTCTGCTGTAATGTGGCCCTTCTTGCTCTCAATGCACCTACATTTACCCCCATGGAGCCAGATTTGTGTACAGCATTGAGTTTTCAGAATGCCAGCAGTAACCAAGGTTACGTAAAAATCCTTTTCTATTAAAAGTTAGAAATGTAGCTGTCCTTTTCCTTTCCCCAGAAGAGCAAGCTGAGTTATTAATTTTAAGTGCAAATATTCCTTATCCACTGCTAATTGGGGATTGGGACAAAGAAAGCAAGTGTGGGAGGCACCAGAGCCTGTGCTCAGCAAGGGCAAAGCCACTCATTTCTCACACATGAGGGTGAAGGTAGAAATGAACTTGCATTTGATGTCTAGATGTTGAGAAGAGTTCAAGACAACAAAGATTGTTAAAATTAATAATCTCAGCCTCTTGGCACTGATTTCAGTGATAACAATTCCTGGGTTTTTCAGCCTGGCAATTATACATAAAGTCAACAGGATTTTGTCTTGTATAATAAACAAGCTATTTTATTCTTTTATGAGCAGGCAGAGACAAATATTTACAAACATAGCTGGTCTGTTGAAGAGATTATTACCAATAGGTCTAGAGTCTTGTGTGAGTAACACACTCGTTGAAAATTACAAAGGAAAAGCCCCCAGAAATCAGAAGTAGATAATTAGTTCTTCCAGCATTGATACCACACAGCGCAAGAGCTACAGACCAGCTGCAGGAAACATTCTCTTTTCTAGTTCTTTCTAGAGTGTTAACATTTTATCATTTTATTTCCTGAATTCTCAAGTACATGTTAAATCTTGTGAAGATTATAATCATCAGTTCCAGAAGTTGCAATTTTGGATACTCATCTTTTAGGTAGACAGAGTCGGATTTTTGTAGATACTTCCATACTGTATTTTGGACATGAATCTGAGCTTGCTAGCTTAGACAGAAGACACACATGTTAGAAGACTTTGGGGCAGAAAGGAAGGAAAAGAGTTGAAGAAGGTTAGGATCTCATCATCTATTGGCACAGCCCTAGGTGTGCTTCTGTCTTGTTTGGTACACCCAACTGCAGTTTGATGCATTACTGGCCAAAAAGAAAGAAAGAAAGTAAGTCTCTCTTGGAAGGATTATGGCACAGGGATAGATGGGGTCTTGGCCAGACCTGTGCCATGTCCAGCAGTATGGGGCACCCAAAGCAAAAGGTCAGGAACATATTTCCTTGTGCACTCCCTTAAGGACAGGTCAGGCATTTAAAATGAGATCTAAATTTGGACATGCAGAGTCAGTCAGCATATAGGTCCACATATATTTTTGACTGTTGAAACCATTGAAGATTTTCTTTGTTTAATCATGCTCTTTCATCATCAACACCTTCATCCTATGAGGGCTGTTGGGGAATGGCAGCTGACCACAGTGATGGCATTGCAGTTCTACTACAAGTCTGTAAAATGGTCTCTGTTGGCAGCTGAATGCCTACCACCACTGTAGGCAATGCCAGCAGAGAAAGGCAAATTAACCATTTACATAATAAAAGTAGATATTAAATTCAAAATTGCAGGAGTCTTGGGAAATTAGCTGGGACCCAAATACAGAGATAAGACTAAGTTGCTTCAAGGGACGGCTGGGTGATCAGGAGTGTGGACCTCTTCCACCGTTGTGTAGAAATGGAGCAAATACCATTTGGGAGACAAAGCCAGCTCTGGGTAGATCAAAATGGAGCCAGATGAGAAAGCTAAGAGAGCTCCTCAGGTCTGCTGATATCAAAATACTGGCAAAAAGAAAATTTTCAAATTTGGCACAGATCTTTAAACTCACTAAAATATTTTCCTCTGTCCTTTCAAGAAGTGCAATCAGCAGGCCTCCATTTCCAATGTGTTGCAGTTGGAGTTAGGAACCAATTTTCTGTTTGGGTCTGAGCCATAGGAGTCTAAAAACTAAAATATCTATTTCAAATGAAATTAAACAAATATTTGATGAGATATTGAAACCAAAGGATAGATGTTTATTTCCTTTGAATATTTGTGTACAAGAGTTTGATGTCTTCGCAAATGTAAAGAATGAACCAACAGATCCTCAAGCTAACAAAAAAATAAACAAAGTGAAAGAAAGTCTAAATTCCCCTGGAATATTCTTATTTCAATGCTTCCAGTAATTTTCCAAAGACCTAAGAATTATTTAAGAATTCTTCCTGACAACGCTGGATTCTCCCCTCTACTGAGCTGTACTCTTTGAAAAACAACAACAAAAACAACAAAAAAGATATTAAGAGGGGGTATTTTAATCCTTCAGTGGACAAGAAGGAACTAGGCCAGCATGAGATTGCTGGTCTGCTTTACACGGAGCTCTGAAGTATTTCTGTTACCCCGTTATGGTTGTGCATCACTGTAATGAATATTTGCTCTCTGTGCTGAGAGGCAGTTTTTGTTCCTCAAGAATTCCATTTTACAGGAAAAGAAATTATTTTCCCCATATGTATCTCTGTCATCTAGATAGTGAAACAAGATGTTTTAAGCAGCTGTTTTGTACACATGACCTATTACCCCTAACTTCCTCTAGTCCTGGGAAAGCCCTACTAATCTTCTTTGCAAAATGTTTGTGAGTAATTATTTATTCCACAGCTTGTTGTATTACAGCTTGTTGCATTACATTTTCAATCCAGAAAAAAAAAATCTACATGAGAAGAAGTTTCAGCATCTTAGTCCTACCTTTTGTTCTTACTCAACATCAAAATTCAAAAGGTTGTAATTTACTACAAAATAAAGTACTTTGCGTATTTAATCTTGGAAATGCTAAGAATGCTTTTACATGAAATATACTATTTGGAAAAGGGCCCTATATCTTATTTTGATTAGGCCAAGACATCTTGGTTTGATTCTTTTATTGCTTAACTTTGAGGCAAAAACATAATACAAAATAAATCATATCACATAAAAGGCATCACTAATTTCCCATTGGAAACTATAATTAATGACCAAATCATTTCTTTACTGGATTTTTGATTTTATATGATTGGTGTTTTCTGAAGTACAAGAAATTCAACTGGAAAATCTCCAGCTGGTGTTAATAGAAAAAATGTTTGTGCTGCTGTGTCCATCTCTTTTGAGGCCAGCAGTCTGGTTATTTATCATCAGGGATGTATGACAATGAATATGTCCTTATGTAATCTGCCAATTCCAGCTATTTCAAAATCAGCAAAGTTTACTTAGTACAGACATGAAATCCAAAGCTATCAGAAACTAATCAGAATAGAGCCCTGCACAGGCTATGGTGAGAGTGATAAACATTGCCAGCCTGGCTTTTCCACAAAACTGGCTACAAAGGTTTTGCTAAATGAAGAAGCACAGTACAGTGGGGCTGCCTGGGCAGCCAGTTGCAGACTGTCCCTGCAGCCCTGTCAGCTGGGAACTCTCAGACACATCCAGACCAAGTGGACAGCAAACAGCTGCCCAGCCTGCCAGTTTTTCAGAGCTCTCTCCCTGATGTTGCTGGAGATGGGGAGTATATACACTCTCCCTGGTTTTACGGTGAAGTGTTGGCACACTTCCTTAGCTCCAGGCATAAATTCTAAGGTGGTAGATAACCAAACTCTGCCCTATCAGTGAACTACAGAATTACAGAATGGCTAAGGTTTGCAGGTACAGTGGGTCATTTGGTTCAACCTCCCTGCTCAAGCAGAATCACCTGATTTGGCTACCCTTGTACCAGGGAATACACGCACAGACTAAGAGCCTGCTGTTGCTGAAATTTAATTTTGACCTGTAAAATGCTAAAATGCTGTTTAATCAATGTAGACTGAGGTGTATTTAATAACATGGAAATAGTAATTTGCATCAGTTGCAGCTTGAGAGCAAGAACTTGAAAGACCTGTCCCAGCAACAAAACTCACTTTGAGAAGGATGTTGCTGCTGAATCTCATCCTGTGTCTGTTTTCAATCCCCCCTGTACAGTGTTAGGGCAGATATGATGTAGTGACACTGTTTCCCAATGGAGCAGAGACACCTTTCCTCACTGGATCAGTGCCTGTGCTGGCAGCAGCTTGAGCCCATGAGCCAGGGACTGGGCAGATTTCAGAGTGCTGTTTGCCATTGTGCTGAAAGTACCTCTGAGGGCTGAACTGAAGGAAAGCCAGGCAACCCTGCAGCTCTAAGTGCTGGGTCTGTACCCCACCAGTGCATCCTGCAAATAAAATCTCACGCAGATGAGGTGTGAGGTCGCAAAGCACATTTCTACCTGGTGTTGCAGACATAGAACACAGTGGTAGCATTGCCCTTATGTCCTGCTCCAGCCTCACGTGGCTGTGGGGCAGACCAGTACTGAGCTGGTGTCAAGCTTGCAAGGGCAAGTTACTCTTTCACAGATTTTTTTTTTTTTTTTTTTTTTAATGGACGGGTGTGGGTAATATAATTATGTACCATTTCAGAGCTCCACAAGCCTGTGAAGGTGATTGATCTGAGGTAAGAGGCTAGCAAAACAGGTTTGTTGTCATGAATTTCAGGGCCAGCCACTGCTGCTTATTCCTGGGCAGACAATTGCCTTCATACAATATCCTTCAGATCTCAGCACTTAAAATTATTTGGTCACATTATTATGTGACCACAAGGCATGAAGGCAGTTATCTGTTTATACATATATGTTTATACATATAAACATCTGTTTATACATAGGTATATGTATGTATATGTATGTGAAATCCTTTATCTAGGGGCTATCAGCTTTTTGCTTCATATTATACCAGTGTAGTAATTTCTGTGACTGAGTGAAAAAACCAATTTTTATTTTGGAGGCAGCAGAAGTCTGCACCATACTGGTACTTAGAGTTATAACTGAAGGAGGGTGAGAAGAGCAGGAATGTTTAAGTGTGCCAATGCCTTGGTCTTTTGCTGACAGCTTTATACTCAGGACTGATGTCCCACTTGTTTGCCCACAGCCATCTGATGGTGGGCAGGATTGCAAGGCTGCCTCATGCTTACAAATTGGAAACTCTTCTCCTAAATCAGACGGTTGTGGTGTGGCAGCAAGTGGTCCCACCATATCAGTCTCTAAAATATGTCTATAGTGGATTGCATGTGTTTTGCTGGATTTATTATGCCATTTCACTATCTTTCTCAATTCCTCCCCTCTTTACCTCACTCCCATATTCAGGGACAGTCTTCAGGGGTGACATAAATAAAATCCGTATTAATTAAGACTGAGTATCAGGCTTTCCATTGCAAGACAAGAAATAAATTACATGAAAGAACAATGTAAATAACAGCACTGCTGATGTACACTGGGTAGTTTTCTACCACCCAAGCTCTGTTATGCACCCGAACATGAAGCCCTGGAGCAGGAATGCAGCACCAGCTGAGTGTTTGCTTCACTTGCCAGAAGTAAAGCTGGGTGAGTCCTCTGTGGCACATCTCCTATACCCATATCAGTATATGGGTCATGGACAACTGCTGTCCCTGTATACTCCTTATCTTCAAATATCCACTACCTCCTCTTCTCCTGAACAACAGCATAACTACAAAGTTTCACTATATTCATCTCTCCACATTCACTGGACTTGTTTACTTTTAGGTAAAAATGAAAAAATCATAGACATAGGGAGTAGGCTGTGTGGGCAATTAAAGACTTCTGTCCCTGGCTTATTTCTGTCAGCTTGTTGTTTAGTTTCTGCTGCCCAACATGGGTCAGGTGAAGCCTGTGCCTGTTGGATTTACATACACAGCATATTAATAGTGTTCATAGCATAACAAAACTTAGCTGAGAACATTGTGATACACAGTCTGTGTACTATAGGCTCTTAAGGATGACTCACAAGGCAATTGACAATACTGATGACATAATTGTTAGAAAATTATTCATATTAAGAGCTTTGGTTTCACAGCTGGTCAAAAAAAGATCAAATTAAACATTTTTCAATGTAAAAATTGTACTCTGATATGTTTAGATGAAATATTGAATGAAATTAGGTGAAACATCCATTTCAGTAAGACTGCTTTTAGAAAAATGAAAATTAATAGCTTGGTTTCATTTTTTACATTATCAGAGCAGAATATTTTCTTATTTCATATTTTATTACTTACTTTTGAACTAACATATTACAAATTGCAAAAGTTTATGCACCTTATATTTTCATGGAATTCAGGTCATCAGAGAAAGGCAACAATCTTGTTTGATATGACTGTGGGTCTGGTTGACAGTAACTGTATTGATACTGTAGTTGACATCTGCAAGTCATCCTCCATGACAATTTGATTTAAAACACTTGAATTATAAAATTTATGGGGATCTTGATAAAGGGATTAAAAATCACCTTATTGATGTATCTCAGAATGCTATTATCACTGAGAAAGTGTTAAAGACCATGCATGGGGCTGATTCTTGTCAAGTTACTCATACACCTGCTTATTGTCATACAGTGTTTTGCAATTCATACACACAGATATTATCTTGTCATGGAGTGATTATCAAACTACAAAGACCAACAAATGATCCAGGTATTGGCATTCTGAAGAACAAAATGGGAAGTTTAACTGCATATTTACTAATTTTTCTTGGAGAGTGCATTATTGTTCTGGATGGACGCTGGTATGACTTCATGCTTGCAGGAGGGTTTTCCTCTTTAATAAATGGTTGTATGAGGCTGCATCTAAAGCAATACCATGACATGGGTACACCTGAGTCTCATGACAGGACAAAAGTCTGCCAGGGAAGTTTAAACTTTGGTGTGATCAAACCACTTCCCAGAGAATGGCTGTCAGCCCCTTCAACAGGTATGGCCATGGTATGTCGTTTGTAATGGCTCAGTATGACCTGTAAATCCAGTTTAATTTTGTAGGCTTTTTTGCTTGTTTTCACACACACACACACACACACACACACACACACAGAGACACACAGACACACAGACTCACAGATACACAGACACACACAGACACACAGATACACACACAGACACACACACAGAGCAAGCTGAATTTATCTTAACATTTCACTGTATGTTTTTTGCTGAATATAACATCAATTACAGTGCACGTCATCTCTGACTTTTGCATGACCACATCTGCACATACTTGTGGGACATGGAATGAAGTTCCAGCCCCTGGCTCTTGTAAGGATGGTAATTCAGGTCCCTATCAGGTTCAGTCCTGTGGTAGAGCAATTGCAATGAACTATTTCTAACTGGAATGGAGCCATCACTGCAATCCTCAGTGACATTTCAGTATAGTAAACTTATTTGCACTTGTTGCTTTTACATCTCAAATTGCTCCTGAATATTTGTGAACGGATAATGTGTAATTCAAAAGAAGCTCTCCCTATTCTCCAAAGAACTGTTGGTCTATAATTTCCCAAAGACTGTTAACAAATAGCATTTTTTCTTCTACAGATTCCTCATTAAAATGTAGATAATCATGGGAACACCAAACCTCCACTGTAACTGAGCCACGGACAGGAGCTTTTCACAACAGACACACACATGGATTTCGGCTTCTTCCTGCCTTGTGTTCATGCATGACCCTCCTCTGCCTTTACATACAAAACTATGCTTTCCCTTTTCTTTATTAAGAGATGAGGACATGAATCCCTGCAATAATCTTCTTTACCAAGTCGCTGCTTCTAGGTAATGATTTGAAAATTTGCCTTCATCAAGATGGCAACAGTAGCACTGCTACTGGTACTTGGGCTTTCTCTAATCCAGCCCCTGACATTGCAGAGCTTGTCTAGTCTCGTAGTCAGATATTTTCTTGTGAAGTTTGTGGCCCAAAACATTGTGTCTGCAGCAGTCTGCAAATTGGAAACAGTTGTTTGAGATTATAGAGTCATCACCTGGAACAAAGCTGTTTAATCCCAAATCTGAGTAGGCCGATGAAGGTTTGAGCAGAATGTTCTGTAGTGTGTGCATGCTATTGACAACGACAGAGAAGGAGAGAAGGCAGCTCTTATGATATTCTTTCTTTGTAATGAGTCCTTCAAATCAAAATTTGTGCCTGGAACCAACAAAATACTATCTGCACAAGGAACACAAAAAAAGTCTTGTTGCTTTTCCGTGAAAGCGTCCTATCCAGCGATTGGCATGAGGCAGTCAGAAGAACCAATGACATTTAAACTGGCAGGCTTTGGAATACTCACCTCTCAGGTGAATGATTCCGTGGAGACCACAGGTCTTCTGTGGCTTACCCAAACCTGCCCATTTACAAAACAAAATTATAGATCTTACTTTCTCATTCTTCCAACACAAAGTGTGTTAACCAGAAGCAGAAAATGTTACAGTCAGTACAGTCATGCAAAGCTTACATGTACATGTATATGGTGCATGTATTTACAGAGGTATTGCAAAATCCATATGTTATTTTGAATTCCATCCCCAGCTGAAATTCAAGGCAGAAGTGATGTACTTTTCTTCAAAAAAAGTCCCACTTTATCTTAGTCTTGAAACACTTCTAAGACTCCAAGGGAATCCTCAGAAATATAGGCATGAGGAGATTGACATTAGACTCCAGGACTAATGAGTGCATAGACTCTTTACCTCAAGAAAAGGTCAAGTGGGAAATAATACACCATCAGAATTTCAAAAATAGCAGTTTGTGGCTTGCTCTTCAAGTCTCTCATGTTTTCTCACAGTAAATAATGAGACAACTCCCATATAGAACTTGATACAAAGGACTTTAAAGACGTAAACAAACACAAACCAAGCCTTTGCTTTATGATAGAAATGGTTCTGGTGGTAAGTCACACCAACACATCCTTTGCTATTTTAGTCAGTCTTATCAGCAGGTTTCTTGATTTTGGTTTTGTTTCAGTTTTTTGTTTGTTTGTGTTTGATTTGTTTTCATTAGTACTTCTACTGTCAGAGTTGCTTGGAGGTTCTTTTTTCCTTTTATAAGACCTGACTATCTTTAATGAACACTTTGTGCATGTGAAGTAGAAGATCTGGAAGACCAGCAGCTAGCTGAAAACAGGGAGGAACCTTTAAGATGTTGGTTTTACATTAAATGTATATATTACTACAGATTGATGTGAGTTGGAGAATTTGGATTCTCAATTTCTTATATAAATTTATTACATTTAAATTCTCTCTATTTTATATATTCTTGAGTCCAAAGCTGTGGATCAAACTTAGATGCCATAAAGTGCTCCACTCTTTAAAGATGAAGAGTAAGAGACATATCTATTAACCCTACAACTTTTTCTATGTTGTTTGTCATCTCTTGCCCACTGTGTGTTTCCTTTACAGAACAGGAAAAACCTTTGAGCTCAGCCTGAGGGGTGGGGGGGATCTCTGACTGCATGATGCAAGGAACCAAAAGCTTCCCACTGAGCAAATATCTGTTTCTGAAATGACTTATTTGTCACTTGCCCATGCATCACAGAACAGGTCCTGCTGCTGCTAGAGTCCTCCTGTATAATTGTCATTTTTCTCTTTTCTGGAGAACTGTGCTGTGGCCACAGACAAGAAGTGATGCAGAAGTATCACAGGAGGCTCACTTTCTATTGTCAAGGCAGGGGACACAAAGGACCAGACCGGTTTTCCCAAGACGGTGCCCCCACAGAGGTACCAGCTACACAGTAGGAGCAGCACAATCCATCACACAGCTGCCCAGGATCTGGGACCTTGGTGATCTCCAAGCCTGTTGTGCAATATACAAGCCTTGCACCTGGTATCTCCTGCACAGCTGGGAACAAGAATCCAAGGGGATGTCTGCCTTTAAAGAGGCAGCTGCTTTGGGTCTATTCCCTGTGAAGTACTTGTTAAGACAGGATCAGCTTTGGTTACCCTGTGCTCTGGTGTTTCATGGTGGAGACTAATCACAGCCATTGGATGCTTGAAAACTATAGCTGTAATAAGCACTTCTCTTGTTGGGGGTGTTTCACTGAAATTTTGTAACTGGGGAGATGGAAATGCTACAGAATACATTAATAACTGGAGACCAAAAGGACCACTGTTTCTGGGACACTGAACTTTCCCCTGGACTGAGAGAAAGCAGAGCTTGAAGGCTTAGTTTGTATAGAAGATAAGTGAAGAAAGGTATCATCAGGAAAAAGACCGCAGCTGGTTGCTTTGAAGACAAATAGAGAACTGGCATTGGATCAAAAAGTGATATAAGTACCTGAAATTTCATCCTGGGACCAGATTAGTTGTACTGAACTAGTGTGGGCAAAAGTGAGACTTTAGATTACAGGTAATGTTTATCCTAATGAAACAGGTGTGAGTCCAGTACTTCCAGGGCCTGAACACCTGGGAAGTTTCCAATTACTCTCTTGACCAGATGTTCAGAAGGGACAAGCATAAATCCAGAAAATGCTCATAGGGAAGTCTCCTGTGTGTAGCTCATAAGTAATGCTAATAAGGAAAGCTCATAAGGCAGTTCCCTGTTTTCTCCAGAGAAAATCCTGGAGAATCATCAACGTGCTATCTAGTAAGTATAATGAGGGGCAAAAATGAGAATGCAGCTGTTCAAGTTTAGGACAAGGCTGAGGAACTTGCAAGAGCAGCATCTGTGCTTGCACCCATAACTCTGTCCTGTGAGGTGTTTTAAAGAAAATTTGGTGCTGACCCACAGACCAAGCACGTATTACTGTGTCAAGGGTAAACACAAAAACAACAGTTGACTGCGAGGAGGCAGCAATGCCATCACCCAGAGCTCTTGTGCAACCAGGCACTTCCCTCGAGCTGTACAGCTGCTGCACGAGAGGAAATCAATAAAACATCATCTCAGACATTTAGGCAGTTTGAGGTTGTGATCTGCCCAATCAGGATTCAGACACAGATCTCAGTCCTTGGGAGGAGCAAGGGCATGTGCGTCAGCTGAGCCACAATAACGAACTATCTTTTCCTCGGCATAAAGGGTGGTGGTTTAAAAGTGAAAAGCATCTGACCCCACACATTTGAGGCTATAAGTGTCCATACTCACACTGTACTTCAGTTGGTGCAGAAGGACTTCTTCAGCACAGGAGTTCAGCTATGCCTGATGTGTCTCCTACCCCATGACAGGGGCATCTATCAAAGAGATCATAAATGAAAGACTGAGTTATAAAACTGTCATTCTGTCGCTGCTGGATGTCCATGTGGAGACACCAGGGAAATCTGGGAGATACTGGTGGCTTCCTATGTGGAGGATATCATAGAAATGGAGTCCTCAGCTGCAGCTGGGAAGCTGATGTCTGCTGGGCCCAACTAGAATGGAGCAGTAGCTTTGGTGTCTACTTAAAAAGGTGGTTTTGTCTTTTAGAACTTCCACCTTGTCACAACTGTTGCTTTGCTTGAAAAACGTATTTGTAACTGGTGACTGTTCTGGAGGATAGTCAAAAGCTGAATGGCAGAGAGGACATCCTCTCAGATGTGCTCCTTCACAAAACACAAGAGCCTTAACTAGTGATGTTCTTCCTTTTTATTTGTTTTTACTAGAGCAGTCCCATAATACTATTATCAACTTTATCCCTACCACAGATTTTTGAAACCAGGACTCTGCAATGTGTGTGATATGTGACCTTCAAAACCCACAGAAAATAAGCCCTCATGCTCACATTTTGGGTGGGAGTCCAGCCCACCCAATGCAAGCAGCATTATTTGGATCCTCTAGCTTTATATATGAAAATGGAGAAGCTGTATTGAAGTAAACTGATTATGCTGTTCATGTAGAAATAGAAATGAGTAAATGCCTCAAAGGTGGTCCAAGGACCCCTCAGGCAGACCCATTCATCTTCTGAAGGTCCATTAGACAATAAATATAGCTGTTCTCTACATTCTTTCCTGAATCATCCCTAAAGACTGATGTTGGCTAAGACCAGAACTGTCAGGAGGGTCATGATACTCAATGTGGACCATTGTCAACAGAACAATGCTGCTTCTTGTCCCCTCCTGTGTGTGTGCTGCCTTGTCTGGCCTCTAACTTGGCTGAGGTACCTCAGCTGCACTGAAGGTGTCAAGCTCTGTATGGGGTGAACAGGATGTGGTCCCTCCTTTCAAAATTGTCAAAGTCTAGTGCAGTGGAAAATGACTAGAAAATAAAAAATAAGTTTTCCACTGTGATTTTGTATATTGTGTGAATTTGCAGATTTGCACAAGCAAAAGCCATTCTGAGCTGCAGAAGTCACTTAACCATAACCCCTTATAGTGGTTATTAGCAGGCTATGGCCATTTTTTATTAAAAGAGACTTGATGAGTAATGGCTACTATAACTGTCTTGACTGAGGCATTCACCCAACTCTTTGTTGTTTCATTAATTTCTTGTTCCATTAAATCTTTGGAGCAAGGTTTGTGCAGATCATGACTTGTACTTGGCATCTTTTATGTTTGGCAGGGTTTTTTTTTGTACTATTATTTTTGCCAACTTTACAGCTGTTTGCTAACCATCCTTAAATTCATCTTAGTCCTCGGTTACTGCTTAAGCTCATGGTACCTAGTTTCCGCCCTCATCCATTAACAGAAATTATTTTGGCAAGTTATGCTTTTTTTTCATTTTTTCAATAAATGTGATACTGGTCCTTGAAGTAATTCATTCTCCTGGATGTAATTTTATTGTATTTGCTTCTCACATGATACATGGAAGAGCAAAAATAACTCTTAACAGATTTTTATCTCCTATTCTACATATGCTATAAAGTCCAGTCGTAGCCAAGTACATTTATAAGGACATTCCACAGCTATTAGTTTCATGTAACTTGTCATGAAAATTGAATCTTAAAGTCTGCATTAGCAGAAGAAGCAGATTTTAAACAATAAATTGGAAGTTTTTTCCCCCCAGTGTTTTCTTTCCTTGTGGGTTTGCTAAGAAGCAGAATTATTCTCTATGGAAATGCACACTGTCCCCGATCTTCCTTCCTTTTTTTTTTCTGTTCAATCCTAGCCCTGCCATTGAATTTTGCTAATGGCAAGGAAGATTTGACACTTTAATGGTGTCTTTCTATCTGTATATTTCTCTCAATATCTGGCGAAGCTTGAGGTTGAGTTTTTAGTTGAGAAGTTGCAAACAGGGCAGCAAAACATTATGAGTGGGTCAAGCTGACAGCTCAATATAATTATATTTGAAGTTTGTGATTTGAAACCTGTTGTGAACACTTCAGTAACTGGGAGCAGCTGGACAGACTGATGAGCAACTTATCCCTTTTCAATGCTCTCATGTCCAGTAGTTTTGGTGGTTTTGTTCATGAGGGTGAACGAAATCCTCCAGTCATTTATTACTTAATTCCAATTGCTATTCAAACTTGATAATCAGTATGTATCTTAGCTTCAAGACAAAAAAGGCAGAGGTCATTCCTAGATGCAATGCATTATTATCTTGAACATTTTAGGTGAAGTAAGGAACAAACTATAGATATGGTCTTTAGAGTATGCTGAATCAGAGTGCAAGTAGATTAAAAATACCTCTAGAATAAGGAGGCTTGAAGTCAGGAATCAATCACTGGCTCCCAGACAGTGTCAAAAAACAATGGGGAGAAAAACAGCTTTACAGTTAGCTCTCTTGCGTGAGAGAGCGGTTTGAACACTGCATTTAGCCCCTTCTGATCGTGCCACATTGGGCCTTCCTAAATATTAAAGTAACTTTTCTCAGGTGGGAAGCAAAAGCAGGATCACTCTTGGGATTTTGTACATTATCTGATTATTCACCAATGGTTCCTGCCTTTGGGGATGGGAGTATGTGCATGACAGAGAAGGAAGCATTTTGTATCTTTACTGCTCATAATCATTACAAGGGATAAGGCCACTGGAATGGATAGTCGACTATGTACAACTCTCATGAGAGCACTGTCCATAGCATGGTTCAGTGTTATATTGGTGTCCACATCAGTTTGGGTAAGTTTTACTTGTCTGATATGTCTGCTTCCAATGTGGAAAAGTATTCCATAAAAATGTAGTTTGTCTGATGGCTGTATCTCCCTCCCATATCATGCTTACCAGGACAGCTGACTGGTTTACAATAGTAAGTCCTGTCCACAGAGCAATCATGGCTGCTGGAGAAACTTGTTATGTTGCAAAACATACTCATTCTCCCTATGACGCCAAGATGATTTTTGTCTTTTCTTTTTGCATACCTTTTACATGTCTTTTATGTATGCTCAGTACTTTTAGCATGCATACTTTTAATTCCTTAAGTGGGATAACCCTAGTATTAGGGCTAGCCCTTAGCAGAGTCCTAGTATTCTGTTAGGCCAGGAGACCAAACATCCTAAAGGCCTCTTAGCAGGAGACCAGAAAGCCCTATGCTGTCTTGAGAAACCCAGCCCCCTCAGAACATATCTTGTAAAGAAAGATTTGACTCACCCAGGGGGGAATTCCTTGGAATGGGGGAATATCACACCATTTATCCAAGCCTCTCCTTGGGGCATCCTTGTTAGAAATGCCAATTTGTAAGGTCTATAAATTGTATATGTGATCTAGCATGAGGGTGCATTGCAGCACATCCCACCTTGACAAAGTGGTGCACCAATAAGGATCCTTATTAAAATACCCCTTATCCCATAACTGTGTCTGGCTCTCAATTTTCAGACCAGGAAAAGGCATCACTGAGAAGGCCAACTATATTTTCTTCCTAAACACATAGAGATGACAAAGGTGCAGAAAGTCACACTAGTGCTGCTTCATTAAGATAGAGGTTCTGGCATGCAAAAGGAATGACTGTGTATTGGAAAACATACAAATATCATCTGTGAGAGATTATATTTTCAAGCCTGACCTCTTATATGTAGAAAATGTTACAGTGTCTTTACACAGTATTACAGTTAGAAAATAAATGTGAGGAAAGTAACAATGATAAAGCTCCTTCACCAGAGACAGCCTGCTGCAGTCTTTTTTTATTTGCATGTATTTATTAACACATGAAGATCTCAGAAGTCATATTGCTTGATGAAACAATATATAATGGAGCAGACTGCAAGTACTGAAATACACAGAAAACTACTTTCAGCTGTTTTATCCAAGGAGTAATCAATAGACTTATTTAACATAACAAAACTATTCACATGATGTTCCACTTTCTAATCCACTAATTTCAGAGGAGAGAATCGAAACTTCAAATATACAGCAAGAACAGATTGTTCAAGCTGTGATTGTTGTACTTCAATAAAAATATTTATTCTCCCTATGGTAGTTGAAATGCACTGGGGCTTCAGCTGAGGGGGAGAGAGAAAAAGACTTCAGATTTTTCCTGCTCATGTGCATCTTACAGACTAAATAGTTTGATGATTTTTTTAAACATTAATTACAGTAGTTCTGCCAGGTACACTTGTGCCAAGCTTCCCTGCAGACACTTACTGCCTATCACCCCACCCACTCAGCTCATGCTAACATCATTTTGCCATTGCCCAACAAACCCACACACTGTTTTGTGGGGACCAGACGGCTCACAAAACTGCCAACTGCATAAAGCCATCAGATCTACAGAAATCCCTCAGAGTCCTAAGAAACACAGTTTTCCAGATGACTTCCCTATTTTCAGGCACTTCAGTTGCAACTGATCTTTCTTACATTTACAGAGAAGTGAGTGGTGGTTAAATCTGGTTCCCCAGTATTCACTCACACTCAGTGACACACTTAAAGCATGTGAGTGCTTGTGGAAAGTGAGTACAGAAGGCAGAGGTGACTGAATATACATGAATTTTCAAACCTAACATTTCAGACATTGCTCTTTTCCTCTATGTGGGCTTGTGATGCTAACAAAGCAAGAGCCAGGGAATGGGCTGACCTTGGAACAGCTTAACTGAGAGTGGTGGAAATTCAGCTACTTTTTCTTAGAAATTTCTACATAAAAATTAATTTTCCTTTCTGTTCAGAAATACAAATATGTACAAATTTTATCTAAAGTGTGAAGCCTATATATGCGCATAATGTTTATTTTTTCAACATCATGTGTTTCTTAAGTTATTTGCATATTGCTTTGTTGTGTAAGAGTATGTACAACTACTGACCTTGTGAAGATATATAGAAGCAAAGCAATAAAAAAGTTTTAAAATCTTCAGTCAACAAATTTGTTGCATTCCAAACAAATTCTGTCTTGAAAATATTATTTGGAGGATTATGAAATTTTTTTGAAACTGTTTTCCTTCTGCTGAATTTTCCTGGATCTTATACTTCTTATGGGAAAAAAAAAAAAAAAAGAATGAAAAAAAATTCAAGTGGAAAAATCTTTTACATAGAAAAGCCTCTCAGCTTTTTATCAGTTGTACCTCATGAATAAACTAGATAGTATGGAATAGTCTTTCCTAATTTTCCTGGTCATCCTACGATTCAGGTTGGTTTTTGCTCATGTAAAGTTTAATAGATTATTTACTTTCTTTTCCACTCAGAGAACCACTGGTATTTGCTATAAGGGTTCTGTATTATCATTATTATTTTTAATATTATTAAGCAGCTACTTATATTTAATAAGCACTCAACGAAGTACACACATACACTTGCAGATGGAGTGCATTTGTCCTAAAGTTGAAGTGACCATGAATTTTAAGTTCTTACCAAGGCAGGCTGAGCTGCCTTCCATGTGTCAAATCCTGGCTGTCAAGGATACAGTGGTTTTTAGATAACAATGCAAATTATATACAAAAATTGCAATTTAGCATGTGGAAGAAAAGTTTAGCATGTGGAAGAAAAGTTTTCTTTAAATTCTTTTTTTGGATGATATTTCACACCTATTACCAATAGTTGAATAGATACTGGAGTTCAAACAATGTTTCAAATATTTTTCATATACCAGCTTCATTTCCAACTTCTGTATTCTCACTTTAAATATTGCCTGTGATTAGAAATGTTCTTTTAGAAAGTCTACATATGAAAAATCTTGCAGAAGTTCTCCTGAATGCTTACCTATATTCTGCTGCCCGTTGTTTATAACTTAAGCCTGCAGTGGATGATTTTGGTTGGAAGGAGAGTAACATTAAATTCAGCATACCAGAATAATGCCTATTGTGTGCTGTGTTTGAAGCCTGTATTGGCATTGCTGTGATTTGAAGCCAGTCACTATTCAGCCAGAAAAAAGTACAGAAGTGCAATTATGAAATAGTTCTCTAGATATTCTTCTTACATTTCCTAAAAAATTGCTTATTTTTAAAAATTCACAAGAGTTTTTTGCTACACATTTAATGTCTGAACATTTTTTCTTCCTTCTGTTTTGTTGGTTATTTGTTTGTTTTGGGTTTTGTTTGTTGTTTGTTCTTGTGTGTGTGTTTGTGTATGTTTAGTTTATGGGTTTGGCTTTGTGTTTGCTTGGGAAGACATTGATTTAATTTTTATCCAAGTTTCGTATTTGAGAAATAAAAGATTGTAAAATGAAGATACACAAATAAACAGTCCATTCATGGTAACATAAATCTCTAAATGGACCAACAGTTTTCTGATACCACAGTTACTTAATTACGAAATGCACTAGTACAATAAAGAACAAAATTTCAACGTTTGGCCACATGGCACAAAGTGCTTAAGATGATGTTCTATTTGTAAACAGTACATTATGTAGATTGGAACAATACAAAGCAATTCAATTAGAGATAGTATGACCTTTTACTGCTTAAGCTCAAAAGTAGCAGAAGGAACCTCGCCTATAATGAACATTCAGCTCTCTCTGTTGCTGTTTTCTAGCATTATCTAAATGAACACGTCTTCTCCATATTGCAGATGGATTTGGATGTCTGCAGCCTTTCAAGAGGGAGATTGCCCTCTCCCAGCTCAGTGTTCTGAGTGCTGTCAATGAGGTCATACATATGTTCTCACTAATATAACAGTAGCTTCAGTTTAACCATCAAGATGTTGATTTCACCCTTGGGAAACGACCAAGCTGGGCATCATTAAAATAACATTTGCCACTTCACAGTGATTGCAGCAATCTCCTCCGGTGCACCAAGAACAGGGTTTCTGCCTCACTATCTTTCCTGTGGTGAAAGTTGTGCAGGTGCTTGCTGCAGGTAGCAATGGTGTTGCATGCAATACTTCACCTTAGTTTACTTGTAATTTGCCTAGACTAAGATGTGGTTTATCCCAGAAAGAAAAAGAAAATAATTTAAAAGCACCCTACTCACTTCACCTAAGAAAAATATTTATATTTTATACATCGTAACTAATGAGTATCATCTGACCAAGATGTCAGTTTCAATAAAATGCTACGACCCCTTCTAATCATGCTGGTAAGCTGGCTCAATTACAACTCGGAAAATTCCACCTGATCTTCCTGCCCAGCAGCTGAGTTTTACTACAAGTCTCTCAATCAGAAATACAATTTCCTATATAAACTTTCTTAAAAAAAAAAAAATTACTGCTGCATTTCTTTACCTTTTACTTGCTTTGTTTTAAAAATGTAACTGTTGGTACATGCAGTATGTGGTTCTAAATAATATCCTCTAGTACAACAGATACAGCCTAGAGTATAGGGTCAGAAAACGGCTTGTTGAGTGCAGGAGGCTGTTTTAGTTAACATGGGAAAAAAGCAACTTGCTGTGTAGCATTGGATAGCCTTCAGGTAGAATTACTGAGGAGCTCTCAACTCTCTGAGTGAAACAATGGGGGATTAATTACAGAAAAGTTAGAAGCAGGGGAGGGGAAGTACCCCCCAGGTTTGTGGTTAGTGGCATACTTAGTCACGCTATGCCAGCCACCTGGATTTCTGGGAATTTAAAGTTCCAGAAAGCCTGGACAGTTAGCTGGTTAAGCTCTGCTGAACCACCCCAGCAGCACTGGGTGGTGTGGAGGAGGTTAATGAGTGCCCTCGGTTCCAATGGGCAAGATTGCAGCTGAGTAAGGGGGGGATACATGAACTCACTGGGTGGACTCATCAGAGAGACAGGAAGGAAAGCTCCCATTCTTCTGGAAATCCCCAGCTGAGCACAGAGCAGGGCAGCTCTTTCTCTAATTCGCCAGAATAAGAAGACCATATATGTACATGGTCTTGGGATCACAGTTAAAAGGAATATTTCCATCCCACTCCTCACACAAGAATGCTCAAAGCAGGAATAGCTGAACTTTTTTCCAATTATGGCATTGCCAACTTGTGAGGGACTGGGTATTCCAGATTTTCAAAGAAGAGGAAGGACACCAAAGCACTACTCCATGGATTCCTGCGGTACTTGACCGCTTTAGCACTGCAATTAAGATAGTTAGCTCCTGAGCCTTGAGTCATGGACAACTAATTCCTCTCAAGAGGAAATGCAGAGCTGATGAACAGAATCATAGAACTGTAGGATGTTGAGGGGTTGGAATCAACCTTAAAAATCATCCTGTCCCGGCCCTCCTGCCATGGGCAGGGCCACCTCCCCAAATTACTTAAAACCTTATCTGACTTGAACACTGCCAGGTATTGGGCATCTAAAACTACCCTGAGGAATCTGTTCCAGCGTCTCACCACCCTTACAAAGAAAAATTTCTTCCTAATATGTAACATAAATTTCCCTCCTTTTAGTTTGTACACATTACACCTTGCCCTACCACTGCAGCTCCAGATGAAGGGCTCCTCTCTCTGGCTCCTACCCTGTAGACCCTTCAGGCACTGGAAGGCTGTTATGAGGTCTCTTCTCCAGACTGAGCAGCCCCAACTTTCTCAGCTTTGTAGGGTGAGGACTTTGCTCCAGGTTCTGCTCTGCATAGCCACGGGGGATCTGGAACAGTGCAAGGGTTCACTGCTCTGCCCACAAGCCTTTCACCATTATCTGTGTAAGTTGTGGGCTGCCCCACATCCTATGTGTGCATGAGACACCACGGCTTTCCTGAGATGAAAACATTGTGCTTTTGGGCTGTCAAGACTCTCTCATCAGACACACTTGTCCTATCTTGAACTTATATGCTAACAACAGCTAGCATGTTGCAGGGGCACAGAGGAGGGCTGGAGAGCTCAAAGACATCCCAGATGCCCTCAGGACTCCACCATCTCCCACAAGATGGCAGAGCAGCTTGGCACAACATACAGCCATTGTGATGAGCCGTGTCAGCTTGCATTTCAGTGGTTTAATGTAACCTTTTCCAGCAAAAGATTCAGTGAATTTTTACACAAATGTGCAAGCAGCACCAAGTCTCTGAAGAGCAGATCTTCACAGTACCACTGTTCCTGTACCATGTTCAATGTCCATCTAGTCTGGACCTGGGGCTTTGTCTCTAGCCCAACAGACCAGGGAGTCCAGCTGCTGGGTCCACGTCCTCACCTCTCAGCACTAAAGATGAGGAGCCAGAGGAAGTGCACCCTCACCATTGGATCTCTGTCCCTCCTGACTCCACGAGATGGTGTTCCAGTGGGAAACCAAACCTGGGAGCAGGTGAGAGCAGCTGCTGGGTGAGCCAGGCTCGGGGGTTATTTGTTGCTAGGGCAGCTAGGCTAGCACAGATAGCAGTGACACTTGCTTCCCATCTGAGAGGCAGACGCTTGTGATTGGGCGTGTATAAATCGTTCAGCCCTGTGCTGCTATGGTCACTGACTGCAGCATGGACATATCAGCATCTCCTGCCCAAAAATGGGTAACCTTGACTCTGCAATGTGCACCGTATGGATACACAGAGTGCTATTGCAAGCATTGTCACCTGTGTGACCACAATGTATTTTTTCGGTTTTTATATCCACTGTATCTTTAGTGCATTACGGCTGTATTGCCTGACACCTTTTCCATGGGAGTGACTTTTAAATACGATGACTTTTTTTAACGTGATAAGGTTGCTCCATTGAGGCTCCCAGTTCCCACCCAGTCACCTGAGGTGTGGTGTTCCATCCTTCTTAATTCTGCCTTCTAGGCTGGCAGTTTCACATGGTTGGTCCCAATGGTACCACACAGTGGTGTATACCCCCAAATCTTCCCTCTACAGGGAAAAGACCACCCTAGGCTGCAGTCAAAGCTGAGACTGTTTAGCAAGTGTTGAGGGGATGTGTTGAGGAAAGCTAAAAGAAAGGGACTCCTGGAGATCTGGGAGACACAGTTCCACCCTATCTGATGGTATCCATCATTTAGGCCTGCCCCAGGCTCTCCCAGACTGACCCCAACCCTGTGATGCTTTTCTGCCATCATGTTGCCAAATTTTGCAGGGGCAAGAGGAGCAGGAAATAGTCAAGGATAACCTTTTTTGGGGGGGCAAAGATGAAGCTGTGTTTTCAGCAATGTCAGCAGCAAAGATATGCTGCCTTATTTTGGAGTGCTCTGGTGAGGCCTAGTGCAGAGTGCAGCACAGATGGTGAGGAGCAAAGCTCAGGGGCTTTGGTGAATGAGTGTGAAGGGTTCTGGAGCTGGGACCTCGACAAGGTTTGCTCTAAGTTCTGCTGCAGTCACTCTGCTCCACAGGGGCTGATCACAAAAAGCGTGAGCATGAGTCATCCCTCACCAGCTGATGGGAGGTTCCCTTCATGGCTCATAAAGGCAGCACAGATTTAGCCTAAATGTCTCTGTAAGCATCAGAACTCAACTCCAGGCACTGCTATTGCTCATGGCATGTCATTTGACAGTGTAGGTTCTGAATCTGATTTTCTAATAAAAGATTCTAAATTTGAACATATTTTTTTGCTGGCAGGTAGACATCCAAATGATAGTGCTGTCCAGGGAGTAACTCATGACTAAGTCTTACTGGAATTAATAAAATTTGCCTCCTCCTCTAACTTTGCAGCTCATTGTCACACATATACCCTACAGAATACAAAAAGCCTGAGCCTACTGAATACAAAAAAGTGTGGAAAAGAGGAAGAGAGAGTTGTCACCAGATCACCTGCTTTCATCTGTTGCTGAGCACCTCCTCATAAGGGCCCAAGAAGAGGATGTGCTTACAGCTGGAATGCTGTGAGTCCAGGGTGGAGCACCCACCACAGCTGGGACCCTTAGCTGGCTAGGTCAGCTGTGCCCAGGCAAATATCCTCATTCCTAGATTCTCTAAAACAAAGCCTCTTTCATCAAATCTTCTCTTGTCATCCTACAATATGGGAATGATACCTTTCTTCTGTACTAGTTACTTGGAAGAACAATTTAGACTTCTAAGACTGGGACAGTGTTCACAAGTCAATAAATCACCAATTTTTTCCTGAAAATCTTTAATCAAAAAACATGTTTCCTTTCCAACTCTGCTATAGATCAACATCAAATCAATAAACTAATCCCTCCAAATTAATGTTTCTCTATTAAATATGGGTTTGACCATTTCCCATTTTGTAAAAAAAAATGCACACCAAGACTGCTGTAGATCACATCTACTTGATTTAGGTTGGTCTGAAGCGAACTATAATTTTTTGAGAGAGAGGCCATGTTTTGTAGCATTGTTATTGGCAGGTAGAGGGGGAGGAGAGGCAGAATCTAGTGGAATTGCAGTAAATCTAGTGGAAGTGGCATTCTGGTCCTGTGGGTTTCCTGGAGCAGAAGAGGAAGTCTCAGGAGCACTTAGCAGTTAGAGTGAAAAGCAGTGAAGACTGAATTTTTTTTTAACCAAAGGTTCCTAATTTCATCTCTTAATTAATAATTGATATTACCTGGGTGTTAATAAAAGAAAAAAAACCCAAAACAACCAAATAAACAATCAATCAAACAAAAACCTCATACCTACAATTACAAAGCTTTGAAAAGGATGTCTTGAAATCCCATCACTCCCATCTGTTTTTACTGAGAGTGTTTTGTCCTACATAATCTGTCCATTTCATTAGCTCTCCACTCATTCTAGTCTCCCTAGTCTGCAGAGTACTCTAGCCTGCATTTTTTATGAAAAAGTAGTAATTCCCAAGACAAGGGATTTCTTTTACTGTTCATCAGGGCAGAGGTTTGCTGGGTCACTGGGACCCTCATCTAGAAGCTGTGTGGCTAGGTCCTGCAGCTATCATGACGGTGGCAATGATGTGAAGAGAAGCCACCCTTGTCTCTGGCCTGTCAGTCCCATGGAATGGAGTCTCCACATGGTGCTATGACCACTGTTATGTGTGCAGTGCTGAAGTGCTGTCAGCAGTTTGCACCACCAGGCAATCAGCTCTCCTCACTGGAGTCTCCAGGCACTGAAGAGTTACCCCTTTGACAAACTAAGAGTTGTCTTTCGTTCTTACTTTACAGCCACAGGTCTGAGCAGCTGCATCTCAGCCCCCAAGGAGAAGGCTAACTTTTGAGACCTTCATAAAAATGCCACTGCACTCTACAGCAAAAAAAAAAAATGTTGCTATTTTCCTACTCTTTCTCACTGAAAAGGTAGAGCTGTTGACACATAAGTGATATGCACTCATCTATTATTCCTTTGTTCACTTCTCTTTTTCTTGGAAATACTCTCATAGTATTACATTTTTGCTCTCAATAATGTTTGATGCCAAACCTGATATGGACCCATGGTGTGGCTTGTATATTAATGCTTGTTCCAGATCATGTCATTGATATTTCTCCTCTTCATTGCAACATAACACAGTATACTCATATTTTCACTTAAACACTTAAATGACTTTTCACTTCTGCCTTGAAAATCTTTTCCAAGCGGGGCTAGACCTTTTTCTGGAACATTAGCTTTCAATCTAAACCCTACTCTAAGACCAGCTGTGTCCTTTTCACACTGAAAACACATAATTCAACACCTCCCTTTCCACACAGAGTATTTTTGGTCTCCAGCACCGGAAAAAATGCTGAGTGAATGAAATCATGGGTCTCATACACAGCCCTTCAATGGTTAAGCAGAGGTAATTGTTCAGAGTGCTGACTTCATCCCTTCAGGCATCCCCTCAGACGCTTGGTACACTCTGTCTTTCTTTTTTCTGATGCAATGCAGCCAACTTTATTGAAACACTCCATTGCTGATTTACTAATTAGTCTTTATTACCAGAATTGGTCTGACCTTATCTACTTTCAGTACTGTTCTTACTGGCTCTGTTCCTCTAGAGCATTCTCATCTATTCCCATGTACAATGCACATTCAGGAGCTTGTTTAGGTTATGAGTCAGAAGATAAGGCTGTCTCCCAGTCACCAGCTGGAGCTCCTGAGGCTTAGCTGTGATCTCCAATATTCCTTACAGTAATTGTTATTTTTTTACAGGGTAGTTGGAGGGATCAATATCTAAAAGCAGTAGAGATATTATTATACTTTATTGACATTTGTTATCAAAACTATAACCTACACAGAAAAATTTGCAGGTGTAAAAGTGCAGGTCCTGAATATCAGAATATTTTTCTCCTGCTGTTTAGCATAGAATGAGTGTCAAGGGTCTCCAACATGAGGTGGACAATGTTTGGAGGTTAGGTAAGGTTTTTTTTCTTCCATGTACTTCTTGGTCTGATAAGGATCATGAAGACTGGTGGGAAGCTGTTGTCCTATCTTCAACTTCCTGAGCAGCAGTGCCAGCAGTGCCAAAAACAATCAAGATAACACTAACTTAAACCAAATACTAACCAACCCAGGAAACCTCTCTGCTGGGTAGCTGTATGCTGCAGTCTCCCACAAACCTGCTTCTTTGCTCACCAGCCTCAGGTGGTGTGCAGGAAGCCTGGCCCAAGGGCTGGTTCATCAGTGAACAGCAAGGTTACACCAGATTATGGATTCATTTAGCTGAAAGGCTAGGCTTGCTGCTGGAAGCCCAGGAGTCCAGCCAACAAGAAAGTGGGTGCTATCAGAAGACTTGTTGCAGAGCACGTGGGAGACTGCTGGTGCTGGGAGATTTCAAACAGGCAACAGAGCAGAGTGTTTCTCTGAGAGGCTGATTTCTTCATTGCATAAAACTTGTCTAATTTCTTCACACACCTGAGTGTGTGGACTAGCATCACCCTAAATAGTTCAGGGCCAAAGCACAAGGAATAATGTATTATTAAGTTGCTATTCCCACCCTGCATTTCAGTAATGTCACCACATCAATCTAGTTGCTTGTCAATGTTAGTGTTTTGCTACCCATACAAAAAGTAGGAGGAATTCCCTGCATTGTATGACTGTGACTACATTACTCTGATCATGGCATGATTTAACACAGAGATTTGGGAAAGAAATAAGACATATTTTTGCACTGGAAATGGAAGAATTTCCCACAAAGTGGGAAGTACTTCTGCCAGAGGTCTCTCTGCCTTTGGCTACCCATTCCCTCCCCCCTCAGACAGATGCACTTTGTAATTTTTTATTATGCTTAGCATATTTTAAAGCCTAATGCATAATACTTCTAACACGAGTAGTGGATAAACCTGTGTCTTGTTGTCCCCCGTATTTGTGTTATAGACAGAGCAGACAGCTGGTGCATGGACTATACAGTGGCAAAGAGGAAAAACCATTTTCTTGTGAGGCATTGTTAAATACTGACAGCATAGAACTGCACAGTTTTTAGCAGGCTGGAACATATTGTAGTGTTTGGAAAAACACCTGCATTTTTCCCTGTAGATTTTGTCCTAAGAGAAGATGATGTTGCTATTATTCATTCTCTTTATAAAGCTATAGCAATTTGGCAGTCAGTCCCTCAGATAAGAGAGAAGGGGACTGTGGTCTTTACTTAGATGTAGCCATTTTTCAGGAAAATACAGCTGACAAAGACAGAAGACTTCCCAAAGAGTACAAATCAGGATCAGAAAAAAACTCTGAAATGCTCCCAACAGCAAAAGCTTAACTCCTCAAATGAAAAAAACAATCTTGTGGTTGTGACCAATATCCTATTCCCAATCAGAGGCTTTCGAAAAGACATTAATTTATCAATTTTTTTGGCAAAACTATTTTCTTTTGATTGTGATGAAACAACTAAAAGACTAGAAGAGGCTGGCTAAAAAAAGAGAAAGTAAAATTAAGAACTAGATATAGTATTAGATGGTGGGAAATGCCATCACCTGCATCAGCAGCATCTAGCAATGGCAGACTGGGAGGCTCCATCCAAAATCTTAAAACACTCAAAAAGCATACTCAGCTCCCCAGAGAAATAAAGCAATCATCTATTTTTTGAGTGAGACTACTCAAAAAAAGAGAGAACAAGGCACTGATCAAATTACAATGAAGGCAAAAGGACTGACTTGAGCAAGGAGCAGCTATAAAACATGAAACAGTCATTGTTAGATTCCTAACCAAGATGAAAGGCAATGGCATTCAAAGGAAAATGACCAAAGTGACCATGTAACTCCACAAAGACTTGGAATCTAGTGCACAGTCTTCCATTTGAAGACAGAGCAAAGACAGCATACAAAAGGGGCTGCTGCCAGAAAATGTGGTGGCATAAACAGGGAAAGCATGCCCAAATGGAGAGGATACAAACTGCAGACACTCTGAATGTCATGAGGAAAAAAAGTCGACAGAAAAGGGAAACAAAGGAACAAAACCACAAAAACAAGCAGGCATCCTAGGACTGCAAGAGAAGTGTCAAACCCATGTATAAACTAGAACCACAGGAACAGTTGAGGTTGAAACAGTACTCTGGAATTCACAGACAGGGTTACCCAGAGCAGGTGACACAGGAACATGTCCAGGTAGGTTCTGAATGCTTCTGGAGATGGAAAATCCATGATCTCACTGGGCAGCCTGTTACAGTGCTTTGCCCTGCTCAACATAAAGAAGTCTTGCCTCATGTTGATTGAAAGTTCTTGTGTTTTTGTTTATTGCTATTGCTTCTTGTCCAGTATCTGGGCACCACTGAAAAGTCTGGCATCATCCTCTTGGCACCCCCGTCTGAGATATTTATGTGCATGGATGAGATCCCCTCTCAATCTTCTCTTCTCTAGACTAAACAGGCCCAGCTCTCTCAGTCTCTCCTTGAAAGCATCTCCAGAGCTGCTCCAGACTCATCATCTTTGTGACCCCTCACTGGACCCTCTCTGGGAGCTCCTTGTCTCTCTGGTGCTGAGGAGCCCAGAACTGGACACAGCACTCCAGGTGTGGCCTCACCAGGGCCCAGCAGAGGGGGAGGATCAGCTCCCTTGGCTTCTGGCCACACTCTTCCCAATGCAGCCCAGGATCCCACTGGGCCTCCTGGCCACAAGGACTCACTGCTGGCTCATTGTCACCTTGACATCCACCAAGACTCCCAGCTCCCTCTCTGCAGAGCTGCTCTTTAGTGGGGCAGCCCCAGCCTGTGCTGGTACTTGGGGTTATTCCTCCCCAGCTGCAGGACCCTGCCCTTGCCCTTGTTGAGCCTCATCAGGGTTCTCTCTGTGCAGCTCTCCAGCCTACCAAGGTCCAGCTGAAAGGCAGCAGAGCCTTCAGGTGTATCAGCCACTCCCCCAGTTTGTGTCATCAGCAAACCTGCTGAGGGTACCTTGGATCCCTTCATCCAGGCCAGCAATAAACAAGTTGAGGGAGACTGGACCCAGTATTGATCCCTGGGGAGCACCACTGCCTGCTGGATTCTCCTGCCCTGATCCTGACCCTCTGAGCTCTGCCATTCAGCCAGTGCTTGGTCCAACCCCCTGTCCATTCATCTAAACCATATTTCCTGTGCCTACCTGTGAGGATGTAATGGGAGATGGTGCCCAAAGCCTTGCTGAAGTGGATCAGACAATATCCACTCATCTGTCCATCCTGCCCTGCTATCACAGAAGGCTGTCAGATTGGTCAAGCATGATTTCCCCTTGGGGAATTCCTGCTGACTACTCCTGATGACCTTCTTTTCTTCTCCATGCTTGGTGATGGCCTCCAGAATGTTCTGTTCCATCGCCTTTCCAGGGGTGAAGGTGAGGTTAACTGGCTGGTAGTTTCCTGGATTCCCCTCCTTCTTGCCAGTTTTGAAGATGAGAGTAACATTGGCTTTCCTTCAGTCATTGGGCCCTGTTTTGTGTGTTTTTTCAAAGATGGTGGAGAGTGGTTTAGCTACATCGTCTGACAGCTCCCTCAGCACCTGTGGGTGCATCTCATCAGGGCCTGTGGATTTATGTGTGTCAGAAGTCTGCACAGTTGATCTCTAGCCAAACCCTTTATGACAGGGGGAAGTCTTCTTTTCTCCAGCCTTCCTCTCTTTACCCCAAGGTCTGTGATTCCTGAGGGCTGGCCTCAGCAGTTAACACTGAAGGAAAGAAGGCATTCAATAATCCTGCCTTCTCTCTGTCTTCCTTCACTAGAACACCTATCTGATTCAACAGTGACTCCACATGTTCCCTAGTTTTCTTTTTGCTGCTAATGTACTTGTAGAAGCCCTTCTTGCTGTCCTTGATTTCCCATTATATACTAAATTCCAGCTGAGCATTGGCTCTCTACATCCTCTGACAATGTTACTATGGATGTCCCATGTGACCTGTCCCTTTTTCCACACCCCATAAATTTTTCTCTTCTGTTTGAGATTTGGTAGAAACTCCCTGCTCATCTCTGTGGGTCTCCTGGCCCCTTTGCTTGATTCTTTGCTCATGGCAATACACTGGTCTTGAAGGAAATGATGCCAGTGGGTGAAGCCAAAAGTGAAACAGACAGTAGGATATGGCTTTGTAATTTATATCACAAAGGTATCCTGAGTCTTTTGCGAGGAAAGAAAGTGAAATTGCAGCAAAACAAATAAAATTAAAATCATATGATGACACGCTCACAAAACTAGA
The DNA here is from genome assembly GCA_034336665.1 of Luscinia megarhynchos. Lineage (NCBI taxonomy): Eukaryota > Metazoa > Chordata > Aves > Passeriformes > Muscicapidae > Luscinia > Luscinia megarhynchos. The sequence continues at coordinate 21,226,102 of CM067592.1, read as the reverse complement.
ACAATAGTGTAACTTAAAAGCAGAGTACAAGGAAGGAGGAAGGCTGACATATCAGTTAGAGAGAGAGAAAAAAAAAAGAGAGTGAGAAACCTCTGATTTTATTAAAATATATGATCCTCACAATCCCAGAGCCAAAAGAAATATTCATCTCATAGAAGTATGGCAAATGGAAGGTATAGCAGCAGGATTTAAATTTTATGTTCCATCAAGGAAGCTAGAAGGTAAGCAAATTACCATTATGATTTAGTCTTTTTTTGCAAGAATATGTTTCAGACCTGTTATATGTGATAAAAGAGTTTGGCTATTATGGGAGCCAAACTTACAAGAGCCAAACAATGGGAGCTGCAAAGAGAATGGAAAAGCAGATCATGTTGTCACAGAAGCCAAAAGTTGGATGCGTAGCATGGTACTTCCTTAGAAATCAGTCAAGCTTTTTGCCAGAGACCCTTAATGCTTCAAACAAAATGCTAAAAAGAGCTCAACATCAAAGGTCTGAAAAAGGAGGCATATAAACTGAGTTCACAACAGCAAAACATGTTGGCAGCCAGTGCCAACAATGAATATTAATAAATGGCATTAGAACTACTTTACCATATTTGGTATGTCACTAGGTTGATGGAAATGGCAAAGAATGACATTTGGGGTAAAAACTGAGGGCAGCTTCCAATGTTACCAGAAAGTTATATAAACAAAATTCTTAGGAAGTCACATCATAGCGGATGATGCTCTGGCAGCATAGATGCAATCACTGGGGGAAGGCTGATGCAAATCATGGCAGAAATCCCCATTGTCTTCTGTGACCATTCAGGAATGCAGGACTGCAGCTGGAAGTGGAGTCACCCAGCACATAAGGCTTGTGAACTGGCCTTGGGAAGGCAGAAGTAAGAAAACTCAAATCCACACTAACTGGATTCCGGCTATTAACACTGCTAAACTAGCTTCACTTCTTTCCCCAGAATCTTTAGGTGAAAGTGAACTTTCATGGTTATTATTACACAAATGGGCCATATATTTACTTTGATGTAGCTATGTCACATCTCAGACATTAACAGCCAAGAATACTGGGATGTGTACAGAAAAATGTGATAGAGAAGACACCTTCTTCAGAAGTGGCAGTAGGTGCCTTCTGTGTTAAACCACACTGAAACAGGGGCCTTGCAGGACCTTGTGCATGTGAAAAATGCATGAGAAATATGTTCTTTATCCAAGCTCTGGAAACCTTCAAAGAGAAGGTGACCATGAATGACAAGCCTTTCTAGAAAGGTCTTACTCGAAGCTTCTGGAAACTTTCATCACGTGCCATTGATACTGCAGAGCTGCACTTACAAGAAGTATGCCTCAGGGTACCAAGGTGTGCCTAACTGGCTTCTCTTCCAAAGGGTTATTGTGACATGAAGCATGGCAGCTCATCAACTTTAAAGGAATTAATTCATCAGCCTGAAAGAAATACAGGAAACTGTGACAGAACACTTCAATTGAGGTAATTATGACGCAATTTCAAGACAAAAGTTAGAAAGAGTCAGAGAACAAGCTGCATAAAAGAGCAAATTGCAAGTGTTTCTACCAGTTGTTCTGTTGGGATGATGAACAGCAAGAGCAAGGCACCATCTTCCTCTGAAGAATAGTGAGGTGGGATGAGTGACCACGGCAAATCACATGTGAAAACTACCGTATTGCAGTAAAAGTTGTCTCTAGGGCATATTTGAGCCAACCTGGAACAAAATCTGGAAAAGCAGAGAGGCCATAGACACCTGACCAAAATATCTGATGGTAACTTCTGATCTGAGTGGGAAAATTAAAAGGCAACAAAATAAACCACTTGTCTAGCAGACCTGTCTTCACTGCAGAGGTGGAATCTTTCATTGCAATTTTCTAGTGTTCTTCTAATAAAATCTGCTTCTCAGACTCCTAGGGACCAGAGACATGGAAAACATGGTCATAGAAACTGCCCTAGATAATGCAAGGAGCCTACAGAGGGCCTTCAGTCTCACAGCGTGGTTTCATAGGGGAAAGACAGGTTACACAAAGCTCTGTACAAGCTACCTGTGCCTGTGAAGTCACATGTATCAGATCACTGGTAGTGGAAGGCCTGCTAGAAAAGATTTTTTAATGTCCATTAGAAGTTTTTGTGGTTACCACAATTCACTGCTTCTGCAATAAAATTTACTGAAGGCATTCATTGTGAAAACCATAGCAGAATGAATCTGCATGCAATTGTAGCCCAAAGAGAGGCCTTCCTTTTTTGACTGTAGTGAATGCTTCTTACCCATGTGAGAGGACAAATTTTCAGCTGTGGCTTCCATATTACAGAAGAACATCTTTAACTGGAAACATGTTCTGTGCTGAGACCCTCAATGTTTTTCCTGAGTTTCTCCCCTTAATCCTTTGTTTTTCTGCTCTTCTGGGGAGAGGAAAATGAGAAGAGGAAACAACTCTTATTTTTGGTAAGGATAGATTGAAAAAAATCAGTGAGAGCAGTGCCCATAGGGGAGTGTCAGGCCATGGGATATTGCCCTAAGCATTCTCCCAGCCTGAGCTACTGCAGCTTGGGGATATCCTGACTTAAATGTGCCTCAGTTTATTTGTTTTTTAGTGGGTACTTGTCCAGTGTCCCCTTGAGTCCTTGTTAACCTTCAGTAGTTACTGCTCTGTCACACTCATATTTATGCTTGTACACTGAGCACAGCCACCTGCCTTAAGCTTTTTTTGATTTCTCTATGTGGAGAGTTATAAACCACCCTTTTCAGTAAAGAAAATCCTTGAAGTGGCACAAGACTCATGGTCTGTAGCTACATTAATTTATAGGAAAGTCCTTGCTGAAGACAAGAAAAATAAAACATCTTAGATTTTCATTTTATCAGATCACTATACCAACAGCATCACTTTCAATTTAGATTCTATACCCACTAAAGATAATTGTATACTGAACAAAAAGTTATATCTAACAGGATTTATAATTAAATTACATTAAAACATTCCTCATTAATTTCTTCAGGGTTCTTGGATATCAGCCTCAGGCTGGATTTTTCTGAGATGCCCTGAACACTAGCTGATCTGGAAGCATCTGTTTGTACTGACCATCTCTTATTAGCTGTAGGCATACAAAGCTCATTCCTAAATCTACCTTTGAGAAGCTCCAACACCTCTAGTGACAACCCAGAGCAGGAGTGGGCTGAACACAGCTGGCTGGCAGTATGTACTCTTCCCCATGCTGAACCATCTGCCACCACCTGCACTTCTTCTCCAAGGAGAGATTTGAAAATAAGGTTTGGATTTTAAAGGGAAGGTAGATCTGGCATTAAGTGTTAAAAAGTTAAGAAGGCCAGAGCTGCCTGCCATTGTAGACAAGAGACTTTGATCTGAGATCATGACAGAGATGTTAATAACTAGACTGGAACAGATTTTTTTCTCAATCTGAGGGAATTTTTAGGCTTTCACAATTCTTCTGTAGCTCAGATCAAGGCAGAAAGTTGAAATAATGGAAGCCAAGACAAGTGCTCCTCTTTCCTTCTGTGACATGTTTTTCAGTGTCTTTCACTTTAATTTTTCCTTTTTCTTTTATTTTTGTCTTTAGGAAGAAGTCATGTGTCATCTTTTATCTGCTATCCCCTTCCACTGCCCTCTCCTTTCACTGCAAATGCCTCTTGCTGTGTCCTCTCACCACCTCCCTAAAAACAGTGGGGCTAAGCTGGTGTAAGGTACTCAACATTTTCCCCCTAACTGCTACCATAATACCTACTCAGCATGATATAAAAATAGTCAAAATTTAAAATTAAAAAAACCCTAACAGATATTTCAGAAGTAAAAAGAGATGCATTGCAAGGCAGGAAGGCTTGCCACTGGGTCATAAACATTAAGTTTGGATAAAGTTCTGCTTTGGTGGCTGACTACCTGTCAGGTAAAATGCAGTGGAGTTCCACTATTTGTAAGAGAGAAGCCGGAGCTGAGCTTTTCCACCCTACAAGTGACTGCACAGGGAACTTCCCTTGTTTTCCAATGCTGATTACTCTAGCAAGTCCAAATGAGGTTTAGCACTTTCGAAAGTCAAACCTTTTTATCAGGGACCCAAGCAGAGATTTATCTTCACATGCAAATATTAGTGCCAAGTGTTTTTCTAGACACCTGCAGGCACAGACTTCACCAAGATGGCTATGGAAGTGTCTGGACTACTGTTGATTTTTCTCAGGCTATGACTATGTCAAGGAGGGATCTATACTGCTGTAAGCTTCTTCTCAGAGCACTTTTAGAATTAATTTTTTCTGATACTTCTGTTCTCTATTTATCTCCTTTATTAACCCCTTTGATTATTTTGCCAGTTGATTTGCTTAAATTTAAATTAATTTAGTTGAATTTCTTGATGCTCAATCTCTACAGAAGAAAAAGGGGCAAACCCATTACTTCTTGTTTTTGTTCCATCACCAAAGTACTTAGTTTAGTCATGTCTGTGGTGGGTCTATACATACCCTATTAAAGCCAGATTTAGTGTCCAATACAAAGATAAAGAGCAGTTTTATTTAAAAGATATGTGTTAAGCTTAGCAGCTTCAGGCATATTCTCTATTTGCTCACACCACAGATGCTGAAGGATAAACACACCTGCAGGAATATGAATACTTAACACCAATAAGGACTGTCATCCAGGTAGAGGTGTGCACATTCTGTTGTAATCAAATGTCATTTCCTTAACATGTTGCCTCCTTTCTCATTGCCTGTTTGCATAGGAAGCAGATTGTAAGGGACTCTTTACAGACAGGGAATAAGTTGTCTTCCTCTTGAAGATTGCTTTTGTGCACTGGTAGCCCTGCTGCTCAAGGTCTGTGACATTTTGGTTCTTGGGCCAGATAAGCATCTCAAATCCACAGTGCCATACCTTTTTTTTTTTTGCTCTTATCACATCTCTCTTAATGACAGGACACACAATTCCAATTAAGTCTCCTAGCCTGTACCATCTCTTGCTCCAGCAATGGCAGCAGTGGTAGTCAGTTAATGGTATTGCTGCAGGAGCTGGCAGTTGTTGTTGCACACTGGGGACACAGTGCCAAGCAGTGAACAAGCACAGAGCAAAGGCACTTTCCCCTCTTGGAGGCTGCAGCATACCAGAAAGAGGAGTCTGAGGCAGGCAGAAGACGGGGAAGCAGAAGGAGGGAGCTGGCTAAGCACACTGTTTATAATCAAAACAGCACATGGGCAGCCTAATGCTGTCAGGTTGTTTCTGGACAACTGCAAAAAACAGCCTAGCCTTCTTCACCTGCAAACAACTGCAAAAACAGCTATACCTCCCAAGTTGCCATGTGATTCTGCCAGCTATCACCTGACTACACAGGAATCAACCTGCAGGTAGAACAGAATCAGAAGCCTGCTTAAATCCATTCCTGTGTAGGCAGAGATTGGAACAACTAAGTGGGATTGGTAGTCAAAAATGTGCTGAATTCCCTGAAACCCCAAGCACTTTTTCACCACAAACCCCGCTCAAAAATATCTCAGAGAAAACAACCATGGTCCTAAAAAAGTCTTCTGGGCACCAGAATGCACAGCTCCCAGGGATGGCCATTGTCCTAGAAGATTTTGCCAATGATACCAGGAATAGAAGTTCAAACAGGGACCTGATTCACTGACGTTTGTTCTGTGAAATCTCACACTGATGCAATTTTGAGCAAATGCACATAGATGGAGTCAACCCACTTCTACTTCAGGTAAACAGCATTTATTTATTTTCCATGCCCACAAATAAGCAGAATCAACCTGCTTCCTCCTTTAGCCCTGCACGATAGGCTGAATAAACTAATCCAGAATTAAAAAGTGATTTTTGCAAACCGATATCAGTAAGTTTTCAAGTCAACCCTATTTCTGCAAGAATCCTGGGAGAATGAAACTGCAACAGAACATAAGCAAAAGGGATGACAGCAACATTTTAAAAACCCAATTACTCGACACTAAATTAAAAAAATTTGATTGACAAAAAATTACTTTGAGTAGTGTTTCTAATGCCTTGGCTTAGTGATGTGACTTAGCAGACAGTGTGGGAGAGCACTTAGCTTTGCATTCCTAGCTCTGGACCAGATCAATCCTTCATGCAAAGCAATCCCTTTAAGAAACTTAATGAGGAGGGATGGCAAGGACAAGGCAAAGGGGTCCCCTTGCCAGACATCTGTCCTAGTGGATCCCAGCAGGAACACACTGTGCATATACCACAGATACATAGCCTGCTGTGTCATTTGCACTTCAGGGCATGTGTAAAGCAGCTTGTTCCAGGCTCTTCCAGCTCCTCCACTGTCTTCAAGATGGGAAAAGAAGTATCAGAACTCAACACAAAGGTGTTGCACATCCCCTGGCAGTGAAATGAAGTGCACTTCAAACACAAAAGTGAGCCCTGGTGTTTGCATACAGGACTACTGGACTGACTGCAGCAATGCACATTCCATCTCCTAATTCACTCTTCAGCAGTTTTTTAATTTATTTGCTCAGAAGTATTTATCTATTATTTTCAAATCTCACACTCACAAGGTTTCAGCAATTGGAAAAGGTTTAAACCACTTTCACCCTCCTGCTTCATTCTGATGTTGAAAGAACAGATACCTCGCATGCATTATTGAACACTGAAGTCAGGGACAGAATAAAAAACCAGAGAAGCTAAATCTAAACAAAATATAGGAATCACGGCTCTTACACAGCTCAGTAAGACCCAGACAAAATTGCACTGTGATATCCAAACTGTGCTGTGTACCATTTAGAAATCAGAAGCTAAGGAAGATCTTTGGCAATGTTTTGTCAGCAGATAAGCCAGCTAAACATTAACCTCTTTTTTTGCAATCCCTAATCAGAGGTTTCCATTCATACAGCTGCTCTGTACTCTGAACCTTGAGTTAATGTATCTCAATTTTACAGGAAAGCTTTGCTCACACTGCTTTTGGACTCTGCAGACTTGACAATGTGACCTCCTGCTGCTAGCTCAGGAGGCAACTGGTGATGCCTTTGCTTAGGTCATGTTAGTTAGCGAGTTCACATCAGGTCCAGTGCTTAGCTTGCCATGAACGACTTGTGGTTTCCAAATGAAGTGCACCATTGTGAAATTAGGATTTTACTTACAGAAAAGGAGCATGATGATTTGGAAAGTCATATTAGATATACAAAAGTATTTCCAAATCCTGGTGCAGGAGTGCAGCAAGCTGAAAAAAGCTGCTTGCCTGGAAAAACAGACCCTGCCAAGAGAGCATCTACAAGTTCTCAAGAGAAAATATCAGACATATTGTTGTTTATTGATAGTATATCAGTGTGGCCTATTTTTCACATATTAATAAGAGAGAGAGAGACACTAGCTAATTGTTGTCATTTATCAGTCTTAGGTATTAAAAATGAAATAGAGATAAGGTATAAAATGGCAGCAGAAGTGTTAGATTTGGACTATGAAGACTGAATTTTAATGTTTTTATTTTTTTTAATGTTTTGTTATTTCTCAGTAGTGTGAAGCAGATGCAGTTAAACTGATATCCAGGGCCCAGGGGTCAGAGCAGCTCAGTGGCTCTTTGTGATGGAGCTTGGGCAGCAGAATGCAGAGGGCAAGACTGGAGGATCTGAAGAGGAGGAAGCATCCGATAATATTCTCTGTCCGTCCTAGCCTGCCTAAATTCTGGAAGAGTTTTGTGGGGAGTCCTGGGCCAGCAAGTCCCACACAGTGGAACCATTCCATCTTCCCCTCCCAAATTCTCCAGCTCTAGGCTTGCTAAGAGCAGTGAGAGCCTGGGGGAAGTCTTGCTTGCAGTGTCCTGGGTATCTGACCCTCATGCATAAGTATGCCTCTGCAGACTTGGTCTGTCTCCTCTGTGTTCTGAGAACCTACTTTGAAATGCTCTTCCTCAGCTCCTGCTTAGACATTTAATTTTCCAGGCAAGAAATATAGCTCAGTCAAAATTCAGTGAACAATTCCTATACTACACAATACTTCATCACATACTTAACTGTAACTTTAGCACTGACCTGAAGGGGACATGAACACATACTCAACTTACTGTCCACGCTAAATTATTTTCCTGAGCAAGGAGTGACAGAAGGATCAATCCTCATCTGAACTGAGGCCTTGTCAGGTTTTATTTTTTAGAATTCAGCTGTTTTTGCTGTTGTTTATCCTAATCCCCCCCCCCCACCAGGATAGCAGCATTGCAAAATTTTATTTTGTAACACAAGGAAAATATGTTTTATATATTCTGCCTTAACTCAGTAACAATAGAGGAGACTCAGCCCACTAAGATAATTTATTTCTGGTTGGAAAACAGAGATGAACATTTTAAGTGGAAAAAGTGGATGTTTTTCAGACTCGCAAAAGGTGAGAACTCAAGGGTGATAACTGTGACTGCCTTGTGGTCTTATTGCAGCCTTCATGCAAAAGCTCCTGGGTACATTAGATCTTCTCACATGCAGTTTAAGGCAGTAAAGCCTCTGTAGAGGTTCTTACAGCACTGCAAAGCAGTTGGGTAAACATAAGACCAGGGATTGTATTTATTCTTCCAGTTGCACACCTCCAAGCATACTGACACTAGAGAAGTAAGGGACAGTAGCAGATACAGGGTCAAATACAGATCCACATTAAGAATCCAACTCAAGTGATTGCATTGGGTTTGGATTTGAGTACAGATAAAGATATCATTTTCTGATGCATTACAGCTGTGGTCAGGATGAGCTTCAGCAACCACAATTCAAGCCTGAGGATCTAAATTTTAGGCTCATGCAGTAAAGAGCAGTAGCACAGAAGCCTTCTCTCTCTCTCCACATCCTTTGTGTTTGCTGCAGCTAACCAGCTGTTTTTAAGTGTGTGGACCCCTACTCCTCTTCCAGGCACACATTCTGATAGAACAGCCCCAGTTCTGTGCCTGCAGGAGGGGGCAGACCCTTGACATGGGCTCAACACTGACCTAATGCCCTGCTCAACTGCCTTTCCAGATCCACATGGCACCCCTCCTGAGGCTTTTCCCAGAGGTACTGGAGTCCTCCAGTACCCTCCCTGTCTTGGCCCTATTAAAAGTAGTTATCTCCCAAGATCTTTCTCTTACAGACTCTAGGAAGTTTTCCTACAAGGTGTTTCTCTTCACCTAGGTGGATCTGTTTCTCTCCAGGATCTTGCTGTGCTCAAATAAGAGACCAAGAAAATAATTTCACCTTAACAAATCATACACAGCTTTACTCATAAATCCCCTGTGACACAATACCCTCGCAGACAGATTTCTTCACCATTTTTTATGTCAGTTACAATCTACCTTTCATTTACATGTGTCCTAGGCTCTTGCTATACAAAGGATTTCCAACACATTGAAGTAAAACCTGATTACTATTTAGGATTAAGCAGTATTATCTGATTTTTTTTAGTGGCTCAAGAATGGTAATATACATTACTATGCAGCAGAGCCATTGTAGTGACTCATCTGTGGAAGAAAAATTCTCATGGACCTAGTGGTAAAGGGACAACCCATTTTAGGTGGCTATCTCTTGTACATGGCTAGATTGCCCAAAGCTGCCTCTTCCACGAAGGCCAGTGAGAAGGAGAAGTCCCTGGATGGACCCTGGTTTGCTGGAATACTGTTTAGTATGGACAGGCATCACTACAAATGTAGTATCTCTTAATGTATCTGTCTAGATTTACCTCTGTGGTCACTGAGGGATAGCAGAGCCATATAGCATCATATGCAATTACACACTTCATCCTTCTCTGTGTGGGAGGAGACAACACAGTTTTCATTAAACATCTTTTTATCCCAAACTAAGAGCTGTCCAAAACAGATCAATGGAAAGATGACTGGAAACAGATTACTGGAAAGCAAATTTTATTCAAACTGATGAAATCTCAAGCTGAAGTATAAGCACAAAGGGTCAGACTGTGATGTCTTCAAGGCCAGAGAACAGCACTAAATATGGGATGGTGGAGGTTAATATTGGGTACAAGGGAGATAAGAGATTAGCACTGCCATGAGGCAAAACCAAAAAAATAGAATGAAAGAAGGAAAAGTGAAAGGGAGAAGTCTGATGAAGTACTGTTGTGTTTATATGGAACTGAGTGGGTTTCCTCTGCAGAAGTTTATGAAAAATGTTTGCTTATATTCTGTGTGTTGAGGCACTGACCCATCTCTCTCTCTCAATGGATTTTCACAAATATGTCCCATTTCAGATGAACCATCTGAACCTTTATGATGTGTTGCTATGTATATGCTTATGTGTGTATCCTATGTACAGTTATAGGGTATATACTAGAGACCACATAATATGTGTTCTCTGCTTCAGTGACCACAATATGCAGTAGAAAAACAGCAGTGATGTTTTGGAATATTCAACCTGCTGAGTAAGCCACTGAAAGTGTCTTCCTGCCCTTGTAGCACATGGAGTAAGGACATACCTTCTTAAGACTGAAGTGGCTCTGCAACTCTTGTTTTCTTTGCTACTGTCTGAGTTTCTACCAGTTTATCTGATTTGTGCCTTTCTCAAGACAACAGTTGGTGATGATGTGAAAGCTGCACTGTGAGGTGTTCTCTGAGTTGCTTGTACTTAAAGGTGAACACAAGACTTTGGGTTGTTAGGTTCTGTGGTAGTTTTTTTTCTCTTCCAATTTCTCTCTTTTGGCTTGTAGGTATGATTTATAGCTTGATTTATTTTTTTGTGCAAGAGCAATTATTAATTTCCTTTCTGCATGAAAACTTTTACATGCTTTTTTTTGCCTGCCTTTCCCATCAGGTTTGCTGTTTCAGATGATATAATAGCTCCTAACTATAACAGCTAGAATTGTTGACTGCTAGTAAACAGTTAGAACACCTGGGGCAGTAGGGCTAGATGCAAGCTGCAGTGCTGAGGGGGAAAGGAGCTGAACAAACAATGCCAACAGTGCCCTGCTTGCTGCTGTGAGAGCCAGATGCAAGTATAGGGACAGGCAGGACTCTGAGGTCCATCTCTCCCTCCATCTCCATGTTCCCATGAAGGAGTGATTATTTGCAGGACTTGGTAAGCCTTCATCTATTTGAAGAGCTATTCTTTTAAATCAAGAGGAGATGTTAGGACAGGCCCTTAGCACACAAACAGTAAATGATGTTAATCTGCCTTCTGCTTATTTTACCCCAAAATGACTATGTTAATTATGTATGTCAAAGACAGACATCCTCTTTCCTATCCAGCTTGGTATGCACTGCCAGCAACTGCCAGTGTTGTCCCTGAAGGTGACTGATTCATTGAGAATTCTTTAAAAATCTAGTCCCATAAGCTTTCTGCTTTGCCACAAAACATAAACTCCAATTTATCTTCATGACCATGCACAACTGCAAGTATAACCGACTGTGACAAAAATAACCTGTGAGCACTCAACCCCAGCTTTTAACTCTATAGCCACTTTTGAAGTGTGAGCCACACATAGGTACAGTTCTGCTGCAGAAAGGTGGGGTCTGCAGGTCAGTGTGTTCTTCTGTGTAAACAGGGTACACAATCCAAAATAGCTGACCATTCTATCCTTTCCTAAGACAGTGTATCCAAATAAAAAGAGCAAGTGAAAGACATAAAAAGATAGATCTGGCACATTCAACTGAAGTTGAGTTTGTTTCTCATAACTCCAGAAGCAAGGCCCATTCTTGTAAGCATGTGGAAAGAATTTACAGGTACCAGGGGTTTGAAGTGACTGACCTGAGGTCCTGCCAAATGTGGTCAGGTAATAGTAAGGTATTTGCATTGCATGAATGAATCCTCAGATTCATGCAATGTACCTCTCCATTCTGCTGCTCACAATGCACTTCACAAAACTTGCATTTGCATGATCTCTAGGCATGAACAGGAATTCTGTTATTTCTCTTATATGGAGGAGGGAATTACATCAGAGAAAAGTCAAATGATTTTCTCTCAGCCACACAAAGTCAGAAATTAATTGCAGGAACACGTGATTAATCTTCCTGTCCTGAACCATCAGATGACATCTGCTTGGGATGAAGAAAACAGGTTGCTTTTTCAATAGTAGGTCATAATTGCTCCACCACAGGGAAGATTGTAAAGACATTTTTCCTGATGTTTGTAGACATTAAGGACACCATTTTAAGAGTTTAATAAAATGTGAACTATCATGATAAAATCATGTTCCGTTCTCTGTCCTTCTTGGTGCTGGTATTAAAAATATAATCTTCTAAGTCATTCTGAAACCCTGTCATTTTTGTATCTACTCTTATGCTCTAAGGACTTATTCCATGAGTTCTGTGGATATATTTGTGGATATATTTTTGATAAATAGTTTTGTGAGGGGTCTTAGATAATGAATGCAAGTGATCAGTCCTAACTGCCTGTATATGTGCTTCCAGAGCCTCTCACAAGTCATTGTGCCTGACAAAGACCAAGATTTGGCTAACCAAATTCTTTGATAACCTTAGAGGGACACAGAGCAGAATAGGTGCAGTTTTTCTTTCCAATTTGAGTCAGATTTAATACAAAGAAAGTGAGAGGAAGTAAAGAAAAAAATACCAAACCCATGACCTAAATAAGGAAATAAAGAGAAATTAGTAGAGCAAGGAAGAAGTATTACCAGAGATATGTGTGAAAGAAAGCTAGAATGAATCAAATTACCATGATGAGGGATTCATAGTAGGCTCTGTTATTTTCTGGGCCAATACTTCTTATCATATCCTAGATCCAGCTTTTTTTCTAATTCTGTTGCCAGTTGCCCTGCAAGCAAGAGGAGTGAGCATGCTGGCTGGAGAGACAGAGTGGACTGGAAGAGACAGAGGCAGACTGGCTGTCAGGAAAGTATCTGCATATAAAATGGCACCAGGGAACCCGAGCACTTCACAGCAGAGAAGAAATTGGGGAATGCTGCACTGACACTGCTGACTTCCCTGGATTAGCTGGCCAGAACTTTGCTCTTTCATTTCCTCTTTGTGCTTTGCTTTCCTGTCTCATTGAGAGGGGTATGAAAGAAAATATTTGGACACAGTTTGATTGTAAATAATGCTTTTTATTCTTACAGGCATACAAGAAAAAGAAACTTAGTTGAGGCCCCAGGCTAGTAAAAAAGAGTGCAATGCTATATCTATTTACAGGGGAATACTTGGTGGAAAATCATCCCAAGAAAATATAACTTCCCCAGAGGAAGTGTTTCTTTCCTATTACGATTTCCTGTAGGCTCTTCTAATCTTGGGGCTACAAGAGAAAAGGCTTTCAAAGAAGTACAAAAGAAATCATCGAATCATAGAATGGTTTGGTTTGGAAGGGATCTAAATGATCATTTAATTCCAAATCCTCTGCAATGGGCAGGGGTACCACCCATTTGATCTGGTTAAATGAGAAATATCTTGTCTGTCAAATAAAATACCATTTGTCGTATAATCACTGTATTCAGGAGCTCTTTTTGCTTTCTAAAACTATCTTCTGGGTTCAGCTTTTTGGGGAATGAAGTCATTAGGCATATCCAAAACTATTAAGTCATCTACATTTCCCTGAACCTTTTGCTTTGCCACCCTGTGGCACATCTGTAGTGTGGTGAGACAGTGAACAGTGGTTGGCACAAGTAGAATAATTCTCATGAATGTGGTACCATAGGATGGCTTTGGCTTGTTTGCTTCCAGATGCAAGATCAAACACAGCATGCACCGCTCTTCATATGGATCCAATGTTCATCTAACACTCAGTGCTTGGCTCAGGCAAACACTCTGAACAGTCTGAACGAGATAGCCTGCTGAACTATAATGTCTTCTGATGCTGTAGGAGGAAACTCTTTTGATGTAGATGAATGTCACAATGTTGTCTGCTCATCATTTGTACTCAGGTATTTTTATTACTTCCATTTGGTCTTCACATAAAGTTCACATCATTCCAGTTATTTTGGTGCTAATCAGAGTTAATGTTTTGCAAAAGTTACTCCTTCAACCTTTTGTGAACAATTTCTGAATGGAGATGAGTATCAAATCCTATGAGCAAGAATAATTTTTTTTGACAGACTATAGGTAGGTGCTAAGATGTTACCATGTTGCAAAACTATGATTTAGTCTCAGGGGTTTACCTGGTGGTCAAAAGATTTAAAAGAAAATATTTCTCTAGTTGCTTCATAATCCCATTACTGAAAGTTGTAGCTGATTGTAGTCAGGTGAGAGTTGGTCTCTTTCTCCAAGCAGTAACTGACAGAACAAGAGGACAGAGTCTCGAGCTGCACCAAGAGAAATATAGGTTGGATATCAAGAAAAAGTTGAGTTCAATGAAAATATAAAGGTTGGAGTAATGACCTGGGTTGTAAATTAAATTTGGATTACCCAAAAGAGTGAAAGTCTTGAGAGAAGTAGAAAAGCTGAACAAGCACATTGAATTCAGTCAGTAAATTTGTTTCTCATAAACACAGTCTTTAGAACACTTTTCAATAGAGAGTGATTACATATCAATGCCCCTCATCCCACTGTTCCTGTGCTCTTTTAGTAGAGGGCCCAGTCAGCTGTGTTAATGCAGTAAGTCATATCTTGTTTCTCTTGAGTCTGAACAAGCCTTTAGCAGAGGGGTGAAATCTCCAAAGCACAATTCTTCCCTTCTGCTTGGCCCAAACGCAGTCCTTCCCCATATCATCAGAAAGACTACCTTATTCTTCCTTTAGGAGTCTGGTCTTCAGGCTGTGTTCTCTTTCCCTGCAGCACTTTGCTTCCTGCAATGCTGGTGAATTAAAGTTAGCCAGAGTAACTAGTGGCAAAAACCTTCTTCATTAAAAAATTTGTCAAGCTGACAACACGGTGATGCACCTGCTGCCTGCGAACAACAAAAGATTCATTCATTCTATGTTGTATCTTTTAGACAGAAGACCTTTTTTAAAATGAAGCAATTAAAATGTAATAATTCCATAATGAAATTTCATTCAGAAATAGTGGTGTCCTTAGGAGACTTGTGGCTCCTAACCAAGGCTCATAGCAGCAGAGAGAGTAACTGATCACAGAACTCAGTAGAAAGGTGGAACAGCTTGTGTGTTATCAGGCTGAGAAATTAAAAGGTGAAATAACTTATAACTGATAAGGAGTTGGCAGTTAGAGATTTACCCTGTTACTGCAACCTCTCACTACGTTTAAGACAAGGAACAGTTTGACTAGGGATTTTCAAGATATAATTAATTAATTAGCAAAACTTCTCTCTGAAGGACTATGGGTGTCTTGGACAGATGGGTGAGGTTTCAGCATACTCTGGGAAGAGGGAAGATGCCTCCTCCACACCAGGTTTAGTTGAGGCAGAGCAGGGCTGGTGATGGAGTGCTCTACTCCAGGTGGGAGAGACAGTGAAAAAGTGGTCTGTAGACAGCTGCAGCCATGGTGGAACAACTCAAAATGAATATGCAAGTAGAAAAGATATTTTCTGCAAGGAAAGCAGAGGTTCAGAAGGAGCACAGAGAAACTAAAGAAAGAAGTGGAAAAGGCATGTCTTCCTCAGCATGGACACAGTGAACCTAGTGAGAAGAGAGACCTATGCAATGAGCTCTGAATAAGTCCAGGTTTGGCTTTGCCAACATCCTGAGTGTAATAACACCCAAATAATTTCATCTTTCCTGTGTTTTTTCTCCTTCACACTTTGGTAACGTCTCTTGCTCAGGTTTGGTTCCAGCCAGGATATTTTTTGCAGTAACTGTAATGGGTGTTATTCTATACCATCTCATGTCACTGCCAGGAGCAGGGGAGAGGAGCTCTCACTTCCAGAGTGAAGGAGTTGCTTATAGCTAAGAAAACATGGTGGAGGGAGCTGTCCAGTATTTTCTATTTTTGGTGATTGTCCGTGTGAATAGCTTACTTTCTTTTAGCCTTTGTCAATGATACTTTTGCTGTTACTGATTGTTTTCTTATCTCATTGCTGTTTCTGGTAAATTGTCCTTATCTCACTCAGCCCATGACCTTGGTCTTTTGTGCCTTCTGTAGGAGCAGCAGGGAGAGTCTCCGTGGGGCACTGAACTGGGAAGTACCATTCCTGGGCCACAGCAGCATGGTTCCAGAACAGGAGACCCTCGGGTTTGCTGACGCCTCCAGACACCATGGCAATGAAATATTACCTTACTCAAACAGAAATTAAGAAAGGAGGCCAAGCACAGGCCTGGAAAATGAAGGTAGTAGAGCAGAAGGAAAACACAAAATGTTCAGAACCTTTTCTAGGAAGGAGGGGTGCTCATGGCCTCTGAAATGTCTAGATCTCCTTCTTTTGTTCATCCTTCCCTTCTTCTCATTCCCCTTGTGTAGTGCCTTCATTTTATAGCTATCAGCTGACATCCAGCAGCAAAAATCTACACGTATCATTTGCAACTAAAACTTGCGCACTGCTAAAAACTGCCTCTCTGTTTCCATGGAAATGAAAGCTAACAGCATGACAATAAAATAGGAGAAAATCATCAAAAGAGAGCAGTTGAATACCTATATCTTACTTCTGCTTAATAGTAGCAAGAAGGCAAATGCTTTCCATCTAGAGCAATTTCCAATAGTGGATCTCAAATTCTTTTAAAGAGTAACTACAGTGGGCCTCAAAATGTCCTTGTCCAAACAAGGACACTTCCTAATGGACATTTCCTAATGGACAAATGGACTGTTTGGGCTTCCTTCCCACGTAGGTGTGAACGTCCTTGTTTGAGACTGGGCCTTTCAGACACTACATAGCAATGTCACATAGCATGTGACATGACAGGATTCTATTAATATGATGAGGAAAAGATTCCTACAGGAGATGCCTATCTCATCACATCATTTTCCTTCAAGAACAATCTTCTTCCTAGGTGCTGAAGGAAGCAAAGTGGCCTTTCCTGACATTGTGGGAATACAGATTCAAATTAAATACCACCAAAAATAACAACAAGTCGGGTGTCTGACTTTTATTCCCCCCACCATTCTCAGACAAAAATTAGATCAGGGAATAATAAAGCCTTTCAAGCTCCTTTAAAACAATTGCCTATACCATATGCCTGACCTTCTTTTTCCCATTTCCATGGAAACAGCGCAGAAAAAATGCAATACAATGGGACAGAGGACAATTATGCCAAATATATGTAATAGTTCTCTCTAGTAGTTCTCACTGCAGTTTCAGGTTAGCTGCATTTTAAGGAAGAGGAAAGTTAAAATCTGATGCGTATCTGAAGATGGATCACTCACCAATACCAATCTTCTGCAGCTAGTCAAGTGTTTTTTCTTTATCATTCACACCATGACAAATTTTATTGCACTGATATGAGTGTGATTGAGCACTGGAACATGTGGCACAAAGAGGCTGTAGAACCACCTTCCCTGGAGATACTCAAAACTTTCTGGACACAGTCCTGAGTAATGTGGTTTAGGGGACTCTAATTGAGCAAGGAGGTTGGTCTAGATGCTCTCCAAGGGCTCCTTTCAACTTTAACCATTTAGTGATTGATAAATCTCTTCAGCTTTGCTCTTTTGCACTAAAGTTGGCCTTGTGGAACAAATGTATTAGACCAGGCATAGATAAACACCTTAAAACAGCCTTAAAACAAGTGCCAGACATATTGGAAATAAGCCTATCTATTTGTGGGTTCATGCACATTTGCAGTACCTGTACACTTCTGTGTTTCCACTGGGTCAAGCACTGATTTCATATGCCAAATTCCACATAATTCTCTTTGCTTTCTGGGGTGATACGAATGCTTTAATGAATTACATTAATCATTCTGGATGATTAATCCCAGAGCTTAATGGGAACACAGCAGCATTTTTCCTGTTGGTGAAATATGCACAAATGAAAATTTGTGCATCCATCAACAATCCATGGGAGGCAGCAGGCTCCAGATTTTGGCTTTCAGTGCAAAAGGCACTCACTTCCCCCTTTTTTTTTGGCAGAGAGATGAGGAGAACTGGTGATCATGGGTTCAAACACTTGCTTATTTTGTGTCCTTTACAGAAGCAACAAAATTTCCAGAGCAATTAGTAATATACAGCTGTAATATTTTAAACAGATCAAACTGACATTAGGAAAAAAGGAAGAAAAAGACTTGCAGAACTATTTGATGTCGTCCTGGCATGGAGGTGGCCCTGCATGTGCATGAGGTCTGACATCTGCATGGTCCTGCCTGTTGAGAAGGTCTGTTTGGGCTCGAAGGTTTGCATGTGAGCATCCTTTTGCAAGTTAAACCAGTCAAGAGCTCTCCAATGAAATCCTCCTAAAAGAGGAAAATCTCCAGAAAAGCATGTGATCTTACACAGAAGGAAGAGGGGAACATGGGCTGTTAGGACTTTACTCAGCTAAAGAGATGTCACTCTCAGGAAAGACTGAGCAAGAAGACCAGCTGGACTTACACAAAAATTTTGTAAGATGCTGTAATTTCTCATTACAGCTGCTTCACAGAAACTTCATACTCTTTTCTGCCCTCTCTACAGACCATTCAGTCAGAAAATAGAGGAAAAAAAATGCCCTGAGACCAGTAGCAGCTTCCAGAGCCTCTTGTTAAAATACCCAATATTATTCAGAAAAGGAGACTGAGCATTTCAGTGAGAAAAGGGGAGTTCCTGAGGACATGAGATGGAGACACTTGGGGAAAGAAGAGCCATTTAAGGCTTGTACAAAGAAGAGTCTGCTGGCAGGAGGAGGAAGGGAGCAGGTCACTGAGTATAGTCTTGCAACATACTAATTGGGAAAATGCAAACAGAGCAAGTGAGGGAGAGCTGTGGTCTGCTTATGAATATTCTGGAAGCAGACAAATAGGCTGGTTTAACTGGATAAGTTATTAACCATGAATTACTCTTTCCACCTGGACGATTAAAAGGTCTGTTTATCTTTGTAGCCCATTTTGTATTTCTTCACAGACCTCACAGGTAAGTGCAGAACTGGCTACTTAGGTAAGGCATTTTGATAAAGGGACAAGGTAAATTAGTCAACTTGATTACAGTGGCTTCCTGCCCAAGGGCATTTGACAAAGATTACATTATACAAAGAAATAATTCAGATGTGCCTCTGAAACAACCACATGACTAGTTCTGACCCTTTATAAGCAATTGCTTACCTGCACAATTAAATGTCTGTATCTCACTTTGGCCTGAATAGAGCCAGTTCAACTCTCCTTGAACTTTTTTACTCAGAAAACTCCGAGTTTAGACCAAGCAAAACAGATGTATCTTTACTGACAAAGCTGAGATGTTTTTGCAAGGTTGATCTGAGCTGTAGAAAGCTGCTAAGTGGTCGTGTCATTTCAGTCCAACAAAGGAAAGTGGGAACTGCTGGCTAATTTATACTGCACAGAAGAACAGCTGTCCTGGGAGAGCCCTACTTTTGACACTAGGAAACAGTCAGAACAAGGCTGGTTAAAAAAAAAGAAAAAAGAAAAGAAAGAAAGAAAAAGAAAAAGAAAAAGAAAAAGAAAAAGAAAAAGAAAAAGAAAAAGAAAAAGAAAAAGAAAAAGAAAAAGAAAAAAAAGAAAAATAAAAAGAAAAAGAAAAAAAAGAAAAAGAAAAAGAAAAAAGAAAAAAGAAAAAGAAAAAGAAAAAGAAAAAGAAAAAGAAAAAGAAAAAGAAAAAGAAAAAGAAAAAGAAAAAGAAAAAGAAAAAGAAAAAAAGAAAGAGCAAAAAAGACGAAAAAAAAACCAAAAGAGGTGAAGTATTAAAATTCATCTCCTCTTTAAACTCCTTAGGACACCTGTGCTTTCTGCCCCATCTAGCTTTGCAATAAAGTGAGATCACAGCAAATCAAACAGCTTTTGCCTGGAAGCCAGGCCACCCAGAGCAGTCTGCTGTTTCTGAGTAAGGGAAGACAAAACTTTGCTCTTGGTCTGATTGCCATGGCTTGCTAGACCTGCCTACACCTCTGTAAGGGACAACTCCCCTCAAAACACCTCTTCAGATCCAGTTTGTACTCAAGGCTCTCCATGTGGTCTTTCAACCTGCATAGCTCAGTTTTCCCTCCTTCCATTATCACAGCTCTCCTGTACATTGGCTTCCATTGTTGCTGTACCCCACACTGACTGCAGAATTGAATATGTAGTTCCCACCACCACCCGTGCTTTGATTTTTTAGTTGCTTACCAGAATATTTTAGGTCTGGTAGCAAAGATTC
The DNA here is from genome assembly GCA_034336665.1 of Luscinia megarhynchos. Classification (NCBI taxonomy): domain Eukaryota; kingdom Metazoa; phylum Chordata; class Aves; order Passeriformes; family Muscicapidae; genus Luscinia; species Luscinia megarhynchos. Next base: position 21,206,103 of record CM067592.1, on the reverse strand, counting down.
TTCATGTATGAGAGATGAGGGTGGGAGACTGACGATAGCACCTCTGCTTCTCAGCCTCCCCACTCCTTGCTCTGTGCTCATATTTGAGTTAAATACTTCTTGTTTCATGTGCCAGCAGTGGTTTTGCAGTCACTTGTGTCCCAGCTGCCTTAGGAGGAAAGTGCAGGGAGTCCAGTACTGCAGAGGAAGGCTGATGTTCACCTTTATGGGCTTTCTTTTCCCTTACTCTTGGTTAACACCCAGGTGCAGTACTTACCTTCAGACCTAGATGGTGGTGTCTCTGCTGTTTTAGGAGAGCAGGAACTTCTCTGTCGTGGACAGCCCAAAAGTCCATTCCTGTGGGGAAGGGGTGTCCTGCAGTGGGGTCTGTGCTGCAGAGTGAGGCTGCTCTTGGCCCACCAGGTCACTCTGCATTTGTACATTTGTGCCTTGCACATGGTTCTGGGAACCTATGACAGGTCTCTTTCTCAGAAAATTCTCAGACACAAGTTCTGGCTTTCTTCCAATGACCTGAAATTAATCCACCAAAACACTAAAGAAGGCATACAGCAGAGTGAGGCATGGTAAAGTTGAAGGCGTTTTTGCTTGACTTATTTTGGAAATCATGTGGCTTTTTTCCAGGAAATCCTTTGGGTCTTTTGAGGAGGGAGTTGGCTAGTTACAGAGAGAGCCCTGCATACCGCTGGATCCCAGGATCCCAGGAGCTGTTTTCAGAGCTGTCCCTTTGTTCCTGAGACCAGCTCAGTCCTGATCCCTCTGTGGTGCAGAGCCTCCAGGCTGATGTGGGGCAGTGTGCGGTGGTCCAGCTGGGAGGTGACACCTGCTTAGAAATCACAGCTACCAGACCAGGGTGAATGTGGGCGTGGGGCCATGTCCTTAAAGAGATGTAACTGCAGCCCTATTACTTTGACTTTTCTGCCTATGGAATTCTGCTCAGGAATGTAACCTCGGAAATGCTGTTCAGTTTTCCAAATATTACCTTTTGCTCCCAAACATTCTTCAGTAATCTTACCAGCAATGCTGTACAGTTTTTGCATTGAGCTAGATTACCAAAATGGCTATTTAGAGCTTTTTTTTTTAATTTGTGACTCAAAAGATCTGGTGTCTGTTCCACACTCTGCTACCAAGACCATCTGCAACTGTAAGCGAATCCCTTCTTCTGGCTGTAATGCAGTGAGGTGAACTAACAGCAAAGTTAGTTTGAGGGGATTTAAAAAAGTTAAAGTTAGTTAAAGAGGGGATTTAATCAGCTAATGTTTTGCTTGTTCAGATGCAGAAAATATTCTGCCCCCATAACATGATAAGAAGTAATGCAGAGAGTGGAAAACACAGATAAGGTCTGCAAACCTTCAGCATAGCACCAGAGAACACAGAAAGAGATGACACAACCTTCTAGAAAGTTCCATCTAGTCTTTCAGCTACCTAGAGCCCGTTGAAATGTTTTAGCATTTATCAGATCAAGCTGATGTTTAAATTTGTTTATAAAAAAGCTCAATAGTTATATAGCTGTAATTATAAATGAAGGTTGCAGTTTCAAGATAGTTTAAAGCTCAATAGTTTATATATGCATATAACTCTAAACAAGCATAACTAGAGAACTACATACTCTCTTAGATGTATATATCTGTTTCTTTCTTTCTTAAAGGAATGAAGACCACTTCTAGTATAATAAAGGTCCCAACTGAAAAAGCCCAAACACAAAATCAGCTCACATCTGGTTCTCTGCATTTCTAAATGTGGTAGAAATCAACCTATCTACTCAAAACATGCTGAAGAGACAGCAGACCAACAACATAATCTTCATTACTTTAGAAAACCATGCCAAAAATCAAGCATAGACTTCCAAGTACTTTTATAGTTCTCACACTCAGTAGAATAATTATTTTAAAGCATTTTTACAGAAAAAATGGTCTATCAACTTGCTTACCTTTCTACACTCTGATTTCACTAGATTATTTACTGTGCTTTTCACACTTGTCTCCAAACCTCTGCCTCTTTACTGTTGAAAGCAACTTATGAAGGAATCCATTAAAAGACAGCGTAATCTCAGACTCAGGTTAGTGATACATTGGATCAGCTTCTCCCTACTTAACACCTTTATCTTGATCTACAAGCAATTTTCAAATTAAGCTTGCTCACCTGGCTGGTCAGTGACTATACCCATCCTGTGAACTGATTATGTACAGTTCCTAAAGAGACCTCATGTGTTTCCACATGTTTTGATGGATGTCTGTGCCCCAAGTCCCTCAGCCATTGTTTTCATCTATACAAATGTCCTCAGCCTCTGAGCCATTGCTGCATCCAACTTCTTGGTCTGTAGTAGGGCCCCAAACATGACATCTCAATTGTGGAAAGACTGCCTGATGCAGGACTCAACTTTAAATGAGAAATTTCTCATTTGTCTTTCAGCCAATACCAAGAATCATGGAATTATTAAGTTTGGAAAAGACACTAAGGCCTCTCCTTACATTGCCCCAAAAATCTGTCAAAGAGTACTGTTGTAACCCAATACCAGGAGGTATAAGGAATGGTTTGTCCTAAGACCCCTGTAAATGTCCCATAGTTTAACCCTTCCCCCCTTCCCCCATTGGCAGAAAGCCAAAGTCCCCTCCCTGACCCTTTCCTAGAAAAAGACCATTATCTGAGACCCCTTCCTCTTTTGCCCTGGGACCACCATGAAATAAACCACGAACCCTGAGAAAGGCAAAGGGGCCTCTTTTGATTCTTCGTCCTATCCTATGCAAAGCCTAGCTCCTTCTTAGAAAGTAACACAGTAAATAGCTAGGAAGGAGTTATAGCATTTACTGCAGAGTACTGAAAGCTGAGCACACTGAGAAACAGAAAGAGATAGCCAGAAACAATAAAGAATATAGGAATAGGCAAAACCACTAAATGATTATATTGTCAAGTTTTGTTTTGACACAGAGTGTTTATTCCTTCTAAGTAATCCTAATTATAGAACTATTTTGCATTCCTATCTACGTGGGATAATTGAGTTTTCTCTTATTCTGAAGAAAAATGTGGACGTATTACTTACCGTCACTGAGCAAGCATATCCAAATTCTTGCTCAGATTCTCTGTGAAAGGAGCCAGAGCTGTTCCCTCAGCTCTCCAATCCTGCTAGCACATCCTCTCCACACATTTTCAGCAGTGGTCATAGGACTGACAGCATTTTCTGGGGACATCCTCACTAAAGAGATCCCTGGTAGTGTTACATCTCCATTCCACTGAAATTTTTATGGACATAACTCCCAAAAGTGACCAAAGATGCAGGACTGAACTGTTATAGACAGACTGCTTGTCATCTTCACGTATTCCTGAGCACTATCCTACCAGAGCTTCAGCCTGACTCCAATGATATTACAGAATATTGAAGGAATTCATCACCTTGTATATAGGGCTTGGCTCAAATAGAGTATTCATTGCCTATGGATGAAGCAATTTAAATTGACTTTTTTTGGAGCATGAAAGACACACTCTAAAGAGACTGCTACAGATGATGCAATAGAAAATAGACTAACTATTCCCAGTAAAAACTGGGGAAATTTGTATTGGAAGAATTTTTTAAATTTCAAATTTAAAAACCAACTTTATATATTCATGAAACCGTCAGTTTTGTATAACTTTTTTTAGTGAACAGGGATTGAGAGAACCTATGACCATTTTCCACAAGTTTACATTTCTTGTTGCTTCTCAACCACAGGAACCAATGCAAAAGGTTCCTTTTAGTCCCACCCACACGAGTACCCTTCCTTTCCTCTTTCCACTCGTCATTTGTCATCCTCGTTATCAAATAGAGTTTAATTTTCCAATTTTCTTATTCAGCAGCTACAATTCCAGGAACAGGAAAGTCTTTGAAGCCTTCTAATGTGATCATTTATTAAACTGTGCGTGCTGGCCCTGCTTTTCTTTTAGGTAGTTGCTTATATGCTGTGCAGGTACTGGCTTTTGGTCACATCTACATCCCCTTGTAGCAGACTGTGCACTTTGCCCTGCATATTCCTCTTGTCTCCCTCAGCTCCAATATCCTGCCTCCACTCTAGTGAACACTGTATTATGACAGAAAACACAGAAGTCACAAATATTTGAAACACCTCACAATCTATCATGGAACTAAAAAGACTAAGCACTTTCTTTGTTTTTTCCTGAATCCTGTTTCTTTAGGTCTTTCAGCTTTTTAAGTTACTACTGTAAAGTTACAGGGATAAAAATGGCTTTTTAATTCTGGTTTTGCATCTTGTTGGTGATAGTGGATTGTGTTCACAACAATGATATAGTAAGTTGTTAGTGAGATGACAATGATTTTATACATAGCAGGACAAAATGAAGTTAAACAGTGCCAGCCTGAAATAAACATCATGATTTTTGAAGCTTACTGGTAATGTCTCATCCAAGTCATAAATTGATCAGAACCTGCAGAATAAATGAATTATCAGATTTTGTGGACTTCTCAGGGTTTCAGCAGCTATCCTGTGAACTGCAAAAAATAAACTTTTGCCTGATGTTATTCAGTTACATAAAGAGCCATTAAGTGATCAGCATGCAGGCTGGGCTACCGCAAAACAACCATGTGACAACTAATTTTTGAGAGTGTGCGTTTCATTCTTCTTGGCTGTACTACTAGTCCTCAATCTGACAACTTTTTTTGCAATCCAGTCCCAAGGGGAAAAGCAAATGAGGATATTTTTACATCACGCAATGCTGAGAATTTCTTTGTTATAGTCCTGTTTCTCCTTTTTACAAGAAATCATCTGCTCTGATTCTGCTTATGAGCACCCATTTTAACAGAAAAAACCCCAGTGATTTAGTTATAGCCTTTTCCATTATGTTCTGGAGGTGTTAGAGCATAGTTTGTCTCCCTTTTATCTAGCTATGAGTCCTACGGGGGAAAAGTTTCACCATCTTTGAAATGTTGCATGGTATTAGATGGATTTAGGACCACAATATTTAGTGAAATACAGAATGTCCTATCAGATTATGTAAACAAAGAATGAGGAAGGGGAGGTGAGAACATTTTAGCTTTGTAAAACAAGTGAAATATCTCAATCTCTGTGTGGAATAGCACTCAATGGAATCAGCATACTGTTGAAGAGTAATTTTTGCAATGCAGCCTTAGCCTAAATACACTCTCCCTGCTTCTGCAATCTGTATTGGTTGGCCATAGATTCTTCAAAGAAGATGAAACATTGTTCTCTCACAAATTTCACGTTTATTAAAAGATTTCATCTTCTCCTGTGCTGTGTTTGCATCACAACACAAATCATCAACTTGCTTTGACCCTGACACCATTTTATAGGCTTAATAACAATAAATCTATGTCCTGGAATAGTTTCTGCAGATTACAGCAATCAATCAAAATTCAGGGAGCCTTAAACCATTAATGTCATTGGCAATGATCCAGCACCCTGGGAATCCATCTAAATCAGCCATTATTACTGAAAATGCTCCTTAAGAGCCTTAAGATAAAGGTAGTATTTGGGAGCATAAATTGCAGTTCTATTTTTATCAGCCACTGAGGGATGATTTTCATGGTGATGTTTTTTGTATCTGTTTAGAACAAGACAAAGCCAGAACAATTCCTTCTTTTGCCTCATGCAGCTCTTTTGGTTATTGTTACAGAAAAATAGAAGCCAATACATAGCAGATTGCTTTGCCTGTGATAAACGTGGTTGTTATGTAAAGGAGTCTCAAGATTTTTGAAAGAAAAGGAAAGAGCTGCTGTCACAAGTCCTTGTTGTACTTCATGGAGATATTTCTAGTTCAAAGCTGCGTTCCTAAAAGAAGCTGTGCCCACTTTATGAGACTACAGATATCTACAGTTTTGGTAATTTCACACTCTGAAGTTTTGTTATGCAGAAAAACAATGCAAGACTTCAGGACAAAGCAACTTTTCCACTGAGAGATACATCTACAACTTTTTGTCACAGGATTTTCTGTGGATGATCATTAGCAAAGTACCTTTCATGTAAAATCAATGATAATTTTGTAACATTACAGAACTCACATATATTTATCTTTTATTGGTAAAACTGTTTACTGTCTGGTTTGAGTGTAGATTTTTTTAAAAATGGTTTTCTTTTACCTGTTGTAACGTGATTTTTAATATTATTTTTTGCTTAGCTGTTTCAGTTGAAGGATGCTAATGAAAAAGAAAGGCCATATGCTTTGGAACAGGGTCTTTTGAAAGTGTCTAAACTGTGTGCTGCTGATTATTTTGGGTATTGTGATCTGACAGCTTGTTCCCACTTAACTGTGAGCACACAGTGCACCTCAAACAAATCAATGCAGGCTCTGTGATCAGCATTGTTCTGAGAACAGCTATCATTTTATAAAGATCTGATGTCCTTCACTAGTGGGAATGGATTCAAGGCACCACTGAAGACTGGGCTGGGCTCATAGGTTTGCTAGAATCTATCTGACTGCCCAGCAGCCTGACCCTAATGGACCCTGCTGAGGCAGTCCAGCAGTCTCCATTTTCTGCCGTCAGTCTCTCAGCAGAGATCCTGCCAGACAGCAATACAACATGCTAGCAAGCTCAAAGAAAACTTGTCTAAGTCATGTTGCAGAGGACAGGATTATTACTCAGCTGATCAGACTGTCCCTAAAACAAGACATGTCTGAAAAGGGAACAGTTTTTTTCCCCCTGTGGTCTAATCCATCCACACGTACAGCTACATGGTTTCCTTGTCATGACTTGAATTTTCTGCAGAACAGAGCAAACGTAAACTGCATGGACGATTTTGAATCTTCATACCAATAAACCAAAATAAAAGATCACAAAAATAAAAGATAAAATCCTGTAAATCCTGTGTTGGAAGCCATGTTGTGTGAGACTCAATGAAAATTAAATTTTTATCTAATTCGAAGGAAATATGTCTACAGACAGGTTTTAAGCTTCCAATTTCACACTTAAAAGGGGAAAATGTAAGGGAATAAGTTTTTAGTTCCCTGCTCCAGTCTGACTTGGTGCCTCCCTGTTTTTGCAACTGCTTTAATTCCCTGGTAAGAGACCAGATGAGTTCTGCATTTGAAATATGACACAGGTATTGTTGTCTAATAATGGTTCAAACCAAACTTCAAAGTGTCAAGACAGAAAGATTTCTACAGCTGACCCATCCCCAGTGAGAAATCTCTAAACTTTGCTCCCAGTAACCAGGAAGTTCCTGGGTCTATAAAATTCTGGTCCCATCAGAAGCATGACAAGTTTCTCTACTTGAATCTGGATTATAGCTTGTGGAGTCTATGCAGTAGAGAAAGACAGTTGTAGGAAATAAACAAACAAGTATTGTCCTTTCTCACCTGTTCTGTGAATCAATGGAAGAATAATCTATGAATATCATTACCAAAGGAGCATGCAGCTAAATCCCCTTCTGTGGTTCTTCCCTTAACCTTGTATTTCCTAAAATGGTACACTTGACCTTTTACATCTTTTAAATTTGATAGTAGTATCTTTTAAAAACAGACAGGCAATTGTGACCTTTTCAATGTCAAATAATTATATCTACCATTAGAGGCCAATCCTCCTCATTTAACTGATTTACATTTGGGACTGCAGCTCTCCCTGAGCGAGGTGGCTCCTAATGGGACCTGTTGCTGTGGTTGGTGATGCAATGAGCTATAAATGCTACCTTTTATCTGAGCTTTTACTATACAAGTGAAACCAGTTACTGGAAAAGCTGTTTGGTCAAATGGGTGACAGAGCCCTTCAATTGAACAATGTAGTCCATTCTACATCTGAAACTTTGCTACAGGCGTTGCAGTTAGACAGCAAAGGTGGGGACGAAAAAGCTGCAAGTTCAAGACTTTGGAGATGGATAGCTGCTACTTTAACTGAGCAGCAGAACAAGAAAAAAAGTTTTTCTTAGGTTATTTATGAGGCAAGTTTTCTAGATGTACTGAATGAAAGCATTCAGCTAAAAAGCAGAGATACATGAGAAGGAGAAATTTAATTTCTTGGAGTTCATGATATTCCCCAGTATCACAATTATTTGGCTGGTCTAGGCTCTATCTCACAGGTACTACCCACATGACAGGACAAATGCAGGTTTCTCTGAGTTCTTGCTCTTTTACATCTCTATGTGTAACACTTATCATGCTGGACAGGACTTCTTCAGGCTCTGTTCTACAGCTCTAACTAATGGTTTTGAGATCAGTATTTGAAGTGGTGCTGTGGTGTAGGAATGAGCCATAACAGATCCCCTGACAATGATGAAACCCATGGACTGGGCAGTAACAGAGCTCAGGGATGCACCAGGTAATGACCTAATCCTCAACTGAGGGTAAAACTAGTCTCTTTCTGAGTAGCATTTTATCTTCAGCAGAGCAAGCAAAGGCTAACGAATTACCTATATATGGCGCAAACAGATTTGGAAGATTGAAATCCATGAAAAGTTTTGGGATGAACATTTGAACTTTGAACATGCAACTCTTGACACAGTATCTCTGCTCCCAGAGGAGGGTTATCTTATCTAAAAGAAGTGCTAATTTGCACTGAGTTGTATTTCTATGCAATCTAAACAGGAAGAGAGTGTTTCAGAACTGAGATGTCTGGTGTGTGTGGACTCCCTGTACTTACGAATGTTTACTGTTTCATTTAATGTTTGACCTTCCAGTTCTGACTGTCTGGTTCTGGAAATCTGTGAACTCTCATCTTTCTCCTAAACTGCAAATTAAGACGTTGATACCATCACAGCAAAGGAGAAAAGACGAGCAGGATCACCTGCATGCAGTGTCCTATATGGTACAGACGGTTCTTCTGGCCACTCACTCCATCTAGAGATTTCAAACTCTCTTGGTTCTTTTAAGAAGCAGCCCGGATTCTGTCACATTGCAGTCTGGTGAAACTGCATAAAGGAGATTTGCTGACGTAGTGACAGTGTTAATACTACAGTAGATAAATCAGATCATAATCTTACAAATCCACATCTGATTTTTACAAATATGTACATACATGTGTTCAAAAGAGAGTTCATTGCACTTAGTTAACCATATGAGCAAAATGTCTCTAGGAGCTGAACTTTTATTGTTGAATGTATTCCATCCTGTTCTACATTCTCACAGATTGGTACCATCAAGAAAGTGAAAAACTCACAGTTGTGGGATTCTCCTGAAGATAAATCAAGACAAATTAGTATAAAAAGACCTAGTTTTAAAGTATATATATCTTTCTAAGTAAATCAAACATGATCTTTCTGACTTTAGATTAGTTTAATCTTAGCAGATTTCAGCTTCCTCATTTACAGTTTCACACTCCAGAAGACTCAAAATCGCTCTGTTTCTTCAAAGAGCTTTGGGCGTGTCCCAGTTCTGCGGGTCCCAGTACCATATATGCCATAAGGCAGCCCTTCCCTTCAAGTGCACAGTGTAGTCCCATGTCTAGTGCAGAGTAAGAGCTTCCCTAGGAATACCAAGCTTCCTCTGTAGGAGCAGGTAGAGCCATGAAGTCTTAAGGAACTTGAAATAAAGAGTACGGATCAGAAACGGCACTGAGCTACCCAATGATTATTCCTGCCCACAGGAACTAGGCCTTTCAGATCTGCTACAGCTACAAAATAAAGCAATTAAGCCTACAAGTTGGCAGACTGTGTTAAAGAGAAAATTGGAAAGTGGGCAAAGAGCTAAGTATAGTCATGTAAAAATGTATATAGAAAAAATCTTCAGCATTTCTGGAGGCTTTTCTGCTCCTAATCTTCAAACCTAAATCATGTCCTCAGTAAGTTGGTTCTCCCGATACCCGTCTCAGCCCTTCAGATTATTTCCTCACTGGATAAGGATCAGAGAGGAAGGGCAATAGGTGTAGGCAAGCTGGTGATATAGGAGAGAGCAATACTTACACTATTGACTTTATTGAGAGGATAATTTAAGGATTTATGCTTAGCGCTTATTGCTTTTGAGGCCATTCCTGAAGCTGAAGGAAAGAATTATTATTTTAATTATTATTCTGCTAAATATTGTAGAGAAACATTTAATAATCTCCAAACTGTCCATGTGGAGGTGCTGGCTCTCTCCAGATTTCTAGGAGGTAAGGTTGGCTATCTGGTGTCTGTCTGTTGTTTAAGAGTTCCAAGGGATATGGAAATTTTGTAATGAACAGCAGGATTAGAGCTCTTTTCCATTTAAAAAATAATGAAGGTCTTCCATTAAGAAGTTGCTAAAAGTGTCTCTGAGTCTTTTTTTTGTGTAGCTATGTGCTGACATTCCCATGGGGTCAGGTGGAGTCTGGATGGGGCAAGAGAAAGCTGAGAATACAAAACAGTCTTGTCTGCACAGTTGTAGAGTAATGGTCTACAGTTAGAAATTATTTTACGCATTTCAGCTTGATGTTTTAGTGAGGATCAGTACACCCAAGGCCTAATGAGGCCTGTAGAACAGATTGGTCATAATAGAGAAGCAGCTTTCATCATCTCTTTTTTCATCCACATTATTCTAGGTATAATGGGAAACAACCTCAAGGAGTTACATCTTTGAAGTGTCTTTGAAATGTCAAGTGGAAGCATCTGTATTGTGGATGATAATTTCTGAGTGCAGTGAGTGAGCAGAGAGCTGACAAATATGTAGTGAAGGATTTCTGAAAACTAGCCATGGTTTTGAATCACCAATTGTACATTAAACCTGTATGTGGCCTGACATTATGTGCAGCTCTTAGCAGACATGTAACAGAGAAATATATTGCATTCAGTGTTTCCTCTTTTAGACTTTGCCAACTGTTGTGCAATTCCTAGAGGTGACAAAATTTTTTGAATCCCAAGAAGTTAAAAGAATCAGTAGGTGATCAGCATCTCTCCTCTGAGAGGACTGAGTCAGGGCAAAGCTGGTAGGGAAGTGATAACCTGTTGATGGGCTAAGGCTGAAAGGTCTGAAATCTCCCTGATCAACCTCACTTCAGGTAGACTCAGATGCAGTCCTGAGACAATGCAGCAATTTGGCTCTGTGTAATAGTGAGCTGGACTTGGCTGGACAGGGAGTGTCTGGTTGAAGTCCCATCCAACCATGGTGATCCTATGCATGGCAGCTACAAAACAAATTTTTACAAAGTGTGCCACACTTCACTGGTTGTCTAAGGATATGATTAAGTTCAGGACTAGAAATCTCACTGGATAGAGCAAAGAGGAAATAGCTTTTGCACCACACCTATATGATAACATTCAGAAACCTTCAGGATCTGGCCTGATTATTTTGTTGGGGAAAAGAATCAATCTCCAGGATAAGTTTATCCTTTAATTTTGAACCCTGTTCCTGCTTCCTTAGAGATCCTGTTTCAGCATGCTAAAAGGCATAATGTTTCATTCATATTAGCTCAAGCAATGCAACTCATGCAGTTCAAAGACTGTGTTATGTTAAGCTGCAGGCTAATAAGCTCAAAAACTTGTTAGCTGCTCATATTTGGTTGGGGGGGTAACGTAGGCTACGATTCATTGTAGACCTTCAAACTTTGCTTTGCACTTAATGAAGTGTAAATAAAACCAAGAAACAATATGGGTATAAACATTCCAAGAGACATAACTGCCACTGATATGTGTGTATGCAGATAGACCTACATACAGTTTCACTTACTTCTCTAGGAGCTTTCCAGTGGCATTCAAAACAGAGATATGAGAGCCCACACAAAAGCTACAGGATGCAAGAGAGTTACTAAAATATTTGAAAGTTTCGTCTGTGTACTGCACTGGGCTTTTCAATCACCCTAAGTTAATCTAGCTGCAACTTTTTTACTCCCAAAGAAGAATGAAAGGCCCATGATCAAAGACACGTCTTCCTCACTGCTGACCTGTGATGAATGACATTCTTCTGACTGAATAGTCAGTCTAAATCAGATAGTTGTGTTTTGCTTTAATAAGTTTATAGAAGATACACGTTTTCCTATTGGTCCTAAAGCAGATGGCAGCTTGATGGAAGTAAATTTCTGCAGGAGTTTGCTTCCTGCTTTCTGATTTCAAACCCAAACTAAGAATCAAGTTTGAGTTTTCAAAGGATTTAGGATCATAAAGTCATAGAATGGTGGGAATTAGAAGGCATCCTGAAAATTAACCTGTTGCAGCTCCCGTGCCATGGTCAGAGACAATTTTCAGTAGACCAGGTTGCTAAAAGCCCCATGTAGACTGGCTTTGGACACTTGCAGAAATGGGGCAATATACACAAAATTCACTGGATATCCTTTAAACTGAAGCTTTCCTTTGTGAGGCTCCAGAGAAAACTGAGCTCTTTGGCCGCGCTCTGCAGCTCCTGCAGCTGCACACACTGCCAGTGCTGCTCTGCCATTCCAGCCAGTCCCTGTCGTGTCTCCAGCTGCATCCTTCTCTGGGTCTGCACCCTCTGTCTGGTTCAGCTGGGCTTCCTCTGCACCTGGATGATGTGTTGGGCAGTGCAAGCCTGTTCAGTGCCTCTGTTTGGGAGCGCCTGTGCCCGTAATGTCCCGCAGCCAAAAGGCAAGGCAGGGCTGCCCTTGCTCTGAGCTGGCCAGCCCTCGTGCCCATGGAGAGCGTGTTCCCTCAGCCACAGCTGCACGGAGGCTCAGGAGGAAGGGCACACAGCTCTCACACTCTGATGAGCTCTTGCCTGCCAGCTCAGCCCTGCTCTGCTGCTGCTGCCGTGCCACCGCTCGGTTGGAGTAGACGCGGGAGCACTAAGGCAGACTCAAGCCAGGCCAGCAGCACTGGCCCTGGCTGCAGGAACAGGAAGCTGCTGGGATGTTTCCAGACAGCCCTGCAGGTGCAGAGCCTGGAAGCAATGCCAGGCAAGCCGTGCTGTCCTGCACCCTGACTCAGGGGGCTCCCCTGCACACTGGGTCACAGCATCGCCTTTGGCACCCGGCTGTGGGAGCCTGGAGGAGCCCGCAGGGAAGGGTCCTGCTGCACTGGGGACACGCTCACACCCTGCAGCAATGGACACTCTCAGGCGTGGAGAGCGCTGCCCCAGCCTCAAGACCCTTCCCAGCCAGGCTGTCTCCCCAGCTCAGGTTGGGCACTCTGTGGTCAGAGCTGCTCCAAACCACAGCCACGGGGCAGGACACGGGTGCTTGGCTGTTCTGTACTGGCACCCGAGGCACAGGGCAGGGGGGGCTGGGAAGGGACAAGCAGGAAGGGGAATTTTAGCTGCTCCCCAAAGAAGTTCAGGAAACAGCAGCACAATTACCATCCACGCAACAGTCATTTCATGGCCTCAAAGCTGCAGCCACACTGCTGTTTTTAAAAAGAGGACAAAAATGGAAGATCAATTCATGATTCATGACAGAAGGGAATTAGGCCTATTCCTTAGTTTTAATGGCTCATGAGGTCATCATGGCTTATGCCATATTCTCAATTTTCCTCTTCCTTGAAGACAAGCTTCTGTCTTCCTTGAAGAGAAGCTCCATTGCAAATGAAGTGCCTAAAGTGCAGAATTTATGTGATTATGACTGTGCTTTTTGTCCTGACAGAGAAATAAAATGACCCTCTATTCTCTACTTCCTTGCACCGTAGGGTTCCTAGTGCACCTTCCTCCTCTCCCATCCCTCCCTCCACACAGCCTCCAACAGAGTTTTAGAAAACCACAGGAGGGGGCTTTGCACTGCTCCAATCACCCCTCGTTTGTGCTGGAAGCAGCTCATGGTCAGGGCTGCTTCACACCAGGCTGAGCAGAGGCTCCTCAGAAGATCAAGTGAAGCATGGTTTACCTTTCCCTGGTGCTGTTGGCTTTCTGAATATTCTGAGTCGGATTCCTCTGCCCACTGCAAATACTATGTCTTAAAATTTTGGAATTGCTAATGCTTTCATTGTCAAAAGGTGAGGACTGCTACAAACCCAAGCCTCACCTGCAGCACAGCCTGATTTTGGCATAAAATACACAGTGTGGTGTAGCCAACAGCTGAGCACCAGCTGGAGGTGGTCCAGCAATGAGCGTGGTGATGATGCCCAGCACGTGCACATGGACACCTTGTTCTTGCCCTCTGAAGGAACTGATTCCATGCCCAAAGCAGGAGAACAATTGCCACAGAGAATTTCATTGTCAGAGAAACAAAACAGGGCTGTGGAGGTCCAGGGGCCCACGGGGCAGGGCAGGGAGAAGCTAGAATCTCAACACCTTGTGCATTGTCCCAGTTTGATCCCTGTGAAAGTGAGAAGCAGAGCTGCAAAGCTGAGGGCCTGGCAGTGCCCTCCAGTTTTGGACAGCTGACTTGCATGGTGTGGCAGGACTACCTTGGCAAAGGGTTCTCCATTGCTGAAATGAGTATTTCTCAGAACTTAACTTACTCCCTGCCTCATTACACTAATACTTAAATACTTCTTAGGGGGTTACTGAGGTGTGGGCACAGGAACCACAGTACTCACTGTGATTTCTGATCACATATTGGGACAATCTGACTGCCATTTTTGATGGCTTTTTTTTGTTGTTGTTTTGTTTGTTTGTTTGATTGTTTGTTTTTGTTTATTTTGTTTTTTGTGCTGATCTTTTAAAAAAATTATTTTTAAAAAATTCTGTGCAGTTAAAGTAAAAATAATGGTGGCAGATTGCCTAGTGAGGGATGAATTGGAATATTGGTACCACACGAACCCATTGCAAGCATAAAACATGATACTGATTTTGTGCCTCCCAGAGGTTTTTTGATAGCTGATAGGCTTGCTGTAGCAGTGTTTCAGTTTCTGTTTGAGATAAGCTTGAACCATAATACATTATTAAAGCTGAGAAAATGATTTCCTATTCCAACCTGGAGTAACAACCTATGTGTAAGGGCATTTCCTAAGCCATACCCTGCCAAGCACCCTTTCCCATAAAAGGGATTCCTGCAGCAGCCCTTTGTGGTCCTGTACCCCTGCCTGGTGCCTTGTGCTGATACTCACGTGTCTTCCTCCTCAACACAACCTTGGCCACCAGAAAATCTTCTTGAGTGCTTTCTTCGAAACTCTAACTCAAAAAATATCCAGAGCACTCTTTCAGTCTCTCCTATTAGTCATAGCTTTAAAATATCTAAGCAGTTTATTTTAAGCCACTCCTTCACCTAATTCCATGTCTCTAATCAAATTACCCTGCTGTTAGCTGTTCTCTCGGTAATCCTCAAAAAACTGTTTTCCAGCTAAGCTGATTTGTAACTAAGTCCACTCCCCAAGCCTTAGTGCTGGGACCAGAGCTCTTGGCCCCTCCACCCTGACCCAGAGCTCGTAGTGGCTTGAATGTTTCCTCTTGGGTTTGTTTTCCCTGATTGAGTCAAGATGATGCCACACTGCCATTTCAGAGGACTTAAAAATCCATTTACAACAGTTCTTGCCTTCCTTATATATTCCAGAAAAAAAGGTAAGATGAGGAAACCTACCTGCTGGGATGCTTTTCTCTTGCCACAGGAATGCTATTGTTGTTTGGTGGGGGAAAATCCAAGGGAATGGAGAACAGCCTTCTGCTCACTGGAATGGCTAATTGCTAATGAGCTGTCCCTGAGTCAGTTTTAGAAATCAAAAAGCAGCTTGTCCACAATGTAGTGGAGTACTCTCCCACCATGATGCTGCTACATACTTGAAATAAGACTTTTCCAAATGAAAACTCTTGTCAGTATTATTGAAGTAGATAAATACCCTCTACTAGGGGTTATAAATAATTAAATAGATTCTGGAGAAGGATCTTGAACCTGGGTCTCCTATATCCCCAGTGAGAGATCTAGCCATTGTGCCATCATATTCCTCCTAATTCCCTACCATTGCTCTGGGCCAGTGAATGTTTGATTATTTCCACAGGGAAGAATAACTCCCACAAAAAAAGACTGGTCTTGGTGGAGTCTGGTAATGATATTGCTTTGCTAACCATGGTGTATGGTTATAACATCACAACACTCTTCCAGAAATACTGTGTCCTTGGTTGTTTCTCCCAGACACTGGAAGTGGAAGCTCTGCAGTCACAGGGCTTAGCCAAAACGCTTCTTTTAAGAGTTTGGGGTTTGTTTTTTTTCATTTTTCGTGTGTGCGTCTAATTTTTTACTTTTCATTTTTCTATGGATTGAGTGTTCTCTTATGTTTTCCTCCCCACCTCAAAGAAGCTTGTGGCAGAAAGCTAAGAAATAAGGCTCTGCTGAAACAGAGAAAAGAAGAAATGTGACCAATTGCAATGACAAGCTTGCACTGGGTAATTTAATACACACTCACATGAATTCTGCTTGCCTAATACTCTGTGTTAGTGCAGCAGTCAGATGGCCACAAGAAAAAGAGAACAAAACAGAAAGGGAAAAGAAAGAATCTGAGAAGGAAAGAACCTGCCCATATTCCCAGGTAGGGATGAGTAAGTTTTTGATAAAACATGAATATTTTAGGTGAATTATGTCTCCTTCCCAGAGTCATCTAGACCAAAGAAGACAGGCAGATGAGAGTCATCAAGCTTTCCACGAGCAGCCTAGTATGACAGAAAAAATGTTCTCCCAATTAACTTCTGTTAACATAAGGCCAAAGACGAAGTACAGTGTCTCTTTGTCTAAATGAGGAGGTTTTAAATTTTGTCTCTTTATTATTGTGTTTTGTTAATTTTGTTTTTTTGATTTGTTTTAGGTTTTGTGCCTGCAGTGTATGGAATAGTAGCAAATTCTGTTTTATTTATACTTCTTCAAGTAGTGAAGAATGACAAAGGAGACAAAGGGCAGGAGGGAATAAAAATTCAGAAGTTCATCAGGTAGAGAAACAGTGACTAATCTATGATAATTCAGGGATTAATGGGCTGAATCCAGCATGATCTTAGGGCTTTTATTTTCTCTCCTTCAACCCCACGACAAGACTTCCCCTTACAAATAAATACAGGGAAATTACAAAAAAAATAAATCCTCATGTTTATTCTACTTGGTGAATGTTTTCCAGAATGGAAAAGAGGAGGAAGCCCTGTTTGAGTGAAAATTTAAAATACTAAATTATCAGGAAAATTTTTCTAATCAAGTAAATGTCATTTTCATGCAGTATGAGTTCTGAATATATCTGGGCAGTCAAATACTAAATCTATTATAGTCCACTCCATATTGGATGGCAGCAAATGAGCTCTTGGCTTCAACATGTTAGGATAGAGTAGTACCTTAATTCTCCTTCCCCTTCCTGTTAATGGGAAGAAGAGCAGCTGGGAGGAACATTTGCTGTGGGCAGAGTATAGACTGCATTAAGGATCAAACATTTAGGCAGAACATTTCAACAGGGATGCAGAACCCATTTAGATTTCAGCTGTGAACAAGTTCCATCTTGTTTAAAACTGAGCCTCTTAGAATGCCTCTGCAAAAGCTGAGAAATGTTAGAAATTAAGATTACATTTACCCTTGAAGAAAAAGGTCATAAGAATGAAATAATAATATTGCCTTATTTGTTAATGTTTACAAATACATGGTGTGATTTTAGTACCTGTAATTATTCTACTGCACACTCCAGAGTTTGAAAGTGAGTTTCACAGACTCTTGTAGAGATGGCATTCCTACAGATTTTTCCCGAACTTTTATTAAAATCAGTCATGAGCTCTGGGAGACTAAGGGAGGGGAAAAAAAAAAAGTATTCTAAATGTGAACCAAAATTCTGTGAAAAAGGCAAAGCATAATGAGACCTGACATTTCTGAATGTAATGCTATGTGGAGTTGATCATCGCAGGTGATGCTATAAAGGGTCCAACTCCCAAAACCTTAAAAGAATTGGCATCCAGATCTGAATTATTTCAACCTTGTTATTGTATTCTTGACTAGCCCCTGTATAATAGCTTCTGTGGTTTATCATTCCTTCAGTTCCACCCAAGTCTAAGGATTTTACTGCCTGTAGTTGTAGCAGCAGTTTTTCAGTTCAGTTGTCCTTCTGTATGTGACTGCAGGTTTCCCAGGCTAAAGAATTTCACAGTTCATCTACATATTATCTGTATTTGTGTGTTTTAAATTAACCACCTGTTAAGTTTGTTTGATGCCCTTGGATCTTGTGCTTTAAGAAGCAGCAACTAAATTTTTTCTGTTTGCCTTCTCTCTT
This sequence comes from Luscinia megarhynchos, assembly GCA_034336665.1. Taxonomy (NCBI): domain Eukaryota; kingdom Metazoa; phylum Chordata; class Aves; order Passeriformes; family Muscicapidae; genus Luscinia; species Luscinia megarhynchos. Next base: position 21,188,170 of record CM067592.1, on the reverse strand, counting down.
TCCTTCAGAAGTGGTTGTACCTATCACACCTCCTCATCAGCCTCTTTTCTGAACTAAAGCACACTAGTCAAGCTTGTGTCCTCTTTTAGTGGAGTTATGCCACACCTTTGACCACATTTGTCATGCTATCTCTAGTTTTGCTAGCGTTTTCATCTGCTTTTCTCCATGACAAAGAAGAAAACAATACGTAGACAAGGACTCCTACTGTCTTTGAAACAGCTGAATTGTTTACCAAATTATGAACTGAGCCCCTCTGGGATGGTACTATACAAGGGCTTTCTCACAGGTTCAGGTTTGATAAGGCAACACTGAAGTGTGAAGTTCCACTGCCAGCCCAAGAGAAAAAAGGTGGGTCTGTAGGGTTTTCAGGCTGATTGTTCTCATGTTGCCAGAAGGGGCTCTAGACTGACATTTACTTATTAACTTGTCCTATGTGCCTGGATAATCACACAAAAAAAAAACCAAACTCAAAAAGCAAACTAAACCAACAAATAAACAAACAAAATCCAACCAAAACCCAAGCAGGTTTGAGAGGAACTGCAGTTTTAGAAGAGGAATTGTACACCTCCCTTTGCCTTTATGACTAATGAAAAAACCACTTCCTCCCCATACCCCACCCCAGCTATCTCCACAAAGAAACAGGAGACAGAAAATATTTAACCCTCTAAAATAAGGTAACCACCAAGAGAACATTTTTCACCACCCTCTGAAATTTGTTCTCATACCAACTGCTTGCCCCATCCTGAAAGGGTGGGGCTTCTGATGACTGGCTAAGACAAGCATCTGATCAGACTGTCAGTTTGCCCTCTCTCCCTCACTCCCACCAGTTTATTTTTCAGATGGGAAGATGAACACGCAGAAGAACTTGAAAAGACAAAATTCACCTTGTGTGAACAATGTATAAACAAAATTTATAGCTCAGACCCAAAGGACAAAGAGATCAAGAAACTTGGTCATGTGTAAGAACAGTCAAACTCTCTAATTGGGAAAGACAAGTTCTCCTTTCCATTGCAAATATTATTCAGGTGCAGTAGGTGCCATCAGTCAGCCACAGAAGAGGAAAAGGTTCCTCTGACACTAGTACAAAATCAGTCCACGGGAACTTGTGACAAAAAAATTATCTGAAACAGATAATTTACGTTTTCTAACTTACAAAAGCAGTATCGTCAGATCTAGATAAATTATTGAAAAAGTTGTCAAATAAATAGCCTAATGGATATGATCACCATTTTGCTGGTTGAACAGCACTTGAACAAGTGCTCCTCCAATAATCTGCAAAAGGGATTGTCTGAATGAAGTTTTAATGTGACTTTTCTTCTGCTGAACTTTTAAAAATAAATACCCCTGCTGCAATTTTATCACTTACTCATAATTTTTGCACTTTGATACTGCTCCCTTAGAAATGGTAGGAGAAGAATTTCTCCTTAAGAGACTGTGCACGTTTTTAAGGCTAGGAGGCCTGACCAGTGGTTTTAGTTTAGCCACATTTGAAAACATTGGTAAAGAAAGCAGAAACCATTTAAAAATATTTTTTAAAAGTGTATCAAGGCTAATCAACTTCATTTAATGCCAAAAATAGTGACCTGAATGGCAGCAAGATCTACCTATAGGGTAGATAATTCTGGGGAGACATTTGGTACTGAGATTAGATAAAATCAGTGAACATAAAGAGATTGTTGCACACACAGCTCCAGATGTATATTTGTCCATATTGAGTTCATAACAATTTCTGTTGTGCTTGGAGTAGTCTGGTGGGAAGGGGTCTGAAGCAAATTGCAAAGGGTCTTTCCTAAGGTGGAGTTTCCAATCAGTGTAATGCTTTCTGGTTAGTCTTCTGTGGAGCCTTAAAAAATTCTAACGCATTTGTTGGCCTTATTTTTTTTAATTGCTGTGTTCAAATGTTTGCATTTTTGATCTAAAACACTAGGCAGTACTAAGTTTTTCAGTACAATGGAGCCAAACCTTTGATTTCTGAATGGGTAAGATATGATTATGAAAATACCAGTCCAGTCTGGTTTCTGTGTCATACTCAAACCTGGCTGGGTTTGGTTTCCTGTTCCACTTTTAAGTTACATATGTCCAAAGCAAAATCACAATTGCTTGTGATGGTTTTCCATGACAGAAAAATCTCCCAGACTTTGATACTTTGGCATCCAAAGCCAGACTCATGTTGCAGACAAATTAGGCCTTAAAATGTGAATATTGATCTAAAAATAGTTCTGATCCAGGTATCACTTCTTGAGCTGTAATACTCAGTAAAAACCAAAGAACTCAAACTACCTATAGAAAAACAACACCATCTTAATTACTATACAATTACCCATATCAGCCAAAGGCTGCCTAGTTTTCCTTCTCTAGACATGCAGTAATCATTGAAGCAGGGATGTGGATTCAATCATTCCTTTTTCTCTGATGAGTGGCAAAATAACCAGGCATTATAATCAGTTTTCTTAATCCAAAAGAATATTTTTATTTATTTGATTTTATTGGTGGAATAAAACTACCAGTGAATTGAAATTAATTTTATAGTGTGTTGGAAATAGCAAAAAGGATTCACTTAGAGCATCTTCTCTTTGACTTCAGCCTCTGCTCACTAAAGACTCTCCTAGATCTCACATGCACTAAGTGACTACTAGGATGATCACTGTTGGCTAACAGGCTTTATTAGATGGCAAGTGAAGTCCTGCTTTTAGTTTTGAACCTCCATATGGGCCATTCACTTAAGAGTTGGACTTGATGATCCTTACAGATGCCTTTCAACTCAGAATATTCTGTGACTCTGTGATCTGTAAAAGAGATCTGCTGAGCTCATAACCCTTGTGAGGGTTTCATATGAAATAAGTGAGGGGTTTTAAATAGGAATTTCTGTAAGAGTGATTATCAATTAACTCCAGTTTGTGAATACTGAGCTTTTCCTTCCTAGTCTTCTTCAAGGTTCATGATTAAATTAGCTTGTAGGAAAGGATGGAGAATGACAACATCTTGCTAAGTGTGTCATTTATATGACATAGGAATATAACCTTGGATTATCAAATGCATCAGCACTAACAAATACACCAGTAACTTTGAATTAATAAGGATGTTGGGCTTTATGCTCAATTGTCTGCAGAGCAAAATTATAAAGATTAGTAAATCCAAGTTTTTACAAGACTGTGTGGACACCTGGTTATATTTTTATGCCTTGACTCTTCTGCTTGCATTCAAGAAGATCCACCAAGAATATAATCTACTGAAAATGGGTAGCTCAGGAAAACAATGGAAGAAAACTTCTTTTTTTCACATCTTGTGGTCCTCTTCTTGCAGTGGGAGCTCCAGAGCTAAGTTTGTGTCAGAAGCTTTAGAGGTGAAAATGTAGATAAACTTCAGATGTCACTTATGTACTGGGACTCGGAAGATGTCAGCTCAAAATAGAAAACATACATGTTGAATTTGGGCACAAAACAGCCAAGGACTACATATGTATCACCAGATGGGAGAGCACTTTCTTTGAGTTTCTGGATCAGGCATGTTTCTCACATGCATCCTGATTTCATGTTAGGGCATAAGTCAGCCATCACCTTCCCTCACAACTCTGTTGTCATCAAAAACAATCCAAGTTCATGGGTGGGAGTAGCTTTGGCTGCTTCAGCTGGTTTCCCAATCAGCAGCCAGAACACTAAAATTTGAGAGCAGTCAGAAAGACCACAGACCTTGTTTTTTGACTGGAGATAAATAAGTCAGATCTGAACAGGAAATCATAAATCTTGTCTTGGTTTGAACGGCAGTTGTCTACCAAGGAATAGAGAATGTAATCTCCTTCCCTCCAAATTATTGTAACTTTGAAATTAAGGTGCTTTCAGGCAAAGATATGGGGGAAGGAATAACAGTTCTTGACTGGTATGTACATGTATAGCAAGGCAGACAAACAACAAGGACCAAAATCCCAGAAAGCCCAAGTGACACTCTGCTTCCTCCCTGCACTTTAATCCGTTTCCCGTGGTGCAGTTCCGGGCGCGGCCAGCAGGGGCGCTGCTGGCTCCTGGCCGGGCAGGGCGGGTGCGGTGATTCCCCCGCGCCTGCAGGGGGCGCTGTGGGGCGGCTCGGGCAGCGTGCGGGAATGGCGGCGGGGCCCGGACGGGGACGGGTGGAAAAAAGGTTTCCTTTATAAATTCCCAGGGCAGCTGATCCCGGTGCCCCTCTGGATAGTGAAATGAGTCGTAGCAGGGACCTTGGAGCAGCAGCGGGAATGGCTGGATGAGGAAAGTCCTGCAGTAGTAGATGAGATAGATCAGAAACTGCAGCTGTAGCTGGGACCGCAGGAGGTCTCAGCAGGCACAGGGTGTGGGGCTACAGCGTAGTGGAAAAAAGGCCCGGAGCAGTGGCAGAGAAGCAGTGGGGCTGGGCCGTGGCAGCCTGGCTCCTGAACACCGCCGGAGAGGCTCCCCTGGCGGGGGAAAGGGACGCGGGGGTGCTGGCGTTTCCCCGGAGGCACTGAGCAGATGGCGAAGGGTCCCCTCTCTGGTGAGGGAGGGCGTTCGTAAGGCCCCAGTGCAAGGGCTGCTCCCACGAACAGAGCTGCACTCGTGGTAGAAGGCAGGAGACTGAACCCCGCAGTGGTGGCAAATTCTTCCCACAGCCACCACAGCCTCTTTCCCCCCTAATGCCGAGGGAGCAAGACAGAGACAGGAGCTGCGCCCAGCCCCTTCCCCCAGCCCCAATCTTGTGCTATCCCTGCCCTTCCCTGAAGAATGCCCCTCAGCTACCACAGTGAAGCCAGCTGCACTTCTCCCTCTTCTTCACGGTTACTTCTTAAGTGCTGTTTGTTACTGGTTTTGGGAACAAAATGGGAGAAAATGCCCTAAGAGAACGAAAACAAAAATGGAAAAATCCTAACCTCCAACAAATATGTACAATAGGGATAGGATCTTTCAAGCTCCACAAGTATCCGTAGGGGAAAACTCCTACAGCAATATGTTTCACCTAGGCAGCATGGTTACTTCTTTACTGAGGCATTGACATGGATTTCTTTGGCTTCTTTTGAGGCTTTTCCTCAATTTTATGCCAGTTTCAAAGGATGATTGAATTTCAAAAACTTGGGCAGAGTGGCATTTTGAAAAGAAGACTATTCATGGGCACAGCCTGGCTAAGAAACTGAACACATTTTCCATTAGTTAGCTTGTCTTTAGACCTGAGGTCATGTTATTGGGTGTATTCCACTAAGAAATGTCAGGTGAGCCGTAGGTCATGGATATTAAAGTCATGTCTCTGTTGGAGACATGCTGAAGGGAGCATGTGCTCACACATTGGTATAGTGAAAATAAGGGAGGACTTGTTTGTGTCATTGCCACAGCTAACCACCTTCCCCAGTAAATGGAGCTCTCTTCAACCATCTTGATAGAGGATGTGCTCTTTGGTATGTGACACCAAAAGGAAAATTCTTACTATCAAGGCTTTAATAGCAGTCTCTTTCTTTTCGTGCCTTCTCCTTTACTCTGGAAATGGCTGTTTGGAGCCAGAATTACTCAGGAGTTGCCTCGCACAGCTGTCAGAAGGGTACATAGGCAAATTGTGTCTGGTCTCTGGCCACACCCTGCTGGAAGCACATGTGGCCCAGGCAGATAAGAGACATTTTTTCCTCTGGAGAATCATAGACAAGACCTAGCTCATCCGTGTCTGCCAAGATTACAGTGCAAATTTAACAGACCATGACAAGATTTCAGTTTTAGTAACACTGTTATTGGCAATAAAGATCAAGACATTTTGAAATATCAATGTAATTTGTGTGTATTTGTACACATGTGGCTTTTTTCTTCCTTTAAATCAGTTTGTCCTTTCATTCTGTCTGAAATACTCACAGTCCTTCAGGAGAGTGGCTATACGCATTCACACATGAGCTAGGTCAGTCTGTTTTCACCTAGGAGCAATATGCTTTTGTCCAGAAATCTACAGTGCCTACTGTAAAGAGGTGCAATGCTGTGAACTCGCTCTTAGGATTTTACTTACATATCCTGAGGAATCCTGGTGCTCAAGGGTTGTCAATCTCTGGCTTTCTTGTTTACATTGCCTCTTATCAGTAGAGCAGCAGACTATTTGCGTAGCAGCTTCTCTTCTTTCATCTCAAGACTTCTGAACCTTCTCCCTAAAATGTTCCTGCCTTTGACCTAACACTGGCTCTGCTTTAGCTACTGAAGCTATCCAAGGCCTGATCTTCTATTTCGTTGTGTGGGGAAGCTCCCCAGGCTCTTCACAGGCTCTTCCCAGTAGAACATTCTGCACTGAAAGGTTTGGCTTAACTGGAGTAGGTATGCACACACTCATGTACCTGAAAAACAGCATGGGATCTTCCACCTTCTTGAATTTTTCATGTAGTAGGTGCCTGGGGGATTTCACACAGCTCTCCTGCCCTGAGGTAGAACTCAGTTTGATGGGGAGGTAATTTGGCTGAAGTCTTTCCTATCTTACTTTTACTTCTGCAATACCCCACCCTGTAGTCTCTGCTGTGGACCAACTGGAAGGAAAGAAAGTCAAGTTCCCTAAATTTCCACTGGATAAGAAAAGAAATATAGATGTGGTGCCCAACAAACTGATCTTACTTGGAAAAAATAGCAGCACCTTCTTCATCCATGTCTTTTCAGTGACCACGTGGCTGGCAAGAGCCCAAATTATTCCTCAAAAGACAGGTCTATAGCCTTCACAAAGACAGGCTGTTGGGAGGCACTGATAAGCACAGTCTGAGGCAGTGCCAGGTTTTTCCCTGAAGCAGTCAGAGAAGGCAGTAATGTCACAGCATTACTGCTTATCTGCATTCCTCTGCATGGAGTCCAGCATTGCATCTCCAAGGAAGATACAGGCCAGAATCTTTTTGAACCTGTCTGTCACCTTTGCATGTATTATGAAAAGCCCAAGTTCTATAAACCAATTGAAATTCCAGACCCATATTTATTGTCCTTTATCATTATGCCTAAGAGCAGAAGACATTGCAGCTGGTACTGGAAAGATTAAAACTGAACTGCCTATCAGCAGGGAAGAGACTGAGTTCATCTAACCGTAGCCACATTAAAGGTGCACATCTAGCATATGCCATTTGCCTGGGCTCTCCTTCCAGTCAGTGGAACAATTCCATAGAGTGATTCACTGCATCCTAAGAATAGTGCCTGAGGTAGGTGGGGTGAATCACTCTGAGGAATTGCCTGGCTCTCTCTGAAGAGAGTTTTGCCAGACAGCTTTGATGACAAGCCTTTCTTTATGTGGTTAAAATTAGATGAGATGAATCCCACCTCGAAATGTTCAAACTCACTCACTTTCTGAAACAAGGAAGACTGCAAATTGCATGAAAATGCAAACAGCTGATGTGTTTAAGTGACAGCCTTTATCCAAGGCCAATCCTGCACAGATTTCACAAAGAAGGTGGAAGGCAACTGGACGGTGCAGTCTGGGTGAGAGGTGCAAAGCTGTTCCTCTTGCCTTTGCTCCCTGATCTGACTCCAGTTCTGACAGCTGCTGATTTGCATTCCTCTCATATTTCCACATCATGCTCTATGAGGTCTCTACTCCCATTCAGCCTTACAACAAACAAGCTATTAAGAGTTGCTACACCTTTTAGATAGATAAAGCTTTCTGCTTACTACCCTGAGTGCAGTGACAGGCATGAGGGGCCATGAAAGCCATCACCTGTATGAACCACAGCCATGGTAATGGACGACCCTGTCACACACACAAGACACATGTTTCCCTGTGGAATTGACCCCAAACATTGACTCTCAGTGTGTCTGTTTCACCTAACACCCCATGGACGACTGCTGAAGGACTTCCACCAGTTTCAACACGAAAAAAATGCTAAAAAGATTAATCCAACCATATTTGTTTTATACCAAGCACAAGATCTGGGGAGGGGGGGGGGAGAGAAAAGTAAACCATGCAGAAAACAAACATTTATAGAGAATGAAATGCTCTCAGGTATGAATTCATTACCTTTATTCTCAGACTATGGTCTTCTAATGAGTTAGGAATACCAGACACACAACAGTGAAATCATCATCTGAATTAACTATATTCATGTCCAGTTTTGTCAATATTTTTTGTTCAAAACCTGAGAATGGTAGGCTTTAGATCCTTTTGTGTGCTCCCTGTTGAATTTTACTCCTGTCAATATTTGCACATTTAAATCAGTAGCCCTAAACACCTCCATTTTTAGTATACAAAGGTAATTTCTTCATAGAGGACAGAATGGCACAAGTGGTGTCCTTGCAATGCATTCTGGCAGAAAACAAGCCCTGGAACAGTCATGGATAAAACCCCGCTTTTTCAAAGAAGGGCATTTCTGGTTATCTGATTGCTTGATCAGAGGTCAAAAGGCTTGTCCCTGCAGAGATTATCCGAAGTTTAAATAGTGGCTGATCAATTAATATCTGTTTATCTAGAAGGTCCCAACAGAATTTCTCTTTTTGGTGGTCTATGTATTTGAGGACATAAGTCCTCGGAGGGATTTAAAGAGAGACACCAGAACCATGCAGCGCTCCAACCATTCCTGTCTTTTGTTGTACCAGAGGCAATAGGGAAGGCTTTATGCCTCTTGCACAGCCCACGTCTGTCTGGAAGCATGTCTGACCTCCCTCCCCCGCAAGTTGTCCTGCAAGGAAAGCAAAGCCACTTATTTTTAGCTTTCTTTCCAGTCAGGGATGCTGGCAAGTCCCTGCTGTTTGCTGTTTCCTCAGTCTGCACCGTTTAAATGAGGGAACGTGGCCCCTGTTGTAAACACAAGTGTATCCTAATGGCAATCATCTCAAAAGAATCCCCATATGAACAAGAGCAGCTCTTTCCCCATGATGGCCAGGAGGGCCATCGTGGGCAGTGATAGGTGTCCCAGGGCTTCAGAACTGTATCCTTGCCCCTGCCCTTCTGTGCCCAGCTGCAGCCCTGGGAACACCTGTCGGTCTGTGCAGAGCCATGGAATTGGCAACAGTGAGTTTCAAAACTTTCCCTCCCCTTTTTGGCTTCACAGCTCAGATAAAGGGCTCTGTGTGAAGTTACTTACACGCAATTTTGCACAACTCTGGGACAAAAAATCCCTACCGATGAGCATTCCCAAGCCTTTAAAAATATCACATCCACTTGTATCTGCACATAGATTTAAGCAGTGCTCCCTATGACTCTGTGATTGTCAAAGTTTAGCAAGAAAGCAGAGAGAGAAAGTGGGGGAGCATTTGTCTGCAGACAGTAAAAATAGAATGGCATTTTTGCAAACTACTTTTCTAGTCTGTCAAGAGTGATTTCTATACAATATATGATACTGGCAAGAAATCTACCAGTCCATAGATTTTTCTGGATTATGATCCATTAGTCTTAATTTCTTTCCAATAGATGATGACAGATGATACATGATTCATCACCTACCTCCCCTTATTTTTCAGCAATGATTCTGTGGCTGCAGAAGTCAATGTGGTCCCCGAGATTGGTTCAGGGGGCAGGAGTGAGATAAATGCAATGTCAGTATAAAAGAATCAGCCTTCTGAGAAACTGCAACAAATGTAAGCACTGGAGATCTAGCCCCACTTGCTATTAAGCAGGCTAAAAATACAGTAATAGCCCTTAGTTTAAGTTTCTTGTAAAAATCTCTAAGGGCCAGTGACAGTTGTGGTTGTTAAAAATTGTTCAAGTCTATGCTGAATTATCTCAGTCCAGGGTACTTCCACATTAGCATGAGCAATATGTAAGCAAATTTTTGAATGGAAACCTTGGACTGATGGGAATAGACACCATATACCAATTATGAGGGGAGGCAAACAATGTTCACAATTGGCCTTACCCAATTCCCTCCCCCCCATACTTCCCCCCTCTTCTTCAGTCTTATGCTGCTTTTCACAATTATATGCTGACAAGAAACTGGTAAATAACTTTTAGTAGCAAAAGCTGACAGGCCAGCTTCATGGAAACTAGTGAAAAAACACTCTTTTCAGAAGAACTGTAACTTTATCTTCACTTCTGCACTGCAAGAGGCTGATACCAGATCATGACTATTGTACTGTTTTTGCAATAGTATAAGATGAGCAAAACAGTCGTTATGTCACTGTTTGACACGAGATTATTTTGGAGCCACTCAACTATCTCATTAGGTTCAAGACAAAATAGCTGTGAGTCAGCTGAAACTATTTGCTCCCTGGTTCCTCTAACTAGTCCCTAGTTCTAATGATACTTGGGTATCATTTTCAAAGGAGGTCACATAGAGACAAGAAGAGTTAGGCAAGGATGCTGGAAAATAGACATTACAGTCATTATTGAAGCCTCAACAACTGAATTGCAGTTTCAAAACAACCTTTATTCTGCTTGAAGACTTATTACAATTTTTAAAGCAACTCAAAAACAAGACACAGCTCCATCAACTCTACAGCTTGAACAAAATTTTAAGGAGGCATGTTTTCACTGTTGCCTTGTAAAGGCAATGTACAATCTGCTTTACCCTCCACCTCCTCAAGACAATTTTAAAACAAAGTAATCTTAATGTTTTAAAGACATGTAACAGAACAGAGCTTTATTTTCAAAAAACAAGAATTAAAAAAACAAAAAATAGCAGCATCTTGGGCAGCTAATGCAATCTCATCAGGACAAGTGCAATGCAACCTTACCAACACCTACAGTTTAGTTTCAACTGCAGTAAACAGCACATGATTCTACATAAAATGTTGCACTTTGTAATCTTGTCCCAAGGGAGGCATTATGCTCTGAGCTGCCCATTTCTAAAGTGACCCTGAAAAAAACAGAATCAGGATTCAATTTTCCAACTTAATACCATGCATAGCAAAAGCACTGTGTGAAAATCGGCAGTTTCCCCATTAGAAGCATCTGAATGTTTTCCCAAGCATTTATTATTTCATTGCCAATTACAAGACGAAGCCATTTTGTCACTACAGAACAGTTGACACCAAATAGAAAATCTGAAGATTTGGTTTTACAGATTGCTTGACAAGATAACGGAACCATACAGACAAGCTTTTTTTTTTTTTTTTTTTTTTTTTTTTAAAGAAACTATCCAACAACACAGAAACTCAGTTTTCTAACTGTATATGGAAACATGCTGCACCCACAAAGGTCTAGTGTGCATGTGTGCGTCTTTAAACAAAGTTAATGATATCACTTACTAAACTCAGCAAAATGATCATGTTCTATGAAAATGCATCTATGTTGGGAACTGTTCATAAACACAGCAAGTGTGTATGAGTATGCACAGATACGCATCCCCAACCTGCAAATTCATATTTCAACTTAAGTAAATCAGAAACTCTTAATTTTGTTTGTGAGTTTTGGTTCTCTTTGCTATGTCTCATGCCTTTCAAAGGCCTTGTAAAAGTGATGCTGCAGTGCAGCATAACTCAGGGATTTAAAGTAAAAAGTTCCCCAAACCAAAAGAAAAAAAAAAAAAAGTAACAGAATAAAGCCTGTCCATGAATTATATTAGATGAAAAAAACTATGCATCAATAGAAATACAGAAAAACACTGTGTTTCTTCTGTTATATCCCCATGCTTTTTTTTTCTGTATATAGTAGTCTGAGATCAAATCAAAACTGGAGTGAACAATATCGTACATTAAAGACAAACAATTCTGCAGTGAATAGGGCCTTTGGCAGGATTTAGCTCTGTGCATTAAGGAGGGAGAGAAATGCAGAGGCCACACAATATGTAAGTACCAAAGAAAACCCACTCATGCCAATTTGAGGGCATAAATGATCCCTGCAAATTGCACAGACCCTGTGTAGGCAGAACATCCCCTTAAGAAGCCCTAAGCACTCATCCTTACAACATAGTGCTTATTTCTCATTTTTGCTTGTGCAAGAAAAGCAAGTGTCAAATCTGCACACACAGTTTTTTTTTCTGCTACAGCCACACACAAAGAGAAGTTGCACAGCACACAGGAACGAATTATATTCCATACTGGGCTGAGCATGCTAAGGATATGGCCCACTGACATAGCAGGGGTTTTCTTAATATGAGAAAAATTAGATCCAAATGCTTTAACTATGATAAAATTTCTTGACAAATGCTATGTGAAACATCAATTCAGATTACATATATTTTGCCTACAGAAAAAAAAGGCGATTTTACTCTTAAAATATTTAACATTCAGAAATTAATACATGTCCAAAGAATATCCTGGATTGTTATAAGTGTTTTACTGCTGTATCTTGAACTAATCTGTAACTTTAAGCCCAGTAGTATAACTGGCATGCTAGAGTAATTGTTGGTGTTTTTCGTATAAGCCAGTTATCAGTATAACAGATTCACATGGTCCTACAGGCCTGAAAAAATGTGGAATGAGAAAGGGAAGGCATGAAGACTAAACTTCTAATCAGAAAAAATATTCAGAATAATTTTCTAAGTGATGACTATCATGAAACAACATTTGTTGAATCTTGTTTCTGATATAAATTCTAGTAAGAAAATACATCTATATAGGAAAGCAAAGACAACACCCCCCAAAAAACCAAACCAAACAAAAATCCCACCCCCCAAAAAAAAAAAAAAAAAAAAAAGAAAAAAAAGACCACAAAGTCAAAATAAAATCTGAGCCTTACAGCCTCAGAACTGAAGTAACAATGACAATGTAAAAAAGAAAAGATAATATAAAGATTATTGGAGACTGGCAAATTTCTTATTATTATTTCCAATAGCTTATAAAGCATTGCGTATTTTGAAATAATAAACAAGGATCTCTAACCAGAGCTATTATGAGAGAACTTCATGGGTCTCACTCTTTTGATTGTGTGTGCAACTCTCTTTAATAGTAATCTTTTGCATCGTGGGGGAAGAATAATTTAATACGTTCACTTAGTCTAATCTTTTCCAGGATTTCTCTGAATTTCATTATTTTATTGATTTGCAATGTGTGCATTTCCTCAGTGGTCAGGACACTAAATAACCATTGCAAACCATTGACAGTGAACTATCCCAGGATTATGGGTAACTCTTTCTTAGTGAGATTTATGTATTTGTTTCCTTTAACTGAACAATGATTTTGAAAGTCGCTGGTGCCCTGAAATTATGGAAGTGTTCACTTTGATACTGCCTCAGTCTACAGACTTTCGAAAATACTTATCATAGCCTAACCACTTTCAAGTCTTAATTAGTTTTATATTATATCCAAATATTCTCAGTAGAGGTGGAAGCTTTTTTTTCCCACAATACTAATACAAAAAACAGGCAACAGATTCGAGAAACTTCCTTCATGTGAAATGAAAATACCTTTACAGGCTGACAAAAATTCTGTCACAGGAGGTCAAGAAGTCATTTATTTACTGTGAAGGTGGATTCATTCTGATATCCAAACTACCTACACTCTACACTGCAGTAGCAAAATATCCCCATTTTTTTCTGCAGTCACTATCAAAGAAGGATACTATTTTTCTTGTCTTCCATATACAAAGACAATCATGATAGAAGTTCAAAATGCTTCAAGAAGCAAATGTAGCAAGGTACCGTATTCTAAAGATATCTCTGAAACAGTATTGTTGGACTCAGTGATATTTTGCAATGTTCATATATTTTTTATTGAATTAAGCAGCTTTGAAGCTTATCAGGCACTGCCCAACAAAATATTTAGTCAAAAAAATTTACTAACTTTTTAAACTTCGAGCTAGTAGCTCAATATTCTATATAGCGAAAATTGTAAAATATTTCATAGTTTTAATTCTCAAGCCAACTCTTGCTGGCTCCCTGTACATTAAAACAAAACAAAACAAAACAAAACAAAATTAAAAAAACAAAACAAACAAAAATAAACAAAACCAAAAAACACCAAGAAAATTATTAACAAAAGATAATCACCAGAAAAAAACATCCTTAGGCAAAAGAAATAAAAAAGAAGACAAAAAACCAAGAGAAACAAGCTTAATCTGTAGATATGCTTGAGAGAAGACTACAGCCTAAAGAAAATCCAGTATTGCATAGCATAATCTAAAAATTCAGCTTTCAGCGAACAGAAAAGGAAAAAACAAAGCAGTTTGGTATTGACAGTTTTCCATCAATGACAGTTAGTCATCCAGTACTATGTACATTATTATACACTGTATGCCATTGAAAATCCTGTTTTCTTCAGTCTTAAATATATTCTTAAAACAGGATTTTTAATCATCTAAACAAAACACTTCCTGGCACTTTGCTATTACAATTACTCTGAACAACATACTGTAACTGAAGTCCTTTTAAAGTGTCCCTTAGAAATGAAAGTGCCACTCTGCTACATATCATTCACCAGAAACCAAAACAGAACCACGATGCTGTATGTCTGGATCCACTGAGTGCAGCAACACCATTCCAAGTCAGACTGTGACCACAAAATTCCAATAACTGAATGACACAGAGCTCTTATACCTTGCATCTGGATAATCCAAAATTCTAGCTGGTAAAGCTTCAGAAGTGGTCGTAAACAAGCACCATGCTTAAAGGCCTCTATGTCCCTGCAGGGAGATCAGGTTGAATTTTTCCTCTTGTGTTTTACTTTTATAATTACAAAAAAAAAAAAAAAAGAAAAAAAAGTATTTCAGATCACAAACATACATTCACAGCAAAACACTGTGATCTCTCCCACTGCAGTTGTGAAGGAAATCTTTAGTTCCATCTGGAGACAGATAGCTTTGATACTGCAAACTCTTGAGTAAATCTGAAAGGAGCCTTTTCTCTCCAGAGGCCTCAATGTTGCCAAATTTCTTTTAAAAAAAGCAACAAACAACCCAGAGTATTAAGATCTTCATCGCCTCTGCTGCGCATATACTGGGTAGGCTAGTGTGACATTGAGAGAATCATTGTGCTGCACAAGTGACGTGTGTTGGTAATGTAGCACCAGTTCTTTGAGCGAGTTGTACAAGTTATATGGCTCTGCAAATCCATACCCAGTAGGTGTTTTGTTTATCACACAGTGCTTTACTTCGCCATCCACCCTAAAAAAAATCAAACAAAAGCAACCAGTTTTTAGTTTATGAGTACAGTAAAATTAAGATAGAAAATAAGGTATTAACAATACATCTTAAGATGCTAGTCAGTACACAAAATTCCTCTGTTCTGCAGTGGGATAATGGTAAAAATTCAGTCCAAATTTGTGAATGTCATCCTAGCTTAGGGAAGCAGGAAATAGGCAGGACTTAGCAGCTGCACAGAAAGGAGTGCAGACATGTTTTGGTTTCCTTTCTGAGTGAGACTCCTCCGTGGGAGTGACACAGGTTGGAGCCGTGAAGGAAATGGAGCAGCAATAAGAACGGCCTCAGGACTCCTTGACCTGTTTTAAAGCCTAAAGGTCCACGAGGAGTTGTGCACATGCAAGTGTCTATTTGCCCCATGTTGAACGTAGCCCCTCACATGTTGGTTATATCATTCACAAGGTAGGGTACATACACAACAGAGCAGGCATAGCAGCCTTGTTTGCTGCTCTCGCGAACAAGGAATGTTCCATCTCGTTTTCCCCGTAGCAGATTTTCGGCTTGGCTTCTGTTGATATTTCCCACATTCCACGTTCTCTCATCATGATGGGGCAAGTCCTCATCATCTTCTACCATAGAGTATTGGCTGTCAAAAAGAAAAAGTGTGTTTGTGAAACACAGAACAAAATCCACTGATTGCATATTCTGTATTACAGGATGCCTCCTTGGTAAAACTAGGGATTTAAACCAAGTAATACTGCACTATTTAAAACACTGGATAAAAGTAAAAGATGAGCTTTGTTTCTTGTTTCTTTGAAGAACACTCACATAAATTTTAGGAAGAATACAAAAAGATGATGTGCTATGTTTCAGAATATGCTGTGAGCACTTCAGTACTTCTGCCATTGCTCACTGTTTTGGTAAACAGAAAGCCCAACAAAACCAGTACCCTCTGAGTCAGCTTCATTTCCAAAGATCAGAACACTTGGTCAGCAGTGAAAAATCATGCAATGTATCAACTACAGCTGCTGCTTGGAGAAACTCGGAGCAGTTGCACAGGGAGACAGATTAATTATTTATAGGAGAATGGCTTTGTGAAAAAGGTGCAAGAGAAGAGTGCTTTCTCTCTCTCTCTCTCTCTCTCCGTATAAGCAGATTATGAAAATAGTATGCAATACTTGCTTCTCTGCTAAATCAGCCACCAGCTATAAAGCTGATTCAGAGTTACAAAGAATCCTCTACGCCAAAGCCCACAATGAAAAAAGATGCATCTGGTTCAATTGTGAATATCACTTCGGTATTCTGCAGTTCCAGAGCTCCCCAATCCCATAACAGCCTGTACTGGTTGACACTGCCTCTCCTGCTCAGCTTGCAATAAGTCTGTGTCAGGCTAATCCATTTTTTCTCTCTGTAATAGGCTTTTAATTAGTATTCCTTGGCCTAAGAAAAGATGACTTCTCACTTATCCATGGTTCTTCTGTCTTTCTGAAGATTCTCAAAGTAGTCTACAGAAATCAGCAATTGCACATAGAATTCTATTTCTCATAAAGAGAAAGAGCTCCCTTGTTTCAGATAACACTATCTCTAGGTCCCTTATCCCATCACTCTTTTGACTTGCATGATATTCACATACATTGGCTCTGTTTTTACCCAGCATCCAGAGAAAGCAATTTTTGTTTTTCATCCTGCTTATTTTATTGGGGGATGTTTTTCTGGAATACAACTTCGGAAGAAAAGCCATATTCTAAAAGTTTAATTTTTCAGCAGTTATTAGACTTGTCAGCAAGGAATAGCAGAATGAAAGAAAATGAAGATTTTTTAAAAACAGTTTCACTTACTATTTTGATGCTACACTAAACCCACAGATTGTTCTTTGTCTACTGTTTAAGTGATAGGAACACTACTGGGAACAGGTGCCTACATATTTTACATCTCATCTTTGAATTGTGCTAAGACTGAGAAAACAAAATGGCTTTAAAATGTGTATGTCATTTTTATCTCCTGCTTCTACCACAGCGATAAGCACAATTTCCAGGATAACAGCAGGAGACTCAATAAACCAAGACAAATTAAAATAGATGTGGACAAGGCCAGAATGCAAGGCAGAATGCACTACAGTCATTGTCAGTCTGCTGCTTTCATTGTATATTCAACCAGACAGCATAAAAGGGATGCACAAGAAACTACATAGGCAGAAAATGTTGACACAAATACTACTGAGACAATTTTGATTTTTCTATTTGTTCATTTTTCACTGTTACTGTGCTTCAGATATTATTTTGCATCTTGCTTTTGTTTAAATTTGGTCTACGTTTACACAACCCAAGCAGTTTTTGCCTTTTTTCCCCGGAAATAAATTAAATGTATTCATCAGCCTAGCCTGTGTCAGAACTTACAGTAAACTAAACTGTTTAAAATGACAGAATACTACCGTGCCATTTTCCAGAAAAATAAAACAGACCACAAAACCAGAGGATATTCCTCAGCACACAGAAATTTATCATCTCCAACAGCAATGTGACACAATGATGTGGGTACCCCCTATACTGGATAACATAATGGTACTCACAGCTGAGATTTGGAAAAAGCCTGTTCATGCCTAAGAGACCTTCTGAACAACTAATCCAACTGCATGACATCTCTCTAAGATACTAATAGTTAATGAACTGAATTTTGCTGGTAAGAAAAAAGACACAGGTTACATTTCAGTGCTTTTACTACAGTAACTTGATTATGCACTTCACTGAAGAAAGGAGGAGAGTAGAGG
This sequence comes from Luscinia megarhynchos, assembly GCA_034336665.1. Taxonomy (NCBI): domain Eukaryota; kingdom Metazoa; phylum Chordata; class Aves; order Passeriformes; family Muscicapidae; genus Luscinia; species Luscinia megarhynchos. Next base: position 21,170,520 of record CM067592.1, on the reverse strand, counting down.
GTGAGACAGCTTCCTTTCTGATACTTGCATTATGTAGGCTGTCATGTCTTAACAGTGTGCATTGTTACTGAAGACCTAGACTTGAGATTTCCTCTGTGTGGTCCAAGACCTAAATATGCTTTATCTCACTTTTGTATTCATGTGATTTGAAACACCAGAAATATCTAAATCCTTCAATACTTACTCTTCTGCATTTTCATTTCCAAGCCATTCATTTAGCTTCTTTTGCCGAACGCCTTTTTGAGTCAGCCACCTGGACAACAATTGCAAATGAAATTAATTTTTAGTCACGAAAGTTGGATACCATTAAAAAAACAAACAACTTAAAAATTGTTAATTCATGATACTCACATCAAATACTGATCTCTTGTCTTCCTCAGCTGTATGAGGTCTGGCTTAATGCTGTTCATACGCTTGTCTATCTCTCTATATTCAGCTGCTTGCTTTTTTAAGTCTTCTTCTAATCTGCGCCTGCTGTCCACAATTTCACTTATCCGAGACTTCAGTTTTTCATAGTTGTGCATGATTCTGCATGGAACAATGTGTTAGGTTACACTCTGATTTCTTATTCATAACTTTACAGTCTGCTATTTAGAGGTGTAGACACCTAAGAGAATAGATTATTTCTCTAGATGTAGTCATAGATTTTGCCAGTTCACACCTACCCTATTTGAGGCTTCTTTCCTTACAATTGAACAATTTCAAACTCGCCATATTGCTTCAGTTTTAGGCAGACCTACACTTGGAATTGTTTTTTTTTTCAAAAATCATACAATTTGATATGCAAAATCAAATACTGACCTTTGTATTTCTTTGTCATTTCCTTCCCGTTTAAATTTTTCAATGTATTCCTTACTGTATCTTTCTTGTGTTTGGCACTGCTCTTCAAATATTTTTATTGTTTCATTAAATGCCTCAATGGCTGTTCTTTTCATTTGAATTTCCTGAAAATAAAATAATTGTTATTTCAGTTGTTGTCAGATAAAGGGGAAGATTTATTAGCTTGTATCACGGAAACACTTCAGTATATTGTAGAAGAATATCTTTTCAATATCCCTTTACCAAAATGTATTCTGTCTGCTGAACTTCATGGCATAGAGACAATAGGCCTGTGCAAAAGGCTACCATGATAAGATTTCCATGATGAGATTTCTCAAGAAATAGAGCTGCTAAAAAAAGAATGAGGTACAATCTTTACTTTGTATAAATAAATTGATGCTTAAAATTTACAGCAGTGCACTTTGCCCTTTGTACAAACTTAAGTCCTTAGAGGCACACCTGGCTTTCTGAAATAAAGGTGGCCTTGACAGGTCTCTGGAGATTATCTAGTTTATCCTCCTGCCCCTACATACCTATAGCTGGTTGCCAACTCTTAAGTCATTAGTTCAAGTTGGCATCAATTTTCTTCAATTCTTTTTAGGGATATTTTCTGCACACTTTAAGAAGCAGTCTTGATTCTGAGTCTGTAAAACTGGACTAATTCAGTGGCACTTCAAGACATGGCTAAAAATTGATTAAGCTGAAAGAGGCAACTTTTCATTCCTGCATTTTGACTACACATGTTATCTCTTTATCCTGCATAGGTAAAACAGACCCTTCAAAAACTCATAATCAAATGCAATGCTTCCCTGCAAATGTGCCTTGAAAACCATAATTCAGCTTGATGAGGTCAGTATGCAGAAGTGGTGGTAAATCAAGACACTTATGTACTAGCTTTTGATGGAGCTGTCAGACTTGGGCAGAGGGTGGCTTAGTTTACAGGTGGCAGCTGCTCAAACATGAGTAAGCAGTTGCACTGTTCTGAGCAAGCACATCAGGGCAATGCAGTGGTGGTGGAAGAGAGGAGTGGGAAGATGACAGTATGAATTCACAATAATATTCTTTAAAATCTACACAGTCTGCCATTCTCCATTTGGTTAAATCTAGCTCACCTGAGATGTTCTTGTGTAGTCTTCATAGAGCCTGTCATATTCTCTGCTTTTTTCTTGGAACTGGGTATTGTATTCATGCAATTTCTTTCCTACTGCTTCAATGCTATCCTCTTTTACAACTTGATCCTGGAATGATAAACAGGAGGAAAGATATTCTGTAAGGAGACAATTGTATTGCACAGCTTTTCTGGATAAAACTGCTTAAAAATGCTTAGATAATTACTTGGAAATATTATTCTTCTTTCACCAATATGGAGATACATTAAATGCATAATATGCAAATAAGAAATTAATCACAAACAGGAATTTTGCATTGCAAGTGTTTTGCTTTATACTGAAAATTACATATTTCACCATTGAGTGGGAGAATAATTACGATGTTTATTTCCTCATAGTGTGTCTGCAATATTTAAAGTTTTAAATATTTACTTGCACAGCATGTAAAATTTTGCGTTTTTGTTTGGAGTTGGTTTTAAACAAAAATATCAAGTTTTGTACCCACTTGATTTTTTCAAATATTAACAGAGCCAAAGTTCATGTTCTGCAAGTTCTGCAATAATTTCCCTGTATTTAAATGAAACGCAAAGAAAATAAATCAAATTACCTGCTGGTACTTAGATACTGGATAGAGTAATTTTACATCCAGTTTGGGATTATACTGGGCTAGAGATTCATTCCGGTAGTGGTTTATTAGCTCGACCACAGAGTTGAACGTTAATGGGTCAGAAAAGCCATATTTTCCATCTCGGTGAAAAATCTTGATTAACTTGTTATTTCCTCCTTTCCTGCAAATAAAGTATATTGAAAAGTTAGGCATGCTTCAAGTACTATTTCACTAAGTGCAGTTATTGCATTTTGCTATCAAGTATTACAGCCCCAGTATAACCAGTCTTACCTCAGTGTCAGTGTGTAGTCCCCATGCATTTTGGTCGATGCATCTCGTACCAAAAAGGTACCATCAGCTGTGTCTCGAAGCTTCTCATTTACTTCTTCTCTAAAATGAAAGCAAAAGTAACCAATCATTTCAATTAGTTCTTACACATTTATTCTTCCACAGTGGTCTAAATTGAAATTCAAATGTTTTGAAATGTGTGTTTTAGAAGCCTTCTATGTCTCCATATTAATACAACTACATAATATCTTATTTAAAATTCTTAGAGAACAAATGGGATAAAAAATGGCATACTCTGTGCTCTCACTACTGGACAAAATTATTATTCATGCAAAGCTCTTTCTGCTTGTTCATACAAGCCTATGCAATTGGAGCAGACAGTGTTGGTCTAGTATACCTATATATAGTACAGATAAAAATATTGCTAATATATGGCACTTGTTAGTCTGACCTGCTGACTATTGTGCCTACAGCTGATGTTCTGAATGAAAGACAAGAACAAAATTCTTTCTTAGTGCTATCTTTCCATGCTAGCATTTCATATAAGTCTTAAAGTAACAGAACAATAATTTTTCACACTACATTCTAAGTCACTGTCAGTATCTTTTTTAGTCATATTTGGAATAAAACCAACTGTAATATGTTTGTGGTGGAAACTATCATAAAATTGCTCATACAACTGTGAATTTTCTACACTCATAGCATAATACATACACAGAAAAGCACTGCAAGAATAGCACAAAGCCAAACATAAGAAATACATGTCTTGAGGTGGTTTACCTTGAGATATCCCCCCAGTACCATTCTGCGTCTTGTAATGACATGTTGTTATTCATGCTATTGTTAGTCACGCTATTAGGTTTCGGTGGCTTAGGAGGCAGTGCTGCAAATGAAAGGGGGGAAGAAAAGTTGTAACTCACTGAAAACATGACCATATATTCCTTGAAATTACACATTTTTACATAAATTTCATAATTCTATGAGTGCGTTTAAAAAAAGAAAGGGTTGCCAAATAGAGTTGTTCATCATTAACAGTGTTTAAAAGACACTACAGGAATTAAGAAATCTAAAAACAAAATAATTCAAAATGAAGTTGCACTGTTTAAAAAAATTATGTTATCTTGCAATAATATATTTTAAGGAAAATATAACACCATACTCAACTCCTGCTCCTGTGAAGAAAGCATTTGAGAAAAAAAATCTGAAGTTTTGCTTTTACCTTCTTTCACCATCTTTGGGCGAACACAAGTAATAAAACATGTTACTTTTTTTCTATCCTATGTAATGATATTAGAGGAATTTTCCTGTTTTCTTACCTAGAAGCTGAGTAATAAAAGATGCAAACCCATAGTAATACGAGATATTTGAAGAAGAATCAGGGTTTGTGATCCTCAGCATTCTGTGCAATGATTTGCAAAAAAATAAAAAAACCAAACCAAACAGTTTAAGAAACCCAAATATCCCTTGTGTTAATCTTAGTATTCTACAGAATAAATTGTGTTCTAAATGCCAGTACTGATTAAAAAACACCCCCCCCTTCTTTTTTTTCAATGTCAAAGCTGCATATGTACACCAGTGGGTGCCAGAGAAGATACTGCAGCACTGACTTAGTAACGAGAGGCACTACACTGGAATCAGGATTAAAAATCAGCTATCAACTCAGCTCTTTCAGTTCTCCAGTAAGTGTATCATTCCTGTGCTGTATATTATGATCATGCTCAAAATACAATGTTTTTAAAGTTGCAAGGAATATCAGGATAGTGCAACACTTTCATGTGATATGAAAAAATGATGCTACAACAGGCATTCAATTAGTATTGCTAGATTTTAGAAATGTTTTTTCCTTAAACAATCTAAGCCAATGATTTGCAATCACGTTTCAGGAAATATGAGTGTTACTACAGCATCTCCTTTTAGGCACAGTGTGAAACAGAGAGAGCAAAAATAGTAATAAAAGAAATACAATTTTTACATAATAAAATAGAAGGTCTAAAACTACATCTGACATAATAAAATCAAAATAGAAACAGGTCAATCCAGTAGAAATTAAACCAAGCAGTCAGGTATTTTAATATGCTAAGATTCTAATTACTACAACCATGCACTAATTCACAATTTTATTCTAATTTATGAAAAAAGGAAAACTATTTGTATCAATAACAAAGTAAAGAAATCCTACATATCCAGTAAGAATTTTTCAGCAGCTATAGTAAAGACCAAAATTAATTAAGTCTTCTATAATAAGACTGCAGTTTTACCTGGTGGATCCATTTCTATGTAAAACATCAAGTCTGTGCCACAATTTATATCTGTCTTAGGATAGTCTATATCCAGTTCTTCCATATTCCAAACAGTATTGTACATTTGTGTGAGTTTCACTGAGTAAGCTCAGATACAAGAAAAGAGTCAGGCTGTCTTTGTAATGGTGTCTTGGAATTCATTTTAAAACCTATAAGGGGCTGCACTGTAACCTATTACATCATAATCCTCAGCCAATCATGTCAAAATAATGTCACCAAACCACTCCTGCTTCCTCATTTTGTTCTACATTAATCTTAAAACAATTTCAGTTTTGGGAAGAATCTACATTTAGCAGAATTGCAATATAAAGCTGGTATTACACACAAAAGGAGCAAGTGGGCTCTCCTTGTCTGTGTTCCTGGCTCATTTTCCTGACTTTGCAGCATGGTACAGTCCAATCCTGGCAGGATGACAAAAGGCTGATATGCTGCAGCACGTAGCTCTTACACACACAGGCGCACACAACACACACTCAGACACAGGGCAGCTCCCTTCAGAAGCAGGTCGGTCACATCTCAGGTGCATTCTCCTGCTTGAACGCCTGAAGTTTGCAATTCAAAAAGATTTAAAAGGATTCTAGAACTACTGCACATATTAGAGGTGCATTAGAGAAGGGCATGACTGTGTGTATATCCATTACACTCATTTTACACAAACACACAGAGATGTATATATATCCACATAATGAAATATAGATTATGTTTTTAAACTCTGCATATTTCTACTATTTTTATGGGCACATGGGTCTGATAGAGTTTATATTACTATATAAAACATGCTTAGTGCAGAGATGCCTTTCTCTATTACCATTATGTTATAAAACACAATTCAAATCAATCTAGATTAATTAATTTTGAAATCTGAACCCCAAATTAATCCTACACTCAGCTGATTCACTCAAATAATGGAAGAAAGTCATAAGTGAGCAAGAGCTTCAAAAATGGTTTTGCTGAACATAAAAAGGGCTATCAAGATACAGTAAGATTTAGTCTGCCTTTTCAGACCATTTTTCTACTCTATTCTCATTGATATATTTATCAAGTTAATTGTTTTTAAAAGCAGGAGTCTCTTGTCAGTGTCTCCTTAGCCCCTTGACTTTATGTCAGCAGCATCTTCCAATCATTTAGAAATATTCCATCTTAACTGCCTCCATCACTGTCTGTAACTCTCTCTGACCTCTTGAAACAAACATGGACAGACTAGGCTATTAACTTCAGAGCAGAATGCTATGTAAAGCAATATGAATGCCTTATGCTCACTACAATCTATAGAGGGAGAAAACCAGAGACCAAAAATAACTACAACAAAGTCTTGCTGTAGCAACTATCTGTGCCTTATACCATAAGAAATTCTGGAACAGCTGAAATATGCTCTATCACACAAATACTCATTTAAAAAATTAACACAATTATATGATTTCCAAATATTTTGCCCCTGCCTTCCCCTCTCACCTCCTCAGTGTCTGTGCCCCTGAGCAGGTTACTCCTTTCAGACAAGCATCAACATACAAGAGCGTGTCTGGAGCACCAACATATACAAAAAGATGCGTGCTAATTTGCTTTGTACATTAAGAAGCTTCATTCTGAAGTAGACTCCTTTTCCTATTAAGGTTGATATGCTGCAAAGATTCTTTCTATTTCCAAAATGAAAAGGATACTTAAAATCACCCCAGACACAAGTTTAAACACATAGAGGTTTAGCCCACCTGCTACCCAAACAGTTAACTTGCCAAGGTAATTATTTCAATTAAGTTACAAAGATTTCCTACAAAAAATGCATTGCTGCTTTTAGGTCTCGTGGGATCAGTAAATTTTTTATTCCATTAATAAAGACTTTCAGGAAAAATTAGTTCCCTAGAGTTTCACTAGTGTCCAAATTTAGGACTGAACAAACTTGTATAATCAGGTTAGTGCTCAGCTCAAACTAGCCTAGCCTGCAGGCAAGAAAAGACAGAGGAGGCACATAGGCTATTATCCATTTTGTATATAACCTGGAGAAGTACTGATGTACTTGACTTAAATTCAAGTATCTTAAAAGACTTAAAGCTCTACCTGGTAATCAGTTACAGTACTGTAACTTCCAGGATGATGAAAGAAACACAGAAATTCAAAATTACTTACTTTGTAAATTATGCATCGCAAATGATCACCCTTGTGAAACAGTCGAAAATACAATCCAGCATTGGTTTCCTCTTATAAAAATCTTGCTTAAAAATAAACCCTAAGACCTCCATTTACTAGGAAGCTTCTCTGAAGCAATGAAGAAAAAGAGATTTCTCTGCTTTCCAAACAATGTTCCATAAAAACCCCTAAAAGAGTTGTAACTTGCAGTGAGAAAATCCAAGCCTTCTTTCTCAACTGCTTAAACCTCTGTGCAGAAGGTATCCGCTTACTCTGTTCATCATTAAAAAGTGAACCTGACTTCAGTACTGTGAAAAAAAAGAAACCACCACCCTCAGTAGCTTGCACGTCTCTCTCAGATAAAGATCTCAGTTTCATGATTAACTTGGGTAGGTTCAAATATTTGCTGAGCCAGGGATTTCAGCTGGGGGATGGGAACCAGATTCAAAGTAAAAGTTGTCATCAGCTAACAAGTGGCCAATGAGGGGCTAACTTTCTCATTTTAGCTAAGTAAATGAGAAGACCATTGTAAGAGGCCTTAAAATAGTCCCTATCACTGGCTGCTGCATGCAGTATTGAAGATGAGAAAAGCACCATGAACAGCAAATACAGGAAGTGGTTAACTGCAGAAAAAAAAATAGAATAAAAATTTTCCTTGAAAAGACCTGCATCTCTAGAAGAAGCCCTGTGCAAGCAAAATAGCGTACTTGCAAGCACAGCATCACCTTGTACATGCTCATGGTGGATCACAAATACAGGTGCTCCTTCAAGACCCTTAGTCTGAGGCTGTGAGACTTTTTAGCAATTTCCAATATACTAAAAATATTAGGAAAAACATGTATTCATGGTGGCTTCCAGTATATCAGGATTGTTCATTTCTTGGGCAGACAAGTGAGAAAAGAAACTGTACAGAGAGGGAAAAGCTTAGGTTAAATCTATTTTCCTTGCCTTAGTGTTTGGTGGAGATCAAACTTACTAAAACAGTAGAGTAGCAACTGAGGAGCCTACTTCCCTCTGCCTACAGAGGTTATCTTTTTTTGCCAGTTAAACTTTTGCAAGGAAATAAATTAAAAGTAAAAGGAGAAGCAGATACATTAAGAGAAGGAGAGAAGGGTATTAATATTTTCCTCTCACTTCTTGCAAACAGTGAGAATTTCTAATAAAAACATAGAGAATTTCTTTGAGATCATCTTGCTGCTCCTTAAGGCAGTCAAATAGTATAGAAAAGTTTTTGCCTTCTTAGTACTTCACATACCAAAATCCTCCTATGCTGTGAAATACCACTTGCACGTAATAGTGAAATCCCAAATACCTGCAGTATATTTTTGATGTTTTGTACTTGATGGATTAGCTTCACCCATAACAATCCCTTGCTTCCCTAGTTTTAGGCTCTGCATATTTGAACAATTGTCAGTTCTAAATATAATTTAAAGCAGCAGAGTCATAAAGGTACAGCCTACTTCAAATGGAGACAGAAACCTGTGTTTCTGAACTAATCCAGCTTCAGACTGTAGTTGATATACTTCTTTGCTGTTAAAATTACAGAAGGGGTTGAGAACATTTCCTGATTGTGGGACTACATTACAGATGTATATAGTGAAAGGAGAAAAGACAACCCAACCTTAGTTCACTGAACTTTATCAATTTTTATCAATTAAAAAAGCACAGACAGCCACACATAATGAGTTCCTCATTATCCTGCAGGAGAGAATCAGTGTCTTGTCAAAAAAAGATACTGGTATGCACACACCTGTATTTTCAAGTATTGCACTATCTTGTCTTTTTATCTAAATTTCAAAATCCTGAGTGGTGCCCATTTTATTTTCCAATCTAATATTCCTTCCCATTGTACTCACAGCGTTCTTCTATTAAGCTAGTACATTTTTTTTTCTAAAAAATTATGTCTGAAGTAGGAAAAGAACTGGTCAGGTTTGACATGCTCCCATGTGTTTTATAATACATACAAATATCTCCAAGACATAATCTGTAAAAAAAAGCTAATATTGTCGTATGTATTGTTCCACTTTTATCAAATTCTTGCAATTAGGTATTGGAAAACATAAAGCACGGGCTTGTGTCAAAACTTAAACCAAGGATATGGCATACCAAAGTACAATGTTTAGCCAAGCATTGTGGTTTCCATTAGGTCAGGGATAAAGCCTGGCTTTTATTAGCTTAGGAGGGGAGCCCTCTGCTGGGGAGGACACGGGTGCACACGGTCCCCTCTGCTGCACTCGCAGCCCTCTGCACGCTCCAAACCACGCTCGGCGCTGCTGGCAGGCCAGCCAAGACTCTGACAAGGTAAGTTCTGACAATGGACGGCTTTCCTACACATTTATTTATGTGCCCAGGACAGTACCAACAGGACTGTGGTCTCAGGCTGATGCCTGTAGAAACATGGGTATTTTTGAGGAGGAATCAAATTTCAGGAGGAACTGGATCAACCTTTACACTGCCCTGCTCTAGCTGTTATGCCACCAGTCTTGCGAATATATTTTGTTACTAAAAGCAAAGTGTCTGCACCTTGGTGATGCTGCCAGGACTTTCATCTCATCCCCACAAGTGAGCGGTTATATATAAGGTAGTTTTATTACCTCACTCATTCTTAGCTATGATGCTCTGAGTAATGAAAGCTACTTTTTCAGGCTGCAGTATTTCAGTCTGAGCTGTTATTTACAATGCCACATACAAGCCTGGGAAACAGGGATAAACTAGGATAGATATCCCAGACAAAGCAGCTCAGCTCTAGTCAGTGCACAGACCATTGGAGGCTTTGATGCATTGATACAAGGCAGCTCTTTCCTTTGCTGTAGCTCTTCTACTCCTCACCAGCAATGCTACGAGCTCGCCATATCCCCTTGCTTGCCCCCCACATCCCACTTCCTCTTTGCCTTCCAGAGACAGACTACTCTTACAAAGCCAGGCTCCAGAAAGGACCCCATCTCCCTAAACTCCTCACCCAAAATGATCTCCCAAACTTTCTCTGTGTGGCCTGCCTTTGCAGCTATGGGTGCTAAACTGACCCTGTTGCTCAGAGCACTTACTGCACCTACTGTGGACAGCTTTGGGATCTGCATCCAGGGCAGATGCCTCCAGACAGAAAAACAGGAGCCTTTAAGATCCTTGACAATTAACTGAAAAACCATCCAAGTCTTCTATACCTACAAATGTAGCCTAATATAGCCTGTTTTCCACATTTACCTTCACAAGTCTGTATGATGTGTGAGATTCTGTGAGACCTGAGCAGCACTATTTGCTAAAATCTGTTACAATTAAGACATTTTCTTCTACTAGTACTTTTTCGGACTACACATTTAGAGACTTGTACTTTGTTTCTCATTGTACTCTTTAATTTAAAAAGTGCAGTTGTACATCAAGCTGGCATGTTCAGATGGGATGCAAAAATCACCTACCTTGCCCACCAAAACCATCTTTTGTCTCTCCTACCAACAAACTTGAAGAATGAGACAAGAACCAGAAAATTGATCTAATTTTTCCAGACTTATTTCTCCTGCAGCATTACTTTGCTTCATCTGCTACACAAAAATACACTATTCTATTAATAGGTATTGTTAACTTTAGTATTTTTATGTAGGTCTAAGCACTATTTTAATCCACAAACTGGAATCTGTAGTTTGCTGATGAACACAACAGACAACCCCAATCCAACTGTTCTGTGGTAAATCAAGTAATGGTCTAGGAGTAACTCTTCTTTTTATGTTATGACATCCAAGAAGCATCACTCTAGGTAAAAGAGTCCAACTGAAGATGTCTAATTTAAGATCCTTATTTTAAAGTACTGTAAGAGGTAAGGTCCAGCTGTTTACTTTCTAGTGCTTTCAGGTAAGAAGTATAATTAGTGGGTGATGTGGTAAGGAAAGAAACCCACAGCTGTGCAAAGATCTACTTACTGTTCAGATCGGTTATCTCTTAACACTACATTTAATGTATTTATATACTGCATAAGATACCACTAGAAGTTCATGCACAGCTTGTTTCAGACAGAATGTTCTCATCTTAACAAAAATAATTAAGAAGGAAGGAAGACATCACTCCATTGCCTGTGAAAAAGAGAAGAAACTGGCAGCACTGGCTTTCCTGTTATCACTTAGCTGTCATGAGGTTATTTTCAATAGGTAAAATTCTTTCTGCTTAAGACCTCTCAAATCCTTCACATGCAAAATTCTATTTAAGATTGTAATTCTCAAAATGAATACATGACAAATAAGGTGCATTTTATTACAGTCTGTCTAAACAGTCTTTATGGAAAATAAGGCCTCTAAAAGCAATAACTTTGAAGATGACAATTCTGAAAAACACGTCTTAGAGTGTTTTTTATAGTTCTATGTGAACAATAAAAACAGACCACTAAAAACAATAAAAACAATAAAAATCAGATGTTCAGGTCACTGAATGATATTGGTGTAGAAATGGATTCATGGCCTAGTTCTGCTAACTCACAGAACTTTCTTTTAAGATTCAACTTTTGAAAATGATTCAAACTTTACAGGCCTGAGGGCAGCTACTAGCTAACCAGACACTACGAAATCTGAAACTTTGTTTCTGAGAGTTTTTTTCCAGCATATTAGTACGTATGCAAGTGTTCTACTGAAAAGCATTCTACTAGACATGATGGGCTTTGAAATGCACAGGGAAGGAGTTCTATTTTTGTAACAGATCACATGAAAAATCCTAGTAGGACTGTCACAATAAACTATTGCATCATGCTATATTAATTAATGCAGAAATAATATTAAAAACAATCAGAATTTCAATTACAATTATCAATGTAATGTCAAACTACATAAATCAGATGGATACAATGGCATTTCTTCAAGCACCCTAATGACACTCTCAAAATGACTAAATTCCTAGTCCTCATTAGTAGTTCTAACATCAACACCTTTCACTTTTATACTTTCCTCACATGAAGCAACTTGGGCAGATATGCAACTGAGTGATCTCGTAAACTCAACTTATAAAATTCTTACTTTGAAACTGAATAAACTGTTGACCCTACTTTTGTAACCTCCCAACCACTGCTTCAATACAGTTATCTTTGCATACTCCAAAGCATTTGCAAATGTGCATCTCTAAAAAGTGTTATTAGCATTAGACTATTAGAATCTGTTTTAAGGCTTGTAACAAGTGACAAAGAAAGTAATCTTTAAAAATTAGCAGCTATTTGCTGATTCTTAGTAAAATAGTACACAAATACTGTAAAGAAGTTTGGACTCTCCTGGATTGTTACAAAGCGTAGGGCATAAAATACACAGTGGTTCTGGAAAACCCTGTTTAACTACTTCACCAAAATTGAACAAAACTAAATAGCACTACGCACACGAAATAAAAGTGGAACAGCTCCAGCTAACAGAGATGGCAAGATTAGAAAAGCCTCACAATGCCATTAGGGACCAAAACAGCCATTTTAAATTAAACTCATTATTAGCTGATGAAGAGGATTATACAATGTGCCTACCTGGAAATATTATGAAATAAAGCACATTTCGCTACGCATAGGGTCTTCGATCTCAAGTAGCCTCTGCAAATCCTACTGCCAAGAACTTATTTTGTGCTTTGACTACAGAGGTTGAAAGCTATCGGATGTCCAAAGTTTTGTTCACCCTTTCCTTTGTTAGGACATTCTCCATTAATAAGCTGTGGAAGGAATTACTTTTAGCTAATATGCAAAGTTCCCTGCATTAATAATTTCCTTTGCACATAGTTAGCAACTCTGCCTTGCTTCTACCAAATACTTGATTCAAACCCAGGATTTTGCAGGCATAAATTAGAGGTGTGCTTTACTACTTAAGGACTTAATTAGATGTTAACTTTACAGAAGCAATACAAGTAGGATCTAGCTTTCCTGATGGGCTCTAATACTTTCACATTATTTGTTGATATTGATAAATAATTTTTATATATCTGGATTAAAAAATACAGGCAAGTAATGTCTCTGTAGGGTATAGCAAATCTAAGAAAATTTGCCTGGGAGTAAATTGAGAGTTCAATAAAACCTCGAGAAAGCCCCCCCTACCACTGTATGATATGCATTCTATTGGTTTACAGGTCTTAAAAAACTCACAAAATCCTACTTGCTCTTTACTGAAAGAGAACAAAAGTCCTAAGGCTGTACAAGCTATTGGCACTGAAATGTTTTTAAATGAAAAAGACTATTTCTTATACAGCAAACAGCTGCATCACCATTATAAAAACACATAAAACAAGTTCTGCTTAGCTGTGTAATTTTGCACTTTTAGTTTTCTGCATTAAGTTTTGATTTAAATACTAGAAAAACACAAACATTGACTGTCCTTAAGTTGAATTTTAATATTTAAAGAAAAACATATAACCTTTAAATTAAAAAATATTTTGTACTGGTACAGGCTGTCTCTCGTTCCATTCACTCTGTGATTAAAACCTCTAGGATTTTGTGAGTGTGGTGTTCTGTATTATCAGAGCTGCAAAGAGATGGATTAGGCAGTAAGAACTAGGAGAAATACAAAAGTTTATTTTGTGAATTATTTTTAAAAATGGAAGAATTCTACTATAATGCCCTCACATCAGAAATAAGGTTAGAAAATTACTTTAATTAATCTTACTTTGTATACAACAAATTCATATTTATAGCACAAAAATACATTAAAGAAGACCCACATACCTTTGCTATCTGAATTTAAAAGCAGAGGGCCGGGAAAATTTCAGCCAGAGACCTTGCATTCAAGCAGGATTTTTGCTGGAGGCCTGCAAACTCTGAGGAAATGTTTGAGCAAATACTGGAGGTGTGAGCCAATACTGGGAGGTATATTTGGAGATCTGGATCAGTTTCTTCTCAGCAACTGAGCACATTCCTCGAGCTCTGTAATCTCTGCAAGCAAATAGATAAATGGTTCTTGAACCACACAGGAACATTCAAGCAAATGAAACTATACGACTCCTTTGGAAACACCACTCTTACAGGAAAAAAATAAAAATCAGTCCTTCTTTAGACAAAGATTTATTTCTTCTTTTTAGAAGAAGTGAAATGCTCAGGGAAGAGTAAAGAATAAGCATCTAAAAGTCAAATGGAAACAGATATGCATTTCAGTAAAACCACAATGTGTCTACAGGAGGTACTGGTAGAAGTCTGCCCTAGGCTTAGCCGGCCACACAATGATTGCACTTGAGATGCACTAGACAAGTCTCACAGGTGCTGTTCTAACTTTGAAGGTTACCAGCAACAATATCCTGTCCTGAGATATATATAAACAGAATACTTGGCCCATGTGCTGAAAGCCTGTAAGCTGTACTTGTTTGAAATGACCACTGTAGATGACACAAATCTCACATGCATGTATTTCTCACTTCATAATCTGCAACCCCAATGTAACACAGCACTACATGACTCCTAATACATTTACTTTGTCAGCACTGATAAAAGTTAAAATTAGCTTTCTGCATACAGGTAAGTCCTTGATTTTCCCCCAGTCTTTCTATATAGTATTTCTAGTTACTGAAATGAAGAGAACTGTGTTATACCTTATATTTTTACATTACATTTACCCAAATAAGTAAATCCAACAAAATAATGTCTAGATATGAACTGAAAGAGCTTTCATCAAAATGGGTAAAGTGTTTATTTATATTCTGAGATGCTGCAGGTTGTGTAGAATTTTTGTTGTTCTGTGGGTGACAGCTAACCACCACATATTCACAGAATTCTAATAAAAGCCTTTTGCCTTGACACATTGGAAATAATGCAATAATCATACCTTTGAGCTACAGAAATCATGTCACTGTAAACAGCTGCTGAATGATGGGATTTGGTATCCAGGATACCTCTTGGAGAGCATCTACAAAGTGTGTGAACATCAAACAAGCCCCTAAGTCTAATGAGGAGGCATCTAAAGAGAAAGTATAAACACACTTTTAGACTTCAGAAAGTGGAAATAATATACGCTCATAATAAGCCAAAATTGCTAACTTACATCTGTTCATGGCTAACAATTCAAGAATGTAAGACACCAAGAAACATCTTTGAGATGACGAACACAGAGAGTTTTTCCAACACCATACCCAGCCCCTTTGGCATCTGATGAACTAAATGGTTTCAGAACTGTGTGTGGCCTCTGTCACATGGCCAATTCAAGGCTGAACTCAGAGTGCAATAGCAGGACTTGCTGCATCTTTGGCAATGTTATGGAGCACCAGGAATATTTTAACAGGTCTGTGTTTTGTGTAAATATTTTGTGTGCAGCGTAAGTAATTAATCAAAAGTTTAGTCAAATGCAGCTTCTCTACAGGGAGGTAATTTCTATTATGACTGGAGTTTTATTAACATCTCAGGATCCAAGTCTGCAAATATTTATATAAGTGTTGAAACAAATATACACGTTGCAGAACTGTGTGCTTGTGTTTTATGCAGCTGTTGGGATTTAGCTTGTAAAAACCTGATACCTCCCAGGATAGTTATGACTTGGGATAATGTTTGGGAGGTCACATAAAGGACTACTTGTTAGTGTTGGAGCAAAGAATATCGGCAGCAAAAATAAAAGCGGGAAAATACAGAACTCCTTAGTTGGGGTGAAAGCATAGGGTTCATCCTAGAACACTGGCACAGTAAAGTCTTAAGTGAATTTAAAAGATCCATAGGGCTAGAATGAAGCATTAATGCTGATCAGCCTCTATCTATAAGGTTCCTAGAATAACTGTTGGAATCCATTTGTCCAGTTTAAGCATAGGCAACAGGAAGTAGAGGACTCAGATAAATGCTGTGCTCCACCAATACTGTGGAAATAAGGCAGCCAAGAGGGGATAGTAAGAACCAATGCTCCTCCACCTCCTTTGTTTTCCCAACAAGTTGCAGTATGAGCTCAAATCTTATCAGACACCAAAGAATTAAAATGAAAAGGCAAAATGAACATCCTTCAGATGATATAAAACTTGCAGTGTGGGAACGATTTCACGAGCAATTATGTGTCAGAGAATCCACAAATTCTAAAAAGAAACAGCTTTATTAGTTTTGCTGTTCACTTTTTATTTCATAATACATTAAATCATGCTTCTTCAGTGTTATCATTTCTC